>JAIUSX010000165.1:0-1200000 GCA_026573805.1 Hesperophylax magnus | reverse complement strand
AGGCATGGGCAATCTTTCCTAGGTCTGACGCCAAATTATCATTCTGTCTCGAGTGAAGGGCCAGACCAAATTATGTAACATAATAAAGTAATATTAAATTAACATGTTGCTACTTTATAATATATATTACTTTTTTTATATTTATAATGAACAACATAATATTAATTTATTTACTGATTACAATATTTAGTTAGAAGATTGGCCTTGTACCTGAATTACGAGATGATCAATATTGGCGTGGGTATAGCATAGAATAAGAGATTTTCATCTGTTATCCTTGATCGAATTTTTGATTTAGGATGGATTGTTTCGGAGAATTTGAACAATTCTTCAAATTTCAAAGTTAATTTTCAAGTTCTGTTATTATTTCAGTTCTGTCAAGCAACTTGCCTACAGAGATATAACAACAGAACTTGAATAGGATGATGAATTGTTCAAATTCTACGAAACAAACCGTCCTTAGTGTGTTTCATCCTCGAAAAAAAACTCTTCACACGTATAAAAAGAAAAATAATTTTTCGTTTCTTACGATAAGAAATTATTTGAAATGGCTGCCACCCCATTCAACGATTGCGAATTTTCACTTTCCGTAATTAAAATGCTAAAATGAAAGTGCAGTCAGTTTCCTTTTATTATGAATCGGGAGGTTTTAACTAAAAATATTTCGTATTAGCCGTGGCCAGCGATCCCGAATAATTACCAAAACAAATAATGTTAAACTGATAGGTTGAGTGGCGAACTTGTCGAATTCCGCTGCTTGCAAAGGCTCTTTAAAAAACCACACTTGATTCTAACTTAAATATCTGATGAAGACAACTATTTAAGTCGGGGGTTTGTAAACGTACATAAAATAGGTTTTTAGAGTTTAGTTTGGGTTATTTTAATAATGTATGCGTATTTCCTAACCTTCAAACTTAACTTTGAGAAAAAAATGGAAGATTAATGCATCTTTTACCATCTCCCACCATATAATTAGTTGTCTTATAGAAATTATGTTGAAACCAAGTGCTAATTATATATTTTTGCGTATTAAGCGCGCAGCGGAATTTGACAACTTTAATAAAAATGAATACTGTATTAACCATCGCTTGGTAACTATGTGAGAATAATATTATTATTTCCTATTAAAAAGGTTTAATTTTTAATTATCCTGGTTGAAGATTAACCAAACGGGCCCAGAATGCAAAGCTAAAATAAACTCATAAACAATACCACCATAATACCACTCACTGAAGAAACTTAAATCGTAATCTGACATTTGATTGATTTGTATTTTTATTTGAAGTTTCGCTCTTGGTGTTGTCAGCATAGAAAAATATTTCTCAACAAACTTGAAAGATGAAAGAGGGGCGCATGAGACCAAAATTTATCGGATTGATTTCAAACTGACGTCGCGTCGTTCCCGGAAGGACCATAAAAATGTTAACCGTTCGATCAAAATACAGTATGTTAATAAATGAAAACTATAAATACTATGGTAGTTATTGAAATTCCAACGCAATATCTATCAAACACAAAATAATATAATCGAAATACTAGCATTTTAAATAAATTTATTATTCTTTTAGGTCAGTATTCCGATCAATTCACAGAGGATTTTTCGCAAATTGCAAAAAAAAACACAGTTTTAACAACGTCTACATGAATCTTATTTCAACTATCCCAATATTTATTTTGCCCCGGTTTTCTTTAATCCAGAGTAGGTTCCAAAGAATTTTTTATCTTAGTGCAACACTTATTTTATCTGTCAAACTAACCTGTACCCGAAAATGGTCTTTATTCAAAGTAGCCACAGGAATGTTAATTACATTTTTATTAAATTTACCTTACATAATTATACAGGCACCCAGGTGGCCTCAGCTGGTAAGGTTTATGTTAGTAGTATAGATTAGTATAGATATTTATAATCGAAGTTAAAAAATAGTGTATGCTACGAAGAAAAATTATATGTTTCTACCAGTTTCCACATACATTGTTCATGAAATTACTATCAGTAATCGGTGGTTTAATGTTTTCTGGTGTCAGTTGTCAGTTTAGTTTCAGTATGGTTTCAGTTATGAGTTTGCTCGCTTAGAGTGATGTTTGCTTGCCGCCGGTGGATTTATTCTCTATGCGATGTTATTACTATTACTTTGTTTATTTACTTGTAAAAGTATTTAAAAGGCACTGGTATTTTAAATACAACCTACTTTTTAACAGATAGTGCTATTTACTATTATTTAAGCTGCATTAGAGTGTGAGTATTATTTTATTATTTATTTTTAAACAAATTACCTGTTGTGTTATCGTGATTATTTGTTGGGGCGATTAATTAATTAAACTCTGACTGTACTGGGATTCGTCCTACTTTCGCTTCCGGAAAAAGTGGATTACCTTATTCTAATTTGCAAAAAATAAATAAAGCCTGTACTTTTTTATCTGCTAAATTGATTTCAACATAAAAACCTAATTTTGAACAGCGTGGTCATTACTTTGTTCGTATAATTATTAATGAAGGTTTTACCAGGTCTGACGCTTAGTTATTTATAAACTATTTTTTATATTTATAGCTACCTACATTAAGCAGTACTTAGTTTAAAGGTGAACTTATTACTAGATGGCAATTCTTCGTACAAATCCAGTGGTACCTATTTTCTTACATGAAAAAATAAAAAATTTAATTACTGCACATAAACAATTGCCCAGAGTTTGTGAGCATTATAGCATCCCCAACTTGAAAAGTGTTGTGAGGCTAAAAAAATGTAAGAGAAATAAGATGTAAAAGACTTAGGCAGGGAACTACATGCCTATTCAGATCAGGTCACTGTACATGGATTAAAGCGACACAAGACTGGGTAATAACGGGGGTTTGCTCGAGGCTCACATTTTAATTCCGGCGAATTCGTAACGACAATACAATACATATTTTTAGAGCGATTCCTACGGATGTACGTTATTTATATTTAAAATTAATAAAAGCAATACCTTTACCATTAAAATATTTTATGTAAAAAGTTTGAATATTTTATAAAACGTTTTTCAACTATAAAATTAGCGATAAGTACCAGATTTTATATTTATGGACGATGAATTAGTAACTTCCCGAGGGATCCATCTACAAACATCTGAGATTTTAGTAATACGTTCATGAAACAATTAAAATAAACCTCACGGAAAGATCAATTTCGGCGTGCTAAGGCAAATTCGACCGTAGATTCGTAGATTCATTTACTTCGTTAAGATTCCGACTTTATTTTAGGGTATTGTCTCGTCTTAGCCATTTCAAAAAAAGCTTAGAATCTGAATGGTGACCTCTCTCCAGGGCGATACTGAGAGTATCTACCACTCTTGAACGAGGTCGGTCGTATCACAGATAATCGTCAACAAAAAAAAGAAAATTTAAAAATATAAATGTGACATAACGCGGCCAATATGGTCGCAAATAACAAAAAAAGCCTGACGTGTTTGCTTGCTTGTACAAATAAGAACAAATTTACTTTGCGCAAATTAGAGAAACGCAATTATTCTTCTTTTAAATTAGTTACCCTATATTTCCAGGATATTGAGAGATATGTTTGGATCTCTTTGATTTTAATGTATTCATACACGTAGTAGGTACCTACTTATAAAAATATCCTTGTTACAGAATGATTTATTTACAAATAAATACCACCTAACAATATGGGTTGTCTTTAGTAGAATCTAGTTTCTAGTTCAGAACTCATTTTCGCAATAAATAGAGATTCCATAGTTAAAATAAGTGCTTTAAGTTTAAGATATCGATATCTGGATATACATATTATTATTTTATTTATTATTTTTTTAAAAAACATGTCATATTACATAATTACAACGATCTTTGGCTGTCCAACTAGGAGAATACCTGTTTTAGGACAGTCAGAAATAGGCATATTTATTGAAAGCGATTCATGTTTAGTCTAGTGTATTGACTTTTACTTATTGCACTTTATAAATAATATGAAAAGAAAATAAAAAAAATAATATAAGAAGTTGCTAACTTGTATTTTAAATAATATATACGTAGAGAATAGACCAAAAGAATATTCAAATATGATAATACAAAAATAGCAATATCGTAAAAAATTATTGACATATGAGTTTATAAAATTGAAATTTTACTTTTTATTTTGATGAAATTAATATGTAAAATTTAAAATAGAGTTGAGAAATTAAAAAAAAGGAAAAATAAGATAAAAAGATGTAAAGAAAGGTTATAAGATGATTTTAAATTTACAATGGTAAACACATAAATTTACTGTAATACATATATATATATAAAATAAAATAAAATACAGTGTAGTTCGAAAAAACGACATTTAAGAAAAGCAAGTTAATGACTGTTAATTAGCATATTTTCGCATTCATCTCTCCCCAAGATCAGAAGCCAATTATTTACCAGATTTCGGAGAATGTTAGCACTTTTTGATTTCCATGCATCGGGAATAAGATTAAGCAATTTAGGGCCTTAGTATGAGAATTGTCAATGAGCTAAGGATGAAGAAGTGGTGGGAGGAACAACTGGGTTCCTCTTAGCATGTCTAGTATCGTGATAATGGAGTACGGAAGTGTATTGGTGACGCGTTCTTTGGGTATGTAATATGATTTTCCTCATGTATAATTGCCTTACATCTAGAACACCAAACTCTTCAAACAATGAATCACTAGGGTATCTGAACGGTTTTTTAAGTATAACTTTAATAAGTGATTTCTGAGCTTTTGCTAAGGGATCAAGTATTGTTTTAGTAAGTAGTTTTCCCCAACCTAAGGAAGCATAATCTAATAAGGAATTACACATGGCAAAGTAATTTCTTTTCATGTCTTTAATGCGGAGAATATTTCTAATAGCCCTGAAAAGATGTGTAAGTTTCCTGACTTTTGAGGAAATTAAGTCTATATGTTTATCCCACCTCAGAAATTTGTTTACGATAATTCCTAGATATTTAGTACTGTCCACACATTCTAATGTACTACATTTACATACATTTATGGCATTGCAATGGTGTACAAAAATGTTATGCATCTCTTTAGGTTGACCCGCTTGAGTTGCGCTGAAGCAGATGAATTTAGTTTTATCCGAGTGAGGAGATTGCTGTCAAGCCACTTTTTGACTTTGTTAATGCCAATTTCTGCTTTACTGTGAGTTTTTTCCCAGGTTTTTCCTTCAAATAATAATACTGTATCATCTGCAAAGGTAATAATATGGTCTGCAAAGGAACTATTACATAACTCATTTATATAAACATTAAACAAAAGAGGTCCTAACGTACTTCCTTGAGGTACACCGAATTTCATATCTGCTGGATCGCTTAGAGTACCGTTAATTTCCACTTTTTGGCTCCTATTTTCTAGGTAGCTGACCAACCATTTTAAAAATTGCCCCTGGATACCGATTCTCTGTAGTTTGCTCAGCAGAATTTTGTGTGAAATAGTGTCAAATGCTATGGCTAGATCCAAGAAGAGTGCAATGCATTTAATACCTTTGTCTAGATTATAAGAGATGATTTTTGTCAAATTGGCAATGGCATTTTCAGTGCTTAAACCATTGCGAAAGCCATATTGTCTGCTAGAGAGGATGTTGTTATTTTCAAGATAATGACTGAGACGGTTCTTCACAATTTTTTCAAAAATTTTAGATACATAATTTAGCAATGAAACAGGTCGGTAATTTTGTATTTGTGATTTGTCCCCATTTTTGTGTAGTAATATAACTATTGAGTGTTTCAAATGGTTAGGGAATTTACCCGCTTTAAAGCTTAGATTAGAAATGAATGCAATGGGTATTGCTATGTATGATTTAATGATTTTTAGCAGATTTGATGAAATGAATTTGAACACTTTCTTCAAAAAATTAAATTGTTAATTATTTTTTTTTCTTAACGACGCATGTATTATGGTTTTCACTCGAAAAAAACATTGTTAGATTTGTAATTCCCAGCCATTGACACCAATTGATGAAAAATCCAACCCCATTGACACTAATTGATGAAAATAAACTAAATTCGTTAAAATTATTCAACTTTAAGTCTAGTCCGGGAGACGCAAACCTTGCATTATAGTATTTTTTAAATACATATCATCTTATTTAACACCCTATTTAAATTTTCAACTTCGAAAAAATCACTTCATCCTTCGTTACAAATAAATAATGAACTTTAGGTCTCTTGCGATATACCTAAATGTTTTTCAATTGGGCCATTTTTTGTGGTATAGGTAATAATCTTTTAAAAAACCATTGTAAATTTACCTACATGCTCGAGCAATTACCAAATAATTAGAAATTGATTGTTGGGAAACATAACATAGTTACCAATATGGGAAATTCCAAACAGATAATGCGTCAATAATCACCGACCTTTAACATTTCAAATCATTGGAAAATCAACAAAAAAATACAATAACTACACGAAAAGAACGTCAAAGTCAGAGAGCTGCAAACATTTCGACTATTCAAAAATAAAATCTTGTGTTTTTAATTTATTTTATAGATAAATTATTTCAATTACAATAATAATATACACGTAAGTACATAGATTTTTGTGTAAGGTTATATAAAAGTATTAGAATGATATTATTTTAATTTAATATTATGATTTAAAAATTATAATTGTAATCGGGTGCTAACAATCTATGAGTGTTCGCCTCGCCATGCATCCGGGCCGCGAGAGTGGATCGCGAGAGTGGGTCTTGAGACCCGGGTGCTGACAATCTATGTAAGCTTGCCTCGCCACTCCGGCGCACAGTGGACTGAAAATCGCCTTTCATATACATAGAGACTTGAATTTTCAAGGGTATTTTTATTGGCTAGAAATGGATTCTGCTATAAAATTTTTGAAGCAATTGCGTATACAAATGAAGGAGTTATCATTTTTTTAGGGAAAATTTGTATGGCAATGACATTAAAAATGAGGCTATTTCTGGAATCATAAGGTTGGCCATATTATATCCTTACACACAGATATACTACCTACTATTTATTTGTATTTTTTGGCATACTTCGTATTGTGGCGCAACTTGCGATTTTTTTTTAAATCCTCAAGTTGAAAAAAAAACTTTTTTATGTTGATGATTCATTTTAATGCTTAAATGCTTTACATATGAGTATCTTTGCCTTGTCTAGTTTACAATATTAACTCATTTATTTGTACACGCAATTGCTTCATACGAAATTTTATAGCAAAGTAATGATCAGCAGAATCCATTTCTAGCCAAAAAAAAATACCCTTGAAAATTCAAGTCTCTATGTCTATGAAAGTCGATTTTCAGCCCACTGTGCGGCTCCCGGCAACCGGCTCGTGAGAGTAGGTCGCGAGAGTAGGTCATGAGACCGGGTGGTGAGACCCGGGTGCTGACAATCTATGTTCGCTCGCCTCCATCACTCCGTTCTGAGAAAAAATAACCCACTCGCTCTTTGGAAGCTCGTGGGCGGGTTTAAATGAGCGGGTCATTCACGATCGACCCAGGACTAGTTCGAGGTTAAATTTTGAGGTTGTGCTTTCTAGAGTACCTGTCAACTGGGTGCATTTTTAAGTTGGGAATAATTTTTTTGTATTGTAATACGTATTTGTTTCGCGCCATGTCTTCCCCAGTCGTCCTCGACCTCATCAACCATTAACTTCCAAGTAATACATTTTTTTCAGATACTTTCATTACTTGCGTCTCATTTTGCCACAAATAATTATTTGATTCATGTCTTCCTCGGCCATCCCTGACTTCTTATCTTCACTTTATGTTGGTAGTATCACGAAATCCACATTTTTACTGTTTAAAAACTACATCACGTCGACTGTAATTCGACTCCGTTTCATATTGGTTTAATTTTCAACGATATATATCGCTGAAAATTTCAAAGTTTGTTCTTATTAGTGCCAGCAGTGTTTAGAGAGTGGTTTGAATGATGGAAGAAGTCGAGGACGCTCGGGAAAGACATTAGCAATAGTGAAGCATTGCGGGGTTCACAAGTTTTTTTTTTTTTAAAGAAAGACAAACATTCCCGGGTTACGAATAACCTGACAATATTTGAAAATCTCCTACTACCACCACAGTAAGCGGAAAATGTTGCTTGCGTTGTGATGGAGGACTTAGCCAGTCGAGGAATTGAACACACTACGCCTGGGTGGGACCCAAACGCGATGTCAACTCGGCCACCGACCAGTCCAGTTGATTATACTTTTTCAATTACACTAAGTGTGAAATGCGTGGGACGCTTCTGATTCTGTTGTATTTTGAGAACACCACACAGTTCGCACGACTCTTATATTTTTGTCAAATATTCTAATATAGTTCCGACTCTGATAGTGGCGAAATAAATCGTGCATAATGAATTGCACTTTTTAGCTGTCCACGTTTTGCACTGATAACAATGTTAATCTAAAAATGTGTATTCCTCTGTGAACTGCATGCTGATCTCATTCAATTTTGGTTCAAGGTTATTTAAATATATATTTACCATATTACTGTAAATTGAAATAAAGAAAAAAATAAATAGCCATTGACTAAATACAACACACATCAATGGTAATAGCAGATGTGCATGGTGAGGCAAGATAATGTGAAATTATTATAATATACATGCACTCAATTCCGCTGTTATCACCAATTTGTTTTTTAAACGTTTTTTTTCCGCACTAAAGAATTATTATTTACATTTGTAAAATGATTATTTTCTATAGTAAATGTGAATATTGTCTACTCGTTTCTGAAATTTTCAAATATCAGGATGTCCTAGCCCTAACAGATTCAGTTCTCGTAATAACTTGTTTTCTACGATTTAAAAATAATAGTTTATAAGGTTCTTTAATGAGAAGCACTGAAAAAAAATTTGCAATCACCTCTCTGTAATCAAAACTGTCTCATTTCCGTAGAGGTATAAAATAAACAGTAATGTATATTATCTATGCCTATTTTGCTCTTTGTTGATTTTATTTTCGGAGAGCCGATGTATTAATACATAATTATCTATGCCTAATACTCTCATTATAACTTTCTTTTCTAATTCTCGCCAAAGCAAAATTAGTAATGCTTTGAAATAATAGTACTTACGTATGTACTATTTGCACGTCTCAATAGAATTTGAACAAAATGATTAATATTCGCTTAGTGAAAAGCTTTCCTACTTTCTCACTCCATTGTGTCGATAATGATAATAATTAACAAGTACCGTTTTTTTTGTCTGTCGATTCAGCGTTGAAATTTCATCGATAAGACTGCCTATCGATTGAGAGTTGACATAAAAGAGATAAAACTGTCCGTCGATTGAGAGTTGATACTATAAAAGAGATAAGACTTCCTATCGATTGAGAGTTAACATAAAAGAGATAAAACTGTCCGTCGATTGAGAGTTGATACTATAAAAGAGATAAGACTTCCTATCGATTGAGAGTTGATACTATAAAAGAGATAAGACTTCCTATCGATTGAGAGTTAACATAAAAGAGATAAAACTGTCCGTCGATTGAGAGTTGATACTATAAAAGAGATAAGACTGCCTATCGATTGAGAGTTGATACTATAAAAGAGATAAGACTGCCTATCGATTGAGAGTTGATACTATAAAAGAGATAAGACTGCCTATCGATTGAGAGTTGATACTATAAAAGAGATAAGACTGCCTATCGATTGAGAGTTGATACTATAAAAGAGATAAGACTGCCTATCGATTGAGAGTTGATACTATAAAAGAGATAAAACTGTATGTCGATTGAGAGTTTATAATATAAAATACATAAAACTGTGTGTCGTGTTCAAATGAAAGTGATAAATGGGAATCCTCTGCTTTGATAGTGATGATTCGAAAGCTATTATAATGTGCTTTTCTGTGCAGTCGGTCGGGCGGTGCTAATTTAAATTAGTTGGTTCGTTTGTTAGCTCCTCCGCTAGCCACCTGTATCTACAGAGTTTTTGTACTGTATATCTGTTATTGATTGTAAATATGTATATTTACTAACAAACGCTGTACGCGTGGACACTGGGGGGTCTAGAGTCATTCAGAATAATTAAATGTAGCTTCGTTTTATTTTAAAAAGTTAGTGTCTTGACGTGTACGACGAAAGGGTAATCAATCAGTTTCCTTATACCGTCGTTGGGAAAGTGGTGGGGCCCCAATAATATATGTACATGTTAGTTTTCGAAATTGTAATTCGATTTCGCACATAATCTAATGATAAAATCGTAATGTTATAATGTTTGCATCCTTCGTATGTTGTATTTGAAAAAATATTTTAAATTGTTTCAACGATACGATATTTTATATTCTAAATCTACTTAGACCAAAACCGTTTTAGTCTTTATAAAAAAAACATATTCATCTGACAGTATATACTCTTCAAAATAGATTCATCTGACAGTATATACTCTTCAAAATATTTTCATCTGACAATGTGTACTCTTCAAAATATATTCATCTGACAGTATTTACCTACTCTGGATTAAAATATTTTATTGGATGCGAATATTTCACGATTGACTCCAGCGATGTTAAAAACAAAATAAAGACGATAAGGGTCATTTATAATTAACATTTATCTGTCTGAAGAGAGTATTTTTTATTATTGTATGTTGTAATCCAATAAAGGCGATTCAATTATTTTTGTCATTTAAAATATCAAATAATACTATCGATACGCATCGCGCTTGACGCCATCTTGAATATCTAATATCTATTAACTATCCCGCAGCCAAGCGGGGGAGTAGGTAGTACCCAAAATTACTATACTCCTTATATTAGCTTAAATACTTGACATATCACTTCAGTATTTTACTTATTCCTGCGAAAATCCATAAGTTACCATTAAGACGAAGCTACAAGCCAAAATGTATATTCTTGGTAAACCTTATATCGTAGGTAATAGGCATTAAAATCGCTTGACAAACGGAGTCTAAAAACGTTCGATTTCAACCAAAAAACTGGTTTTTACTTATTTCGCAAATAATTTTATAAGAAAGCAAAAAAGTTAATCAAGTGAAACTGTCACAGATAATCTCAGCTATAAAACTATATTTTTTAAAAGTTGTTTCCTTTATGCGTTCTTACATTTCAATTAAAAACATTTTTTTTTTGTAGTTTGCATTTATATTTTTTATTGAGTAATTTATTTTTTTATTTGTATTCTACTCAAGCGAAGCGATAGGAAGACCTTCAATTTAACTAAAGAATTTTTTTGGTTTTCGTAATGTACACCAATTCGTTATAAATATTCATCAAAATAGTGATTTGGCATTAAGGTTCGCCTTCTAAAGTTTAAAAGCCCCTAAGACACAAAAATCGTTGGGTCGTCGGAAGACCCACTTGGTTACAGATGTTTTGTTTGGCATTTTGGCTTGTCAAGAGTTAACAAAATTGGTTGAATTAAATTTGATACGTTTATTTGTTGTTTTATAAAATTGAATACCTCCACGGAAGAAGGATCTATATAGCACATTAGGTCAAAGACGGTTTTTTTATGGAAATGTTTTAAGTTATAATCAACCAAATAAATGAGAAGCGATATCGCTTGTAAAAACGACATTACTTTGTGAAATTAGTGACAAAATCAACAAATGTCCCCAAGGCGGTAAGGGTAGTTCAAAATAGGGGTGTTTTGTAAGCTGCTTGATTGGGGTTGATAATAATAGGTTTTTTAACAGTAAAATCATCAATTTATATTGACAATGACTGTGGTAAAACACTGCTTAACGATAACAAGTTATATAATTGCTTTTCCTATATTTTCCAGTACGACTTGTACAATATCTCAGTGTGTATGTCGGCATTTCGAAGTTATCGCCGGAGACCTGTGACCGACGAGCGCTTTTAACCGACTGATGCCCTGATATCTCACAGCGGACAATGATCCGATATGTGTGGCCCATACTTCAAACGCCAAAGCTGGCTATATCTATATATATATATATCAATGTTTCAAACATGTCGAGCAACGTTTGAAATGTCATCTACTTTTGTCATGCAAAATCTTAACCATATCACTCAGTGTCGGACACATGACATGTGGAATCCATTGTACCTACATCTAAACTTCTAGGCCGTGCGCAACCTTACGCCGTTAATAAATAGCATGTTTTATAAGTTCAATCAACTCTCTGGTATTATTAAAATAACATATTTATGTATCAGTATATTTTCTGACAAACCAACAGGGTTTTCCAATAAGAGGTGTTATTTTGAATAGCCCGCTATTTAGGTAGATGTTACTTTTGAAGCTGTCAAGTTTTGACATTTGACAAGTAGAAACTACGCCATTAATAAAAATGGAACGATACACGCTTCAACAACGCATTGAAATTATCAAAATTCAGTTGAGTGAATCAAGTGCAAATCATCTTGAGTGATGAGGCCCATTTCCACCTCGGTGGCTTCGTCAACAAGCAAAATTGTCGCATCTGGTGCTCGGAAAACCCAAGAGTTATTGTTGAAAAGCCTCTCTATCCTCAACGTGTGACTTGTTTGGTGCGGTTTATGGTCCGGCGGAGTCATTGGACCTTACTTTTTCGAAAATGAGGCTGGAGCAACAGTTACGGCGAATGGATTGCGCTATCGAGAGATGATTAATGATTTTTTTATGGCCGGAATTGGATGGTATTCATCTGGACAACGTTTACTTTCAACAAGACGGCGCTACGTGCCACACAAGCAACGAAACCATTGATATTTTACGATTGAATATCAAAATAACACCTCTTATTGGAAAACCCTGTATTTTTAAATATAGTATTGAAAATATGTCATGGCTGCAGCGTGATTATAATGTATCTAATAAAAATATCATTTTTTAAGATATGCCGACATGAATGTTAATTTTTTTTTTTTCATTTTAATCCGCCATTTTTTATTCCCTTTAAAATAGCTTAGCCGACTAGATATTAATGTGCATAGATATAACTCTACTGTCCTAATTCAAATTTGTATTTTCGTCTGTCGAGCCGAACGCACGACGTTCTGCAACAATTTTTGGGTCATCACAAATAATTATGATCAAAATTTTCTTTTCTTTTCAATTCCGAATAAATGAATAGGTTTGTACGTTAATTATTTACGTAATGCAAATCAAGTTAATAAAAACAATATTTTATTTCTAATTATTTTATTTATTTTCATTTATAGGATTAAACTGAAATTTCTTTTTTATCTTCTGTTAACCTCAAAGAAAAGATAGAGTATGAGCTACTAAGTAAACATATTATTTATTTACCTCCTATGTCTGTCTCGACACAAAAAATTCCCAGTGAGACATGCATTGAATAATAATTTATAATTATGTTGTAATTAAGATATGTATACTCATCAACCACACGTGTACTTGCATATTCATCTCAAATTCTAGTCAGAAAAAATTCCTTCAATAACGGACGATATATTTATATTATTTCCACACTTTTAATGAAAATAAAATTGATTTGATTTTTGTTACCTTTGCCATTATTGATATCCGAGTAAAAAAAACATCAGAAATTATTAATGTTTATTAATTACCCTTTAAAGTTTCCCAACTTATCGTATTGTTTAAATTTGACAAAAGGTCGTTAGAGTACGGTGTTTCAAAATGAATTATTTGGATGACTCAGGCATTTATTTTTCCCCACATAATTATGTACTAACTTGTCTCTTAGGATGGGTTATCTCACGGAGTTTGAACAAATCGTCAAATTTAAACGTCCATTTTCGTGTTCTGTGAAAGTCCTATTCAAATTCTGTTATTATATCATTATAGGCTAGTTGCTTGACAGAACTGAAATAATACAAAAAACTTTCACGGAACTTAATAATTAACTTTGAAATTTGAAGAATTTTATATAAATCTCTGAAACAACCCGTCCTTAGTGTGATAGGGGTTACTTCACTCATCGTAAATTTTACTTAGAATTGTCACCAGTTGGAAATAAAAAAAAATATATCTTTAAATTATTTAATCAACTTTTATATTTCGACGTTTCACATAAACGTAGATCATAAAACATGCGAGCATGGGGCTTACTCTGTATCTTTCGGGTTAACAAACAAGTAAGTTCGTGGTTTAACCTTTCCTTGCCGGTGCTGTCAACTGAGTGAACATCGTCTGTAATTAATGAAATATATTAAACACAGAGTTAAAATTTTTGGTATTCCTTCGCAATACATTAATGCATTGCATCAAGTAATTACAAAAATAAATATTTACCCAGTGTAAAGCATCAGAGGACGAGGAATTTTTGAACAGCGTAAGGGAAGGGTTAATACGTGTTTGTTACGTGGCTAAACCGGCGGCAGGAAAGTTTCGAAAGATACAGAGTAGGCTCCCTGTTCGTCTATCTAAGAGTATGGATCGTGATTCCGTGGTTCGCAGGATTTGGATTCCGCAAAGGTGCCCTGCATTTTTCCGAGACTTAAACGTTCTGCGTGTTTACCGACTTTTCGTTTTAAACATTTTCGTCTTCAACGATTTCTACTGTGTCGATATATAGTCGTTATATATGTCGATATATATACAGTCCTGGGTCGATCGTGAATGACCCGCACATTGAAACCCGCTTACGTGCTTCCAAAGAGCGAGCGGGCTATTTTTTCGTCAGCAGCCGGGACTCGAGACCCTCTCTCGCGACTAGGGTGCCGAAGTGACTAGACGAGCACACATAGATAGACAGGACCCGGGTGTAGCCTCCCGGGTTTCGAATGTCGATGTAACGAGGAGAACGCCCATAGATTGTCAGCAAACGGGTGTCGCGACACTCGCGACCCACTCTCGCGACCCGGGTGCCGGCTGCTGGTGTGGCGTGGCGAGCAACCATATAAGATGCTTGAGTATGCTTTTGTAGACCGGGCATCACGTCTCGAATCACTTTCTCGTGACAGACAAAATTTATTTATTTTAATAGATATGGCAGATTCCTGATATCTAAAATAGGCATTGTGGTTCAGTTTCCAGTTACCGGAGATCTACATAGAACATACACTTCTTCTTCCAGATACTTTTGGAACCGGTTCTCGATTACTGGTAGGTTGATCGGTAACAGGCTGTATAAAAAAGTTGAATTCTACTGTGAATATATTTACCTACCTACGTCAAATGAAAATGAAAGTATCCGGGTTACGGGTTTCGGGTTTAGGGTCGTGCGACCTGGTACGTCGGCCGGCGCGGCGGCGCGCTCGTTTTCCCTATCAAAATGGTTTCGCAACCCGATCACGACATTAGTGGGTCGTGAGCGACCGGGTCGAATTACCCATCTCTATTGTGTATCTATATTCTATAATATATTTGCCAATAACCTTAATTTCGTATATAGCTCAATGGAGTAAAATAATATTCGATTTAAAAACGGTTTACCGTGAGTATTTTTGCGTAATGTTCTGTTTTCTCTGTATCGCAGTCTTGAAGTTTGACACAGTTTAAAATCCTTTCAAGGTATTATTTCTTAGCATGCAAATATACGAAACAATAAAACAATTTACTAATAGTGGTAGGCATATTTTAATGTTTCCTAAATTATCATTACAAAGCATATTGTAACCTCTTTGTACAAGGCCTACGAGTTTATTCGTAAAACTGTTTTAGGATTTACCCCAACATACTCGTATGTTAACTATACCTATACATAACTAGTCCGAGTGAAAGGGTTCCCAACATGTGTATACTTTAGTTTTCATGGGGATCGACTTTTAACAAGAATTTTTGTTGTAATTTTTTTTTTACTTCTTCAAACTTGATATATTTCTTATTATTTTTTATTGTTTCTTCATAATTATTATGTACTACTTTCACACAATTACTAACCTTATTAGGGTTCGCCTGTATCTTAGTTAATAATTTTTCAGTTTAACATTTGTCACTATCAAATATTTAAGTAAATACAAAATAATATTTATATGAAAATAATGAAAATTAAAAATAAATAATATGTAGGTAGTTTGTAGAAAAAATATTACTTTTCATTACGTGTTTAACTGGACGTCTGCCCGGAAGCCAACTGCACAGTCTGGCCCGTTAGTTGGATGGTTTAACCCAAAGATATTAGAAGAAAGAGATATGCTATGTTGGCCGCCGGACCGTAGCCGGAGTACTACCTAATTAGGGTACTTTTGAACGGTATCGGGACGTGTACGCACAGAAATCTGTTCTATGTATTAGTGCGGATACCTTAGCGATGCCTTAGCGTAAGCGAAGGTGTGCAGTAGTATTGGTGAACAAAACCGGCGACACTCGGCAAAACAATTCCACTCAGTACGAACTGCGCATAGCACATCTCGTTCTTCTAATATCTTTGGTTTAACCCATGCTGGTGGGCTGCAACTTGGCCAAAGTGGGAGACTAGCCTACTATTACCTCAGGGCCTATGTCATCTTTTGGGATACTGTGTGAAGGGTATTTTTTAAGGAAAGAAAGGAGAGGAAGTTCTGGAAAGGTAAAGGGTATGAGGGTTGTGAAGGAATCTAGGGATCAGCGTGTCCAGGAGTGACGGACATGTGAATATATCTCTCCCACTGCGACGCAAGGCGATTGGTCGAGAGACCAGATGGAGAGGTTAAAGGGTTTCCCCAAACCAGCCTCTCTCGATCTGGCACGCCGCGCAGCAGGCGCATCCTGAACACATCTCACCCTGTGAACCGGGGCACCCCTGCTAAATCACCAAACGTAGCGAACCACTTGGGATGACCCATGGCAGAGGTATTGACTATCCAATAATTGGTTCCAAGTTTAGAGATTTAAATTAAAGACATTCACTAGCACGAATCTAACAAAATCTATTATTTGACAAATGGATTTTTCAAATCTACATTCATTGAGTTGAGAACCTTTGTCAGCTGGCGAATTTTCTAGTTTTGCATTGAATATTTATGAATTATTTTTGTATGTGTAGTGTGTTAGGTCACGCCAATTTGCAATATAATAAGAACAAACTATTCACAAAGTGAAAGAAATTTGAATACAGGATTTAGGCAATATTCATATTGGCAACAGAGCAGTAGAGCAGTGGCCTCTAAACTTCGTTTACCATGAGAGGTACTTTTAGTTATTTAGCTATATCCAATGTTGGGAATCCTACATCAAAACTTCATTACGTTTTATGATGAAAAATACGTATCATAATGCTCCAGGTAGGTACTCAGTAAAATTTAGATTTGTGCGATTTCTAAGCAAGTATGTACTGTAGGCGGTGACCGGATAACTCAACTAAATGATGATTCATCACATCTTTAAAAAGTTATATAAAGTCATGGAAAGTGATGAACCAAAAACTTTATTAACTGGGTTAAGTAGGTTAGGTTAGGTTTAATTTTTTTTTCATCGTTTCTAATGACTTTATATCACTTTTTAAAAGTGTGTTGAATTGTCACTGTGTTGAGGTATCAATGAACCCCTGTAGGCACAATTAAAGATGTGCACCCGGGAATATTCCCCGACCATAAATTCCCCAAAGTCAGGAATTATTTATTCTTATTTATGTTGTCTCCCAATTATATTAATTTTTATGAAAATTTATTATGTCTGTAGAGTTAATATCGACAATAAAATTAATTTACGATCTCCAATAATGACCACTTTCAACATTTAAACTGAACTTGGGTAAAATGTATACAATGGTGTCTCGTGGCGTCGCATGATAATAATTCAGTAAAATTAATAATTCGAACAGCAGTGCTACGGTTCAGTCATTGTATGTACCGTGAACCGTGACATCCCTTATCGGCAGGCCACAAATACTAACAGTTTGATGTCTTATTACGGTGTACCCATATATATGAAGATTACTGTTTGATATTTTCCAAAAATTCTTAAGGTCCTTAGAATGCTAGAATCAATAAAAACCTCATTGTCAGTCTGGGTACTGCACCATTTAGACGAATATTCCCTTTTTCGGGAATATTCCCTAGACATAAATTCTCGGGAGTTTACCCATCCCTGGGTACAATCATAATTATCTAAGATGACTTAATAAATCAATGAATAGGCAACTTCCATCTTCCGTTTATACCCACCTGTAAAAGAAGTACCTAATATAATTTTAATAAACCTGTTTGCTTTGAATGGTGAAATCCTAAGTAGTGTCGATTCACACAAGTTAATATCTTTCTCAGAACACTGGATAATGGTATTTCTTTTATTTTACTTACTTTTATAAGAGCCTTGAATCTATATACTCGTACATACACCTATACCACTGCGATATATCCATTTAGACTGTGTAGGATTGACTTCTTTCCTAGCAAGGTATTTTGAATATCGATTGTTTCGACTAAATAATGCAAAGGTACTTCCTTTAATGTATGGTTCGTTTAATACTGACCATTAAAGAATCAGTAGATATAGGAAAGGGTGACCATAATTTAAATTATATTCTGCGTGTAATAATTTTAAAATACATTAATAATTTTCAGATGAGTTCCATTTTGAAAAACATTAGAAATTTTCAATATAAATACCAAAAGATAAACCGGCGGAAAAAGGTAAGATTCCACGAAAATATATATATATTTTTTTAAATATATGAACGTTTTAATTGTGCATGCCTTTATTTTATTTCATGTGAGGTTGTGGATACGATCTCTATCGAAGTTTAAAAGTGTCCTGCATTTAGATGAGACTTCTATGGGAATCTTGTTTTTGTAAATATTTTGAAAACACCTGTAGATCCATTTTGTTCAAATTTATTTTTCGCACTTAGTTTTTATACCAAAGTGTTTTATTTTATTTTATATATTATCTAGGTAGGTATATGTACCCATTCCATTCCTTCACGAAACTCAAGAGCCAGTTCTCTTCATTAGTGTAGAAATACTTACTATTCGGTAGGTACTTTAAAAATATCAAAATTTTAATTTAAAAAATGTATATACATATTTCTACTTATATAATTACACAATTTGACATAATATTATCTTTATAAATTTTAATTATGAATAGGTATAGACGCGAAATTTATTAACCGAAATTCGCGTTGTTTTCGGAAAGAAGTAAGTAATAAACAAGTAAAAGCTTATATATAATTTCACGAAAGTGATGTTCTACAAAGTTTTACTATTTTGAAGCAAAAAGGTAGTGAAACGACTTTTTTTTCGTTTTTACGAAACGAGACACGAATGATGGTGGAATTAATTGCGATCCTTTTTATAAACTAAATCATAGACAATTTCTTTCAATCAATTTCTTAAATACCAGAAAAATCGCACGAAATATTTGAAAAATTTGTGAAAATTATTTCTCTAAAATAACGAATTTTTCTTAAAACTTCAGATCCTTTGAAGAGGCACCTACCTACTATATTATTTTTTTGTGAAAGGATGAATAGATTGGAAAAACATAATATACCTTTTTTTAATTTAATGTCCATCACTTTTTCAATAGTTGCAATATTACTTTGTGGTGTCATTTTAATTATATGAAAATGAGATACTTTGTACACACCACTTTTAATTAGCCAATGGCTTCGTCAGGAAAATAAAAATTAACTTTTAATTTTTATTAGTTTCACTATCATATAAATTTACATCAGTTACTTATTACTATTAGTATTCCAATAAAACTAGTGCTATCCTACTGATATAAACATCAGAATAACTTTTGCCATAACTAATACTTACATTCATTGTTTTTTTTTATAACCTTCTAAACAATAACACATTTTTTATCTTCTAACAAGGTAAATATTTATTTATTATAGTTAAAGAAATATACACATTTCTCTCTCCTACATAATCCAATGCTTTTATCTATCTATTTATTTTACGCCTAGTAAGGCTTTTACATATATACACATAAGACAAATTAAACCATGTGATGCTCCGAAATACAAAGATTTCTTTTTAATTTCACATTTAGTAAAATACTTATTAATTTATCGTAACTTTACAAACATTACCTGAAATACAAAGAAACGACATTTAGTTTATTTATCGATATTTTTATAACAAATTAAAGATAAACCGATAATAAATATTTCAATCACTCAAATGTCAGCAACATCGCGAGTAAACCAAGTGTGTAACCAAGACACCAAATCAATGACATTTGAAAAGCGCATAAAATAAAATAAAAATTCATAATTCAAACACAAAGGAATCTTAGAGCATTTCTAGGTAGGTACTTATTAGTACTTATTCCTTTACCTATATATAACAATATTTACAAAATTATACTCGTAAATAATGCAGGAAACGACTGTTTAAAACCCTTGCACAAAAATAAATATAAATTCAAAATATTATTGAATTTGATCCACACAGTATGTAGGTACAAAATATAAAATATCCAAAATAATTTATTTTTTCAGCCGACAAAATAATATTAATGTGTTAGTCAATTTAAATAGCTTTATCAAAATATTCCCCTACTTGATGAAAAAAAAAACTTCAATAAGGTATGCTTATATATTGAAATTGATGTACTAAATATATCAACCACATCGGAGTATTTGTTTTGTTATTTCAACAGCTAGGTTGAATCCGTCGCATAGGAGTGTAATATTGGGACGTTGATGTAGAATTGCTACAATAATATGGTAGGTACTGTCTTGTAACTGACCTGCTTGGAGTATGAAAAGAGATTACATATAATAAATCAGGAGTATCAAACATTGAATTAATGATTATAAACAAACAGGTTAAGTCGGAAATGATTCTATGATCAGATAATTTTATTAAATTTAATGAAAAAAGTACCTTATCGTAATTTAGGCATTCTCTAGGAATGCCTATTTTAAAATTGACATATCTTAAAAATTTATTTTGGATTCTTTCAATCGCATGTGAATGAACCTCATAATTTGGAGACCAAACCATGGAATTGGTTTCTATACGACTCCTTATCATAAATATTATTTTTATTATTATTATTTTATCATAAGTATACCTAATATTATTCTGATCTCGCAGTTATGTTAGGTACGTACTTATATTATAAAATCTTTAAAAAAATCCACATTAGAGTACATTATGACTTCACTTATTTGTTCACTTATCTTAAAAAAAAAATTTTTATTCGATTCCCAGTTTTCAGGCTTTCGGAAGGAGATTGAAAATGTGTACACCCTCTTGAGCTACCTACCTACATGCATACCTTATGTTACCTCTTTCAGTCTTTACTGTATTAGTGAATAATTTATGATGTTGTCTTGTATAGTGTTCGTGTACTTGTGACGTTTTATAAATGTTGTGTTCGTGTGTATTATTGTATTAATATATGTATTGAATATTGGTGCTTTACATTGAATATAGTGTATTTTCTTTAGTCATTGGTTCTTTATTGCTTATTTTACTATGTGATGATCTTTATTTTACGAAAGGTATCAACCTCGTCATGGAGTGTGTGGTATCTGCTAGTTTTTCTTACACACAATTACGTACATGTACGGAATTCCAAACACCTTACTAATAAACGTGGTTTAAATTTTACGCAACTTTTAAACAACCATTTACTATTTATTAATGGTTTTTTTGTAAAACCTCTTTCTATTTTTTTCTTTTGTCGTACCGTTTTCTCAGGTTGTATTTTTGTATTCCATGATAACTCCTCAAAATGACATTTCAAAGAGTGATATAAAGTCATTAAAAGTGATGAAACAAAAATTTCTTGTTTTTTTTGTTTCATCACTTTCCATAACTTTTTATAGGTGTGATGAATTGTCATTTTGATGAGTTATCTGGTCACCGTATTTTTAGAAACCCTGTCATCTTATTAGGATTTACTTTCGTCTTCTTTTTAAAAAATTCGTTTTGGTCAACTTATCCAATCTCACATTTTTTTGATGTTCATTCTAAGTACCTTTTCCATCTTTCACAGTGTTCATGTTTTCCATCTTTCACATCAAACGCATGCAATAAGTCAATTATTATTGATTCAAGGATTCAAGTGATATTTGAAGGGGTATTAATATATATAATATTTGTCAACGTAGGTTTTAAAGAGTTTGCAAAAACTGTTAAAATATTTTCTCCTTGGCTACATTGTGCACTTTTGCTTTCTTCTTTTACTGTATAATTCAATATTTAGATTGTCACGGCCTTCTAGATTAAGTTATGCTCGTTTTTGTCAGTTGTAAACAAATTAGCTAAAGTTATAATTATAGAATCACCTGGAGAATAATATTGCTCTTGGGAAATTACCCGCAATTAAAACGGCTATGTTGTGCATAAAGGCATTCGTATTGCAATATGTCAGTGCAGTCGCAATTGTCGATTGCATCAATACAGCTGGTAATTTTAAGAATGAATGAATGTGAATAATTTTTTTATTATTTACATGCCTTTTATTGTAAAGAAGTCGCCTTGGCAGTAATGTTACGTTGAGGTTAAAATTGAATATTTATTGATATAAATACAACGTGTACCAACAATAATTATTGTTGGTACACGTTGAAAAATTAAACGGTGACACCAGCTGCCAAGACAAGAGCTATCGTTTTTCCTACGTTCAAATAAGCGGTTTTCCAGCATGACTCATAGGAGTCGTGTTGCCAGTAAGGATACTGCTCACGTTTCAGGTACCCGCTAAATAATTTCCTATTTTCTTTGTATTTGATGCCACACTAAAGTCCCGACTGCTCCAACCAAAGATATTAGAAGAACGAGATATGCTATGTTGGCCGCCGGACCGTAGGCGGAGTACTACCTAATTAGGGTACTTTGAACGCTGTCGGGACGTGTACGCACAGAAATCTGTTCTATGATTTAGTGCGGATACCTTAGCGTAAGCGAAGGTGTGCAGTAGTATTGGTGAACAAAACCGGCGACACTGGGCAAAACAATTCCACACAGTACGAACTGCGCATAGCACATCTCGTTCTTCTAATATCTTTGGCTCCAACAGTGAAACGAGGAGGGTATAACTCCGATCGAAAATTTGAACTGAAATATTGTGACGTCATATGTTTGCCTAACTATATCCACCAATGAAAAACTCTGAAAATCTATGGAATAAACTTTCAAAGTTTTTTATTGTTGTATAGTTTAATAAGTAGGCTCCGAATGAGAATTTTACTATCTATGTATTGGCATATGTATGGTTTTTAAGGACAGATTTATTTCATACGAAAAGCCCAAAGTTATCAATCTATAGAAGTTGGTTTATGAGTGAAACGGCAACTCCATTTGGGGAAATGTTGTGAGACTGGGAGAAGGGGATTAGTTTAGGTTTTACCTGACTATTCATCTAATCGCCAAATATTGCTAAATCTTTATCAAGAAACGTTTCTTTTCCTAATTGTGGCCTATCACCAGTACCACACGGAAAGTAGGACTCAAATCGCATCCCTAGTTGTTATAGTCGCTAGAAAATTGCATTTTTTTAGTTAATACTTTAGAAATGTAATGAAAACACGATTAACCTTCTTAAAAACTATTCAAAAGTCTAAACAATGCACAATAAGCTCACTTTTTCATTTATTTCCGAGAATTGAAACATAATATCATAGAATGGCATTTTTTGACACGTCTTATTCTAAAATTGAATTTTAAAATGAAGTTATGTGAAATATGAATAACCCTTATAAATTAGAGATTTGACCTCTGGCTTCACAGGAGCTGGTTGCTCTGACGTACACATGTGACTCGGATCGGATTGAGTACATATCATTTAACTAATGTGCTTCAATCGAGTCATAGAAAGACATTCAAAATATAAATTTATTACATTAGACCCAACCCAAAAGATTGTCAATAATTCACAATTTTTAATTATTGCAATTCGATGTTACGATTAGTTCTTTTCCGATTAGGTACCTACATAACTTATATTCTGACAACGCTAACAAATGACAGTATTGTATATACCTAACGAAGAGTGTAAGTTGGTTCATATTATCACTGTGCAAACATTGTCGCTCTTTACCACAAGTACAAATTACCGTCTGGCCTCAAAGATATGTTACAAGTTACATATCATCCACTCGATACAAACAATAACTAAACAAATACCAGCTACGCTATCATGTTTATATAAAATAATATCTACGTTATATCAAATTAAACAAGTTTTATTATTTCCGACCTAGCATTGACAATCTGTGAATCAATAACCGGCTATTGTGTGACTCAGCAAACGACAAAGTGGTTATTTTCTCAGTATTCTTCAATGTCTAGGTCGCCACTTCTCTCTCTCTTCAAGTCCCCATCTTCATGTTCACGCGTCTTCAAAGAATAATGTTAGTTTGAGTGTACCTCAGGGTCTTCTGCATCAAGATAACATTAATTCAAAACAACGCTTTGTAGTTTGTATAACATGTCTGTTTGTTCACATGATATTTTTTACGCCGGACTGGACTTTTACAATTACAAGATTATAAGAAAAGTATTGTGAATAATTGTAGTCACAATATTTATTAGCGCCTTTGCTATGATTTTCACAAATTATTCAGATATTATTATTATTAAAAATGTTCAAGCAAATCTTTCCCAGAAATTTATAAAAAAATCAGTTATTTCAAGAAAACGAACAAAAGGCATGCATTAAGTACAGGATTTTCCAATAAGAGGTGTTATTTTGAATAGCCCGCTATTTCGGTAGATGTTACTTTTGAAGCTGTCATTTTTTGACATTTGACAAGTAGAAACTACGCCATTAATAAAAATGGAACGATACACGCTTCAACAACGCATTGAAATTATTAAAATTCACTTGAGTGAATCAAATGCAAATCATCTTGAGTGATGAGGCCCACTTCCACCTCGGTGGCTTCGTCAACAAGCAAAATTGTCGCATCTGGGGATCGGAAAACCCAAGAGTTATTGTTGAAAAGCCTCTCTATCCTCAACGTGTGACTGTTTGGTGCGGTTTATGGTCCGGCGGTGTCATTGGACATTACTTTTTCGAAAATGTGGTTGGAGCAACAGTTACGGTGAATGGATTGCGCTATCGAGAGATGATTAATGATTTTTTATGGCCGGAATTGGATGGTATTGATCTGGACAACGTTTTCTTTCAACAAGATGGCGCTACGTGCTACACAAGCAAAGAAACCATTGATCTTTTACGATTGAATATCAAAATAACATCTCTTATTGGAAAACCCTGTATAAGATGAATAATTACCTTATATTTTAAAATATTATACTTGCTTCTTTAATTCACTAGTTTAATTAACACTTAGGACGGGTTGTTTCGGAGAATTTGAACAATTCATCAAATTTCAACGTTCATTTTCGGGTTCTGTGAAAGACTTATTCAAATTCTGTTTTTATATCATTGTAGGCTAGTTACTTGACAGAACTGAAATAAAAACAGAACTTGAAAAAATCTTTCACAGAACCCGAAAATGAACGTTGAAATTTGATGAATTGTTCAAATTCTCCGAAACAACCCGTCCTTATACTTATGTAAAAATAATAAAAAATAGAATAAATGTAAAGTGAACAAATTAAGTTATTTTATCAATTATGATTCAAATACGTCTGTGTAGCAAGTAATTTTATCAATAACAAATGAAGTTATTTCAACAAAAATAAAATATTCCTGTGTAGCAGTAATGACTTTCATACCTGGAAACATCCGCAGAACAAAACTCATTACCATTACCAGGAATATTCTGACTTGATTGAATTTACAAAATATCTTGCTACTTCTGGCCAAGACATGTGCACAATTTTTTTGCGGTGCAATGTACCTAGTTAAGTATTGCGAGAAGGTGCACACAAGGTTATAAGACGTATTATATCCCGGGCAATCTAGCAATCTGCTTTAACTCAAGATGGAAATTGTCTATGTAGGACTAATGACTATTGTTTTTTTCTTTATTTGTTGTACAGAAAGCCATCACAATGGATTTCGACGCCGTCCTGGACGAGATAGGAGAATTGGGCAAATTTCAGCTTATAAACTACGCCCTTCTCTGCCTACCTGTGTTCTTTGGGGCAGCCAATAGCCTTTCATACGTCTTCACAGCGGGCATACCTGACTACAGGTAAGATATCAGTTATCAAAATTATTAGTTATCAAGATTTCTCGTTAATAATAATTCTGTGTATCATCATCACGGTGCGATGTTACATCCCGAGGTGGCACAAATGCTTTCCACAGGCTACGGTCCCTAGATATTCGTCTATTGTTGTCAACCCTTCCTAACTTGCACCATATTTTTTCATATGGTAGTCTCCGGGTCGATTGCTTCCACTTGGGAAGGGGTAGGCAGGTAGTAAGGTGTCAAAATATAAGTAGCCGTTTGAAATAATAGCTACATAACGTCCAGCGCTATTCACAAATTTTTTTGTCAATAGTGTTGAATTTGTTTGATAATATCAGTATGAATATATTCAACCCAACGCAACGCCGTGCGCGCCGTCATATTACGTGAATATTGGATATGATTTAAGATTTTTACGGCGAAAAGTATTATTCCTGCTGTCCGAAATGGTGGCTAAAGAAAGATAAAGCGCAACACAACACAATATCATAAAATTACCATGGTATTACGACGTATTGTTTTAACAGTCTTAGCTCCACTGTGAAATTTTATCTTCCGGCTCTATTAAAATGTTGGGATTCTGCTTACTTATGACGGGGAAATACCCTAAAATAAAGTCGGAATTTCAACGACGTAAGTGAAGAATCCATGCACAAATAAAGTTGGACAGACGTGCGGTTGAATTTGCCCTAGCAAATCTCTACAATAAAGTGCGAATCTTAACGACATAACGCGCGGCACGAAATTCGCTCTAGCAGGCCAAGAAAATTGATCTTTCCGTGGGGTTTATTTTAATTATTTTTCATGAACGTTTTACTAATATCTCAGATGTAGAGAGGAATTCATCTCGGGAAGTTATTATTCATTGTCTAGAAAAATGTAATCTGGTGCTTACCGCTAATTTAATAGTTGTAAAACGATTTATAAATTTTCAAACCGTTTTACGTGAAATATTGTAATGGTAAGTTATTATTTTTATTATGATTTATTTAGCGCCATTTTTGTGCAAAATCTCCTCAAGGGCGCTATACAAATATATAATACACTTTTACAATGATCTACTAACTAAATATGGAGATAATATACAGTACTTTACTTACCTGGTAGGTCGATAGTTTATTAGCGAAATTTCGGTACAGGATTTAGGACATAATTGGTAAATTGGATATAATTGGACTCTCTCTCAGGAATTGTATATTTAATTTAAGGGTATGACAGCTTAAAAGGGTAAGTTTTTAGTTTGGACCTGAATTCTGTTGAACTTGTTATGGATCTTAGTTCTGGAGGGAGTTTAT
The DNA here is from genome assembly GCA_026573805.1 of Hesperophylax magnus. Taxonomy (NCBI): domain Eukaryota; kingdom Metazoa; phylum Arthropoda; class Insecta; order Trichoptera; family Limnephilidae; genus Hesperophylax; species Hesperophylax magnus. Next base: position 1,172,848 of record JAIUSX010000165.1, on the reverse strand, counting down.
TCCAAGCCTTCGGCCCAGATGCTCCGAAAGCGCGATCACCAAACTTAGTATTCGGCTTGCGCTTAGGTTCCATCAGTCTGCCTACAACATAATATGATGTTGCTGATGTAAGAGTTGACTGTCTCAGACCAGTGTTTTCCGAGACGCATAGTTCAGAGATGTAGGGTTGGCCACTTCATTGATTGATTTAAACACCATCCAGCACAATTTGTACTGGATTCTTTCAGAGCACTTGAGCCAGTGAAGGTTACGAAGGTGTTCTGAAATGTGCGAATATTTAGAAACCCCGGTTATGAGCCGTGCTGCTGCATTAAACACTGATTGAAGTTTGTCAATTTGATGTTTTGGTAGGCTAGCATAAATACTTTTGCAGTAATATGTGGCTCTTCTCACTAGAAAGTCCGCCGACCGCTTCACTGCACTAGGGAACTGGGACATCTACTCATTTGGCGTGCTTTCCGCACAGCCAGTCTATCGTAGTATTTTGTGAAATTCCAGAAATCTCTCATCAGAGTTATCGTCAAATCTTAATCATAACCACAAACACTAATAATGTCAGAACCGTGTATTTTGTAAGAGCGGTCGTAACTACGATAACAAAATAGAAAAAAATAATACATTGATTGAATTATTACTGTAGATAAACTTGTTAGGGTGATTATGATCAGTGGATAAGAGGATAATGAGTTCAGGGTCAATTCGATAACGTGCGTTATTCGAAGTTTTAAATCAACAATGACTTTTAAAATGCACTAATTGTTCTTAAAAAAACCTGATTAGTTATCCATATAACTTGTGGTGATGTAAAATATTTTTTTAGTACCCTCATCGTCACGGGCCAGATTTGTCCTCTTATTTGTATATTTTTTAATTAAATTTATTGTTATCTTCTGCATTGCTAAGGGCAATGATTACATGGGTGCCTACTTCGTGATAAAACCAGTTTATTGAAGTTATATTTAAAAACCACTCAAATTTTATCGGTTTTATGTCATGTGTGTAGCCTTTGTCTTCCTCGTATAATTATTTGCTGTATATGCAAATAACTGTTGGTTACTATCTAGTTTCGCGCGATTGTTTTATTATATGGACAAATGTGAGACCAACAATACGACATTTTCCTTTATTTATGACATTTAATATGACGCAACACAATCTAGGGGACTCAGGACGGAAATGTCGTTGCATGCTGACAATAGTTGCGTTGATCTAGTTTTCTTAGTACTCACGTGGCGCCATAGAGGCGGCATGTGTGGTTTGCCGTATTACTCGAGTGCCGCCACTATGGCGGTAAGAAAATAAAGTTATTCCGCAATATTTTTAATATATTATTTTTTACTTTCCAATATAATATAACCAAAATCATATAAGTACAATGAAATAGTAATAAGTTTAAGCAATAAGGAATTTGATCAAAATCAATCGATAGGTCATTAAAATCCAATATATCATACATACTGCTGAATGGTATGCTAAGTATTCACGCACATTCTTATGTAGAAATTTAAGCGTAAGTCAACGTGTGTACCATCCCGCTTGAATCATTTTTGACAGCTGCAGCGCAAAATGAACCAAACGAAAAAGATTCAAGTTTTGTATATACGAGTATATATATAGATCATATAAATATAGATCATGACATTCTGTAAGAGTTTTGGCTGCTTCAAATAATGTTTACAGAAACAAATTTTCACGCACCTGTAGTAACGCTACAAAGTCAAATAATTGTTTTTTTGCGATAGTCCAAATATTAAAACATCTTTTTTTTACTTAATGAATATTATTATTAGGGAACTGCCGTCATCAGTTGTTTGTGCTTCCAAATATATTGTTATCTGTGATTTCGCCAAACGAGGAAATCTTGTATAAAAAGGATTATAAGAACGATTGAAGTACCCGATGCAAGTTGTTTGTCTTTTTCGTGTCCATAATCTTTGAAAAGAAGTAGTATGAAGTGCTTAAGGCAACGTATACATGCGCGAGCTTAACTGCCGAAATAAACCTCAACTTATGGGTTCGCAAATGTATGCTTACCATTATATCGTTTTGTCGTGGCCGTTACTTCGAGGTATCGCGGTGGAACTCTTATAAATTATACTGTGATTGTCTTGTACTTGAACTCACTATATTGTGTTGTGCGCTCCTTTTTAGTAAGTGATTGGTCATCCTGTTTTCCTTCTTTCCATACCCTCTTTCATTCCTCACACATACTATCACCCAATTCCAACAAATACCATTTAATTTCGTATATTTTTAATTCATTTACAGTCCACAATTCATGTTCATCTGAAACTGTAAATCAGAAGCTGTTTTGGATACAACAATTTGGTGTGAATATTGGTATCTAGAATTTTGATAGTAAAATTGCTTAGACAAAGATTAGGGAATCTTTCTAGTTTTTTATTTATTTTTTTTTTTTTATTTAGGAGAAAAAACAGATACAGATATCAATTGACAAGAATATACAAAACATCAACTAGAGAATTCACCTGCATCCAAACTATTTCTCACGAATTGACTGTAAACTTAAGTATGCTTCTTTATACATAAGTACCCACTGCAAATTATTTGCGCTTGAGATAAGATCTTATCTTTTACTGGTTGTAAACAATTATTTAGTAGGTAAGAAGAATTTGAGCAGATATTTTGGGTAAACACGAAATAATTTACATGATGTTAGCAAATGTTGTTAATCCTGCACAAAATAATCTACGTCCGTATTATTTGTTAAGCATATAGGTCTTCATACCACATACTATTAGTTCCTACTGGGTAGATAGAATTTTTCAATAATTTATTTTGTGAAACCAAGTCACTTTTCAACAGTGTGGTTTGAATTGCCACACAAATTTCAAATTTTAGCGTGGCCTCTATAGTATCAGATAAGCTTCGGTTAACTGTCAATATACACATCTTTTTTCAAAGTAACTGTCTTATTAACGAACGGAGTTGAACTAACGAAGCTCTTAGAATTGAAATAAGTGCGCGGCACGCAATTATACGCTAGCCTTCGAAGTGTGAGCCCAAACCACTATTCGTTCTACCAAAACATTTTTGTATATACGTACTACGCGGCTGAAGCAAAATAAGTATTTTAATGGAAGTTACTAACTATTAAAAGAAACACTCTAACTTCGTGCAGGTACATCGTTTTATTATTCTCAGATTTTCTGGCGCAACGTGTATTTGTATCAAACTAAATTCGGGTTTTTATGTAAAAAAAACTCTTTTTGGTACAGAATTTTTATTGTATATATTTTTTTCATAAATAAAATCCGTTTATTAACAAAAAACTGCCAAAATTGCCTCCTAAAATCATGAATAAATTGCCGTCTTTTAAGGATGACATATTTTTTTTTAATTTAAGGCTAAAATCGGACACATATCTGTACTTAATACATAACATCCCTTTTGATTAAAATATATATAAATTAGTTTAATTTGGTATTTTAGCCGTAAATCCAAATCTAAATTTTGTTTTACACAGGCCGTGCAGCGGTTCCTCTTAATTTAACGGATTTTGTAATCGAGGTGACCTACGTTGTACTAGGAAGGAAACATATAAACCAGACATTAAATTGCAATTTGCACCTTAATAAACGCCACTTTGTTAACATATTATGCTTCAAATTGTAGGTAGTGAAACTAAGTCTAGAAACTGGGCTTAATTCGAATCTAGTACTAAATACTATAATTTTAGTATTCTAAATACTTGACTATCTATAACCCATTCCTAATTGAACACTGTACTTAGCTTATTCGTGGTCAAAAACCGTAGCCGTTCTAGATGCCATGACCTGTTCATAATCAATCATGGTTACCTATTGGTAGAACAAATGTCATGATTTTCAGGCACAGCATGACATCACAAGAGGAATGGTACTTGCCTACTGGTGAACGAAAGCTTGTATTGAATAAGAAAAATAAAAGGATTCTACACAATAATATAATATCTACCTACATCAATGGTTTTTTGTTTACTCTGGCCTTTAATGTATTTAATGACTACCTAATGCCGCACTTTTTGCTGATGATGATTGCTGTAATATACCTCTACATACAACAGTGGATGCGAAGAGAGATACTTGTGTTTGTTTGGTAGTATTTAAAAAACATTAAAGTCTGCAATCTGTAACTATTTCTACGGTTGAAAAGAAAACATCATAGGCGTCATCAAAAGCGAAATCCCATTGATTTTTAAAGATCTTCACCGCTGCCTGCAAATGATTTCTTATAAATTCTTAAATTATTTTCTTTTTTCGGACCTAAGGTCAACTAAGCCCGTCGTCCCTCGGGTTGGTAAGCAATCGACATGAACCGAATTCTGCAAGACTCTGCGCAGAAAATTATGTTCGCTATAGTAAGGTCACAGTCTGCAGCACAGTACAGTGTGGAACTTTTCTCCGCAGGGTCTTGCAGCATTCGGCTGATCTCCATTGCTTACCGACCCGTGGGATGAAGAGGTTAATCCTGTACCGGTTGAAATTATCTCGGATATTCCCAATATATGGAACCAACCTAACATGTACAACCACAATAGTAGGTACAACTCTCTATATACAATTATCTGGATAACCAAAATGCCATGATTTTCTCTAAATGAAAATCTCGAAAATGACCTAGTCGCTAGTACCTCCAATACCCCGAAATCGTAAAATCTCAGTCGTGGTCGGTCAGTTTCCAGCTGTAATTGCAGCAAAACATCCCGACATGACTAGACAATTATTATTTTTGCCAGTCGGTTTTTTTTAATAATTGATCACCACCATATGCTTCTAAATAAATGGAAAATTATTTAGTACGTTTTTTTGTATTTCTCGGAAAGTGATTATATATCATTTATGCAGAGATGTATTCGCATCGACAAAAGCTAAGATTTTATGTAAGCTTTAGTGATAATATTATGCACGCATTACTCTCAATTAAAAAAACTTCTTTGGCCCTTAAGTTTCCCTCTGGGCCACATTTTTACATTCAAAGGTTTTTTAAAAGACCCGGCTAAGGGTCCGCCAAAATTAGCGAAAAATTGTTGACAAATATTTATATGTATCTCGTGGCCCAAGGGTTGTGGTGCCAAGTGGCGTGTATTATAAAAATAGACCATTGTCCGTTGCTTGCTAGTGTACTTACGTCATCGTGCGCTTACGTCATCGAGCAGGGAGTGGGTCGAATCAAAGCTTCGAAATTCACTCTGTACTATCAAAAAATCAGTCACAACTCCTTAATGGAAAGGGTTATATGAGTTATTCGTGCTTCGTCGTGTAGATACTGAGGTTCTCTAAAAATTAAGCTACGAAGAACAATATTAATTTGTCGAGCGAAATATTGTTCCGTGTGCCAATTTACGAAACAATTGCCTGTTTCAGATAATATGAATTATATTTTACTTCCCTGTCGTTTAAGATTCGCCAACACACACAGCGTTCCCGTCTGACGCCAGTTTCTAAAGAAACTAATTTGTCGTCAGTCGTAGTCAATATTATTACACCATCGTTTTTCCTCGTTCATAACTCGACGATAAATAAATGGACAGTACATGGTGTTAGACAAATACGATTGTATCAGATCTAACAACAACCGTTGTCTCTGTTAGAAGTAGGAGTTTTATTAGAACTAATCGAGGAATAATTAGTAGTTATATTGGTTCCACTTAAGCCGCCATAAGACATGTAATCCTGTCAAAGGATTTTCAAATTAATATCAACTAGCTGAAGTGCACGCGACGCGCGATGTTTGAAATGATTTGTTCAAAAATTGACTGTATTGGTTTTTACCGACTCAAACCGTAATGATCATCAGAAATTTTTAGTATTACGGTACGATCCATTATTTTTTTAATTAAAATTATTATAATTTAAAATTAAACAATAACTTTGTAAACATCACTATAAGTGATGTTTACAAAGTGATCGTCACTATAAGTGATGTTTACAAAGTTATTGTTTAATTTTAAATTATAATGTCACATCACAAACCGCTTCATATGAAGAAATAAAATTATTATCTTTAATTTTGACTTTCTTGATCGTCTTAATATTATATAATGTTGTTTAGCAATTTAGTTGTCTATTGCAATTGTATTACTATAAAAAAGAACCTTGAATCGCATCTGAAAACTTGCTCTTAAGTTGCGATTGAAAATATTTTACGTGATTCGTGTGTTCGAGTGTTAAATATAATGTAGAATGTAAATAATGATCTGAAATCATCGCGCATGTTTTACCGGAAATGGAAAATTTAAATTTTTTTACCAGAAATACAGACGCAAAATATTAATTTAAAAAAATGCACGTTGTTACAAATAACGTTGGTAAACCAAAAAAAGTACGTGCATTTTTTGTGGCTAAAAACTAAATCCGACATTTCTATTTCGAATATGTTTGTCTCTTACGCTACGTATAAACACGACAAAATTTACGCTAACCGAGCCGCGAATTATGGCAAAGGAACGAAGCAGCCGCAAACGGTGCGAAACGCCGTATGCAGTTGATTTCTTCCTTTCCCGTAATTCGTGAATTAAGGTTATAGGATATTTTCACAAACTTGAAAAACCGTTAAAAATGTGAAAAAATTAAGTTTATTTTTCTGATCCTAATCATTGTACTAAAAATTAATTTTATTTTTCTGATCCTAATCATTGTACTAAAAATTATGTTTATTTTTCTGATCCTAATCATTGTACTAAAAATTAAGTTTATTTTTCTGATCCTAATCATTGTACTAAAAATTAAGTTTATTTTTCTGATCCTAATCATTGTACTAAAAATGATTGATTTTCATTCGTAATAATTATAGATTTAAAAAAAGATCTAAAACAGCAAATAAAGGTTAACCCACTGTGGATCCCCTAGTATCACCGCTCCTGCCTCGATTTTATGGTATTTTGAACCTTAAAAAATGCTCACAGCATACTAAAATATATTTGACTAGCTGGCGTGTACCCGGCGTTGCTGGGGGTTAGCCTTAGGAGATAGACATATACCATCACTGACTTTTTGTAGGCCTTTTTAAGATATACAATTCCACCGTATATTATGTTAATATATTTCATAAGGTTTAGCCAGCGCAGCGTTAGCAATGTAAGCGCCCGAAAAAAAAATTTTTTTCGACTTGATTATAAAACATCGACTTTTTATAAGTGTAATATGCATGTATTATATTTATATATATACAAACTTTCCGGAAGAAATTCTCTAAATGAAAGTGAAAACCCTTTCAAAATCTGTAGCTTAGTTTAGAAGAACTAAGCGCACAAACAGACAGACTCGGATAGCGACTTTATTTCATACTATTCAGAGATTCGCTTGAAAAGGAAATGATGTACCTTAATATATTTCTAGCTTGTCGTTTCGTCTCTTGCAAATATGCCTATTTTATCTGTGAAAAGCGTGTCCCAAAATTCCATAATTCCGATTTTAAAAAGTACTTTAAACTGTTTACTGTATTTATCTACAGGAAATCCTCATATGATTTAAATTTACTGTGAAGATTTAGCTGGAAAATATAAGAATATTTTCGTTTCTCTTCATTATGACATATTATTATCTTTTTTATAACATTAGAGAGAAAAATCATCTGTCTTGATATAAGTGGGGAAACTACATAGAATAGATATATAAAACAATATATTTTAATATAAAAACATTATTTAGTAAGGCGGTATAATTTTCAAAAACAAAATTATGCTAAAAGCAAGTATGTTATTACGAAAATCGTGTACTGCGGACGATTGAAATTGTGTGATTCTTTGTGTGATTTTTCACAAAAATGGCGCTATACAAATTATCCAATTATTATTAGTATTTACTGGATCTTACGCCCATTATCCATATTACACCCACCATCATTCATGAAATGATGAAATAACCATGTCACGTTTGCGTTTCATAGTCATAATGAGCCACTCGCTGTAGGTACCTACTTACACCACGAACTTGATAATCTGCTTTGTATGGAAAAGCCTTCAAAGTAATAATATCTTACCTAAGGAATATATTATCAGTCGGTAAATAATAATCCTTGATGTCAATTTATTTTATATCACGTCAATCCAATTCAACGATCCAGAGTGCCTCGTTAGTTGTTATTCCAGCTGGCACTACTTGCGATATAGAATCTATTCTGCTCTATTTACAAAGCAGTGGTAATCTTCTCTCATTACGCAAACCTATAATTTTCGAAGACCATAATGATTTTTACGGCATTCAATAAAATTAACTCATATTATCAACCAGGGTTCTTAGAATTGCGGATTTAATTATAACTTATTGACAGATTGCTATGCATGCTAAGATACATGCATATTACAAAAACGTGCTTGCTGCAATCAATAGATTACCTACAATACATACTATTTTTTATGCTAAACGTAGCCAAAGCCATGTCAAGCGATGCCGACATTTGGATTCTGAATGTTGGTATTTTTCTGAGAGCATCTTCCACTCTGTCTCGTAATTATTATATTTTTATTTGAAAAAATAGTGCCAACTGCTCCCAACCGTCTAGAGCCATTGAAACTATGTCATTTCCAATTAGGGTGTGTTGTGAAGCTGAAGGTAGTGTGGAGGGGAAGGAGATGGGGAGGAGGACGGTTGAAAAGTGCTTGGGTCTTCAAATCTGGTCACCGAACACGGTCAAAGCCATTTCAATTCTGAATAGTGGTGGTGGAACAGCGGACTATGGAAAGTGCCGCAAATATACTATGATGAGATAACACATATAAAATTTGCTTGCGCACTCCAGGATTTGAACCCGCGACCTGCGGCTTGCTGGTCGAAAGGCTTACCCCTCGAACACGGAGGCCGTCAAACACCGCATTTGGTTCTAATTTGATGTTTTATTTATTTTTCTAGATGCTTTATCGCCGGCTGCGATGACCCGTTGTCGCCCAACTACGAAGCTTCCTTTTCTTCAATTGCAGCGCCGCCTCTCAAGCCAAATGGCCCCTTCAAACCGGCGCTGTGCGATATGTATAGCAAAAAGAACGAATCATTAATAGGCGAGTGCAGTGCGGCGGACTTCACGAATCAAACACTACGGTGCAGTGCCTGGGTATACACGGACAAGGAGGTCACCATAGTGAACGAGGTGAAGTCATTTATATATTAATTTGGCGCCCAACGTGGGGCAGATGAAAAAACACATTATTTTATTTATTTTAAAGTCCATGTGAAATAAAAAATATATTGTGAAAAGGTCACCAAAGAGATGAAAATCGTGAAGCAATTTTTTTTCTCAAGTTTTAATAAAATGGAATTTTCTTAAAGTGTTATTTATTTTCCAGTGGGATATCACATGCTTTGAAAAGCAATGGATGCTGTCACTAGTAGGAACGCTGCATTTTGCTGGAATCGTATGTGGTTCTGGACTTTTCGGTTTTCTAGCTGACAGGTGTGGTTTTTTCAATTATAATTAACTAGCCCTTTGTGGAAAAAAAAAAATGGAGCAAATATAGCGTCTTGTCTTATTTTTTAACAATTAAATAGTCTGTTTAAAAGCTCAATAACACATAATGGAAATAACGTAGCGATTTGAAAATATTTGTGTTGACTTAGATTTTCCAGGCAAAAAAAATCTGTGTAATTTCACGATGCCAAAACTCAGATTTTCTGCTTTATTTATTTATTTTTTTAAAATTCTGATAATTCAATTAGATTTAAGTATTAGGTAATTAAAAATATATTTTATTGCAGATTTGGAAGGAAATTAGTGTTTATTTTTTGTATCCTGCTGATGGCAGTGACGGGAGTATTACAGGCCGTGTCTCCGGACTACATCACCTTCTGTGTATTCACTTTTGCCAATGCCCTGGGGACATCGGGTGTCTACCCCCTGGCGTTTATCATTGGTAACTTTTCAATATTATTATCTTTATATAACACAAATACAAATAAAAATCAACTCTCCTGAAGTTTTCAATTTAAATTTAAAGCGAAGCACTGCAAGTATGTAATGCTAAAATCATGTGTTTTTGGTTTGAAAATTTGATCGCTTAGAAATATTATAGATGATTTATTTAAGTACTGCAAGTATAACACATTTCATCATGGCCTTTTTTAAGCCCACAAAAAAATTAAAATATCATTCCTAAAAAATCTGCTTTATAGTTCAAAATCTCCTACTTATGAATCCCCTTTTGAATTTTTAAATTCTCAAATTAAGTTATTTAGAAAATATTTGTGCCTGAAATTCACAGAAAAAAAAAACTTTTTGGTGATGTTTTTCTTGAAAAATCAGAACAGGCTGCTAGTTTTAAGCGAGAATTCTAACCTTATCCACTGGAGCGCTTTGCGACAATTTTTTGCAAGTATTGCGCAATATCTTAGTAGTACCTACCTCTAGGTACATCCTAGAGTACTTATTGAGTCTAAAAATATGGAATAAACTGTGAAATCTAGGTGGATTCGCTGGCTACAAACCGCAGTAATCATTTCATATTGTTTCTTTACTAATATTTTGAGGAATGATGTTAATTGTATCGAATGGCTGAATTGATTGCGCAACACGAAGCGCTCCAGTGGCTAACGCTATCTATATAAGGACTGCGTGATTTCGCCCGATTCAAAATGGCGACAAAGGGGTGCATCGCCTATCTCCAAATCAATATGTAGTCATTTGAAATATATTATTATAGAAGCATTAAAAGTTGGCCACTAATTTTGCGCCAATTTCCAAAAAAAAAATTATTATTTCTCGACGTAGTCTCCTTGCAACTCAATACATTTGGTCTAACGCTGGATCGAATTCCGCTGAATTTTTTTGATACAGGCTAAGACACTTGCGCGACATGTCCGTCCGTATGCGCTTTTGGTCGATCATCAACAAATGCGGCACCCAGTGCGCGAATAATTTTCTCATATCCAAATCTTGATGTAAAATTTTGTGCACCCTTTCAGATGGTATCCCATATACCTCAGCAATATCCATAACAGTCAATCGACGATCTTCCATCACGGTTTGATGCACTAAATCGATCATTTCGACAGTTGTAGCGGTTGTCGAGAGCCTGGAATGTTCCTCGTCTAAAATGCTTGTATGACCATGTTTGTTCTCAGCCATCCAATATTTGACCGTAGTAGATGAAGCTGCACCGTATACAAAGTGTAACTCGTCCTTTATTTTCCGAGTTTTCTTCCCTTTCGAATGAAGGAATTTTATCACTGAGCTTTTATCATTTCAGCTGACAACTTTGAAAGAGTGCCATAGACAAAGTAATAATCAGAATAATTTGAAATTTTTACGGTTTAAATATGTGAAGGCCATCTATCGGACGGTGATAGAAAATTTTTTACTTTATGTCTGAGGCCAGAAACTTTTCAAATTACCCTTGTATTAACTTTTGAACCTTCAATATTAAGAAACTTGTTTTCAGAAATCATATTCTAGCCGCAAAATATAGAGCATTTATTGTTGTACTACAAAAATAAATTAAGTACTATGGTTTTTTCGTCAAACAAACATGGAATAATTTAGGTTTTGAAAAGTATTTCTTTTGTGTGATAGCTATTTCGATATTCGGAGCCTATAAAACCGTTGCTACTTAAATTTATTATCATTATCAATTTGGTGGCAAAATTTTTTTTTTACTTATTCCCCTTTCCTAATGACAGAATTGATGAAATGGATTGTTTGAGTTGAGATTAATCAGTTCTTTATTTATTCACAAGTTGCTTTGTGTAAATTTTCCAGGTGTAGAAATGGTGGGTCGCAAGAAGAGGGAGATGAGTGGAATAGTCCTGAACTACTTCTATGCCTTGGGAGAGGCCGCTGTTGGGCTGTTCTTTTGGCTTTGGCCCCACTGGGTCACTCTGCAACTCGTTGTTTCGGCACCAGCGGCGGCTTTTGTCCTTTACTATTGGTGAGATATGTTACACTTTATAAACCCTGGTTTTAAATTTAACCTACATATTTTGAAGTTGTAATTTTCCAGTGTGTACTAGTGGGTAGTGGAGCTAGTTTAATCATTTTTAATTAGAATTCAATACTCCTGGCTTCATTCGAGCGCGAGTATGTTTTTGAAAAAATCCTGACTGAAAATAAATCTGTTTATGGTAACGGAACTGGTGTCGACGGAACGTGCGGTAGCTGCTTTTAAATAGTGCAGAACCTTCACGTGCAAGTGTTTCTACCAGTAGTCGCATAGCCCTATGGGATCATGGCTAAGAGCTTTTCTGGTTTCACCCATCACAATTATGATTTTCAATAGTACACAATACATAAATTGAAATAGCATGTTAGCCTAAATACATATTGTCAAAATATGAATTCCACAAAGGTATTGTAAAAAATAATGCTGAAATCTTTGGGAAATATCTGCCACTTGCCGAACTTCTAGGAAAATGGTGGCCTCCGTGGTCGAGGGGTAAGGCTCTCGACTAGCAATTCGAAGGAAGTAAATTTTATTTGATAAATTTATGTTATTTCATGATTTATTAATTTTGAATAATAAATATATAGTATACTTGCGGCACGTTCCAGAGTGGACGATACTCTCCCACAAGTGTAAGCCCACCATTCAGAATTGAAACATTACTTGAAATGGCTTTAGCTGTGAATTCTGTGTGGTACTCACATAAAAAATAAAAATAATTTTTAATAGCCAAAATTCCTCAAAAATTAATTGGAAAGTTTTTTTCAAAATTGGTACCCCATTCGATAAGTTTAAATAAATCAAAAATATTCATATTTAAAAACATTATTGACTTTATTTATTGTTGTGATGAAGATAGTTTTTATAAAATTTATACAAAAACTACTAAATGGTAGATGCAATGTCTTAGGATAAAATGATTATGACCTAAAAAATAATATTTTAGGACCCGTATTAGTGGTGAATTGGTTAGCAGTATAATATCCGATATGGCAATCTGCTTGGATATTCTGATGCATGTTCAGCTCAATGAAACTATCACCGAACGATAGTATCTTCAATACTAATTGTAGCAAGACATTGGCTGCAGCAAGCACAATATTTGTACAGCGCAACTGTTAAACTGATGCTTATAGATATTATGGCTAACAATTTATTTTTGTTGTAATTTGTGTTTTAGGATTGTTCCCGAGTCAGTAAGGTGGTTAATGGCCAAACAGAGGAATAAAAAGGCATACAAGATTATAAAGAAAGCTGCTAAAGTCAACAATGTGGTCTTGTCTGATCTAGTCATGGCCACTTTCCAAGACACCAACAATGATAATCTGGGCAAGGTAAACTATAGGCCTTATTCAAATTGGGATAAAATAATCACTGCCCTCCTTTTATAGCCAATGGCAGCTTCTAAAAGGTTGCTGTTGTTACAGTAGCCACATTTTGAGACACTTTTAAGAGGCTGTCATTGATAAGAAAAATACAAGTTTTTATAAACTTTTTTAAACCTGCTTGAATGCAAATCAAATATAATAAGTCTCACGGTATCATTATACCTGTTTAAAGTGTGGTTTTAATTGTTCTTGAAATCATAACTCCTTAATCACAATATGTGTCTGTGTCTTTTATTTAGAATAAAAACTCTTATAATCAGAAACGAGTGTCTAGGACTGCCTGGAGGCTAATGTCTTATCTATTATGCTTTCAAAATCTCTCTGATTCTCGAAACCTTACAGCTCCCCGTAGCTTGGTACCCCCCACGGAGCGGTGACCCTACATACTACCGACAACTGTCGGAAAACTCTATGATCTATCACACTAGAGCCATGTATGTCTCGTAACTCGAACTGTCACAAAATTTTTGTTTTAATGTTTGGTGTTTCTATTCAGGAAATGCAACCACATGTAGGAAGTGATGCAGAACTGGACTCTGATGATAATGACGAAGAGGAAAATCCTAAAGTCCGACTACTTCCCTTGTTCATAGCATCCATCAAGTCGCGGATTATGGTCGGAAGGTTCCTAATCATGTTCTACATCTGGTAAGATTGCCTTTGTCATAATTCTAATAATAATGACAGTTAAAAGTAATGTGTGTTATATTTGTCTTATCTTAGCCTATTAACTTGACAGATGCTATAATGCGAGTGCATCATTGGACAATTGAATATAATGCAGCATATATTTGACGCATAGCTTAATAATGCATAATGATTTAGTCCAGTAATGTGGTTCAGCATGAAGACAGAACTCTTTATCCTTAATATTTAATCATATCATTGTGAACAACATTCAAATCAGTCGCATATTTGTCAAAAGGGATTTCTTTTAATATGATCATACAATACCAGTTTGCCCAAATTTTGATTGATATATTATATAACTCTCCAATTTCATTATCTTCATGACTGATGACAGATACTACAGAGTTAAACAAGAGTGTTGAATATGTAGATAAGAATATTATTAAATCATAATACATAATGGCTAATGCATAAACTTCATTTTTTACATGGAAATCAATTTAGAAGATAAATTGCCTCCTAGGCCATATGCACACATTCATGTGTCTGTTTTAAAACAAATATAGACTCCCAAAAACGAATGCTGCGCAAATCTGCTATTCTGTTGTATAGAAGTACATTGGGAACAACATGAAAAGCTGCTAAGGATGATTTTATAAAATAATCTCGATGTCAAAAGAATTAAATCACTTTGACATTGAGATCTGATAGTGATAATATCTCTAATTGATGAAGATACTATATAAAGATAATATTATCAATGAAAGATGAAAAACACCGAAGGGTGTCAAAGTCTTGTAAATCCCAGTGCATTAACCGCTTAATGCTTCTAAACGAGTCACGCTCGCGCGCTAAATACGTTCCAATTTCTGCTAGCACGAGTGACGCTCCTCCTGACTTGCAGCGTTCTATTTTTTGCTAAAACAAGTAACGCTCGTGAAAGTTAGCGATGTATTTTACTGATTTTGATTTTGCCTGCAGTTGAGGTAGGTAGTGTTTTTGTGCTGCTTATTTCGTTTTTATTATATTGTTTTCACATTTTCGTAATTGAAAAATGTATAAACTTTGAATAAAACATTTTAAAAAAACATGATTTTTTAAAATGTTTTATTAAAAACCCTAGCAAAAGTGGTTAAACAATTAAATTTCTATTAATTTCAGGGCAACGAACGCATTCGTTTTTTATGGACTGTCACTTAACTCCATCAACATGAGTGGAAACAAGTATATAAACTTCATTCTTGTGTGTTTGGTAAGTGCATTTATTTTATTCCTGTTTTTTTCTTAGTATGCATTAATATCTAAAATGATTAATATTTTAATATAAAATAAAATAAATAAATATTTTCAACAGAGTTTTTTGGTATGATTGCCGAGCACTCAATTGAAACCGGCAATTACTTTGGATTTGTGCGTAAAGTTCTGGGAAGGCCCAAAATGCATTAAAAGTAATTGAAATCCACAAAACTCCATAAATAATAATAAGAAACGGCGGGGCTAAGCTTAATATTTATTGGTATCCAGTATTAGATGGCTACATCAAAACTAAGGGCAGAAAACCACATTAATAAGATCAACGCTTGAAACACAGTATCACTTCTACATACACAAACACACATTTCACCACAATCTGCACATCTGCCCTTACTATGGACACTGTAACACTGTCTGAAAAGTTGGCTAAAGAAGGAGGAAATGCAACATAACATGATAACCCAAAAATTAATCACAATGAGGGTATTTATTGATTTCAGGTAGAAATTCCTGGGTACACGTTAGCTTGGGTGGCCATGAACAAGATGGGTCGTCGGTGGTCCCTGGCTGGCTCCCTGTTCCTCTGCGCTGTCAGCTGCCTGGGAGCTGCCTATACCCCCTTCGGTTAGTTCCTTCTGTTTCCCCATAAACAATCATGGAATGCTTTTTAGTACAGATTTACTCAACTGTACAGACTAACAAATAAACTAACCATTTTTTTATTGTACAGAAAACCACAATTTCTACAATAGCAACACCCTTATCTCACTGCAAGATTTATATATTTTTTTATTATATCTGGAACTATCATTTCAGATGTTTATAATATCTATATTTAAGGCGATGCCATACGTAGTAATGCAAAATCATGTGTTTTTGGTTTGAAAATTTGGTCGCCTAGAAATGTTTCAGATGCTTTAATTAAATACTGCGAGTAGAATACATCTTGACCTTTGAAATAATCGAGTATTTTTTAGATAAGTCTTTTAATAAGCCCAGAAAAAAATAATGTAAAGGCCTATAAAAACTGCTTTAAAGTTCAAAATCTCCTACTTACCAACCTATTTTCGGTTATGATTTTATTGTATAATTTGGCAAATTAAGTTTTTTATAAAATGATTGAAAAAAATTTAAATATTTATGCCTGAACATCCACAAAATAAAATAAAAGGCACTTTTTGGCCATGTTTTTTTCTTGCTTAAATCAAAACAGGCGGATGGTGTTAAGTGGGAATTTAAACCTTATCGCCATCTATGTAAGGGTTTTTATTGAAAGCGGCTCAATTTAAAATATTACACGACGTAGTGCATCACCTTAAAAGATTGCAACGCTGACCCAACTTTACTGCAAATAATTTCAATTTAGAACAAGTTTAGTCAAGACACCCAATTGCATGGACTGTTTCGGACTTATCCAAAACATATTTCTATTTATGTAGTAGAAATACATTAAAATTAAATAAATCAGATTAATTATAAATCAAATTAATTTTAACAGAAAATACAAATGTGAAGGGGACCTACTTATCAAGATATTGGCACCATTTGCTAGCGGCAATACCATTGGATAGATTTTTTTAAATTTCGAATATTATCAAATTAATAAAAGGGGGGAAAATTACCTTGTGTCAGCTGTCAGATATAAATTTTTGCATAATTATATTTTTTCTTTCTAATGATTTATTCTTTCTATTTCTAGATCTGGTATGGTTGACCACCATCCTCTTCCTATTAGGAAAGCTGGGCATCACATCTGCATTTGGCATAGTGTACGTGCACACTGCAGAGTTGCTCCCCACGGGAATACGCAGTGGGGGGGTCGGTGTTTCTTCCACACTGGCCCGAGTGGGGGCCATGTTGGCCCCATTTGTACCACTGCTGGTAAATATCATTTCATCTTATTTTAGGAAATTGAAATCCAATTAATTTTTTTTTTCCATTCACATCACAGAAAGTACATGAATTGGATCAGGTTAATCAGTCGAATTGCAGTTTTTGTTCTTTTTTTGTATTTATAATAAGACATTATTCTATAATCGATTCTGCAGTCTAAGGTTGCCTCATTAGCTAGTGATTTAGAGAAGTCACCCCGTTAGCGGAAGATTTTGAACCAATATTTTTTATCATATGTTTTTCTAATGTGTATAACTTGATAAGTAATGAATATCGATTTATTAAATTAGTGTTATCTGTTGCAGGGTGTTTACAATGAGTCTTTACCTCTCATACTGTTTGGTTTGACCGCCCTTGTTGGTGGAATATTAGCTCTCATCCTGCCCGAGACTTTGGGTTGCCGTCTACCCGATACTGTGGAGGAGGCCGAAAGGATTGGCTCCAAGGACCAAGTTTTAGAAACTGACCATATGTAGCATTATTACCATTCAAGTATTACAAATTAATATGTGCAATCTTAATGACATACCGTCCAAATCAGATGATAATTCTTTAAATGATAACGCCTTAACCATTTCAATGCTGGCCTTTTTGACGCAATATATCTCACCATGCGGCACGTACATGATATATGTGTTTTAGTGATACCTCATGCATCATGTATGCAACATTCATAAATGACGATAGTCGCCGGTGGATTACATAAGCGATAGCCGCTTTAAGTTTAATATGTCGTGACAAACCATTGGAAATTCTGTAATGTTTTGTTAATTTGTTATTTTACTGTCAAATCGCTCTCCTGCAACCAGTGGCAGCTCGTGACTTTTGGGTTACTAGAGTGCTAATATTGCAAAAAATAACATTATGTATTGATGCTGTTGTTTACGAAAAATGAATTTTTTTGTATGAGGATTTTCAGGAAATCCGTGTGGCACACGGCTGAACTGAAATGTCCTGAAAATCTTCATACAAATAATCGTTTTTCCGAAAAAAAATCTCTTTCAGCTACAACATCAGAAATGCTATTTTTTATAATATTAGCACTTTCGTACACCCAAAAGTTATGAGACGCCACTGCCTGCAACTATACTGTCATAAAAGTCTATATAATACTATGTTAAAGTGGGATAATGGACTTATTCGTTTTAAGCAATGACATTACTTAATAAACTTGTTGACACGTTATAGAGATCTTAGAGTGGCACACAAAAGATATGAAAATTGTTGTTCTTTCGATTTAATACTAAACTGTCACGTGTCCCAACTATATTAGGTAAATGAGTGCCGAAATTCCCTCGTGTGTGTTGAGAAAGTGTTTCCATTAACGGCAAATGCAAGTAAAGGCCGAGGAAAAACATTTCTTTCATAAATACACACAAATTTCCTATTATTATAAATAACCAAATTAGTTTGATTGGTTCGTGAAGATTTTAGGCGCCATTAAAGAAAGTGAGATATCTAACATAGCAACACACAAGTATAAGGACAACCTACTGGCAGTAGGTTGTTTCATAATTTCATTCATCTTAGTGTAAGCGAGTGAGCGTATTATCATTTCAATCACACCCGTGATGCAGAATGTAGTATTCAACGCAACTTTTAAGTACATAAACTAATTTAATTAATAATTTAGAATCATTAGAAATATCAATATCAAAAAAACAAACAGTTAGAAATAACAGACAGTCCAATTTAAAGTTGTTCCCTTTCTCCCCCTATAACCCCCACTCTTCCCCTACCCGTCTAACTACTATGCTTTCTCTTTTTCTTTTGTTTACCTTGTAATTTAGTTTCTATTTCCTTTATTCTCAGTATGTTTGAGTTCGACCTATATAATTCAGAAAAAAAAATTATATCAAGCCCCAAAGTGTTTGCTTTCTTCAATAAGTTATTTCTTCTCTTCTCATCTCATCTTCTTCGCCTTATCCTATTTGTGTCGTCTTTGGGAACACATCACTACAACAAGGCGTCTCTCTCTCGGGTTACTTCAGCTGCCTCTGTCCACTACAGGCCGATCCTCTGGACTTGCTTTCCCCACCAATCAAATTGTATTAAACTTCAAAACCTTGATTTATATTTCAAATGTGTATTGTCAAAATAACACACTGAAGACTTGAAAATTCAAAGTATATTATTCTAATTTAAAATATTTCGACTTAGTCTGGCTAGGTGTTTGCAATATACGGTGTGAATATTTATATGATGTGAATCTTTTTATTATTGTAACTAAAGATAGTATAATAATATGATATATTTCAAGGGTTGAGAAAGAATATCTCTGTTGATGAAAAAACCACAAAATTTCAACTATGTAATACAATATTTTTAACAATTCACCATTTTGTTTTGCCCAAGCTGTGTCATACAAAATATTTAATTATTCTTAGAGCTGTTTTGTAGTTTAAGATTTATTTTCCTTCGATTTAATGTTTTTAAATAATCTGTGCAATACTTCTCAAATGTGATTATTCTATGGTGGAGTTGGACATATTCTTAATTTGTGTTCATACTTTATCCGTATTTATGTAAGATTTTTTACTATAATATGGACACAGAGTGTTTGTGTTCAAATTTGAATACATATTAAATTTATCAATGTTAAGTCAGGGCCGGCCCTGTGCAGTTGCAATTGGTGGCACTGATAATACCTAACACAGCCCCCTTGAGGTTTTTACTAGCGCCTGGCGCTGCTTGGATTAGGGCCGGCCCTGTATTAAGTATACACATATTAAACTTAATAAAATATAAGCTTCATAGTTATAGCATTTAAAATAGTTATCAAATATATAGTAATAATTTTAGTTGATATGATTGGCAACTTGTGTTTGTACGAAAGCAGTAAATAATAATATGTGTACCAACCGGAATTACAATCCGTCGAGCGTGTTTAAGTAAAATGTATTGTTTTATTGGTTCTTACCGTTATAGTGTTGTTTGTTAGGTCTGTTGTTTAGTATTAAGATTGGAGACCTTTATACTTAAATGTATGTATACTTTTTATAATATTTGATGTTATAATTAATACTTGTGATCACGAATGATGACTTTATACGCAACCAATCAATTTATTGTGTAGGTACTTATAAGATTTGGACAAGAATCTAAAGCTAATGTTTGAAGACAATAAAATTTTATATACTCATCTGATTTTTTTGTTTAACCCACCCGTTGCTAACAGGGGTACCCAAAATCTAAATTTATTATCATCCATGTATATTTTTAAATAGAGATTTACTATTCCTAGATAACATAAAAAAAAATAATCTACTATTAAAAAATAAATAGAGTACTAGATTTAAGTACAAAAATATATTTTGTAGATACAATGTAGGTAGGTATATCATTCCTAGCTGCAATAATATTTCTTGCTCACACGAACATCCACAACAGAACAAACTGCAGAAAATGCTGTATCTCTCTTACGCTTTACTTCGCTTATGGGTATGGCTCCACCGTTCTACTTTAAAAGTAAATAAGTTTTTGTCAAAAACATTTTGTTCTTGTGACTATCCCGCCGTCAATAACTGTGTCCATCATGACGAAAAGGGGTCTAATAAATGAAGAACTCATAAAAAATCGAAGATGACAGTAACAAGCATTTGTTTCACTTGATCGCGCCATGGCTTCCTTGGACCTCCCCGACTTCTTCAATCATTCACTTCCACATCATACATTCTTCTTACACCCCTTTCTTCGTTCATCACGTACCCCTAATTTTACCTTACATAAGTATTTATTTCATTTACACTTATCTATATACCACATTGTTACTGAAACAACACATTCTATCGACTTTAATTTGACTCGTCTGTACGAAATCATAAGTGGGGGGGAAATAATCTAAGATTTATGGAAAAATAATTTTATATTTAGTGAAAAGTGAAGGAGTTTGTTCTTTTCGGACTCCAATTGGACTATGAGCTACGTCACCAAATGCGAGCAGCCTGATGAATTTTTTTTCCGATAAGTGCCTGTATGAGTGAACCTTGTTAAATAAATATTCTACGAACTTTATTATACACCACTTTTCAATATTGTACTATTTTTTGGTCATAAATAAAGGAAGAAGAAAAACAGAAACCTTGTTATAGGTACTTAGGAACTTTTTAAATGGCTGACTTGTCGATGAAGAATTACTTTTAATAATTAATATTCAAATCTTAATGGAATCAATTGTCAGTTGGGTATATTATGGATATGTTCAAAGTGCTGGTTTAATACCATAGTATTAAAACTATGAATTCCGGTAAAAATCATTTACAATATTATTTGGTATTTATCAAAAATTAATATAACTACTTGCCTAATTAATTATCACTTTCATAAAATTTGCCTGATGGTTTTTTGATTTGTCCACAGGGCCATTTTACCCGATGCACAAATGCACCCTGATAGTCAATTCACCGATAACACAAGCCCCCTATACTGAAGATCTCCCTCCCCCGGCCGGGCCTTGCCAGCGACTAGTGAGGCTGTTCCGGAGCAGCCTCCTCGTATCGCCATACCACCGCGGCACTAAACTCCACTTCGGCAGTGAACTTGGTTTTATCAATGAGAGGCGACGACACATCAATGCCAAACACTGGTTCATGATACACCCTTTTAGCTTATTCATATTATTCTGGCAGATGTTTATTCTTTTCTTGTGGATTATTGATTCAATATTAATACCATACTCTATATTCTTCCATTCCAACGGTAAGAAAATTTCACTTTAATTATGTAACCTTATTTCACTTCAACTATTCAAGCGATTCGTGACATAATATATACATTTACCATTTAATTTAATTTATACCATTCCTCAAAATATTAATATAGAAACATATAAAGCCAATGAATCCACCTAGATTTCACCATCTATCCCATATGTTTAGGTTTTATAAATTTGGCACATTATGGCAAGCAATAGCTACGTTTTTACAAACTTAAAAAATCGGTCAAGTGGTTTAGTCCCTCATAAGAAAAGGTTTGCGCAAACAGCCATCCGAAAAATATCACTAATGTAGCAGTCTAAAAAAAATTGGATTTATAAATATTTTTTCACTAAGCGAGTATAAAAATAGATAGTGAATAAATAAATAGTTAAGTTTTAAGACTTACTGACTGAATACTGAATGGTTAGTAGGTGATATTTAAATAATAAAAAGTAATTCAACCAACATAGTTTCATAAATTAACAATAATAACTAAAGTATTATTTTTACTATATCTATACTATACTACCTAGTATAGATTTAGAATAAATTAAATGCACAATATATCATTATTCAAACACAGGGAGTTGAGCCGCAGATACATATGCCGGTGAACAGCTGGCATGCTTACTACTTGCGTGCTTGTAGTTCAGTGTTCACATATTAGATGCAGGCATGCTAGTTACTCACATCTCCAGTTTCTTTTGTGTAGCTGATGAAATGGAATTCCTGGAAGCAATAACAAACTGCAATTATATTTTTTAATATGGCTAACCTCTATTCCATAAGCATGGGTAGCTGCGATAGTGCATAATGAAGATCAGAGTCTTTTCATTGCCCCACCGAGCCATTTTGATTGCATATATCAACTTACAAAAAACGTAACAAAACAGTGCATGCACATGTTCACTCTACCAGCTACTGACTGAGTGTATTTTGACATGCTGCGCGTTCCCCACCACTCCCTCCCCCTTACACCGCGTGCCACTGGCGCACGAAAAATCAAATGCCTTCTGACTGAATGGTATACGCACTACTAGCATGCGAGTTAATAGCAGCAACACGCTGCACACGCCACTAGCATGCTGAAGACTGATACAGGCACGCTTTCGAGCTAGTTACTAGCATGTGTAACTGTGACTTTAATTTTCTTTTTGAATTGTTCTTGTTTCAAAGTTTTGGTTACATTAATTTGGATTTTTGGATATTAAAATATTATTGTACCATCTTACAATGGTATGGTATGGATGGCTCTTATTCCATTTGTTTTAAATCTATTACTAATGTAATTTAATATAAGTAATGTTAGTAAATTCGATATAAGGCATGTCAAGATATGAAGAACATTGTCAGAAACTTTATAAGGATTGCATGTACATACTAAATAAAGTAATATTTTGTACTTACCTTTTATGGTACTATACAGGACCTCACAATGCAATGAATCACATGATTTTTTTTTTCTAAAACCCTGGTGGCAAGAATTTGAAATTCATTGGCCAATAACAATGCTCAATTTAACAGGTCATATCTTTGAACCAATCATAATTCAGAAAGAAAAGTTCTGTTCCAACCAATCAATTAAATCCATCAGTACTTACATAAGACTCAAATTCGAGTTCGCTCTTTATTCAAATAAAGATTGGAATGCTCATATTCCCAACTGTATGCCTAACTGATATGCCCAACCGTATCTCTTAAACGGCTGTATGCGTGAGATAGAACTTTGTATCACTAGTAAATATAATTATGGCATTACCGAAACCAAGTCAACTAACTCAAAACACCAGTTTTTGTAGTTAGGCCTCAGTGATCCTAAGCCTATGTAACCTATGTTTGTTTGTATATTTTATTTAGCTAAAAAAATTTACATTTTATAACTAGTGTATATCTATTCTAAAACTACTATAATATATTTTTAAATAATTATAAAATATTATATTACCTAAGTACTAAAGTTTGGACTTCACAAGATTGAGACATAACCCACGAAAAAATCCAGATAAATTTGTTTCAGGAATCCTAAAATCGTTGCAGCTTCTTGTGGGATAGCCAAGAACCGTACCTAGTATTAATACTAAAACTATTTAACATGTAATCCGTTAACATTTTAGTCTCTAACTTATAAATGAATACTAGGTTATTAGAGACTAAATGTTGCCACAGACTTAGCATACTTAGTTAATCTTACATACTTATCATATCTAGTATCCTAACATATCATTACCCCCCATACACACAAGCCTTGCTTATTTATGGGGGTAGTATGTAGTATTATGTAATTAAAAACTTTATTATATTATGTAATGTAATTCATGTATCTTTTTTTACTAATATATAAAAATATATATATATATATCTGTTACAACACAATATAGACCACATGTCTCTGTTTTAAACTATTACCATACTTTTAATTTGTCTTTTATTGCTCAAATAATTCACACTTGTGCAGTAATTCAGGTTGGATGCTACAGTGTTATTGTAGACTAATTTCCTCATTTTACGGTATAATTTTCTCTATCCTACTTAAGAAGTTAACCTTCTTTGCAATTTTTGGTATCTCATTAGAAATTTTTTCTTTAATTGTGTAGTCCCTCGTAAAAAAATATTGTTACTATTTACATATGTACTACACTTGCCTGTTAATGGGATCATCTTGCTAAAAGTTTAATGTTTATTTTTCAGAGAGGATTCAAATGGCCAAGTTCGTTTTTACATGTGATATGTTTGCATGTTTAAATATTCTAATTAAATTCCTCACTGCTTTTTACAATCCAGTGACTAAGGAAATAATATTTGATTTATCCAAGACCGCCAGCAATTATGTGAGGAATGATTTTATTTTTGATCTTATCGGGTCACTTCCATTACAGATACTGGTCATGCCGTTGAAAAGGAAAAGCTTACGAGAGACCATGTATTTCTTCAAAATATTTCGTGCCCGATGTTTGTTAGTTTATTTGGAACAAATGTTTTTCCAGTTGGAAATAAACCTCAAAGCACAGTATAAAATAGGTATTATACTCAAAAGCATAATATACGTACAATTTACAACAGCATTGTACTTCCAATTTGGGAAAACGGCCCACATCCTTGGGGGAAAAAACCCAAAAAATTTATGGATAGTTCGTGAACAAATGCATCAAATTAATTCTACAGTCATAAGTCGATATTGGACGGCACTGTTCTTTGTGACGGGGTTTGTGACCACTTCAGGAGAGAGTAACAACTATCCCGGCAGCATTGAAGAGACTATCATGGTTGTATTGATTATGTCTACCGGATACATATTCCTCTCATACCTCATCATCACAGTGTATTGTTACAACATATATACGCGCAACGAAGAACTGCAGTACAATGCTAAGTTGTCTGAACTGGAAAGTTATTTCAGCAAGAAGGGGATTCCTCCCAATTTACAGAATAGAGTTTTTACGTACACCAATTACAAATGGGATGGAAAATATTTCGAAGAAGAAAAAATAATGAAAACAATATCAAGAAAAATTAAAATGGAAATAAAATTATACGAATGCGAACATCTTTTATACACGGTCCCATTTTTGAGAAACATTCCAAAAAAATTATTCTTGGATTTAATAGAATATCTTCACTTGGAAATATACCTCCCTGGAAAAGTTAGTCCTTTATCACTATTTGAAAATTTTCCATTACTTTGAATTAATTCAATGGTTGGGGTGTTCTTCGTCATATTTGATTAGCGCCATTTCAATTGTCGACATTTTTTTCCCAGTTTCTTTGCCTGTTTCCACCGTATCGTTCACCATACTTTCCCATTGGGGATAGGCCATGCCCACATATATTATAAGAGTATAGCCCTTGTGTGAGACTAGTTAAATAGCTATGTTGTTAGGCTTGAGAGATCACTTGAATGTCAAAAATTCTGAATTGCACTGATCGTCAATCTCATATGACGAAATTTGAAACATTCCACCATAATAAATGACATAAAATTTTATTAATGGTGTTTTCAGATGATTATCGAAGAAGGAACAATTGGAAGAACTATGTATTTGATTAAGTGTGGTTGTATTTCAATAAGAGACAGGGATGGAAAAGAAGTATTGTCCCTGCATGATGGAGCCTACTTTGGAGAGGCTTGCTTGATCCACAAAGACTCCCTGTGCAATGAATCGGCTGTCACAGTAGAGATCAGTGAGTTGTACCACCTTAAGCAGGAAGACTGGCTAAGATGTCTCACATTTTATCCACAAGTCCAGGAGATATTTTTGGAAAATGATTCTAAAAAACCTGATTAAAACTATTTCCTTACTCGTTCTCTTACTTTTTTACTGTATACTGATTATGGCACAAGAGTCTCAATGGCCCGGGGCCTGTGCGACTGGAATCTCCAATATGGGGTCTGTGGTTAGGCTGAAGTAAGTAGAGGGGAAGGAGATGGAATAGAGGAAGATTTAAAACATGGCTATTCAGATCTGATCGCTAAACATAACTGCACAGCAGTGTCAACTTGTGAATTTTGAATGTGCTAAGATAGAAAATTATTTATTAAAAAGTTACTGACTGAAGCCATTCAAGCAAAATTTTGATTGTGAATAGTGGTCTTTCACCAGGGCGATACTTAAAGTATCTTCCACTCTAGAGGTGCAAACACCGAAATTAATGAAATAATATTTTTGCAATCCAAACTTATGAGCCTGTATCCAGAGCCTAGTTGCGCACAGTTGTTTGTAGATTTTTGTAATACTTATCAGTTCCATTGCACAGAGATCGACTTTCCTCTGCATCTCCTGCCCTACTTTTGCCAGTGACCATGAGTTTCTCTGAAGCAAACTGAATATGTCAGGAGCCTAGTATCTAGCCTGCATCCATAACCAAAAAGGCAATACTTCTCTCAATGCCATCCCGGAGTATTCCTCGCCAACATTGCCACATTGCAAAAGAGAAAATTAAAATAATGATTAAAAAAAAATTAAAACTTTGTTCGCTTTTTTCCCCAACAACTGCTTCAGTGACTTTTGCTGATATCTCATCATTTTAAAACAAGCTCAGCCAAGTATCTCTTCTTCCCACCTATTTACACCATAAATGAATCGTCAGTATTTCTTCATCTTCACATTTTCTGAAAAAAAAATACACTTACCATAAAACAATAAAACACCTAATTGCCTGAGATTGAACCCTATCATTGTTTAAAGTAAGTACTACCTCAATAAATTAAACTCTGTTCTTTATTATTATTTTTTTAATTTTTAGTTTCTATGGTAAAGTTTACATACTTGATGTAAGTATAAAGTAGTATAAAGCTATATGACAGAATGGTTTTTTTATGTATTTGACTAAATAATGTCACAGTTTTCATTCCTCCACACCAGGGTTCCCTGAAAATGGTTTATTTATGGGTTCCCTGTTCTAGGGCGGCCTGTAGTTTTTTTTTTATATTTTTGTATTTGGTCTCTAGTTGTCTTCATAATGTTTGCAAGTTAATTAACACTAAGGCCCTTCGTAAACAGAGATACTTACAAACTACGTGACCGTGACACAACCACATGTAGCCTACCAATGTGCTACTCTTTATAGTTGGTTTCCGTACACGGCGCTACCCAAATTACACTGAACGTGATCATTTTTTCAAGTTCAGCCGTGGAATTAATACAATGCCAAGTGACTCTAGCGACGAAGACAGTAATATTGTTATCCTTTATATTCAAAAGCATGAAAAACGTCTAAAGAAGATTTTGGGGCCACCTTTACAATGAAATAAATGTTAATTGTGGGGCATTCGTCGCTGTCCGGGAACCACATGACAATGATGTCAAATAAACTTTTCTTTCCAACCTCAATCCCACCTTCTCCGCTAAATTCTTACTAAAATATTCAGGTAAATTATAGATTTATAAACATGGATATTTTTCCACCTCCAGAACAAATGTAACATTCAAATCATGTTCAGATGTCATTTCTGTAAAACTAGTAGATGGTAATGCAACATGCATAGCGTGCTACCACCACTGTCAGTAGCATAAATCATAGATATGTCAGTAACTCATCAACCGATGTCAAACCTGTAGCCGACACGTCGTGTCGTGTACAAACACTAGCAAAGTAGTATGGCGGATACTCACGAGTATTGCGTATGCTGCACACACATAATTCGAGTCCTTGTAAATATCTCCAAATATCAAATGTCCTCATTTATGTTTTTTCATCAATTTTTAATATATTACTTTTTTTGATTTTTGCACATTAGATTTAATATTTCTCTGCCCAAAAGATGTATTCCCTGTATTGCCCTGGGTGAGTATTTATGTTGGGCAGTGGAGTATTCAGTTATGTTTTTTTTAAATTAAAATAAGTAATTGTAAGTACACTGAAAACTTAACTGAAAATATTGAGTTTTAACAAAAACTATCAGAATTGTCTTAAGTACTTACGCTTTTGGGCTACATTGAGCCATTCTGTGAGAATGCACAAGGCAGATCCCCATCCAGTTGTCCCATATTTTATTTGTGATTGACACAAAGCATAGTATACCCTTTTTTGAGGATATTACAGATTTTTCTAAAGAAGTACATGTACATGGTGATTTTTGTGATGACGTCAATGTGTGAGTTCCATCAGAGATTCTGCTATTAAATAACTTGTCCCCTGACTGACTTAACTGTATTTATTCCTAGCTGTACCCCGTCACGCGGCGCTGTGACTCAGTGTGTCTATGCAGATAGAAAAATAAGAGCGTGTGTTGCATTTACGTCCAACAGATGGCGCTTTAAAAAAAGCATGTTTGTCCAACAGATTACTCAGATATCTTTGTGAGAAATCACAAATTCACAAATCAATAATATATCAGATTAGTATATGGGGGTTAATTCTAGAAGTACTCGTTAGTTTTTAGTAATTTGATTTAGGTACCAGAAAACAGATACTCTAAAACAAGGGTTGATAATGGAGCATATGCACACATTTTTTTTCTTTTAGTGAATTATAATATAATATAATTATAATAAAATTATAATATTTTACATAAAACCACCAAAAAAACATTCCAACGTTCATAGTTCGTATATCATATCTCGCATTTGGAAGTATCTCAGTAGGTACATTGATTCAATTATCAGTATCGCGCGTCTTGCGGATTATCCGCAAAGCAATTGCACCAGAGGACATGAAAAAAATGTGGGGAATTTTTCGACAGGGAATTCTCTAGCTACCCCCCCCAAAGATTATTGAAAAATCATTATGGGGAATCATACATCGGAAATGCACTCAGAAATTTATTACTTTATTACTATGGGGAATTTAGCACCGAGTGAGCAATACCCCATAAAATAATTCCTTTCGGCATAATATTACTTGTAAAAGTAAGTACAAGTTCGCAAATACTAGTGAACAGGTATTTGGACTAGGTATTTATTCATACTTGTACCAGTTGTTCCAAGTATCACGACGAGCTAGTACGACCTCACCTCTAGTACGGCCCGGTAGGAAATCTCATTTCTAAAATCTGGGCCGTCTGCTGAAAAGGTTGGCCACCCATGGTCTAAAACATCCTTTATGCTATGATACCTATGTTAGGTGCTTTAGATTGATGAAATTGTGGTTTATCTAAAGTAGAAATCGAAATATTGGTTTAGGATTTTTTATGCCAATAAATTTAAACTCGCACTTCACAAATTTGACATATGCACTTCTAGCATTAAGTCCCAGAGTGATACTTCAGGTTATGCATCTGACGTATTTAACCTTCGGCACACCAACATGCAAAACAATACTTGGGAAGTTATGAAGGGTGATTTTATCATTTTAATGCCATTTTTTTCCATTCATTGCAAATTATTTTTATGGCTTTTACGTTCAATGTGTTTTCGCGAAATAATTCTCATAATATAGTTTTTTTTATAAAAAAAATTCTTGATTCATCAACGAACGGCTTGAGTTAAACTGACTTGTGGCGTGATGGGCGGCGTCGGACGACAGGCGACTTTACCGTACCCTGTTGTGCTGTAATAGCGCGAGGGAGTGAGATTGCGCGCGTTACCCACGAGGCAGTCATTGAAAACAATTGTGGTGTGGTTTCTGCGTGCAAGAATTATTATCTGTGGCAATGAATGATACTTACATGTATATTTTTTTACATCTGTTTTAATCTGCTTCATTGTTTTATTTTTGTAATGGTAGGTTTTGTAGGAACACAAAAAATACCAAAACTTTAAGATATATTAAAATTATATGAGGATAGTATGGCAGATTTTGGGTACCTCTGTTGCCAACGGAAAGAAATATTATTTTAAAGGAAAATAAAACCATTTTTAAAACATTTAGTAATTTTCGATATATTGTCATCTAATAATTTAAAACAATCACTCTTACAATAATAACAACAGTAACACATTAGGTACTTAAAAATGAGTAGGTGGGAATTTTAATTTCATCAGTAATCACATACATACATTTTGGTTCCATGATAACTTAACACAATGATAATTAAACACACCTTTAAAAAGTGATATAGTCATTAAAAGCGATGCAAAAAAACTAACATACAAACCTAACCTACGTAACCTGTTTTCTAGTTTTGATGTTTTATCACTTTTCATGACTTTATATCACTTTTTAAGAGGTGTGTTGAATTTACATTTTGATGAGTTATCCAGTTACCATACATTTCCTTGAAAATCATTATTCTAAATAGTCTACAATCAGTTCTCGCTGCCCACCAGTGCTGAAACGATAATGATCTAATCTACAATAATTGTACAGGTTATTAGTCGATGTTACACTGGTCCATATGGAGTTGGCAATTATAATGACAGTCACAAAATATAGAATTATGTTGCAATAAAAATAATCAGTGATAATTCACGAGTAGCAGATATAAATTAATTTCAATATCTAATATATTACTTATATTTTTGTAGTGATAAAAATTTTGAACAAATACTAAAAATATTAACATGGACGTATGACTTTTTAATGGTATTTAGGTACTGTCAACAATGTTGATATAATAATATTAACAAATGTTTTTCTTTCAACAAACAGGAATGCTTCGAGAGGTCTTTGAATATGTACATTTTACAATACGTATGTACACCTTTTATTTCAATACACAGTACGATTAATCATTTATTAGAACATTATAACATTGCTGAGATTCATCACCTTATTTCAAGTTAACCTGAAATATCATTTCAACAATTATCATACTTTAGGCTCTACCACACGTACGCATCAGATGTAGAGTCTGCTAAAGTAAGGTAACGGTTTATTATAGCGCAGTTCATGTGGGAATTTTTTGCGCGCCTCCTCAAGCGGCCACGCGGAAATCTCGTTCCAAAGCATACGTGTAAGGCCAACTTTTGGTAGAATTGAAAAAAGATTTTTCTAAAGTATGAATAGTACTCCGAGTATAATAGAATGACTGCAAATCTTCCATACACTGAATAATATGTGAGATTATTTCCAACATTGCATAAAAAAAAAAAGATGTCGCATATGTGATCCATGAAGTTTCACTAAAACACATATTGTTCGATGTGCCGCGTGATGAGACCAGCATTGTAAAGGTTAATTGCTTTAAGTCATCTCGACTATCAAATCATTAAGGGCCAATTGTTTCACAGATTTCAAAGTTAATTTTCAAGTTCTGTTATTATTTCAGCTATGTGAAAAAACTGGCCATTAATGATTTAATAACAGAACTTAAATAGAACCTTATACTAGGCCAGTTGTTTCAAATAACTGAAATAATAACAGAACTTGAAAATTAACTCTTAAATTTGATGAATTGATCAAATTCTGTGAATCTACACTAGGAAAGCGTCTCGGTAAAATGAACAAAATCCAATCTTAATCTTTGCGTAGAATAATTCAAGTGATACAATCATCCCCTTTTAATTCTCAACTAAATTGAAATAGCTTTTAATTTTTAATTTAATTTTTTATAGAAATTAATACTTCAATCCAATTAGCGGAATTACGAACAAAATTAAGACAGGCAAAAGAAACAATAAAGAGTAGAATTCATGCAACTGAAACAAAACTTTTTTAGAAGATGTAGGATTTGTGTTGAGCATGAAGGTCGACATTTTGTGATTCAATAATAAACAATTATTATTTAGTGTTATTTAGCTCACCCTTTCAACGGGTTTTTTTAAACTTATTATGATTTTGAACAAATTTTAAGTATGATGCAGTAAAGATTACAAGGTATTTAAATTTTAAGTATGATGCAGTAAAGATTACCCAATAAAATTTACAAGGTAAACAGATGATGAAATCGGCAAGTTTTTAAAAAAGGTTTGGGAGGAATTTTTTAGTGCCTTTTTTTAAAAACCATCCTCGATAATTTTAATAGTAACTTTGGGATCCAACTTTTTTTTTATGGCACAAAGTTATATCTGCCCACAATTGTTTTTGTGTCTACAAAGCATACAATTCATCTAATTAGAAAAAAAATCAAGCATGTATCTTAATAATTCGTGACTCTGTGACCGATAATTTCTTGTAAGTCAAGGTTTCACAAAAAATACGAAAAAAAATCCTAACTCGAAAATTTCAAAAAATCGATGATCATACATGGGGGGTGATTTGGGTAGCCCTAGAGGATCTCTACCTCTGGACTAAACACTATTTTTGGGAAACCCTGTATAAATAAATGTAATTTAAATGAATTATCCAAGTTAGCTAAAAGAACAAAGGGACACAATTGTGTGGTGAATGGATTTTTGGACTTCTCTAGAAGAAATATGTCAAATATGACTCACGGCGTGGAGATGAATGCATTGACAATATTATATTTTATTTTCGAAATGTAAAATGGTTTACTTTATTTAAAATCGGAAGAAATCCTGCGTATATCACACAACCAACCTACTTAGTTTCTAAAATACTGTGTTCACATGCATTATGTACATTTAAAATATGAATTTGACTTTTGTATACAAACTGGAAAAAAAACTGACCAAAAATTATTATTGTTCTTGTTCTAAAAGATAATGTTGCAAATTAAAACATTGTTATTACTGGGGTGTACATATTTATGTGTTAACTTTTGCTTGTTTTAATAAATCTATAACTTAACTAAAAAACTAACCTAAAAGATCACAATGTAACTGCAATTTGTATTATTATTTAGCAGGATGCTGAACATTGTGCTATCAATAATACAAACACAACGCAGCTATTATGTCAGGGGGTTTACCTTAATACTTTGTCTTCTAAATAAATTATTTATAGTTAATTAGCTATGTGATCTAAAAATTAATCTCACAAAGTTCAGAGTATTACGTATTCTTAAAAATCAAAGGAAATTTCCTTCAATTTTTCTCAAGGTACGGTGAAGCACTAAATGATTACATACATACGTATAAATAAATTAAATTAAAAATGAAGAAGACGGTGAATGTAATTACTAAGTCCAACTGACATTGTCGTAATACAGGCTACTAATTGAAATACGTACACTTATAGTTATATTAAATACAAACGGAATTAATCAATTGTTTTGGAATTGGACTCTTATACGTAATAAGTCTTTGTGATGAAAATCTACAAACTATGAGATATTAAATGAAAGTTTAGAAAAAGTATTGGCTTGAACAATAATATGTATTCTCAAGCAATTTTCATATTACGTAACATTATTATGTACGTAGGTAGTATCGAAAAAATTGAGCTGGGTGCTTTATTATTTCACAGTGAACTTTAAAATGGTTTAATCTTTTAAACTTTCTAATCATAATTCTAAAAATATATGTGTAATCTATTGTTACGAAGGGTTCTTTTATAATGAGCATAGTATATTTTATAGATGGAAAAAAGCAAACGTAAGATAACCTTATTCAAAATCATTGACTTTTTCGAAAGAAAAAGTAAATATTACATAAATAAAAGTTCAATACTTTTGTTCTCTTTGGTTATTCTTTCCTACAAAATAATATACAGACAATTATTTATAATTAAACAACATGCTTATATGCGAAGTAAACTTAATAAATTACAACAAATAATCTAGTTATCATTTCTTTTAGCTCATAGTGTTTCAATTGACTCGAAAATAAATAAATCTCTGATAAATAATCTTTTTGTTAATTTAATGCGAATTTCAATTGACAAAGATGAATGGCCGCCAAACCATGCGCTTTCTTCCGCCTATCGGGAGTCTTCACAGGATTTTGAATGGGGCTGGATATGAGGATTCTAATTTTATTTACATAAGCACCAAAAACATTTATTTCATATTGCTAGACTTGTCCACTCGCACAACATTAATCTATATAAATATACCTTTATGCTATCCTACAAAGAAGGCCTATGTTTTCATTGACAGAGTGCAAACTAGAAGGAAAGATTTTTTATTATTTTCAACAACAAATAAATCTAATCCATATTAAAATTAAGTTATTGATACACATTTTATTTCTTTTCGTATTGCATCTAAACATAATAATACTCAATGATAATACAATGTGATGGAGTGTCAAAATAATTTCTATGGTAGTTATGCATATTATGTAATTTTTTAAGCATTCAGGGTCTTCGCTTTTGCTGAACATCTTTTTGTTAATATGTAGAATAAATTAAACAATTTAAGAGGATCTTTAAATGTGATGACTACACAAGAGTCACAACTCTCCGTAGCCGGTGGAACAATGGTTGCCACAATTCCAGAATGTTGTGAGAGGGCATAAGGAAAAAGGGTAATACAATATTCTACATAGCTATGTAGGAGTAAAGGTTTTTAAATCATATTGTTTAGCGGTGTAATTCTAATACAACAAATGAATTCTGACCAAATAATACAGAGAGGGTTATTAAAGTGAACTTTGTAGTAGATTTTAGTAAAGGTTTATTGTTTAGCGGTATAATTCTAATAGAAGGATTGAATTCTGATAATCGGAAATGAGAGTAATATTCACATGAATATGGTAGTAGTTTTAGTAAAGGTTTTGAAATCATATTGTTAGCGGGGTAATTCTAATAGAAGGATTAAATTGTAAACATTAGAAATTATTATTAGAGATTATATTTACATTAATATGTGGTAGTTTTGTTTTTTGGGTATTATGGCAACACATTTCTCTGATTTCAAGTTTAGTGTGAGTTACTAAAAAGTATTGTTATAATTGATTGTGTAAATATTAATTATTCCCTAATTATAATTTAAAACCCAACCCTTGAAGATTAATACTTTATAGTTACTGGCGCCACTTAACAATACACTTTCAATAATATTGTACATATTTTACACTCTAATCAAGCATTCATTAATTGCATTAATATTACGATTTCTAATGTTCAGTCGAATATTTTTTTTTATTTTATCGTTTCCTCGTTTTGTGCACTTCTTTGAAAATTATTAATAATTCTCAATTTAATTACTTTTATGAATATTAGAAGAGACATTTTATTTCATTGCAAGAACATACTCACTCCCAAAAACCCAAAGCAATTGACTTTTTATAAAATTGTTCAAATTTCTCATCAGCTACATTTACCAATCAATAACAAAGTCGTAACATCAAAACAGAAATCAGAATTCTCTATGTACAGAATCAAAATGTTGCAACATGTAAACCTGCAACTATGAAAACTGACGCGATAAATTTTTATAAAAGCTCAGTTTTACACTACCAAAATCTTATTAGCTGGATAATAACCTACGCAGATTATAGGTAGGGTATGTTTTATTGTCCTCGAATAAGCCATGAGTGGTTGGTTGGTAGCGCTCCTAGAAGCAGGCACAATGTTTGGGAGGCCATGAAGCCACGAAGTCTGGAAAGCGCAGCTTCTACGTGGCCTGGATGGAAGAAAGAAATGCCGGATCCACTGAAGCCACCTTGGCCGTCAGGAAGGCATGCATGCAGAACAGGAGACTCTGCAATATCTGGCATTCCAGCTCCTAACAAATGTTCAGAGTTAAAGATTTATTCGGGCAGACTCTACAATCCACAATCCATATGCCAGCTGCTTTACATAAGGATGAGTAGGAGAAGTGAGTCCTTCTCGAGTTCCCCAGGCCATGACATTAATAATTGTGAACAGTTCTTTCATAGTATAATTTGTTTTCATTCCATCTGGTAGATGAATATGTAAATTTAATAAATTTAGTATTTCCGAGAGAGCCTGAAGGTGCCTTGTTGAAGCCAAGGGCCCTGATCCGAATAAGTTCTTGTCTTTGAGGGGAAGAAGATGACGAAATGATTCAATCCAAATCCAAACCAATTAAAAGACCAAATAATTATTAATTGTACAATGCATTTCAAGTAATTTCTTTCTTTGAGTTACCTTCGTTTCGATGGCTCTCGTCTCCGTGTCCTGAAAGTGCAGCTTCAGCTTGGACTTGCCATCATCACTAGAGCCCCGCAGCTGAGAGAAGCGGTAGGCCCACAGCGCCGGTGCCCCAGGAGCCCCCTCCTGCAGCGAGAAACCGGCGCCCCAGTCCAGCGTCAGACCGCAGGTGCGTCCCTCAAAGCACACCGTGAAAGTCTTTTTCTGTGAATTAAAACAATACGTGAAAAATGGTTCATGATGTAAATATTAATTCATTACATAATATTATCATGGTAGGTATAATTGACTGAATATTATACCTACATTATTTGGCAAAAAATATTTGACCAACAAAGTCCTTAGCAAATTCATTACTAAATTTCCCCCAATATTTGTTTTTAATTTATATATATATAAAATAAATAAATAAATATATACACGGTGTCCGGAAAATCGTAGTACAAGCGGGAAACTGGAGAATCTACACCACATGGGGAACCCAAATAAACATAAAGTTTTTTGATTTGAGCATTTTCAGGAAAAAAAAAAAAAAAAAACAAAAAAATATATTTTTCGGCTATTTCAGGGTTAAATTTTTTTCGGAATTCGATCTGAGACGCGCGCCGACGCAACGGAGACAAATTATTATTACCATGGGTACTTACAATATTTATGTAGCGATGTTCCGATCTCCAATTCAAAACACAAACGTCACATAAATAACACATCGTCACATAAGCACAGTTGGGTCCGTCTGATTGATTATAGCACTATTTTAATCATGTCGGAGTTAATTTTTACCTCGTTTAAGGCTTGATAAGTCTCAAAATCAAAACATTAAAAACGTACAACTGTTTTCAAACACTCACACTATCAAAACAATAATAACGCACAATAATCTCTCCATGTGGCAGCTCTGGTCGAGTTTCCGTTTGCACGACCTAGACACATGAGCATATCGTATTCGGCGTTACTGTATTCCATTTTAAACCACAATAATAATTAAAATTTTCAACAAACGAGTAACTCACACTTTTTTTAACATATCAAAATAACACATACTTTGATTTAATGTTTGTTAATTAATCTGAAAACAAAAAAAGGGTTAATTATAGCTTGTTGACACAACCACTTCACAATAGCGTTATCAGCAAACTGAAGCCCGTCGGGACAAATAAAATATCCTCGCGAATATTTTGTCGCGTGGGTGGTCCAAAACCGGACGTAGCCATTGTCTTGGCTTCAGCCCATCAGTAATACGGGTATAAGTCCAAAATTTGAAGAAATTAGTTTTTTTTTTCAATGTTAAAAAACTAAAATTCTGCCTAATTAGTATTTACCTAATAAGAATGCATTGCGTGCATTGTGATTGAAATTTAATAGCTTGATTTTTTTTACATTAAAATCTCTAATCGCGCGGGCGTTTTTTTTAATATTAAAAAACTAAAATTCCGCCTAATTAGTATTTACCTAACAAGCATGCATTGCGTGCGTTGATTAAAATTTATTAGCTTGAATTTTTTTTTTACATTAAAATTTTATTTTTATAAGTGAAATATTTCTGCGATGTTGAGCGGCTACGCTAAGTTTGTGTGACATGATTTATGATACAAAAGAAAGTGCCTCCTTTATACCGCCTGCTCACGTCAAGGCAAGAAAAACATCCCAGTTTTCAAGTAGTTTAACGGCTACGCTAGGTTTGTGTGACATGGTTTTTGATACAAAAGTGAATGTATTAAAAAATAATTACCAAAATTAAAAACATGTTACATGTTAAACACTTACCTAATTTTCCAGACTTCGTAGTATCTTCAAAATCTTCTAGCCGTTCGTTATACATTCAAGTGTATCAGGAATACCAACAAACCAAAGTGACAGCGAATGAGCTAATGGCGTACAATCTCACAAGACGAAAGCTAATTTTAACTTTACGTAATTGAAATTTAGAATGAAATATTTTCCACTTCCCCCAATGCAAATAGTTGTCTTTTGATGTAATTAAGGTGAATCAAAAGATTTTTTAATAAATAATAATAATTATATCACTACACTTTAATTACTGTTCAAGTATTCTTTTTCTCTGCAATAAAGAGAAAATGAAAAAAATGCAAATACTGCAAAATAAAGCAATGCGAATAATACTTGATATAATTATACTTAAGCGCAACATATACACACAGATAAGAGACATGTTAAAGGAGCTGAATATTTTGACGGTGAAGAAAACTGTGTATTTGAATGTACTTATTTTTATACATAAAATTAACTTAGGGATGATGTCTAAGGAACTGAAAAGAAAAATAAATTACAATAACGAGATACACGGACACGGGACGAGAAATTCTAAACAAATTAGATTGCCAACAAGAAAAAAAACAAGCACCCAAAAATCTCTGATGTACCAAGCCGTTCAACTCTATAACAAAATCCCGAAGGAAATTGCTGTGATAGAAAATATTAATAAGTTCAAAAATGAATTAAGAAAATATGTCTATCTCAATTATTAATGTTTCTTTTTTTGTGACTTTATTGAAATATTTAAAGAAAGATTATGTTTGCCAAACAATGTACATGTTTATATGTTTATAAAACTATTAGCACACACGAAGATGTGAGCTAACTTAAGATTAATAAATAAATAAAAAAGTGCGTATTAACCATTGACAGCGATCTCTAAAAATTACCGTAAATTATCATGTTTATCATATCTTTATTATTTTAATTAGGTACAGATCTGACAATGATATCCATGAGAAAACTATATTATGTCTTAAATTTGCAATAGCATGTGCGCGACAAATGGACGAATAACTCAATATTACGCCAACCGATTTCGATGATTCTTTTTTGAAGTAAAACTTCTTTACGCACGCTCGACACTTAGTGGGTAAGCTGGTGAATGCGTTACGAAAAGTGGTGCTTGTTACGAAAAATGTCTTGCGAAAAGTAATCGATGCGAACGGTAATCGATGCGATCACTAAAAATAAAAATAAATTTTAACAAAACAAAAAACGACTTCAAAAATGAACTAAAAAGTAAAAAAATAATTTCGCATTCTTCTACAACTTATTAAGTTTGGCTCTCCTGAACATTTATCTTTTTGGACTTGCATCCGTATGCTTCTCGGGTACAGAATTTGTTGAAGAATGTGAAATTTGATATGGATGTGCGATCTGCTTCGTGTTATTTTATGGAAACTATAGTTCGTCTCTCTTTCACGTGTTTCTTGAACCGAGCAAATAGAGACAGCTATAATTTTGTCATATTTTGACGATAGCTACGTCTGTCGACCTCCTAACATCTGTTGAAATGTTTTTAACCGTGAAGCGACCGAATATTTTATTATTACAAAGAATTAAATGATGGGCGATTTCAAAATTATGCTTTAAATCCTCAATTCTTTGTTTGTTTTTCTTTTAAATAGTTTTAATTAGTTAGGTACTTTGATCGTCACTAATAATTCACAAGAATTTGACCAAAAAAAAAATCAACTTCTGACTCGATTTACTCGAAAACGAAAGCTCAAATCAAAAAAAGTTATACCACAAAATCGACTCCAAATGTGATGTAGATTCCCCAGTTTCCCACTTGTACTACGAGTTTCCGGACACCTTGTATAAAATAAATAAAAGTATTTTTTAAATATTCATATTATATTGGTAAGATCCCACAAAAAAAAGATATAATATATGTACCTAGATCTATGTATGTACGTAGTGCTTACATACTTTTAATGTAATAATTCATCATCCAATATTGTAATATTATAAACTGGCTGTTGTGGATTTCAAAAAAAGAATTCAAAGCAATGGAATATTTTTGTCAATCAGAATAATAAGTGACACATTTGAAAGAAGCTAAAATATTTATATTTCAACTCCTTTGTAACCATTTTTTAAAATATGGGTAAATATGCAATTCAAAATCGCCTTTTTAATAAAAAAAAATATATAAACACCATAAACTCATAAATATAAAAATATAATCATAATATCAGAATCAATTCAATGGTTACTGTGAAGAATACCTTTATTAATAATATGTATACAAAATGACAACATTATTTATTTAATATTATGTATCCTTCCGCACATAAAGCAAAGTTTTATGTAAGACTGCACTGTTTCTCGGTGTTTTTAATCTGGTTAAGCACATTTAGCAGATAAAGATTAAAATGTAAAGTTTATTTACAGAAACATACTATCAAGAGCATAAGTGTACCCTACCAATCTCTTCACATATAGCAGACGCTCTTTACACTGAAGACCTCCCCCCAACGGCCAGACCTGGGCAGAGGTTGGTCCGCTTGATACGAAACACCTTCCTCGTGTCCACCTATCACCGTAGCACCAAGGTTCACCTCGGAAGTGAGCTGGCCTTCCTTAATGAGAGGCGGAGGCATATCAACGCCAAGTACTGGTTCATGATACATCCCTTCAGCTTGTTCATATTATGCTGGCAGCTGTTCATTCTCTCCTTGTGGATTTTAGGTGCCTTATTAATACCGTACACCATATTTCTTCATTCACCAGGTAACTAAGGAATCCATTTATAGTCCATTCAGTCTCTCTGATAATATGACACGAAGCACATAGAAGATTGTTTTGTTAATTGTCAACCATTTTGAATGTTTTCAGATAGAAAGTTCTGTGACGAGTTTGTCTTGGGGGTTGATATAATAGCTTGTATCGACATAGTGGTTAAATTTTTGACTGCCTTTTACAACCCTGTCACTAAGGAAATAATATTTGACCTCTCCGCATCGGCCAGTAACTATGCTAAAAATGATTTGATCATAGATCTTGTCGGGTCCATTCCATTTCAAGCAATATTCAGGCCATTAAAAAAAGAAAGCTTCAGAGAGTCGATGTACGCCTTCAAAATATTACGCACTCGATGTTTGATAGTATATCTGGAATCCATGTACTTCCAGTTTGAAACTAACCTCAAAGTTCAGTTTCGAATTAATGTAATACTCAAGAGCATAATGTTTATAAATTATACGGCGGGATGTTATTTCCAGCTGTCCAGAACGGTCCACTACGCGGCAGGGCGGAAAACTCCGTTAGCTATGTGGATAGTTCGTGAAGACATTCTCAATGCTAATGTATCGGTGTGGAGGCGATACCAAACCACCTTATTCTACGTCACAGGGCTGGTGTCTGCTTCGGGATCTTACAACAGGTATCCGAAAACCATAGAAGAAACTTGCGTTTTGGTAATCATTATGTACGCGGGCTACGTGTTCTTAACTTATCTAGTCATCACGGTGTATTGTTACAACATTTATATGCACCATGAAGTATTTCAATATAACCAGAAGTCATCTGAAATAGAATATTTTATAAAGAAGAAGGGGATAGAGCCCAATTTACGCAAAAAAATTGTCATGTACATTAATTACAAATGGGAAGGAAAATATATTGACGAAGAAAAAATAATGCAAACTCTTTCAAGGGGATTGAAGTTGGAAATAAAATTGTATGAATGTGAAAAACTGCTTAACAAAGTGCATTTTTTAAGACACATTCCAAAAGAAATGTTTTTGGATTTAATAGAGTATCTTCAGTTGGAAACATATCTCCCGGGATATGTAAGTATCATTAATAAAACAATATGTTAATCAAGTAATAATCTGAAGTGTAAATAATAAATCTGAATGTTTCAGACAATTATAGAAGCTGGGACAGTTGGGAAAATCATGTATTTGATCAAGTGCGGTTCAATATCAATTCGGGACAAAGATGGAGAGGAACTGCTCATTCTAAGTGATGGAGATTGCTTTGGGGAATCATGCATCATACAGAAAGATGCTTTATGTAACGAGTCGGCTGTTTCTATAGAAATTAGTGAAATATACCAACTCATGTTGGAGGACTGGCAGAGATGCCTCTCCTTATATCCGCTTGCCAAGAATATGTTTGAATAGAAATATAATTGATTACATACAATATAGTTTTCTGTTTTCTGATGTGGGAATTTTCCAGTGAAAGATTTGCATATAGACATATTATGGGACTAGCTATACCCCACCACGCATTGCTATGACTTAGTCTGTCTATGCAGATAGAGAAACAATAGCATGTGTTTCTTTTAAGTCCAGCAGATGGCGCTGTTTTAAAAAAAGCATGTTTATCCAAAAGATGGCACTGTTTAAAAAGTGCTTGTTTTTATCTATCACAGGTGACATCTATATAAAATAGGTATATAAAAACATGCGCGTATTCTAATGCAACTTTGTGTCAAAATTCCAAAGCAATCGGTGAAGAACTTTAGGATATTTAAGATTTTGAACAAATGAACATTTACACTTTTATTTATATAGAAGATTGAACAATAAAAAAAAATAATTATTAAGAGTCAAAAGTCACCAATGACAAAATATAGTTCTAATTCAATACATTTCGAATGTTGGGATATATCGAGGAATGTTATCTTCCAAAAATGTTAAATAATTCTAGGTCTTTAAGATAAATAACATTTTCCACAAAAAACTTACCAATAATTCGAGGGCTTAATAAAACAATGTTATTTACAAAAAAGATGACAGATATAATTTTCGGTTTGAATTTTTTTAGATTTTTTTTTTAGTTATTTATTAAGTTAAAAGAAATACATATTTCGCTTTGTTAACTTAAGTGTACATTGATTAAAACAAAAAAAATATATATATTAATAATTATGGTTTACTACCTAAGTAACATATTTTTCTTAAGTAAGAGCATTTTGGTTTTGCTCATTGATCTTGAGGGCAAACAGTTTTTTCTTAAATATATTTATTCTATTTACGGTTGTCAGGCTATCAGGAAGGAGATTATATATGTGTACACCCTCATGGCCTATGTTTCTTTTACCACACTCTGTCTTTGCTGAATTTGTGTATAATTTATTATGTTGTCTTGTGTGGTGGTCATGTACTTGTGATGTTTTCATAAATGAAGTATTTGTGTGTATGAGGCATTGTGATAACATTTTGTGACTTTAAATCCTCGATATGAAAGTGTAAACCCAATTTTTTAAGGTACTTCACTTTGAAAGTTTGGATATGAAAGTAAAATCACCTTTATACATTTTAAAAGTTTACATAATTGTACACTTTAAAGTTGTACATACATAATATATGTACAACCAGTGGCGGCTGGTGACTTTTTGGTGTACTAGAGTGCTAATATTACAAAAAATGGCATTATTGATGTTTTTGTAGATGAAAATACTTTTTAATTTTTTCGAAAATTTGATTTTTCGTATGAAGATTTTCAGGAAATCCGTGCGGGCGTACAGCCAATCTGAAATTACCTGAAAATCTCAATACAAAAAAAAATTCGAAAAAAAAAAAATTGTTTTTAGCTACAACAATATCAGTAATATCGAATTTTTCAAACTTAGCACTCTATCACAATGACTTTTGGGTATATTAGAGTTCTAATATTACAAAAAATGGCATTGTTGATGTTGTTTTAACCAAAATCATCATCTTTTTTTTCGAAAATTCGATTAATGTATGAAATTTTTTAGGAAATCAAACCTGTGTTTATTTATTTGTTTGTACAGGCCCAATTAGGGCTTTGACTTTCGCTTGAACAGGCACAAAATATAAAGCGCATTGTAAAAAAATGTTGCATACTCTAATAGGTCCGTCCAAACTCTTCGTACTGAGCACTTGAGCCACTCACAAGTAGCAAATAAATAATAAAGTCGATAATCCGTTTTTTTTTTGCTTTCTAAATCTACATTTTATGCGATTATTTCTGTCTGGACGAAGCCATTGGTAAACAAAATAAGAGAAGACAAGACTGACCCCTAACTTGATGACGGACGTGAGGATGGCCGCTGTCCAGGCCCCCTCGATTCGCAGCAGCTCCTGCCGGGTCTCCACGCTGAGGTAGCGGGGCCCCGCCGCCCCGGAGGCCTGCACCAGGAAGCAGTGCTGGCGCCAGTCTACATTCTCTGACTCCTTCACCACCCGGAACATGGTCTGGTACACTTTAAGCACGTAGGGGCACTTGGACAGCCCTGCCACTGATAACTGGAATTAAATGATTTTTTATTGTTAATTTTATCTATTAAGAGTCCCAACTGCTCCCAATTGTCTGGAGCCAGTGGGACTGTGGATTCCCGAATTGGAGTATGTATGTTGTGAGGCTAAGATAAAAAAGAGGAAGACGGAGAAGTACCTGACTATTCAGATCTGGTCACCAAACATGGCTTAATCCATTTCAAGCAACTTTTCGATTTGAATGGTTCACCAGGGTGATACTGAGAGTATCTTCCACACTGAAGAACTTTAACACAAACAATATCTTCTGTAATTGGTAGGAACAATTTGATTTATTGAATTAGGTACCCAGAAAACTCACCACAATGACAATTCAACACACATTTATAAAATTATATAAAGTCATGAAATAAAAACTAGGTTAAAAAAGTTAAGAAGGTTAGGTTTGTAGGTTAGTTTTTTCAAGGCTTTTAATGACTTTATATCAATTTTTAAATAATTTTTTAACCCCTATTGTGCGGCTGGCTACATTTGCAGTCCATTAAAATTAGCACTATCTTGAGTTGCACTACAGTGCGCAGCGTACTGAGCTAGGTTTCAGAAGTTTTTAATGCATTTCGTTACTGTCCATGAAAATTCTAAAGTAAAATAATAGATTTTGAACGACCGTTTCTTATTTTTCAATATTAAATTTGGCTCTGAGATATTTACAAAATTCAACCCATTTCATAAGGGTTAAAGGTTTGTTGAATTGCCATTGTGTTGAGTTATCATGGAACCATTGAATTGTGATGGTAACTTACGGGAGGCGTATCAAACAGCATCACATCCGTGCCCTTAAGAGTGAGGAATCTGGGTTTGTAGG
Source organism: Hesperophylax magnus (assembly GCA_026573805.1). NCBI lineage: Eukaryota > Metazoa > Arthropoda > Insecta > Trichoptera > Limnephilidae > Hesperophylax > Hesperophylax magnus. The sequence continues at coordinate 1,127,996 of JAIUSX010000165.1, read as the reverse complement.
TTTGCCAGGGCTGGTTGTTGTTCAATACCCCCTCGTGCACCCAGCCCATGTATTCTATCCTCTCTCCGGCTGCAAAATTCCTGTTGTACAATTTTGTCTGAAAATAAATAGACAAATCATGAATGTGGCGGCTTAATGGTTAGTTTGTTTATTTTTTTTAAATACAAACGATTGATAAAGATAGATGCAATGACGATAGCAAGCCATCTTTAGGTCTCATTCGAAATTCGAAAATTTTATAAAACGTACAAATATCGGATAAACGAAATGAGGGGTATAAAATAAGAAAATGCCACTTTCCATAGTGATTGACAAGCAAAATACATTGATAGATTTAACACAGGCAGAGTACTAAAAGGTACACAACATACCCGAACATAATCATAAGCATATGTCTATGAGTGTGTTGGAGTATGTTGCCTATGTTAAATCTATCAATGTATTTTGCTCGTCAATCGCTATGGAGAGTGGCGTTTTTGCTTTTATACCCCTCGCATATAGGTTGATTCATTGGTTTTAAACCACATTAAGGGCTCCTTTCCCACTTTCATTTAAAAATCTCACAACATTCTGTTTAAAAATTGGGTGCCCGACTGTAGAAGTTATATGGAGCTGTTCACACTTATCCGACACAATTAAAAGTCATCTCCGGTACTTTCAGTCGGATGGAAGGCCAGCGCAGTGCATCTGTATAAAAATCGTTTTGGAACTATTTTTTTTTTTTGTAAATACCCCGTCATTCAAGAAGATCACCGAATTACAAATGAGGGAAACTTTAAAGAATTTCAAAATCGTAATGTGACAAAATAATGTAGACATTCAGTTCATTTGAACTCGGTTACGGTTCCATGGCAACTCGGGACAATGGCAATTCAACACACTTTTGAAAAGCGGTATAAAGTGATGAGAAAAAGGCCCATAAACCTAACATAACGTAATTTATTTATCCTAGTTTCTTTTCATCACTTTTCAAGAGTTTGTTGAAGTGTGTTGAATTGCCACTGTCCCGAGTTGCCCGGTTACCGACAATTCGAATATCTCTGAAAAGGTAACGGGAAAAGGCAGGACAAAACAGAATGTGAGAAAATAACAGGTTAGGTTGGATTTTTGTTTCACCGGTATTCAGCTTTGTCAAGGAACCCTAAAAAACAACTGTCTGCAATGCTAACAGTAGAAACCACAAAATATCTGGGACATGTCATCAACAATTAGGTAACGGATGATGAAGATATTGACAGGCAGAGGCGAGTATTGATTATAAAATTTAACATGCTCAGTAGAAGATTTAGGCTCTGCAGTCCACGAGTGAAAAGGAAGCTCTTCTTAGCATTTTGCATCACCCTGTACACATGCGAGCTCTGAGCAAACTATAAATAACAATGGAAAGGCTTCGGGTGCAATACAATAACGCATATTGATTGATGTTCGGACTTCCCAGGCACTGCAGTGCCTCCTCAATGTTTACAGAAGGGCGAGTTCCAGGATTTACAGCTCTATTAAGAACCAGGATTGCAGGACTGAGGGGAAGGATAAACCATTCCAGAAATATTCTCATCAGAATCCCGTCTGACTTCAGGATCGAGCATAGAAGACCATTGGAGAAAGATACTTGCTCCCACAATCTTAGATCCGATGGATTCCTATGCTTCTTCGCTTTAATCTCATTTTAATTTTAATTTTTAATTCTTAATCTTTTATTTTTTTTTTATATCTATTTCTATTTTCTTCTTTTTTTTTAGTTTCATATTTACCAGTTACTTTCAGTTATATACTTATACTCTATATGGGATGTCTGGGATTGCACTTACCTCCCCACATCCTGGAATAAAGATATTTTATTATTATTATTAATGTTGTTTACCTGCAAGTTAGTTAATCCGACAATATTGTCCATGATGTATTTGAGCCACTGGGACATGATGGCCAGGTCATCACAGTGGATGACTCCAGTGGAAGCGCCATTGAGGCCACGAACCTCAAAGGAATTGGGCCGCAGCTTGTCCGTTCCAAACACGTAGCGGGTCACGTAGGCCATCATCAGAGGTACTGGAAATCAATCAAAACACAAACCTCACTACCTTGAAAACATTATAAAGAAGAAAAAGAAAACAACAGGAAACCCTAATTGCTGGCCCGCAGTCACAGACGGAGTCCCTAAACGGACTACAGTACATCTTACAAAAACGCTCAACAGAACTATTTTAGTATTGTCGACGGTAGATTTGTCGATAGCAACAGAGCAGAACTTTGTATTTTTCAAATCCTTCATAAATCAATTTTATATTTCACTCCCCAATAGTTCCACACAGAGCGTAGTTGTACGAGCTGACCATAATGGTATCTGCTTGAAGGAATTGTTAAAGCTAGTTTTCAATTTTAAGTCGTGTACTTCTTCCAAAGCCGCTTGCGAGCACTCCTTGATCATTTCCGAGTCATGGAATGGCTTTTTGTTATTGCCCCTCCTCAAAAAAATTGACATAGGTCCTGTACATAAGTACTTTTTGTAATGGTGTTACTTGCCAGGGCTCCTACCAGGGAGCAACTTGACAGAAGTAAATATCTCTCATAGCGAGTATAGGGACTGACTGATATATGGGGCCTAATTTATATGGCCCGCCACCAAAACTAATTGCCAACCGCTGCCCAGTTTGAAAACTGAGACCTTATTCTTTTACATATTCCTTAACCCTTGGTGTTCCACCGATCTGATTCTATTTTCGTCATAACTTACTTGTTTTTGTAAATTGTGCTGGCTTACCAGATAATGTATTTATATATTCATACCAATAGTATATAATCTACCATGTGTAGTTTCCACAAAAGAGTTATATTCAGGGAAACGATTTTTTAAACGTGTCCATATGGATACGCTGGCGTTTAAGAGGTTATCTACCATAAAACATAATTACATACAAGTTTAGTCATAATCATTTACAAACTTAGCTGAAGTAGAAACCAATACTAATTAGATTCTTAAACGCCTGTTCAACGTTGGTGTAGTAAAGCCGGCCTCTTGCCTGGTTTAAGACCATTTTATACAAGCAAGCGCCATTGTAATAAGTCTAGTTTTTCGCTGTTCTGATCTTACGCGCCGCGTAATATTTACACCACGTTTTTATTAAGGCTGTAAGTTTTTAAAATTAAAAAAAATACTTATCGGAGATTTGAATTATAATTTTGAAAACAATAATATTGCTTCTGGCCTAATTTTACTGCTTAAGCGAATATTTAAAAGCTCAAAATTGAAAGTAACAATGAAAATGGAAATGATTTACCTCAAGGCCTTCCTCCTGCGTGAAGTTAATATGATCAAATAAATAGGTGCGCATTTAAAGACGCCAGAGCCAATAGTTCGCGATTTTAGCTGCTTGGCGACGGAAGCCGTGATTTGTTGCTGAAAATTCTGTACAACTTACAAGCCTCACAGTATGTATTGTCTTTCCACAAGTCGCATCCCTCTGCCAGCAAATACGGTAAACTCGAAACTATGGCTTGACTGCAAACAAAATAAGGTGCGCAGACGCACGTCTCTTGCCATGCGCAGAAATGGCATGATTTATTAGTAGTTCGTTGACTTTCCTCTACTAGACAATACTAGCGAACGGTGTTCGGTTTTTGGTCGAACTGTAATTGGACCTAGTTATTCAGATAGCATCCAACCAGAGATGTGCAAAATGGGTACCCAAAACCATTTGAAATGCAAAATGGAAATGGGTCAAAACTTTTCCATTTGAAAATGCAAAATGCAAAATAGTTTTTAGAAAAGCATTTCAAATGCAAAATGCAAAATACCTATTTTCAAAATGCTTTGAAAATGCAAAATGGTTTCTCAGGTCAAACAATTAAAATAATTATAGAATTTTTAAACAATTTTGTGATTTAATAATGGACATCAATGTAGAACAAACATATTACATGATGGTAAATCCAAAAACACCACGACTACAGATTATGAAACCACAAAAAATTTGCGCGGGACTAATAGTCCCTAAATTACCTAAATTCGGCAGAGGAGAACCTTGTGGTCTACGCGATTATTCGAGCGAAAAATACCTTTCTTTTAGCGACATTTCGGCCGAACGACATATTCGTAAACAGGGAATTTTTATCTAAATTCTGACATCGATTTCATTCGTGTGGCCGATGAGATATTTTGCCGCATCTGGAGGATACCTACATTGTCATTTGTTAGGTACTTCTCCCCACACAAGAGTTGGCCCAACGATTTTTTTTTTCATAACAAATTTGCAATCAACTTTTGCCGTTAGTTTTGGAAATGTGGCACGTCGGATATTTTCATCCCAAAAATGACACCGGAAGTCGTCGCTTTCCAGGACTCCTCCCGGGCCGAAATCTGGATGAATGCGTTTTTTTAACTAATCTTATTTGGGGTTAAAGCCCAGTACTAATTTGGTTCATGTGGCCTATGGGATGGGATTTTTACGGTCATCGCTTGGACTATAATGTTGCCAACGTAAAAACATAGAAACTGCTATCTAACATTTAATATTACAGCGTCATGGCCCCATGTTCAGTATTTGAATCAGTATTTTTTGTAATGGTATCACTTAATTGCCAGGGCTCCTACCAGGGAGCAACTTGACAATTGTAAATTATCTCTCATAGCGAGGTTGAGGACCGACTGATATTTGGGGCTTATGAAAAAAAGATGAGTGGAGATAGTACGAAGAATGTTGCAAAAAAGTATTTAAAATGGAAAATGCATTGAGAAAAGCATTTAAAATGCAAAATGCAAAATGGTTTTTAGAAAAGCATTTAAAATGCAAAATGGAAAATACCCATTTTGCATTTTGCATTTCCATTTGAAATGGATTTATTTGAAATAAAGCCCATCTCTGCATCCAACCCACCATTTGCTAAAATCGAGTTTTTCTACAGATAAATTGTTAGATGCAAAAAAAATGGCAATTCAATTTAATACTTACCCACTCACATATTAATTATGCAACATTGATTCATATTATTTCGTAGAATATGTTCAACCCACAAAGTTAAACAATTTATTACCTATTTACATAAATTTTCAAAATGATATGCTTTTGTATCGTCAAATATTCAAACCAGTTTTCTGCAATTTCATATTTTTGTGATTGCATAAGTATGTGCAATTATACCTGTGATAATGTCCACCCAATGCTTCCTGCCCATGGAGCCGACATAGTCCGAGGCCACGGACGAGGGCCTGCTGTTGGCCGCCGAGCCCGCCCGGCTCCAGCCGTCGTCGCTCCGGCCCAGGCTGTTGTGGTTGGCGGACAGGCCGGTCTCAGCGCTGGGGGTGGTCTGCCCCTTGAGCCCGGCGGGGTCCACCAGACCGTCCTGACCAGGAACAAGGCCCGGTACGATGTTCCACCCACCGTTGGTATGATGTTGCGGGTGTTCATCGCCAGCGATGCTGTCCGTGTCTGAGACACCGTCAACTGGAAAAAGCAGGTATAATTATCAATAATTCGAATAATATTCGATAAAACATAAACCTAAGGCGATAAAAGACTAATGCTCGAAGCTCACATTTTAATTAATTCCGACGTATTCGTAACCAAAATATCCTTTTTTTCAGACCGATACCAACGGATGTAAGTTATTTATGTTTAAGAATAATAAAAACAATACCTTACCATTAAAATATTTTACGTAAAAAGGTTTGAAAAATTTATGAAACGTTTTTCAACTATAAAATTAGCGATAATAATCAGATTTTATTTTTCTAGAAGATGAATTAGTAACTTCCTGAGGTATTCAATTAGAAACATCTGAGATTTTAGTAATACGTTTAGCAGAATTAATTAAAATAAGTCCCGCGGAAAAATAATTTTTTTAGGCCTGCTAATTCGACCGTGGGTCCGTCTTCTAAGCTGGGCCGCGCGCCGAATTTTTTTGTACACGCCTTCTTCACTTACGTCGTTATGATTTCGACTATATTTGTATGGTTCCATGATAACTCAACACAGTGACAATTCAACACACCTTTGAAAAGTGATATAAAGTCATTAGAAACGATGAAAATTTTTTTTTAACCTACTTAACCCAGTTAATAAAGTTTTTATTTCTTCACTTTCCATGACTTTATATAACTTTTTAAAAATGTGATGAATTACCATTTTGATGATTTATCCGGTCACCATTTGTATAGTCTAGTATTGTGTCGTTTTAAACACTTCGTAATTGAAAGAAATAGTATCTCGTTATGTCGTGTCGATGAGTTTCGCAATGATGAAGTTTGCATTATTTTCTCTTTGGAGAAGGGTGAAACTGCACCAACAATGTCGACTTAGTAAGTACGTGGAAAAAGCAAAAGCCAAGACAGAGATGTGTGACGGTCCTTCCTGTCTGCTAACCTCTCCGGGAAACGACACGAACGTTGTATGAACTACCCTCATTGTAACCCACCCACGTCAGAACCGAATCCCGTGATGGGTGCCGATGCGGCGAGTGGATTGGCGTATATATTGGATTTTGTAGACCGAGTATCTCGAATCTCAAATGAAGATGGTGGATCTGACATAAATCTAAAATAGACTATCATTAACCTACTACCTACCTACGTCAAATGAAAGTACCCGATCAAAGACCGGGCGGCGGGTACTTTTGACTTCACGGCGGCCGCCGGCGACCAGCGCACGTTATGATCTCTCTTCTATACTCTACGGCATTTTCTGCATGTGTAAAAGTACCCGATCAAAGAGTGGACACTCTTGAACCGCTCACTTCGCGAGTGATTCGTGAGCGACCCGGATCTTGTAAAATGATCGATCAACCCAGCAACCTATTATCTTCTTATGAACCCGACCCTGACATCACTCTTCGGCGGCAACGCGACTGGAATATAACGTTATTCAACAATAATAGTGTTCAGTGACACAATGACATAAGTGGCATACTAACAAATAAACCCTAGAACGTAAGTTAACATTTTGTTACAATTTTCAAGATACTATTTGTGTGAGCTTGGTTTCCCAAAATAATTTACTTAATAATTTAAATAAAGCCGACACACTTAATAATAAGAATAATAAATGAGGGTAGGGATATCGTGACCAGATATAGAAGGGAGGGAATTAAACTCGTACATTTTATAGTCATAAAAACAGTAATATTCCCATATTAATTACGTAGCAGGTATGTGTATGTGTAGAGAAGAAAAGTGCTCTATCAAGCTCAGCCCGTTCCATTAAACTAACTACGTTAAACTGTATATTACTTGAAGTACATTTACATAACTCAGTTCATTCCTACTTTCCCAGCTAAATAATGTTTAATATGTTAATCCGATTCGACTGAAAACGGCTCTTCTAACAAAAAATTCTAACTTCGCAATTGCAAAAAAAATCGCAGAGTTCCGTGGAGGCACAAATTTTTAAATGAATTCCTGAATTCTCTTGAATATCCACATAAAATGCGAGAAGAAAAATTCAAGTCATTTGCGAGTATGTTAGAATAATAATAAAATTCTTATCGTAAGTATTCCAAGAACATGATATCGTAATATTATACCTACAACAGTTTAAATTCGCGATAGTGAATACGGGGTCGCACTAAAAATGCTGCATTTGTAAAGAAAGCAAAAAGGTACCAGTAATAAAGAGCAAGCTCGCTGCTCAAAATTGCAACTAGAACAAAAGTGCATCCCTGGAGTCTGTGACCCGAGATGCTTACAAATTCTGGGGAACTTTTCACAGCTTCCTAATATGGGAGCTTTCTTAGGATACTTCAATGCACACAGGTAGGTAGGTGCTCTGAACATTGAAGGTTTACTTTCTTGAAAGGGTGTCTTTCAAATGTTGCATTCAAAGATACCTAAAAGGTCTTTTTGTCAGTGAAAAATCTTAAGAAATGTTAAGTGGTTTTGAACATTAACATTTTGTAAAAAAGGGTAGTTTTGAAAGGGTGGTGGTTTTGTGGTCGTGGTGTGTGCGATACAGAATGGCATATCAATAAATAATATAGCTAATCAACTACTACCCACATTTTTTTAAATGCAAAAATATTAAACATGTAAAACATCTAACAGCGTTTTCACAAAGAGAAAATCAAATTCACAAAAATGTGAAAGCATGTGTCATATCACGAACCTCTGTTTTCTGCATTTTCCGGCAAGTGTCCGTCAGTGTGATAATAGAAAATTATTTAATTGTATTTTCAAAATAGTACTGATTTTTTAAGAATTCAAACTATCCGTGATTTTTCACGGGTCTGCGCTATTTATTTTGTAAAATTAACATTTTATGTATAATATTATTTAAATGCCGCAATAAAAAGCACACAGGTTGCTTTCATGTTTCATAGAATTATCGCGAAAAAGCTCGCCTTCCTTGGCAATACTCTGCTAATAGACTTTTTAATTGTTGACGGTAAATGACTTTCTCACGACAGCATGAATGTATAACTACGCGAAACTATTTTTAGTTTATAATTGAATTCTTGCCAAGAATAACGTCAAATGCAGCAACAAACTTATTCCATGGAAAACGAGTTTTTTTTAGCAGCTGCGTAATACAGACATTAAACTAGATAAAAACAAGTATTAGGAAATTTAAAAACGAATTAAATAAAGGTTTCCGAAAACAGTAACCGGATAAATCATTAAAGTGACAATTCATCACACCTTTAAAAAGTGATATGAAGTCATGAAAAGTGATGAAACAAAAACTGGGTTTAATAGATTACGCAATTAAGCTTTACATGTTGCACGCTCGATGACAGTAGATAATAAAATCTTACTTAAAGCTATTAAAAAAGTTTTTCCAGGTGACAATCGACATAAAAGTTCGAACAGGATCAACAAATCTCACCAAGGTACAAGAAGGGATGCCTTACTCATAGCAAATCTTTTACTGACCATTTGCGAGACTTTAGATATTTTAGCAAGAATTAATATTAGCGAGCCAATTAAAGTGATGTTCCAAGGCGAAAATATCTTCGTCTTAAGTTATCGCAGGGTTGCTGGCAGGGCCGGCCCAATGCGGGCGCAATTGGAGCAGTCCGCTCCGGTCGCCGAGTTGATAAGGCGCCAAGACGCTGATAATACCTAACACCTAACTTTCGTAACACACCACCCATGAAATTCTTTAAAAAAAACGGCGCTCGACAAAAATACAAATGATCAAGTGATCACCTACCTACCTACCTACTACCTGAGCGTCTCATGCACGGAGAAAAAATAATCAATTCATTTATTAAAAATCTCTATAAATTATTAGTAGTCCGGTTAAAAACGGGATTGCAGGCCGTTTATAGATAAACTTTTAGATAATTTGAAGAGATTCTTAATAAATAAGTCATATTCAAAATTAGTATTTTTTCCGTGTGTTTTTGACCAGGGGCGCCAAAAGTTTACTGGCGCAAGGCGCCGTTTGGCTCAGGGCCGGCCCTGATGACTGGACAAGATAACATCTTCAGATGCCGTCGCCTCCCCCCCCCTTATAACGTCAGGGGTCAGGGCAAGATAGAAGTAAAGATAATGAGAATCTCTTTGAAGTTGACCCATTTCGCCTGGAGATTAGAGATTGGACAGGAAATATTATCTATATCACAACCAAGTAGAGTCCGTAATCTTCTTACTTGTAGACTTGAATGAAAAGTTTATTGGATTATTTTATAAGCCCCTCGGACCGACTTTATAAGCTCTAAGGTGGTGTGATTATATGCACTCAGTTAATAGGTTTTGCCGCGCAATAAAGCTTATGAAGTAATACGACATCTTAGAGAAGAGGTAGTTATATTATTATTACTTCATTAATACAGGATGCACCGGAAAACCCGTAGAGCCTGTAGCCTGTAGGTACTACACAGTACCTGCATTTACGGCGCAAGCCGCCGAAGTTAGTTTAAATAAATGTTGGCAAATGCAAAAGAAACGTATCTGCATTTCTGATGTTTTGAGAAAACGGTGCGAGTATATTATTTGACGAATTTTAAAATACAGGGTTTTCCAATAAGAGGTGTTATTTTGATATTCAATCGTAAAAGATCAATGATTTCGTTGCTTTTGTGGCACGTAGCGCCGTCTTGTTGAAATTAAACGTTGTCCAGATCAATACCATCCAATTCCGGCCATAAAAAATCATTAATAATCTCTCGATAGCGCAATCCATTCACCGTAACTGTTGCTCCAGCCTCATTTTCGAAAAAGTAAGGTCCAACGACTCCGCCGGACCATAAAACGCACCAAACAGTCAGACGTTGAGGATAGAGAGGCTTTTCAACAATAACTCTTGGGTTTTCCGAGCCCCAGATGCGACAATTTTGCTTGTTGACGAAGCCACCGAGGTGGAAATGGGCCTCATCACTCAAGATGATTTGCATTTGATTCACTCAAGTGAATTTTGTGTATCGTTCCATTTTTATTAATGGCGTAGTTTTTACTTGTCAAATGTCAAAAAATTACAGCTTCAAAAGTAACACTACCGAAATAGCGGGCTATTCAAAATAACACCTCTTATTGGAAAACCCTGTATTTCTCAAAAATCAAACAAATAATGCAATATATGCTCATACAGATGTTTTTTTCTGCAATCAGTACAAAAGAGTTTTTATTTTTGTTTAGTTTATTCTTTTTTTAAATAAAAAATCGTTTTTTTTTAAATATATTAAATGTGTAATAATCGCAAAGAAGCACAGCATCTAACAATAACGGTGAAATAAGTAGCAGATGTGTTACTCAGCAAAGTTGGTGAATTCACGGATATTTCAGCATTTTTAACTCAAAATGCGATTTTCGCACTTGTGGTTCTTTTGAATTACATATTATATTGCTATTAATACCATTTATTTTCCTCAAAATAAATAAATAAACGATCAAATGCTGCACTCAAAAGTTTTAATTTTCAATATTTTACCGGGAAAAACCTACGCGATATTTGAAAAAAATTTATAAAATTTAAAGCTTCGTAATTGAATTGTTCTCGAATATTTCCAAATTTATTTGTGGTCTTGAAATAATAAACGTATGCCACGCGCGTACCTGATCAAATTACGATGTTAATACAGGTACCTATAACAAAAATTCGCATGCGGTTCACAGATTTATGATTGTCAGTATATCACGTCTAGAAAATATATTTAGTGAAACACGAAAACAATAGATTACGTGCGAAGCGTCAATATTCCACATTTCATAAACTCGTTGAAAGAAGCAGAATTCGTTCCTTCAAACGAATCGAGACGATTCACAAAGTTCGTATAAATGTTTTCCCGTGACAGACACAAATAGATACTTTGCTAAGGATAATATAGATAAAGCAAGTCATTACACTTATGTAATAATAATATCTTCGTTCATAAGGTATCTTCAAGCCGTAGAGTGGGGTTAGTCAGTAAGGCTGGTCTGTAAGGGTAAGTTCCACTCGCCGTCGTTAGTGGGGATGGATAGGGTCACATTTCCGGAGGGTTAATAACATTATCTGGTTAGCCGAGGGCCAGTAAAGAGACCGGGGGAGAATACTAAAGAGGAATATAATACTAAAGAATTTATGTTCGGTTAACCTGAGACTAAATTTGACAGCTCGGTCAAAAAAAGTTCCACCTTGATAAGAGTTAGCGTCACAAATGTCAGAATAATAACTCGCTTCAAATTAGGTACCTGCATGAGATGGCTATCAAAGACAAGAATTAATAAAATTGCGAAATGGGATTTTTCCACAAAGAATGGAAGACGTTACATTTGATTATTATAGGTTGTTCTTCTTTTTGTGAAAACATCATTTAAATAAGGGAAAAATTTAATTATAAACTTTTACATGCTCTCTTGAAACTTGGTGAAGACGTTTGGAAGAACGTCTATAGAAAATAATTGTATTATAAAATACATAATAGTAACTCCTTTACAGGTAGTAACAAGGTTAGGTAAACTTAAGTTAGGTGACTTACGGCTATCGATCAACGTTGATCGAAAAAGAGAAGAAGAGGTTAAATTTAATTACAATAAAATATTCCCTGTATGATAAAAAGGCCATTTTGAAAAATGAAATGAATTTTTAATTTTTTTATGCATTAATAACATTGCCCTGAAACTGGTTAAACGCATACCTAGAAACTCATCGCTTTTATTACAAAACTGCAAAATAATAAAGAAAAATGCTTTGTGAAAAACGAGTGAAATTTCACCCGGGGCAGGTGTTAATTCTGGTATCCTGAAACAGGACTATCCTTGGAAACTTGGGAACAAGGAACAAGGTAGCTTTATTGTGCAGAGGTGTCACTTGACACTTGCAACTGACAAGCAGAACAAAGGGTAAAATAGAAGAAGATTTTAATTACGGACTAGTGTCCGGGCGCGAGCTATAATACCGCCTAGGGGCGCTCGTAACGAAGCTCCCCGGAGTGGTGTCTACGAAAGGAACTTCAAAAGCTCCAGCAGGAAAGCTAGATAAATGTTTAGAAGCGCTGTTCGCCTACCTTGTTTCTGCAGGAAGGGGGTGGCTGCTCGATAGTGTTTCACGGTGAGCACAACCAAGTCCCCGGCGTTTCTCAAAATGTTCACAGCGTCGTCGTGTGGACACGCCGTGATGTATTCTCCATTTACTGAAATAAAATAACACAGTATAATTAAAACATAACAATTATTTATTAGGCAAGTAGAAGGCACCTAGAAACTTTGTAGGAATCCACCGTCAATTCAACACATAATCAAGAACTTTATGAAAATAATTAAAAATAAGAATACACCATTATTCAATGTAATTCCGACCATTTTCAAGATGTTGATGGAATAAAAACGGGCCGGATTGTAGGCCTTACAAATCAAGTAGCATAATACTGAACAAGAGTTATTTATTTATTTATTTTAGGGAAATCAACAGTATATGGTTACTTTATACTAGTGCAATTTACTTAACTGAGAAACCAATTATAGATTTCCTTCTACATTATGTATTAAACAATATATTTATAAAATTAACCGATATGACATATAAAATATTTAATTATAACAAGAGATACTCCATAATATATTATGACATAATATATAATAAAATTTTCTGTATTTCGGTTTACTTGGTGTACAAGTGAATACATTTTGAATAGAGTTTTTATATTTATTTTTATTGCAATTGAAGATTGTATGAATGACAAGTAATGAAGCCTGTCTTCACAAATTGACTTTGAACCGGGTAGTTTCAAGTTCGATTCCCGTGCAGAGCATTAATATGAAGATTTTCATGGATTTTTCATTTAGTACTGTTAGTAGTCAACGAATGCCCGCTCCATTTATTCTCCGGCGGGATTGATGAGGTTTACATGGCTACGCCTGATGCCCTAGAATGGCTAATAGCAGACCTAGATGTCCCCCTCTGACCCCCCACCATACCAAATAAGAAGAAGTAGTTAAGCTTGATGGATCCTTCCAAAATATCCCAGCAGCTGTTATGAGGAAAAATTATATATACGGGTTGATTTAATGATTGAAAAATATACTAGACTCTAAAAGCGCTTAATATTCGGCGAGACAGCTATTATTAAAAGCACGGGGGTGTAGTTAACGCCACATATTTTTCAGATAATTCACCCTTGAAAAGAGTATCGCACTTTCGTCCTTGGCGCGCCTCTTGAACTTTCGTCCTCTAGTCTCTATTGTGTAACTAGTTTTGGAATTCACGTATCCGATCCTAATGGATTTTCCAAAGCGTAGACGAAACACAATATTCGCCGAAATACTCACGAAAACAGATACAGACTCCGGCGTCAACGTGTCCATTCCTCCACATTGTGTACATTCTCAAACGAGAAATTCTCGACAATTTTAAACGAATCTCGGGTTTCGAGATAAGATTTCTCAAGAAATAAATACCAGCGAATATGAAAAGGGAGAATTTTCAAATGAAAAAACTCTACATCACTTATATTTATATTACAACGACCTTTTTATATAGCAAAATACTCTCTCTGTATCGCCCCGGCGAGAGACATCAATTACAATGTAAAAGTTTTTGGGTCATTTATTATTTATGTAATGAATACATTTGATACAAGAAAACGATTAGTATACAGAATTAAGCTAAACAATGTAGACGTGGACAATCAATAATGAATATACAGCGTGTAACAGCGCACACCGAAGGATTTCGATCAGCGATTACCGCGTGTACTTGGAGTTAGAAATTTAGATATCATTTTGCGTCCAATATTATTTTCATTTAAAAACATCAAAAATATTATTCTATCGCGCGTCGTCACTGAGCACACCTTGCGAGGGAACAGGTGATGAGCGCTCTCTCTCTCTCTCATATATTACCGTGCTGATGGAACAAGACGGAGTGCGTATCACATGACCCGCTAGACGGTACCAAACTACCCAGTGGTGAGGTGTGAATATTTTTTTGGTGTTTTAATTTTCAGAAATAACATCGGGCTCAGAATGCCCCCAGGAATATATTCAAATTGACGTCCCCCCTGCCTGCAAAGTAAAGTACGTCATCTGTACCTACTACGGCCTTCTTATTATGAACGTTTGGACTTATATTATGGTAAATTCGAAACTGATGAAATTTTTTTTAATTTAAATTTAAAAAATTTCTCCTTTTTTCAATTGAAAAAATGTGTTATTTTGTTTTTTGTATTAAATAAAATAAATAATTAATCAATTTACAGAGAATAATCAATAATGTTAACTAAAATAATTCATACAGTTAGTTTTCACTGCTTTTGATTTTTTAATGTTCCTCTTCTATAGAAGCTGGCGCTTGTGTCTAGAAGAGTGGTGAGCATCAAGATTAAGAATATTAAGGACGGGTTGTTTCGGAGAATCTGAACAATTCATCAAATTTCAACGTTCATTTTCAAGTTCTGTGAAAGATTTTTTCAAGTTCTGTTTTTATTTCAGTTTTGTCAAGCAACTAGCCTACAATGATATAAAAACAGAACTTGAATAAGTCTTTCACAGAACCCGAAAATGAACGTTGAAATTTGATGAATTGTTCAAATTCTCCGAAACAACCCGTCCTTAGTGTTTGTAATTATGAATATTAAAATTTATAATTACTTAAAAAGATAGTTTCATCATTTTGGTATTTTTACATTGAACTTCTCTTTAATTGCTTGTAATAGGTGTTTATCATTTTCTATTGTTCTGATATTTTCGGGTAGGCTGTTGAAGAATTTTTCCCTAGATATATATATGTATAATGATGTTGAGCAAAGGTGGTGTTACATTTTTGTGTTGTAAATATATGTTTTTGACGAGTACGACTTTCAGATAAAGCTCTCCTTTTGTTTTTCTTTTATTATTTGAGTTATTATGTTTTTTTGGACAAGATCATTAAATTTTAATACTTTAAATTTATCAAAAATTATGTGTGTTGGATAATCTCTTGGTTTTTTCAATATTATTTTTATAATTAGACGTTGTACAATTTCAACAGGGAGTAGATTTGTTTTGTATGCAGCTCCCCAGCTAATTACAGCGTATTGGAAATTTAATTGTACTAAAGCGTGGTAGACTGATGTTAGAATTTCCAATGAGAGAAAATTTCGAATTTTTAAAAACATATAAATTAATTTTCTTATTTTGTTGACGGTTTGGTTGATTTGATCTTTCCAGTTTAGGGTCTATTATTATTCCTAAGTATTTAATTTAATTTGAAATTTTCAATGTGGAACAGTTTATTGTACAGTTTTGTTATTATGTTTTTTTTAAATGTTATGTATTATTATGTCGAAATTTTGTGGAACGTCATTTGATTTTATTGCAAATGGTACTCGTACAACGTGAGTTTTTACGCTATTAAGAGATAGTAAGTTTATGTCAAACCAGTTGTAACGGACGTACTGCTTCAATATCAGCCGACGTCGCCCCATATTATTAATTTGCTATTTGCCCTGTTATTAAAGTAAAATATACTGCCGAAAAATGTAAATGTATGAAAATGTAATGCAAAATGTAACAATAAACGAAACGTCGGAGCTTGGCTAGAGGTATACGGGCGGAGAAGTATTGTGAGAGCTGGTAAAATCATATTTTAAATCGGACACGATTGTTAGAACCGTGCCAAAACATAGTGGTAAGCCGTGCCGTGCGCCAGGCGCCGACATAGCGTCACAAATGACCGGTGGTACGCCGTCATTACGTCCCACGGGCACGGTTCTGAGGATTGTGCCCAAACAAAGGAAGGCCGTGGTCACGTTCGACCACAGCCCGAAACTACCGGCCGAGCGGCGGTAGACGGCCCAGCGGGGCGCCGCGATAGCGTCGCAAAACACGGCTCACGGATTCCAGGAATCAAAGAGAAAGTGGGCCCGTGTACGCGTCGCGCACCCGCTGGCGGCCTATAAAACGGGCAACAGTCCCTTGAAAACGTCAGATAGCCAGCAACCTCCACCAGCTCAACACCTCTCTCTCTGCTCTGCCCTCTACCTCGCTCCGACTTCTGCTTCTACTCGCCTTCTTTCACTCTGACTCCCGCCTCACCCTGGACCACGGACTTGCCTACCCCTTCGGACCAGACTCGGAATCAGCTCAAGAACAAGAAAACAGCATTCGGACCAGCTCTACAGCGGCTTCAGAGACGGCCCCGTTCTACCCCTCCACGCCACTGAAGGACGACGCCTTCCGCCTCCACAGATTGGGATCACCGGCCCCTTACAGTCTTGTGTATCACGATTACGTCTGATACACCAGTATTTAAGAGTGTTTATGTCTTCTGTTGCTTTTAGTTTTACGAATTCTTTATTATTGAATTTTATTATTTTCTTCTTCATTAAATATTTTTAGATTTTTATGTAACGCATAAGAGACCCAATTGCTGCAAACCTTCTGGAAACTATGGAATCCCAGTAGGGCCATGTTAAAGGAGATAGGTAAGAGGAAGATGGGAAAGATCTGGATATTCAGATCTTTTTGACTTTAGCTCCACACAAATCCCTCAGGGCCTATGTAATATTTTAGGATGCCGAATAGAGGGTCTTTTTAGGGAAAGAAGGAAAAAGGATGAGAGGTGGGTAGGAATCAGGGGTTGGTACAATGTTTCCGGGAGTGACGGACGTATAAATCCATCCCTCCTATTGCTGTGCAGGACGATGGGTTGAGAGAGTCCGACTGGGGAAGTCAAATGGTCTCCCTCAGCCAGTCTGACCCGATCCGGCCCGCCACACAGCAGGTGGGAAAACGCATCCGACTTCAAGACCTAGACAAACCTCACCCCATGAACCCGGGCACCCCTTCTAAGTCAACATACGTAGCGAAACACTTTGGGTGACCTATGGCAGGGTTGTTGGTTATCCAATAAATGGTTCCCATGGCGGCGGTACCCATGCCCGCCTCCCATATTAAACTGGAAGATCTGGTAAGCAAACACGGTTAAAGCCATTTCAAGCAACCTTTCGATTCTGAATGACGGTCGTTCACTAGGGAGCTAATGAGAGTATCTTCCACTCTGATTTTTCTTTTTTCTACAAATTTAACTACGCAAATAAATATATAAACCAAATGCATGTATACTAATTCCCCGGCAAACTAAATCTTCTTCAACAACATCTTTATTTTGTAGGTTGAATGCAGAAAGCCGCACGCGTACGTGACACGACCGGAACTATAACATTTCCTTGCTCGCCAAACGTTATATTCCGGAATTGACCCGAGTCTATTTACTTCCGTTCTCAAATCAATATGCATATCAACTCCTCTCACTGCAAACTCCCCATGTGTGCGGTGCCTGAGATATCTAATTTATAGGGATGGGGTAACTCCATCGAAACTTATCCATGTATCTAGGTTAATAAAAGCCTGGACGAAAATAACATCAAACGGGATAAATTCACACCACAAAGGGATGCAAAGTGGTAAGTTTCGGTGGCATCTTTCGGAGAAATTAATATGGATGGCTGGTCATTTGTAGCTGTGCAAGTCAAGTGCATTCAATTTCTACGATGACACTATTTTGGGTTACCGGCATTAATTCACATTAATGGGTCGATAATAGATATAATTATTTATTGTTAACAAGTTTAATTTGTAAGTTTTATTCATATTTAATGAATAAAAACAGTAATGCGAAACAGCTGCCACGCGTAATAATTATTACACTGCAGAACGTTTTCATTAATAAACTATTTAAAAAAAAATCTATAATATTATTAAAAGAAAATAAACGTAAATATATTTTATGTGCTGTTACACATATTGATTATTTTTTGACGAAATTTATTTCACACTAATAGAAATTTTTAAGGAGCACAGGAAAGAGGAAAGGAGTACTGAAAAAGGCTCTATTAGAATCATTACGATTATCATTATTTTGAGCCTACCTCACATCCGCCAGAATTGGTCACAAAAACTAAAATCCCTAGAATTGCTGACAACATTTCACGTCAATGATTTTTTTTTAATATTCGCTCAAATTCCAAACATATCCCTGATAATTGTGTGTCAGAATCTGAAAAACAACTTGACGGCTTTTGGAAGGTCAGGCCAATTAGACTACGTGTTCAAAAGAATTGCCTACAAAATGATAACACAGAAAATATTTCTATCGACGAAAAAAATTTAATGATACCCTTTCTAGATAAATACAAGAACAGGCAAGTCATTATAGGTAAACGTAGTAGTACCTAGGCATCAAAAATGTTCACTTCACAGGACACCCGCTTGGAGTTTTACTTATATAGAGGTAAAGAAACATCAGTGGAGTCCACTTTATTCCAAATGCTTGGAAAAATTCATGCTGAAGCCCGATTAGTGTCAAGCTTTGTCAAATGGCTAGATAGTCAAACAGTAAACTTTTCTTCCACTTCATCGGCAGTTGAACCTCTCGATCAATGTCAACGATGGTCCAAGCAGGAGGACAAATACATAAATGTCTCTAAATCTGCCATGATCTAATTCTACAAGAAATATACGGAAGGAGTAGACTTATTGGACAGTCATTTCAAAATATGCCATGCGAAATTTAGATGATAGATTACGGTAGGTACTACAAACCAAAATTATTGTAAAAATATATAAATAAATAAAAACAAACAAAAATATTACTTATTTGATATGTATTACACTTTACTAATCTGTGTCTCAAATTATTATTGTAAAATAGGAATACTGAAAAAATAACAATATTTGCTAAGGTACTTATTATTTCCGAACCGGCCATAAAATAACAAAAAAATATGGTCAAAATGTCATGGTGGAGAATGTGAACTTCGTCGAAAAAAGTTTAAAAGTTAAAAAAAAAAATAATGGGCCCGAAGAGGTTAAGCGTGGCGACGAGATCACGTGATACGCGCTCTCTCTCCTCTCTTACCACCGTGATGCTGGAACGAGACGGAGTGCATATCACATGACCCGTGCTGAGTGTACTTAACTACTCGGTTACGACGTGTGATGGATTTTTTTTAATTGACACGAATATCATCGGACAGCAAAATGACATATACATTTTGATTCCAAATATGCCCAGGTATGGCTGGTTAATATCCTTCGGGTACGTGCTGTTATTTATGTGGTATTTAGAATTGTAACTATTTCCCTGGCGCAGAAATCCAAATACTCCGGAAGAGTTGGAAACCAAAAGGGGATGTGTATGATGTTATCTGTCTTCTAATTTCCGCAACTTTATCGCAATAAGTACTTTCAGTTAGTAGTTTTACAGTGGAAAAGTTTACAGAAAAACATTTTTTATAGTCTAAAGAGTAATTTCCCGAAAACGACTAGACGTACACTAGCGGAACACCCGTTCACAGTTGGTGTTGGCTTCATGAGAACGGGCCGCTTCTTCGACTCGTTTTTTGTGTAAGACAGTTCCTATGTCGAACGAGCTACCGGCGTCTGTTTTTCCGCCTTCATATATTGATATAAACCTACTATCCCTAAATAGCGAAAAAACCCAAGTATTGCCATTCGCAATAAAAGCAAACGATATTCCACAAAACTTTGACATAATTATACACGACAACTTTAAAGAACATAATACAAATCACTGTACAATAAATTGTTCCACACTACAAATTACAAATAAAATTAAATACTTAGGAATAATAATGGACAAAAACCTTAACTGGAAAGATCAAATTAACCTCACCATTAACAAAATAAGGAAATTAATTTATATTTTTCTGAAACTGCGTAACTTTCTATCATTGGAAAATTTAACTTCAGTGTACTACGCATTAGTACAATCGAATCTCCAATACAGTGTCAGCAGTTGGGGATCCGCATACAAAACTAATCTCCTACCTATTGAAATTGTACAACGTCTGATTGTTAAAATAATATTGAAAAAACCAAGAGATTATCCAACTCAACTTATATTTGAAGAATTTAAAGTACTAAAATTTAATGATCTTATCCGAAAAAACATAATAATTCAAATAATAAAAGAAAAACAAAATCACAGTTTTTCAACTGAAAGACGTACTCGTCAAAAACATATATTTTCAATACAAAAATGTAACACCTCATTTGCACAACATCATTACACATTTCTAGGCAAAAAATACTTTAATAACCTACCTGATAATATCAGAAAAATCGAAGACGAAAAAACCCTACTCAAAGCGATCAAAGAACATTTCAAGGTAAAAAATCAAAATAACGAAATTCGTCAATTAAATAATGTAACGTTATAAATCGTTAAATTGTACATTGTTGAACGTTGTTAATGTAACGTTATAAATCGTAAAATTGTACATTGTTGATATACACTTATATTTTTAATATTCTTAACTCCTTAAATTATTAATAAGAATACTTACATAAATAATGTTCATCTCGATACTCAGCATCTCTTTTAAACACAAGCGTCTGCTTCCATAAAAGAGAAACATCAAAAAAAATTGTGTTTTAATTTTTATATATCATTATTGTTAGCAAATATTATTATACATTGTAAACTGTTTAATTATTACATAATAAAAAATAAAAAAAATAAAAATATATATAATCCGGGTCTCTTCTCGGGTCTTGACCCGCATTAATAAATTCATTTCTGCAGCCCCTACCTTAACCCGCCTCATAACATAGCTCCTCTGCCCTTACACTGTACACACAGGGACGCTCTTGTCAAATGTAACATTAAAGAAAACTATTCAACAAGTTGTAAGTACATCAAAAACCAAAATGTTTTCCCATGTGAACTTACAATTTCTTTTTACCAGAAAATATAATATAAAATTTTTGATAAGTTTATATAGATACAAATTTAACATACAATTAAATGCGCTATTGCGTAATAATATCTCGTAGTGTTCCACTTTTAGGAAGCGATAATCGGGTTGCTAAGACCGGATTCGGTAGGCTCCGGTAGTTCGGCGTTAAAGCATTTGGAGCGTTAGAGGCAGTTGGAGGTTAATTGTAGGAATAAAAGTGGAACCTACTTATTCGCTTCATGTCTCATCTAAATAATATAATATATCAATGCGCGTACCCCGTCGTACGAAACTTTGTAAATCGCTTATCGCGTACCACCAATTATCGAAACCGCTATTTTATAATAATAATTCTACATCAATTTATAAATAAACTCAAGGGTCTTACTAATAAACTTGTTTTAAATTTGGTGAGTGTGATAAACAACCCTTTTTGGGTCTGCTAAAGTGCTAATATGACAAAAAATGGCATTATTGGTGTTGTTGTAGCTGAAAACGAATCAGGAAATCCGTGCGGCGCGCGGACAAACTGAAATTTCCTGAAAATCTTCATAAAAAATCTAATTTTAGAAAAAAAATCGTTTTGGACTAAAAAAATATCAAAACCACAAGTCAAGAGCCGCCACTGGAGGTAAGGCAAATGGTTTTTTTGATCAGTTGTGTAAATTTTAAAATACGTAAGGGGGAAGATATACTCGTAAGTACAGAAATACGGAAAATGTAAGAAAGAATGTTGGAAAGGAATAATAAATTTTATTTATTCATTTACGCCAGTTAAAAATGTATTAACAAATACATTTACATGCTATATACATTATACTGATAAACAGTGTAGCACATAAGCAAGCCTTCTAAAAACATATTGAAAATATTTAACAAAAAAGAAATGAAAATATAGATGCGTAGTAGGAATTAATATAAGTATCAATACAATTTGATATATTCAGTCATAGAACCACGGCCTTTGTGCTTTGTGACTTTGAGCTCGGCTAGATGAAAAAAACACTCATATTGCAATAATTGACGAACTAAACATATCAACAACATCGGAGTACATGTTTGTCAAATTTTGAATTCGTCTCATAGGAGTAATAATATTGCGACGTTGATTAATAATAATGAATAATAATGATTCCGTGGGTACTGTCTTGACACTAAATTAAATATAGCATTTCAGGGGTATTCAATATCAAATCAATAATTTGAAACATTAAATCATTAAGGCTCGCAATAAGCGTTAAAAGATTATTTGAAAGGGAGATATATAAGTACGAATGTTAGAGTGAGCGCACATATTAAAAATCGATAAAAATTAAAAGAAAACGGTTAAAATATTTAATAAAACACGACTCGTTTGAAATAGATCAAAAATCTCTCAAAAATGTTTTAGTTGCATTTAAAGATACAATGCAAATTTTTTCACGCCTATAACATATTAAATAACATAACAAAACGTCTTTTTAATATTTTTTTGTTTTTAAGGAATTTCATATAATTAACGTTTAGTACCTTAAAAAATAACACACGTTTTTTGGAACTTAAAACTTAAAGAGTTAAAGGGAGAAACTTGTTATAATTCGGTAGAAATAGGGAATACGGGGGGTTAGTAATTCTTCGTTCCAAATAATATAAAGGAACAGAAATGTTTCTAGATTATTATTACCATAAAAACATAATCCCTTTCTACAGGACTACACAGTATATTATATTATATTCGCGCATATTATTCGCACAATTCACTGTATATTAAATTTATTACCTAAAGCACCGACATACCTATCATACTTAAGGCTTAATTACTCGTGGCTTAAGTACCAGCTCGTATGTAGCGAAATGTGCTTGCACCCTAAACACTAGAGCTATGAGTACTTACCTACCTATTTATTCGCATTGTAGAGGAATTTCAAAGGATTTTAGAGATTCGTCTTGAAGGAAAGCTTACGCTAGTAACAAGAATAGTTTTCAAAATTATTACTAGAAGGCATTAATTAGATGCTTCTTACCAGGGATAGTTGCAAATGAGCTACATACAAGATACAAGGTTTTTTTTATTATTTTGTAATTGCTTAATGTTATGGTTCAACTCTGGTTCTATGCCATTTTTGGAGATTTTTAGAGGGTATTTTTATGGAAAGAAAGGAAGGGAAGTTCCGGGAATTGAAAAGGATATGAGGGGTGGGAAGGAATCTGGGGGTTAATGTGCCTGGGAGTCTATTAATATTAATTTGTAGACAGCAGTGGGTATGTTTTCTTTGCTGATCATTTTCAATCGGACTTCAGTAAAGGCTTTCTAATAGGTATTAATAATGTGGCAATATTTATTACCTAAGTACTTCGAATGTAGTTGTGGGTATATACACAGAATCTACATAGGTTTTTTTACATTTACAAGCCAATAAAAATCAGCGTATCTTATTGGATCTCAATTGCCGCATTTTACTTCATACCATTATCGTTGACATTATTATTTACAGGCCGTACTCAGTGGGACATTACTAATTGACTCCAATTGAACAAAGGCAATCGTGGTCAATTTGCTCCAGCGGGCAATTAAATCGTCCCTAGGTGACATCACATGCACTGAACCAGAATAGAGCAGGAGTAAACACATACACGTTCAAACATAACACTAAAACTTTGACGGCCTCCGTAGTAGTGGGGTAAAGCTCTCGACTAGCAAGCCGAAGGACGCGGGTTTAAATCCCGGCGTGCGTTAGAAAAATTTATTTGTTTTATTTCACAATTTATTCATTTAAAATAATATATAGTATACTTATAGGGAAGGCCCTCGACTCGGCAAGCCGAAGGTCGCAGCTTCAAATTCCGGCGTGCTAAAGTAAATTTTAATTGATAGATTTTTTTATTATTTCTCAATTTACTCAATATTATACAGTATATTTGCGGCACGTTCCGGAGTGGAAGATACTCTCAGTATCGCCCTGGTGTAAGTCCACTTTTCAAAATTGAAACGTTAATGGAAATGGCTTTAGCCATGTTAGGTGACCAGAACTGGTGAATAGCCCCCCCCACATAACCCTCAGCCTCACTACATACCCAACGGGGGATGCCATAGTCTCGCTCAGAGATGCTCAGATGGTTGGGAGCAATTGGGACTCTTGTGCGGTATTCACACAAAAAGACGGCTGTCACCAACATCGCCTGGCGTCGTTTTGGTGGCAAATCGAAAATGCCACATTTTAAATTTTTTTTTTTTTTATTATTTTAATATAGATCATAGTTACATTAATACATACATTTTTTTGCAAAATATAATATTTAGGTACATAATTGGTCATGTATACCTTATCAGAAAAGAGGAGCTCTTGTGCCTGATAAGGGAGCCACGATTCTTACTTCAGTGATTCAATGTTATGTGTAAAATATAAATATAATATATCCATATATTTTTTTTAATATAAGTTTTTTTTGAAAAAAAGTTTGATTTTATTGATTTGTTCTTGTTGGTTCGTAATACAGCGCAATTCGGAAGGGAGATTATTGTAGTTTTTTATGGCTTGGTAAATATAATGGTTTTGCATTTGAGTTGTTTTAAAGATTGACGTAATAAATTGATTTCCATTTCTCATCAGTTTGTAAAATTCTTGATATTCTGTGTTATTTTTTTCTTTACACATTTTTATAATTGAAGTTTGCTTAAATATATCATCAATATTTGGTACTGGAAACATTTTAAAAAGCAATTTTGTTGGGAAAGTAGAGTTTTTTTTAAGTATTACCTTTATAATAATTTTTTGCGAGACTTTTACTGAGTTTAGGTTGTTTTTATAAGATCCTCCCCAACCTATGATTCCGTAAATAAGCAGGGAGTGGACAAGAGCATAATATACATTTTTTAGTATTTTCACATTTAAAATATTTCTTAACCTAACAAATATATATATACATTTCCTTATTCTCTTTACTAACTCCGTAATATGGCTTTTCCATTTCAAATTTTCATCGATGATCACAAGATATTTAATTTCAGAAGAAGAGTTGATTACAGTACAAATAGGATTAAGTAGTTTACAGTTGACATTGTCACAATTTTCATCATGGATTATGATATTTACTTTGTGTTTAGGTATTTTTTGTAGTGAAAATAATACATATGTTGTTTTTTTGGCATTAAGTGTGAGTAGGTTATTATCAAACCATGATTTTAAGATATTAATACATTCATTTGCAAGTTTGTTAACTAGTTCCCATGTTTGACCTTTTATTAATAAAACAGTATCATCAGCATAAGAGATTAATTCACCTTTGATTTTTAAATCGTTACAGAAAATTTATTCATCAACATAAAAATTATTCAAAATTCATATTTAAAATAAATTTAAAAAAATACAAAGCCACTTTACCGAAGGGGTTACTCTGCGGGTTATATGACAAAATAGAACGTCGAAGAAAATTGCGGAAAAGTGAAGAAAACGAACAAACAAACATAACGTAACCAAAACTAAACTAATTTGACCGATTCGTTCACATGTTCTATTTTGTTCCCGTTCTGTTTTATCCAGTTAAAGTTCAGAGATATGTGAGAGTCTCGTCTTTTCGATCTACGTAGGTACATTAAAATCATATGCCCAACTTGTCTGAATTTTCTGTTTTCTGAAGTTGTAGATGCAATTATATATTGCCCTTAGCAAGTCTTATCTCTCACATGAACAAATATTATATTGACTCTCTACAGCACGCTGTGTTTGTCCAACAGCTCGTTTAAAAAATGAATAAAAGTGCAGTTAAAAATATTTTTCAAGAATAAATATGACACTGTTTTGGGGATCTTCTCACATTTAAATTTGAAGATTTCACACATCGGTGAGTGCTTTTTTAATGTAGTCTAAACAGCTGTGTAGACGCACACTTCAAATCATGTCAAGACCTCCACATTGCATCCTCAAAGATCATTAGAGAAATAATTTCCCCTCGGGGCCTCCTGTTTGAACTCAATATTTAAAAAAAGTTCCCAAATACATATTGGTAAAATTTATTATCACCAAACAAATATACTGTTAACCTTAGGGTACTAGACCTTAATTTGCGTTTAGACTGGTTATCCTAAATGAGGTAACAACTTCATATATGATATTAAAAAATATATATTTTGGATGACCGCCGATTGAGCGTCGATGATGATGCTTAGCACATGATGAGGTGATGAGCGGAGCTCTTTTGAACGTGTGCTCAATATATCGTACGTATACACTTGCGAACCAAAACGCGAACCGTACCACGAATTACGGGAAAGGAACTAATCAACTGCAAGCGGCGTTCCGCGCCATTTGCGGTGTATACGATGTATACATAGTAAAAGATAGGTTCATCGATTACTGTCACTAACTATTTCAAGGGACGTTTTGATCAAACTATACTTGTATTATTATGTCAGTTTCCGGTACATTCGCGACAGACATTTAAAAAGGGTGATTTGCTCAAAGTACTGATTGCACTACCCAAAAACTTGTTATTTTTCTTAATTTTATCACACCACTCGATCTATTACAGAAAGAAGAAAATCATTATCCTAATCCTTTTTTTAAAGAAAGACAACATCCCGGGATATAAATAACATTTGAAAAACTCCTAAAAGAGTCATACTAAGCAGAAAATGCGGCTGTTTCTTACTAGAGGATTGGGTAGCAGTGGCGTAGCTATAGCATTCACATAGTTTGACCCTAATGTGACGAAGATAAGAAAGTAAGATAAAGCCAGAATCAGACGTAAGTGAAGCGGTCGTGTACAAAAATATACGAGACGCGACCCTGGTGCACTGGACAGACCTGCGATGAATCTGCCATATCAAATCTCTAAAATAAAGTGGGAATCTTAACGACATAAGTGATGAAGTCAATATTCGGCGAGCGGCTTCGCGTAATGCACGGACCTACGGTCGAATTTGCACTCGCAGGCCTAGAAAATCGATCTTTCCGTGGGATTTATTTTAATTACTTTCGGTGAAAGTATTACCAAAATCTCAAATGCTTCTAAAGGGATCCCTCGGGAAGTTACTGCTTCGCCGTCTAGAAAAATAAAACCTGATGCTTACCGCTAATTTTATGGTTGAGATTAGTTTTATAAAATTTTCACCCCTTTCATAATCATTTAAAATATAACTACAGTCGGATAACATAAAACATAGGACATCAAAAATAAAAATTGTTTTCATAAAAGGTTAAACGTAAGGGAAACAAATAAAACAAGGCCGGCTCTAGCTTGCCTTAGGACGAGTTAAAAGTTTCACAAATAGCTTTCCTAGTGTCACGGGATCGTTTCTTCAGATTGTCGGGATCTTGTCATTTGTATTACAAATGTTCTAAAAACGTGGATCGAATTTGTATTTTCCTTCTGGAACAAAACTAGCGCTACTGTGAACTGAAGAAAAATAAATCAAAGAGTAAAAAAAATATAGGTTTAAATCAGGGTTTTTTGGAGCTTCGTGTAGTGTAATACCGTACACGGGGCGTTTTTAATTGTATTTTACAATTTACAGCAGTATCGCCCCGGTTAATGACCACCAATCAGTATAGAAACTTTGCTTGAAATGGAATTAGCCATTTTGGTGACCACATCTGATATCCAGCCACTTCTCAACATTCCTCTTCCCTACCCCCTCCCTATCCTCAATTCTTTCAGTCTCACTTTAATATCGCCTCAAGTATCAGGTTATTTCTAGCCTAACTTTCATATAATCGAAAGTATATAAAAAAAACTAATTTAACGGTAGGTAAAGCCCAAAAATTGAATTGTATGCCTTAGGCCATCAGACAAAGGTAGGCACTTTTCGCAACGCCTGAGGTGATTATAAAAAAGTGGAATTCTTCTTAAATTGTTCTATATGCGAAAAATCATTAAGGCCCAGCTGTTTCGTAGACATTCACTTGAAACGAAGTCATCAAATTCCCTTTCAACGCCATTTTGCCAGAAGCATAAAAAAAAAGAAATGTCAGGCTTTCTGTAAAAATATTAAAATACATACAATTAAATTAAATGTTACCTTGTATATATTCGTTTATATTCTAATTAAATAAATAATACAAAAAAATAGTGCCATCTGGTAACTGAAATTCATAACTTTTATAACGAAGATTTACATTACCGCCATCTTACTGTTTTCAGGCAAACGTTTTTAAAATAAATTCTAGTTAGAAAAAATATTGTTTTGGAAATGAACAACAGAGTTCGTGTTTCGAAAATAGTTGATTTTGTCAGGTATACAATCACTCTTAAATACCGAATCACTGTCCGCCGAGTCGATCCGCCGGCGGCAACACACACACGATTCGAGCGGCGAGCATCTCACACAGTGATGGTAAATCTAGGGAAATTACCTTCTACATCTAGGGAGAAAACATTTTAGGGAAAAGAGAAAGAGATAAAATCTAGGAAAATTTAAAATTTTAGTTTTGTCAAAATTTTCAAGCCAATTTGGGACCGATCCGATCTGTCCGTCGCAGGAATACACGTGCCGATTTGTTCGCCGAGCATGTTCGGCGGACAGATTTGCCGAGCAGATCCGTGTGTGAATTCTGCGCATAAGTCCATTTCAGCTTTTGAACCAACTGCGATCAGCAGTAGAGGACAACTATCAAGTTCAGCTTATTATAATTTGATAGAAATCTGAAACGCACCTAGAATCGGCTATCAACGAGGACCTTTCAAATCTTAAAAAACTAGTAGCGCTGAATGGCCACTTGATGACAATGATACATTTGAATTTCTGCGAAACAATGGGTCTTATTGCTTCCAGCGGTAAGGTTATCACGCGGGGAATGAATTATTTAAAAATAGTATCAATTATCCTATAGAGCCAAAGAAAACAAATTTCAACAAGTATTTTCACCCACACCGGGTAAAATCTCACCATTAGTAAAATTACGATATTTAATTCACTACAGTAACAACAATCAATCTTTTACTGTTTCTCGTGGCTTCATTTTAAAAATATTTTTTATCAACGCAGCTTACAACAACAAAAATAACTTTACTGATTCACGTGCAATACGCAATACGCAATTCGCACGTTCACACACAGCTGCAACTCGAGCTGATGAAAGTACTGGATATTATTTCCAATGATGCTTTCAACAACAAATATACGTAAAACGGGAATGGGCTGAACACGCACCAGAGTGGAAATGGCCGCCCAAAAAGAAGATTATTTATAAGAAATCTGCAAGACGAAGGAGTGTTGGACGAAATGCCAGTAGAAGAAAGACTTGGGATGGAAGGTGTGAAAGTGAACATGGCATCCATGTGAATAAAGGAAGACACCAGGCCCAGATAAAAACAAAGGAAGACACCAGGCACAGATAAAAACAAAGGAAGACATCAGGCACAGATAAAAAACAAAGGAAGACACCAGGAACAGATAAAAATAAAGGAAGATCACCAAGCTATGACCGAACCGTTATGCGCGCGGTTTCATACTAGATGGTTCGTAGCATTAAAATAAAAGTGGAAGTGGGCATTTTTCGTGATCCAAATATTTGCTTAATTGAAGCTTAAAATTTGCAATATAAAACTGTGTTAACGAAATTAAATTGGAATGAAGATCTACGATGTCAGGCGAGTGTAAAAGAGACGGAGCACTGGGCTATTAGGCTGAACGGAACGTTTGTTTGGTTCAAATTTGTATGGAAGGCAGTTCTAGTTTTCTTCCTTATTCTATGTTCATGGCCCATCTCCCTTGTTTACAATATTGTCTACGACACCAGGAGACCGACAGCAGCGGAGGCGTGTACTATAGGCGACCAGGACTCTCCAAGATATTTATTTTATGTCAATTAAATACACACCGCACAACTGCTGGTGGGATTACTGCATTTCCAATTTGGGTACACTTTGAGGCTGAAGAGAGTGGGGATGAGAAGGAGATAGGAAAGAGGAATGTTACAAAATACCTGGGTATTCAGATCTGGTCACTGTATCACGATACATGGCCAAAACCATTCAAGCAAAGTTTTGGTTACGAACGGTGGTCTATCAACATTTATTCAAAATCTCTTTAAATTATTGGTAATTTGGTTAAAAAAAGGGATTGATAAACTTTTAGTAAATTCCTAATATATCGGAACACTTGTTCTTACACCTGCATTCAATACACAATGACGAAATGCGAAACAATGCCGACATCGTGATAATACATTCGTATTTTACTAAATCTTTACTAGGAAACCTATCAATTCACTCGTTAAGGGCCCACAATCCCGTTTTTAACCGGATTACAAATAATCTGAAGAGATCATTAATAAATTCGCAATATTCAATATTAGTAATTTTTATCCGTGTGATTTGAATGATGAAATCGGTTAGTTCAAAGGACTTCGAATTCAACTGACCAGTATCGAACCATGAATTTGTTGTGTCTCAAATACGCCAGTTAGTGGAATACATCAATTATTTTTCGTTGCGAACACAAAGCAACAACGCTCAAGCAAGTCCGTATCCATATATGTCCCGCCCGTTCACAAGCGCTATTTAACGTTACATGTTCCACGCTGGAATTAGAATTACACAAGTTGCGTCGAGCGTACACGGCTTTACAAACACAATTGATTCGGCATTTAATTTCAACCCGTTCGGCCAATAAAAAATGAATATTTATTTCAATTCCGGCAAACCGATGCTGCCGTTGCGATGGTTGGTTGGAATTGTGAAATAGAACACATGTCAAAGTATGATAATTGATTTGTCTGCAATTTATATTCAAAATAGAGTTTGACGATTAATTTGATTTTGCGCCCGAAGCCAAAAAATATATTTTTCACATTTTGCGTGGCGGATGCAGTTAAGTAATAAAATCATTTTTCCATACACATTTCAATGGATTGATATAAAAATAGAATGATGTAAACATAGTTAGTAATTAAATAAATAATCCCATCACAAAGAGAAAACCAATTACAAGACTTTTTCTTCAAAAAATCATTTATACCAACAAATTAAAAAATATGTCTACCCACCGTCGAAATATTATTATACGTATTTGTGCAGAGCCGTCTAGAATATAATTCCCCAATACATATGTATGTATATATATAAATTATTAAAAAAATTGTATATTGCAATAAAATCATAAGCCGCTCATCTCGATAGGGAATTCCTATGTCGAGATGTGCAGCTTTACAATTATGGTAAATAATTTTTAAAAAATCATGTTAACTTGTAGGATAATAAGGATGGTAACTTTGGCATTACTGATACGACCGTATATAATGTAGTAACGTGGATAGTTCAGTCTCTCTCACCTACCAACTGTCAGCTTGTAAATACTGATACAATGAATGTTTCAGTATTTATAACCAACCGAGCATAATTGAAGCCACATAATCATCCGCACTAAACTCACATATTTAACAGAACTTAATATAATATTGAAAATACAAACCTACAATATTATTACAAAAATTAACACTACAGTTATTCAAACTAACATTACAGCTGGGCATTACGTTGACAACAATAACATTGCACTGACTAAATAAGTATTACAAAGTAACAATGTTGGCTTATCAGTCACATTCATAGGGTGACCATACTGACAATGACAAGAGGGATGGTAGTAAGAATAATTATTAACAAAACATAAAAGGTAAATATTAACAGGTAATAAATAATAACGGGTAATAAAGGCACGGCTCAAAATAAGCTGCATTCCCGGAGAGATCCGGAATGCATAGCTGAGCAGTGACATTTTTGTCAATAGAATTTATGTTAAAAAAATAAGTAAAATTTATCTATTGGCAAATAACTGTTTAATTTTTTTCCGACTTTATGTCCGGGTTAAATCTTCCCCACAGGAAAAACTAAACCCTTCGACACACTTTTCCACAAATGATCATCTAGTCAATCCGCATTGTGCAAGTGCATTATATAAGCATAACAAATACAAAACAATACAAGAACAATACGTCAACTCACCGAGATCAAATGGGAAAATAATTCATCGACTCCAGATATTTTCATATCAGAGAGTTCGGTTCCGTAGAAATCCTAACTGGACCTATAAATCCTACTGATTCCTGAATATAAATATTTTATTATTATTATTAAATATAAGCAAATAATATACATAATAATAAGAAAATAATTGTAAGTAAATAATAATAAGTATGGTTTCCATATTACGGTAGACATTCGCTATTTTAGGAAAGGGTGTAAAATAATATATGAACGATAAAATGATAATTCATTTTTATTAAAAATCACAATATACGCTATTATTGATAAGAGTCTTTATGAGAATTTCTAGTATTTTTTCGTTTAAAAAAACATACCTTTTTCGGTTTTGAAATGACCCTTTTTTATACCTACTCTTTTCAGTTTTAGCAGGTCATGTGGTGCTTTGTACAGACAATAGATAATAGAAAAAAAATTAAATATGGCATGAAAGCGTGCCAACTGTCGCCGAGCTACGACTAAGCTGTGCCAATCAATGTTTGATGTGTAGGTAGAAACAAATGCGGGGAGCCGCTGTGCGATCTTCAGCAGTACCTGTGAACGATGTTGGCGACACTTATTCATACGTTTTCACAGGTGTAATGAATGTTTATTTTGTCCACAGTTCAGACTATAACCGCGTTTTGTGTATAAATTCGGTAATAAACAGACCGGATCACCGACCACAATATGAAATAATAATACCCCATAAAACCGACACCAAAGCATTACGCAATGTTCAGTTTTCGGTAATTCCGTTACATTAATTTAATTAATTTTAGTATTATTCTCCGCCTAAGAGGTCCCCCATCAATCCCATCTTGATACAATATAATTTCAGCGAGCGGACTTTGCCATAACGCAAATAATAAACGACAGCAATAACTTGTTACTGACAATGAATGTGTTATCATGTTTGTTCAACCACATTGTTTTACTGCCGGGATCTAGGTTTATCTAAACGCAACGTTCCACATAATCATATCGTATTATACGGGGTTTCAATTCAACGAATAAAAGATGTCTCATAATGATAACAATTAAAATGGCATTTATATTATCGAACGTATATTAAATTTAACTGAAATGAATGCTATTAAGTTTTGCAATACAGTGGTTTGTTATCGATTTATAATTAATATATTTTACTGGAAGAAAGTTTGATTTAGTAAGGTTAAAACTACTGAAGATAAATACCAATAGAAGTTCCAACACTAGATGTCCTCGAAGTAAGCCAATTTTTCTAACTTCTGGTAAAAAGGTAATTTTTTTTTTCAAAAGAAATTTTATCTCGAACTGATAGATATTAATCATAGACATCCAATAATAATCGACTCCATTGCCTTTAACATTAACTCCACGCTTATAATTTCCTTAATGGCCTTTGGTGATGCTGCGTGGGGTATTTTTAAGGAAATGATGGAGGGGAACTTCTGGGAAGGTAAACTGTATAGGGGTGGGTAGGAATCTGGGGTCAGTGTGTCTAGGAGTGACGGACGTCGAGAGAGTCCGGATGGAGAGGTCAAAGGGCCTCCCTCAACTGGCCTTGCCACGAGGTTGGTGGGCAAATGTATCCGCTATATAGGTATAGGTATAGGTATACAAGTATACCTTCCGGCCTTAAAAAGGTTAACATATGTTTTTTTTGTGACAAAGAATGTTCAATAAGTATTTTTCATAGACTTGTAGAAAACTCAAAAATCGTTTACAAGAATTCCTACACAAGAGAAAATTGGGTTAGATAATTCTAACAAATATCACTGTACGCCAATGCCGAACAGAAGCTAAACAACTGCAAGCTAACTAAACTAACTAACCATCACGCCGTTTCCCCGCAGGGGTAGGCAGAGAGGACGGACCTCCAAACAAATCGGTCTTGGCACACAATTCTTGCCTCATTCACATTCATACATCGTCTCACACATACTCTTCTATAATTCTGACTCTTGCCATGGCCCGACTCAAGTATCTAATTCACTCGATCGTGCCATATCTTCCCTGGGCGTCCCCGACTTCTGCTACCAAATATGTTTTCAAATATCACGACAGCACTGAAAAAATATCTTTAATCTGAAAAAAAAGATAATGTGAAAATAATGTTTG
This sequence comes from Hesperophylax magnus, assembly GCA_026573805.1. Classification (NCBI taxonomy): domain Eukaryota; kingdom Metazoa; phylum Arthropoda; class Insecta; order Trichoptera; family Limnephilidae; genus Hesperophylax; species Hesperophylax magnus. The sequence continues at coordinate 1,093,865 of JAIUSX010000165.1, read as the reverse complement.
CTGTTTTGGAAAGAAATCACAAAGAATTCAGAATTTACATCTTTGTAAGCAGTGTTCAGGAGAATGTCGCTTTACCCGTCTACCGCTTATAAGTTTTTTATGTTCTTTGCATCCCCGATTGACACGACCGTTCCCAGTGAATGGAAGTCAGTTAATGCCGGACAAGTGGGCGGAAACAATGGCACAGATGCGGTGAGCCCGAGGGCCGCCCGAGCGTAGCGCGCCCGTTCTCCGCCATTGTACAATATGCCCGCTACCCCCCTGGTGACCCGTTAACTTTCAATAAAACAATATTATTCCGGGAATTCTATTTATCCGCCGGGGATGGTCATTTCTCCTCCTTAAAACACAAATAAAGTTGGATTATTGGGGTGTGGACTTAAGGGCTGTAAAAACATAAATTGAGTGGAATTTATTTCATAATAACTATTTCTGATGAAATTCTGAAATAAAGCTGTTCAAGTTTTTAAAATTCTGACGAAAATTAGTACTTTAACATAATTTATTATAGCCGTAGCTATTAAAAATGAATTAATTAATGAATTGTTAAAATCAACAGTACTAGATTTTGTATTATTGTGTGTATGTATCATTCTAATACTGGGATGTGTCTAGTTTGGCGGTCATAAGATCATAATCGGTCGATTTTTTCAGAGAAACAAAAACCATCCTACTAATAAACATGTATTAAATTTTAAATTGTTGTATATGTTGTGTAAAATTTAAAACAAAAAAGCCAATAAATTATACAATGTTTTCAGAACATTCGGGCTGTGTTTCTTTATTTGTGATGTAATATTTAAAGCCAATTAACTTAAATATTTATCCGATCGGCAAGTAGGTTAAATAAACGAGATAGATACAATTTCTTGACACAATAAAGAACGTGAATTATTTAGAAGACTGCATTATTTAACTCGCTAGCAAAAAAGTGAGTTAGAAGAGTTTAAAATCCAATTCAAATTCAATTCTGCAAACTAATATAATAAAAAAAGGTTTCTTTCACATTTGACTCATTTAAAATTGGTGATCGCGATAAGGGATAGGGTGAAATTGTTTTAGGCGACACAGGATTATGATAACGGGGTTCATATTCCAACAAATTCATAATAAATTCATTTTTTTTAAAGCGAAGCCTACGGATGTAAGTTATTTATATTTAAGACTAGCTGTACCCCGCCACATACCAATGTGCAGATAGAGAAACAATAACGCATTTTCTTTTACGTCCAACAGATATTGTTAAAAAAGCAAGTTTTTACCTGTCACAGGTGACATCTACATAATGGTTCCATGCTAACTCAACACAGTGACTATTCAACACACCTTTTAAAAAGTGATATAAAGTCATTAAAAACGATTAATTTTTTTTTAACCTAACCTAACCTACTTAACCCAGTTAATAAAGTTTTTGTTTCATCACTTTCCATGACTTTATATAACTTTTTAAAGATGTGATGAATTATCATTTTGATGAATTATCATTTTGATGATTTATCCGGTCACCCTACATAATATAGGTATACAAAAACATACGCGTATTCGAATGTAACGTTATTTCAAAGCAATCGGTGAAGAAGTTTCAGAGATTGAAGACTTTGAACAAACGAACATTTACATTTTTTATTTATATAGATAGAATATTAATAAAAACAGTACCCTACCATGATAATATTGTATGTAAAATGGTTTATTTTATGGTATTGTCTCATCTTAAGATTTCCAAGCCAGGGGATGCAAATGAATGAAAGGAATAACAGAATAAGTACCTAAGCAAGGCATGTGGGGGAGAAGACATGAATTTCCTCCAGAAAATGTTGTAAAGGATAAGTGGCCAATCAAAAAATGGTTATCTACAATCAACTGTAATTATAAAAAAACGATTTTTTTCGTCTTGTCGTAAAGTCTCCTCCATTTTTTTACTATAAAATTAGGATATATCACAAACCTAGTAAGTAGTAATGCAATATTTACGAATTTTGAGTAATCAGTACTAATCAGCATCACAAAACCAACATTATTATTTTTTAGCATAATAGTGGTAAATCAACACATAACAGGAAGGGAATAAATACATTTTGGGAAATAGACAATATCTTTCACTCTTTGCTTTAAATAAATTGCTTTAAAAAGCAGGGTTGACAAATTATCCACATTTCTCAATATCTATGCCAAAATAATATTAATTGATGCTTTCCATACCATAACTTATAAAAAATGATCTGTAGAGAAGTAGAAGTTATCTACGGGAGGCCAGTATTACCTTTAATGACGGCGTCTCCAACGAAGAGTTGCCCCGTCTGGTCCGCCGCCTGGTCCTTGTATATCCTGGAGATGAGAATCGGCAGTTTGTGCTCGGCACCCCCCTTGATGCTTAGCCCCAGCCCGCCCACCTTCTGCCGCGTGATCTGGACCATCCTCTCCTGGAGAAATAAAACTAATTTAAAATTGCTGTCCTTCAATTGAGAACCCTATTAAATTTAAACATGCTTTCGAGCCACACGAGCTGCGTACAGCATTTTTTACATCGCACTTACCACAATTAGATATCTCTTGAAGAAAATATCGATTTTATGCAAAAAAAATGGCTAAGAACTAAGAAAGTGTCTTTCCTTGGAAGAGTAAGAAATAATTTCGATTAGAAAACAAGCTAATTTATAAAATGATTGTTGCACCACCCATAGACTACTGTTCTTATATAAAATTTAAAAAATAATAATAATAATCCAGAATTGAGTAATGATACAAACAAAGTTTAAGTGTAAAAAAAATAATTTAAGTGCAAAAAAAATCAAAACAGAAAAGATATAATGAGTGTTAAACAAAGACTTTTCTAAAATTTTATCATTTTTTATCTACAAACTTTTTAATAATTTACTACCGACTTATTTTAGAGACAAAGTGCATTAGAATAAAGACTTCCACACACATCATACAAGACAGAAATAAAATATTTTGCTAAAAATAATGAACAAATAAAAAACACACACGGAGAAAACTTACTGATATAAAATATTGCAAATTTATGAAGAGTCTCTTCAAATTATGCGTGATCCGGTTAAAAACGGGATTTCAGGCCATTAACGAATGAATTGATAGGTTTCCCAATAAACTTTCAGTAAAACACGAATGTGTTATCGCTATGTCAGAACAATGGTTAAAAAAAATTCTAAAATTTTCGCATTTCGCCATGGTGTATTATCAGGACAAATGCACGTGCATGTGTTCCGATATATTATGAATGTACTTGAAAAACTAAGTTTCGCCAATCATATCCACCAAATTGTAAACAAAGGCATGAAAACACTAGGCTTCGTATTAAGAACAACTAAAAACTTTAACTCCATACAAGCCATTAAACTGTTATACATATTTCTAGTTAGAAGCATAATTGAATATAACTCAGTAGTTTGGTCTCCCTCTTACAAAATTCACATTAATAACATTGAGCGAATACAAAAAAAATTTCTGCGTTTTATAAATTTTAAATTAAATATCCCACTAGAAGACTTACAATATCATTTCTTATTAAACACTCTAAAAATACACACATTGGAAGACAGGCGTAAAATAAACGACTTAACTTTTTTATTCAAGATTCTAAACTCTAAATTCGACTGTTGCGAACTTCTGCAACTCATAAACTTACGAATACCTACAATAACAACACGACAAAATACACTATTCCACTGCAACACACATAAGCGCAATTACATTGCGAACTCCAAAATACAACGGTTTCACACTATGGGAAACCAATACTTAGGTGATGTCGATATATTTAATATTATCTTTGCGAATTTTGTGGATTACGTAAAAGACCTATTTCAATACTATTCCTAAATGGAAGTTATATTTTTGTAAACCAGTCAAATCGCTGTATTTTTTAATTTATGTTCTTGTTATTTTTAATTTTGTTTCTCGCATATACTTATGTAATTTTATTTTTATTATTTCTTTCTTTTCTTTCTTATGTTTCAAAACTGTCATTAAATTTGTACCACCCACATGTAAAAGCCCTCTGGGCGTTAAATAAATATATAAATAAATAAAATAAATAAATAAATATATATATGTTTGGTTAAGGTTTTCACGGGTGTAAGATGTAGAATAATTTTCTCGTGTACCCGCGTGACGTAGTCCTTAAAAGGACTTTTTAACTCCTGACTCTTCGGACAGATCTCACTGTCCATCTTCAGAGGCTTCATGTCTTGAGTTTTGTCTCAAACTGATTGGTTTTTTCGTGTCTGTTCGATCCAGTAATCAAAATCTAAATTCACTTAGGTATCCTTTTAAGGACTACGTTAAGCGGGTAAATCGAGAAAATTATTCTACATATATACAAGTATAATAGGAAACCGTCTGCAATCCCGTTACTAACCGGCTTTTAATAAATCAGCAATACTCATTTTTCTCCGTGCAGAACTCTTAACTGTATAAAGGCTTTTAAATATGTAGCTTAGTTCCTAGTGAAACAAAAAATAATAAAAAGGGTGAAATTACGTATGTAATAAAAACTAGAACGAAGCAAAGTGGAAATTAAAATGTAAAATGTATGTTTATATTAGACCACACGAAGTAGAACGATTTCAAGTTTAATAAATAAATAAAAATTGTGCACTATGACATCGATAATATGCGATCTTACCAAACTTTTGAAAACATGGGTAAAACATTCAAATTAACTTCTCATAACCCTAACGGAAAATTCATTACTACTTGTATCCTTACATCAAATTAACACTTTATTTCCAAGCCAGGTCGTACGCTAAAAATAATTATTTAACTTTCTGAAGAGGGCTCGAAATTTCCAAGTCACGTTTTCATGATAATATTATGATTGGCAGAAATAATGAATCCAGCTTGTGTTTCGCGGAAAATCATATAAAATTATAATTAGACAGACATTAAACATACATTAAATATTATGAGAAAACAGGTAAGAAAGTTTCAAGGTTTAGTAAACTTGAATAAACGCAAAGGAAAGAAAAAGAAAATAAATTTGGATCACACGCCCTTTGCTCTCTGCCAAGTTTTGGACTAGAATTTAAGAAGTCTGTTTGTGAAGAATAATCAGATAATAAACTGGTTTTTAGAAATGGTGAACCATATTACTTTTGTTACTAATTTGGGAGGCGGGTGTGGGTACCGCCGCCCCGGGAACCAGTTATTAGATAATCAACACCCCTGCCATAGGTCACCCTAAATGGTTCGTTTTGGTTATGTGTAGTGACTTAGCAGGGGTGCCCTGGTTCATGGGGTGAGGTAACAGAGTGGCGGGTCGGATCGGAACAGACTGGTTGAGGGAGACCTTTTGACCTTTCCAGCCGGACTTTCCCTCAACGAATTTTGTTTCCTTAGGGCCTGCTGTGTGGGACTAGACTTACTAAACTAAAAAACTTACCTTTTTAAGCTGTCATACCCTTAAATTAAATATACCATTCCTGAGAGAATGACCATTTATATCAAATTTTCCAATTATGTCCTAAATCTTGTATCTATATTTCGATAATAAACAATTAGTTAATGTTAATTAAGTTTTAATCTCAAGTGACCTGCCAGACAAGTATGGTACTGTACATTATTTCCATATATAGTTAGTATATCATTGTAAAAGTGTATTATATATTTGTACAACGCCCTTGAGGTGATTTTCCACAAAAACGGCGCTATGTAAATCATCCAAACATTATTATTATTGTTAGTGTAAAAAAAAAGAAAACACTTAATTACAAAGGGTTAGTTAGCATAATTATAAATATAATTGGAAAGTCGAAAAGTTTTTTTTTTATTTCACCCTGAATCACTTAAGCCGATGCCATACGTAGTAATGCAAAATTATGTGTTTTTGGTTTGAAAATTTGGTCGCCTAGAAATGTTTCAAATGCTTTAATTAAATACTGCGAGTAGAATACATCTTAGCCTTTGAAAAAATCGAGTATTTTTAGAAGTCTTTTTATAAGCCCAGAAAAAATAATGTATAGGCCTATGAAAACTGCTTTAAAGTTCAAAATCTCCTACTTACGAACCCATTTTCGGTTATGATTTTATTGTATAATGGCAAATTAAGTTATTTATAAAATGATCGGAAAACATTAAATATTTATGCCTGAACATCCACAAAATAAAATAAAAGGCACTTTTTGGCCATGTTTTTTTCTTGCATAAATCAAATTAGGCGGATGGTGTTAAGCGGGAATTTAAACCTTATCGCCATCTACGTAAGGGTTGTTATTGATAGCGGCTCAATTTAAAATATTACACGACGTAGTGCATCGCCTTCATGGGATAAGGAATTCAGATACTCGGAGCCATAAAAAAAGCATTAAAAATGTAGGGAGCTATCGATAATTAAGATTATAGTATGTGATATATAAACTAGAGAATTGTATAGAGCAAAAACCACAGTAAGATTTTGATTTTTCAAAGACTACGATGGCCTGGTCATTTGAAAAAACACGCCAGATGACAAAACATTGCAAATCATGACCGAGTGGGTTCCCCAGTGGAAACGATATAGAGGCAGACTAAGAAGGATACTGGAGCAGGATGGGAAGGTTTGAGTGGTGGAGACAATTATTGAAAACTAAAAAGACGGACATTGTATAGAAGACTAAATCCACTTTGAAATGTAGCCCTGTGATAACTTATCGTAGGACAGATTCATCATCCTTTTACAGAACAAGATTTGTTAATTTAATATTCTTAACATCGTGGAAAATGAAAAAAGTTTTAATTTCATTCAAAGAGTAATTAAAAGTATATAGATACTGTTTTAGAAATTTCATTTGATAGCATCATTCTTCTTGTCGTGCAACTGAGTTAGATCATCTGTTCTGCCGTATGGTATCGTGAACAAGTCATGCTGACGACTACGACTAAGTTTTCAGACACGATGATGAATATCGGACATGCATTACGTGACAATTATTTGACATAATTTCTATTTTTTTCCTTTTCGATATTGAGCCCTTACACGCAATATTATTTTGTAGAAATTTAACAATTCGGTGTAACGGCATTAACGATTTCTCGAAAAACAAACTGTTTTGCTTCATGAGTACGTAAAAGGGCAAACATCGTGATTGTTTCCACGTAAAAACAACAGCTACAATGAGTTTTGTGTTTGGATTATTCGTGTTCAAGAGCAATACACACATTGAACTCTTTGACCTGGCCTACTCTGTTGTATAGAAGAAATAATAATTATTGAGGTTAACCCTTGCACGCTCATCCGAAATGTAGCCCTTTAGAATATAGAGGGCTAAATATTTAGTTGATTTGATAAAACACATGATAAATTCTAGGGTTAAATTAGGTGGGTTAATCGAGGTGAGATTGTCATGATTAGTGTTTTCACATAAAACATAATTACAACAAAATATGATTATATGAGACATAGGTATAGGTTTTCTACCAATTCAATAATGTGTTGTTGTATTTTGGGCATATTATAGATAAATATCGATGTCACGGCGTTTGCTAAACTCGAATATTTAACGTAAAGTCATATTTATGTACACAATTGCTTCTTAATTTCATATTTAGTAATTGCTGTCAGAAGTTCCCCACCTAATTCGGCGGCGACTAACTAGATTTTAGATTATTTAACATGACTGCAAGTGTAGACTAGAATGTCCACAGATAAATTTTTAGTAGATTAAATAATTACCACAGGCGCACAGTGGTTCCAAATACCCCAAAACTTGGAAACAATTCACAGGACGGATTTACAGGAAATAAAAGGTGATATAATTTTTTGGTATGGGTAAAAAAAATAAAAATATTCGGTTTTAGTAAGTTTTACTGTGATTTCTGCATTTTATTAACAAAAATATAAAATTTAAAATGATAAAATTAAATTAAAAATATAAAAGTCCACATCCTTGAAAAATACAGGTCGAGTAATGTTTAATTTTTCTTTTTTAACATTCTGATGCAGACGATGAACAATCATCATCATCATCATCGGTGTTAAAAATACTTGAAGAATGAATATTCGGAGGAATTATTAAGTCGTAAACTTCCTTAGGAAAACGATTTAACTGTTTTTTTTGGGAGTTTCCTGTTACTAGTTATGACAGGGTCAGATGTTACTAACATTAAATTAAAAATATCCTCATTACATTTCTCTCGAGAACATTTTCGAGAATAGTTTTCGCGATATTTTTTAAAATCTTTGTTCCGAGCTTCCTGAGCCTCTTCTGATAATTGGCCAATCGGCGGCAATGCATTCGATATTACGTCTGGCCTGTGGATTAATAACTTATGCACAGTAGGGGGCATATAATACCACGGATACAATTTAACAAAATACTTAGCAGTATCAAGAGAAAACTTCCTTAAATTGTTAATATTAATATCGTAACCACTTGATATTGTTACTAAAATGACATGCATTCTTTCTATAATTTTTTTATCTACGCCTGTGATCTCTGATGCCAAATCTGCGTTGCGGAAAAATCGCCTGGCTGTATTGCCGTCATTGGAATTTCCAAAACCAGGCTTAGGCTGATCGACTATTAACCCCATTCGATTTTTCAATTCCTTTTGTATATTAGCTTTATGTTTCGCCACAATTTCCTTGTCTTGATTTCGGGCTTGCCATTTTTTTATTGGAAGTTTATAACCCACATGCAAAAGACATTCGAACAGTCTAATCCAACAGTGTAACACTGACAAACCAAACTCTAAGGTTGAAGGTTTATGTGGTCTTGTTAACATTTTATCTATAAAATTAAACTCTTTAGAACTGGCACCACAAATCTAGCAACGTTGTGTAGAAGCTGTATCTGTCAAGGCGTTACAAATTTTCCCATCAACCATTGTTAAGATGAGTTCATGCGACACCATTATAATTTTTCCATCAAGTGCCACGGGTGAACTCGTAAGATTTTTTATTTGCGCACTTATTCTGTTCTTTTCAGCAATCGCAAGTTGTGTCGACTCTTTGGCAAAGTTTATCTTAATTGGGCGGCAATATCTGGTGGACGATGGGCGAGGATTCTGCCACTTAACGTTTGTATTGTCAGAGTTCCCGCATACTAAAAGTATAGGTACGATTGAAGATATAAAAACGCTTGAATCATCCGCATCCGCTTGCGTCCCAATGAACATCTGTTTGTAAGAACTATGCCCTGAACTGCCATCAAAGCCCCACTTTGAAATCAACCGCAAATTGTTTGATTGTTTACTTTTTAAACCACAAATGATTTCTTTTTGCACATTGATCACACGTTCAGAAGTGTGATTCAAAAGAGCTTGAACAGTTACTTCTGCAGATGTAGCAGTGATTGTTATGTCTTCTTTTTTTGGATAGCACGCTTTTTTTGCTTCAAGTACTATATTGTATGGTGGAAACCTTTCAGGATCGTTGGATCTTATGACACTGTATTGGTGCTTTGTAAGCTTGGCTTCCACCATGGTTGAGAGGGCTTCCTCCCCAGACATCCGTCTAGAGTGAGTATCTTCGAATACCTCGTACGCTTGTCTGTACTTAGATGCACGCCTAGGTGAACGAATGATGTCTTCTAATAATTTTGATGCAACCGGTTGTCCAGAAGCTCTCAAATTCATTTTTTTTGCAAACGCCAAATGAGAAAGAGGTGAATTTTTCCGAAGATCTTTAGTTTTTAAGCGTTTGGATCGGTCAGAACTCTGTTCAAATTGTATTTCCGGGCGACCGCTTCTATGTTGTTTCCCATATAATGTAAAACTGATAGGCGTCTCAAGCCATTTTTTATTTTGCATCACAAATTTAGCCTTAATTCGACGAGCAATTATCCATCTTGTTTTAAAGCGAAATTTGAAGCCCGCGATCTTTTTACCGAGTTTATCCAACCCTTCTTTAGGGCAATTGGTGAGGTTTATAAGTTTTTTTTTTCAAATATAAAAATCGTCTGTCCATCTGTTGGCACTTTGAATTCATCAGTATGTCAAATAACTCCCTTTGTCTCAGGAACAAATCTCTTGAAACCGAACCTGTGACAAAAATAATATTTATGAAGCACAAAAATTTAATAGTAAGTATATTATGGAAAAATTACTGTACCGAAAAGGGGCATAAAAGTAGCAAGATTTTTTTTCTTAATATGATTTTAAAATAGTTTAACTACAAAAGTGTATCAGCACTTTTACGAAATTCTAGGAAATATGTAACTATAACCTTAACTGTTTAAGAATTTATCGTATTTTTTTTCAAATTTCACCAGATATTTTTAAAAAATATATCGCAAATTTGTCACATTAGAAAATGAAAAAAAAAAACATTCCGTATTTAGTACATACCTGAAGGTATTGGATCCATGTTGAAAAAAATATGCCAGCAAGCGTTATACAAAGTTATCACTCCCTATATATTGTATTATAAATGTTGCACTTTCACACAAACGTCTTGCCTGCTCGGGAAGCCGATCTTTACTGACGTGGTACGCAGCGACGAAACATTTTGCCGAGTTCGATGGTGGGGGGAAAGATGCGCTAGGATGTGTCGTCAAGATATAGCAACAAAATTTAGTGGTCCCTGTAATTTGAAATTTTGAATTGTTTCCAATGCTCCCATACTGGTAAAACCATAGTGAGGCGTCCGGAACGGCGCACAGTGAGCTGAAAATCGCCATTCATAGACATAGAGACATGAATTTTCAAGGGTATTTTTTTTTGGCTAGAAATGGATTCTGCTGATCGTTATTATGCTATAAAATGTCGTATGAAGCAATTGCGTGTACAAATGAAGGAGTTATCATTTTTTTAAGAAAAAATTGTATGGCACTGACATTAAAAATGAGGCTATCTCTGGAATCATAAGGTTGGCCATTATATCCTTACACACAGATATACTACTATTTATTTGTATTATTTAAACTTGCGCTTTTTTTAAATCCTCATAGTTGGAAAAAAAACTTTTTTATGTTGATGATTTATTTTAATGCTTAAATGCTTTACATATGACTATGCTTTGCCTAGTTTACAATATTTTATTTACACTGCAAAGGTGATTTTCAGTCCACTGTGCGGCGGTCTTTGCGGTTCTACGTTCAGCGCAAGACGCGAGGAGCGAAGGAGTCGTGTTCACCGGGGAAATTGGAGATGGGGTTAAGATCCTCAGCATTGAGGCAACGACTAAAGGATTGGAGTTTCCATTTAAACAATGGCATGTGTGAGCAATGGCTTACCCTCGCGTGCAAGGCGGGTCTGCACTCCCTCAGTGGCATCTCCTTCTGCACGGCAAGCGTCTCCATGGACAGTCGCAGCCGCGCGCCTTCTGGCCGACTTTTCCCATCGCTGACACGCACCATGCCGGTGCGGATCTGAAACAGCACACAATACAACACATTAATACTCAAATATGGTGAGCACGATTTATTCTAAGATAAAATAAAACAGTGACAAAACAGAAAAGTAAATAAACAAAAATTTACCGAACCTAGGGTAGCTACGCATGTATTTTCATGCTCGGCGGTTTGGCTCGATCGAACATGTTGGCTTGGAAGCATGCTCTTCGTTGCGTCCACACGCTCGAGCAGCTCGACACAAGAGGCCATAGATGTACTACGCAAGACGCTCAGTCAAATAGTAAATTTCTGTCAAACATCGAGAAAGAAAAACTGCTTTTGAATCTTTTTCGCATCGAGCCCTTGGCGTTGGCTCGATATCGAACAAAAAAGCATAGAGCGAAATGGTACACACGAACGAGCATAAAACCATCGAGCAAGAACCAGCGTGAGAATTTAACTTAAGCTAACATAGTTTCACCTTACCTAAACGAACGTAAACTTGCGTAACTTCACAGTACCTATTATTTTGTAATGTTCTGTTTTATCACTGTTCTGCTTTATCCGGTTAAAGTTCGATTTATATCCTTTGGAAGAACATGGCATACACTTTAAACACCGAGCGTTGGTTGTAATGTAAGCAACCGACATACAACCACGACTGCATTACAATAAAGCTAACAACTTTAAAACCTCATAACATGAAGGATATGAGTTTCCCTTAAATAAATATAATGTAACATTACATTGTAGAGAAATTAAAAAATATTTGAAAAATCGGAAAAGATGAAATTGACAGACATTATTATAATTGATTAATTCGTCACAAATCAAAATATTATTATGAGTAGAATTTAGCTGTCGAGTGTTTATTTACTTGGTGGTGCGGTGCGGTGCGGTGCGGTGCGGTGCGGCAGGAGAGGCACGGAGCACCGTTATTTTAGAACTTGTAAATCGGTAAATCAATAAAATTTGTCACGGCTTGTAACGATGTGATAAAGGCCGTTCATTATTTTAGTGCAGAGTAAATTTGAGCTTTTCACGAGAGATTTATTTATCTTTGGAAGTTTCATCCCTAAAATTAGAATCGATTTTACAGCCAAACATTTTTTTTCTTGAAATTGTTAGGAAAAAACTTTTCTTGAAAGGTCTTTATTATTTATTTATTTATACGCCCATTGGGCTTTTACATACATAGTTCATAAAAAAATAATATTCTGAAGATTGCAAGTTCACAAAAGTAATAGTAAAAATACATATAACCATATCCATTTGACATATTATAACAGCAAGTAAGAATATTCCCACTCCTAAGTTATACAGACATAAATTAGTTAATAAGAAATGTAATGTTTATATGTAAATGCTAGGTAGTGGCAGCAGTAACATGATACAATACGACACATAGTGTATGCGGCCTTTGAGTTAGAAAGCTAACGAAATAATTATTGGCAGTATTGTTAACAAATGTACTGCGTTTGACAGGTTGTAGTTGCCTGCTAAATCGAGGGCGATCGGTCAGCCATTTTACATAGTTTATATAAAAAAAATATTGTGAAGATTATAAATATAGAATAGTAAAGCAATAATATAACATTCACCATTAGACAAGCAAAAAGTAAATCTAAACATGATAGTTTGTAGGTATAAGCCTGTTTTGTCAATCTTGAAGAAATAATTCAATAGGAGGTGTAATAGCTAGATGTTTATTGTTTTATTTTAAAAGTTCTAATATTTTGGTTTTAAATTTGAAAACCGATTATATAATATTTATTTATTTATATATATATATACGCCTAAAAAGGCTTTTACATAGAAGTGATACATGATGCAGTACAATAAGAGAATATGTATTATACAGGAGATATTGACAGTAAATAGATGTAATCCATTTTAAAGAAGGAAAAAAAATAACATAAAGTAAAAAAGAAATTAAAACAACATTACATATAAAACGAATCATTAAAACTAATTTACCAAAGCTACTCTAATTTGTAGGATTCAACAAAGTGTTGATGTAGATTATGCTTAATTCTATATATGGAGTCAATAAATAAATCAATAACACCCCCATACTTGTTGCCCAGATCATGCATCCTATTGGTCAGTGAGTGTGTCTGATAGTTGGTCGAGTATGTATTACAGAAGAATGTTATATTTTGCCTTGTATTCCTAGTCGGCACATGTAGTTTAATAGTGGCAAGGATGGCAGGACTATCAATTATGTTGTCAATGACTCTGTGTAACACAACCAGGTCTGAAATAATTCTCCTGTCAGACAGTGTTATTAGATGCAATTGATTCATCAAACTGACATAATTAATGTAATCAATAGGAATATAATGAATGATGCCATGAATGAGTTTATCAAACGAAGATACAAACTTTATCGACACTTTAAATTTAACAAATTCTATGTTTAAAAAAATGATGTTATTGTTTCTAATAATTTTGGATTATTTTTTTTAAATTTTATCCAATAATAGTAAACCATATTATACAACCAATGTTTATTACACTTACCCTAGCCATAACCATATCACCTACACAATGTAAAAGCCCCATGAACGTATAAAAAAGTAAATAAATAAAAATTATATACCTATCTACTATTTTAAAACCAGTTCTTGGGAGTTCATTAGAAATACTTTAAGTTTAATGAATAAAAAAAATATATTGTAATACATTGCAGAATTTAGTATAAGTTTAATGAGTAAATACAGAATTTATTGCAAACGAGTTTGTTTATAATATAAGTTTAATTAGTTAATACAGAATTTATTATAAAAGAGTTCTTGTGTTTATAATACAAGTTCAATGAGTAAATATAGAATTTATTATAGGTTTAATGAGTAAATATGGAACGAGTTACGGAATACTTCTTAAAAAAAATAATGGCCTTTACTACACTTTCATGTCCAGTTCATGTGTGTGTCCCATACTCATGTAAGTGAATTAATACGTGTTATCAAACTTAGATAGCATCTGAAATAATTTAAAGAAAATGATCTTCAGTTATTGGGTTAGTGGTACAAGTACAATAGGTTTAAAAAATGTTAAAACTTTAAATTAGCAAATAAGCCAGGTGTTGAACATCGACATTTATTCCCGCAATCGCAATCGGTAAAGAGTAAACTACGTTCGAGTAATACGCTCAGCAAAGTGGACGAAACAAATGGGTTTTCGCTTCAAAACGTTGAAACCTCATGCATAATAAATCTATATGGGCTTTGAAAAATTCATCACCGTGAATCCAATATTCGGGAAATCCTCATTTCGGTATAGAAAATATGGAATATTCATATCATATCTCGCATCCCAAAGGAAAAGGGAATCGAAATGTGGTTAGCCACGACACCCCACTTTTTCTGCTAAATAGAACTCAAAAATGAAATATTTTGTTTGTATATTTTTTAAACTCGGATTCAGGTATGCTATACGTTTTAATTTGATAAAAATACAATATTTCTACGCTGTTAAACATTGTATTCCTCACAAACGAATGGAAAGGTTTTCGCATTTGGTATTTTATCTGATTTTCTGTTGCCAGGAGACACGATATAATCTCTGGAGGCTTTGGAAAAGCGGAGATTACGTCGGAAAAACCAAATTACCTTTAACATAATTAAAATATTCATGCTTGGCATACATTTTAATAATGTTTTTCTTTGTTGTATTATTCAGACAGAAAAGTGCGAATTAATGCAATAATAAAGTTAGTTTTTCTTAAAAAACTTATACGCATGAAATAAATATTAAAAAACAGCCAAACAATGTTACTGTTACTGCTACGTTTACACACAAAACTTTTTCATTTCTATCTATCTAGTTCGAGATATTATTTTACAAAAATGGTGTTAGTTCTCTCTCTCTTCATCATAAAATGAAATCAGATAAGTTTTTTTTATAATTCTCACTACTCAATGATATTTTCCTACTTGTTGAGCCAAAGTTTCGGACAGTGATCATCATCATGTGAAATGCAGAAAATATAGGTTAATCTGTGTATCAGTGACAGAGTTAAAGTGACCTACCTAATATACCTTTCAAAAACGGATACCAAGAAGAGCCGGATGTTAATCAAAAATTCAATATATTTTTTTTAAATTATAGAAAATCCATTCTCATTTAATTTAGACACCCGGTGTGTAACAGCTTCATGAAAAGTATCACGTTCATTATTGCCAGAGTGAAATACGAGTAAACAAGAAAGAATTCTCTTGTAGAGAGTATCAAAAACGCAAATTGAATAGAAAATCTACGGTTAAAATAATGTCTAACGAAAAGCATCCAGCTGGCTTTTGTGCGTCGAGTTAAGGGCTTCGATAATCGAATTTCAGTTCCGCTCGGCTGGTTTTTTCTCATTCTTCCAACAGCCGAGGGAAACAACAAACAATCCCTTTCAATAACAACAACAATAACATAAAGTAGCGGAACGTAAACAAACAGACAACGCTCAATTCTATATACATGAGCGCTATCGTGTGCGGCTCGGATATGCAAATCGTGGTACGCGAACACTTACTATTTTATGATGAAAATTGGTGTACTAAACATCGCGCTAGTAACTTTTATGGTGTTTTTATAACATAATTAAGCAAACAAAGTAAGAAATCACACGTAAAAACCTAAGCTTTCCTGTATAGATAATTGTGGATGGGGAGAAATTGGTGTTAAGGCGATGCACTACGTCGTGTAATATTTTAAATTGAACTGCTATCAATCACAACCCTTACGTAGATGGCGATAAGGTTTAAATTCCCGCTTGGCACCATCCGCCTGTTTTGATTTATGCAACAAAAAAACATGGCCAAAAAGTGCTTTTTATTTTATTTTGTGGATGTTCAGGCTTAAATATTTAATTTTTTTCCGATCATTTTATAAATAACTTAATTTGCCACATTATACAATAAAATCATAACCGAAAATGGGTTCGTAAGTATGGGTTGGGCTTATAAAAAGACTTATGTATTCTACTCGCAGGATTTAATTAAAGCATCTGAATCATTTTAACTCTACTAATCTTTACTAATTTAAGAAAAAAAATGCGTTACTGAAGTTTTTTAAATTTTTATGTTGAGGTATATATTGTAAGTAACGATTTAAAATGTGGCGTTTTCGATTTGCCGCCAAAACGACGCCGGGCGACAATCGTATTTTTATGTGAATACCGCACAAGAGTCCCAACCGTCTGGACCCAGTGAGACTATGGCATCCCCAATTGGCGTATGTTGTGAGACTTAAATTAGTGGGGAGGGGAAGGAGATGTGGAAGAGGAAGGTGGGGGAGTACGTTTCAATTCTGAATGGTGTTCTTACACCGCACATTGGGGCGACTTCATGTAACGCGTTGGCTGAAATTCAGAAAATCAAATGTTCTTTACAATGAAGCAAGTATGCTAGTTTTGAAGTTCATTAAGTGTTGCATAATTACCCCGAAGCGTTTTGCCCTAATCGCGATACTGACGGGAAGAGATCAGTTTGAACTTGACCTTTGTGCGGGTGACTGTGTCAGTTTTCGAAAGCGCGTAAATTTCAATACTTTTCAAGTTTATAAAAAGCAAAATCTATCAAGTGTACAGATCCAATTCAATATGGATACGATGTCTTATGGTATGTACTATAATTATATTATAGTAGTTATTGATACCCTCATACTATATGACATACATTTAAATTAAAACAAACACCTATTTGAATTAAATATTTTCTTGTGAATATATTAAACATAGAGGTATATAGTTTAGAGTTCCACGAGATCCCGTCATATTTTAATTGTTTTTATATATTTTAGTATCTTAGCTACAAGATTTAATTATAAGTAGTTGCAAGTATGCACAATTTTTTTAATTATAGTACTTGAAAGTGAGGACTATCAGTTTTCATAAAAAACAGTTGTAGTCTAATAATCAATGTGTTTTGTTTTAGATACAATTTCTGACGTGGTTCTAACGAGATTTGAATTATACATGATTATGAAGAATTCTGGCGTTAAGAAATTTGACGAAAAAGTAAAATTCCTGAAAAAACACCTCTTAGAACTTACTCATTGTCAACTCTTTAATCAAAAATAACTTTTTAATGAAATAGCTGCATTCTGTTCTAAATTGAAAACCAAATGGTTGAAGTGTCACAGAATCCATGACTTCTTTGTATTAAATAATATTTTTTATTAAAAGAATGGCTCGAAAGCCTCCTTATGTTTAAGAATTATAAACCTTTACCAGAAATAGTAAAAACGAAAAGAGGTCGACCCACACTGTCATTTGATATGTCGTCTGAGCGTACCAAACGTCATAAAACTATACTATTGCGATCTAAAACATCTAGTACTGAGTTAGCCTTTGCTACCCACATGAGTTTTCGGTTGGCAGGTAAAGCAGCAGCATCGACTGTAGTCAAAGACGTCACGTTAAGTACGCCGACCAGAGCAAATAAGAACAGAAAAGCTTTTACCGATAAAACCCAAAACAAAAAGGTATTGAGTGGTGATGAAGCACTAGCTTTGATTGTAGATGCCAAACTTAGTCGCTACCAATACAATTTAATAAGAGAAAAGGATAAAGAGGTATTTCCTTCATACAAAATTGTACAAGGAGCTAAGAAAAAATGTTACCCATGAAGTGAATTCATAACGGTCACGGAATCTTCAGCGGAAGTGAAATTGCAACAATTGCTGGATCACACTGCTGAGCGTTTAATACAAGTTCAGCAGCCGGACAATGAAGACAATTTCAAAAGAAGTACTAAAAATGCTAAAGACACCAGATTCTAATACGACTACCAGGAATGATTCGATAGTTGAATCAAGTAGTGATGACGATAGTATATTGTCACAAGATGATGAAGACGATTTATTATGTGTATAACTGTCAATAAATAGCACGAGAAATAAAGTGAGCATTTTGACTGATTTAATTTATCTTATATTATTCAATTTTATATTTTTGTACTAAGTATGCGTGACTTTTCGAACATTTTTTTTCACTTATTTTTATCAACATGTCTATACGGAACTAAAAATCGAAAAAGATTTGATGTCATTGCAACCACTGATTTGATGCCAACTTTCGGGGTCATCGGCCCCATTGTGCACCGGGGCGATACTGATATTATCTTCCACTCTCCGCAAGTAAATTATATCTTATTTTAAATGAATAAATTGTGTAATAACACAAATTAATCAAATAAAATTTACTTGCGCAAGCCGGGATTTGAACCCGCGATCTTCTGCTTGCTAGTCGAGAGCCTTACCCCTCGACCACGGAGGCCGTCTTACCAGACTTTGGAGTTATCGGTGTCATAATGACGTTGTACGTAGCCAGTTAAAACCGTTTCGGAATGTGCAATTTTAGATCCTTTTTTAAATATATACTCGTAATTATGAATAAAAATTACACATTTTTAGTAGAATTATAAGAATAATAAAAATACATTTTCAAACTTCAACACATTATTCAGGGTATTTAAATATTGTCAGATGGGTTTTCAAACTTTGACAAAGGATGAAATATATCGACATAACCCGACCCTGAAGTAATTGATTCACTTTCTGGAACACCTCATATAGATATATGTCCAAACCATCTAAACATCCTTTTCTTAATCTTATAGTTGCGGACGTGTTTTAACCGCTCCGGTTTGTTTAATCCTTTCAGAAGGTTTCCCTTGTTAAGAGATCGCTGAAAATTGTTCAGCATTCGTGTTTTATATAGTGCTTACCTTCTTATTTCACGAAATGCGCGTAACTTCTACCGTTTAGCCGGAATTTGCAATTATTATAGCATTTTAAACCGATTAAATTTTGAAAGTGAAGCTAGAACAAAGATTTCTCAATGCAGTCGAAGATTTTATACCTGACTCAAGTGTCAAGTGGTGTCGGGATTTACGGGACCTTTTCAACCGAGGATGTCTGCCTGGAGGACAGATAAGCCATATTTTGTTTAAATTTTTTATTTTGTTTTTATTTTCTGTTTTTGTTTATGTATTTTGTTAAAGATGACACACATAAACTTCACTTTGACTTTGGTTCAAGATTTTGCTTATGATAGCCTGCGATAAGCGAGCCCTAAGGGTCTGAGACAGAGCTGTGAAATCGTCGGATCACGACAATAGAAAGAATGTATTGGAGCCAGGAAGGAGTCTGAAAGGGTCGAGAGGATGCACTAGGTGGCATGAAAGGCTGGGAGGTGACTGGAGAGACTAAGGTAAACTAGGATGAGGTGATTTTGCACAGCGGTGCTGCCAAGGTCTGTTATCTATGTGAGGATGTTGTGTCGGCGCTCTTTATTGGCAGCAGACACATGTCAGCGCTATATTAGCGGCGGACACATGCCTGAACGGATGACTAGCCTCGTGCTGGCACATTTGGTGGACGGGGTAGTCTCTCTCCCTGCAGCAGCTGGTATAGTTCCTTCGCTACCTAGGACTCTTGCAGCAGAGTCTCCATCTGCTGTCTTCGTCGAGCGTCACAGCGGTGCTGCCAAGGTTTGTTGTCTATGTGAGGATGTTGTGTCAGCGCTCTTTATTGGCAGCAGACACATGTCAGCGCTATATTGGCGGCAGACACATGCCTGAACGGATGACGAACCTCGTGCTGGCACAGTTGGTCTAAATAACAAATGTAGATCCTAGGAAATAAATTGTACAGCGCCCTTGAGGTGATTTTTCACAAAAACGGCGCTATACAAATTATCCAATTATTATTATTATTATTATTATTATTATTAGCATCCACATTTTTAACAAATCCATACATGGTGTCTTGGATACACCATCTAGGTCAGGGGTCACCAAATGGCGGACCGCGGTCCGGATCCGGACCGCCGACCTATTTTGTGCGGATCTTGTGTTAACAGGTCCGCACAAAATAGATTCGCAGATTTAAAAAAAAATTGAGAATGTCGTCGAAATCCCCAGTAACATTTACTCACTGCATCCCGGTGATGAATGGAGCAATGAAGCTGCGAATATTTTCGGGAGCAATAAAAATGCTCTCCAGGTGGAAATCATCGATTTCCAAGAAAATGCAGTTTTAAAACACCAAATAAAGTTTCTTGTCAAGAGTTTTGGATAAAATTTGTTTGTGGTAATAAATACCCAAGAATTTAAAGAAATATCCTTGAAACTTCTCACTTTGTTTGAGTCAATGTATATTTGGCAAGCAGTATTTTCCAAGATGAACTTCATTAAAAATAAATTCCGGAGCAGTCTTACCAATGAACATCTCCAAGATTTAATGACAATAGCCTGCACAGACTGATAGTCCAAAGAAAAAAATGCCATTTTTCTCATTAAACTTCTTTTTATTCATAACATTTGTTTATTATTTAATAAAATAATGTGCCGGTATCCATTCGTTTTATTCGTTCATTGATATTGTATCTACATATATTTAAATAGTACACTTTTTTATTTCAAGGCTTTTTTCCCTTCCCCTAATGAAAGTAATTGGTGACCCCTGATCTAAGTTATACAATATTCCAGGGAGAACTTTTCAATTGCACCAAAAATATAGCAGTCAAAAAATATGGAAATAAAATTTTAAAAAATAATAAGTTAGTTTTAAAAAAACGATAGTATTGAGGTGGTAATAGCTCAAAATTGGTAGAGACGCCTGTGCCGATAAGATTAAAGGATCTGGGTTTGAGTCCTATTGCAGCAATGATGTTTTTTTCTGCGACTTAATAAGTGAATATCGTGGGGTTACTGCCAACAATTGGTAACTTACAATAAATGTTTTGGAGTAAACTCAATTTTAAAGTTTTATCTTCATTATAAAATCGGGATATTGGTAAATAGTGTTAATTTTATTATTTTTTTAAATACCTATAGTGTTGTTTATCAAACAAACATGCTTATTTTGTATGCAAATGCTTTTATAATATTTTATTATCTATGAATTATGAATAAAAAAAAGATTTTACAAATTCATTAAAAAAGCAGTATTAAAAACCTACTTACCGACATAATAGGGGACCCAAACTTATTCCATTCATAAACATTAAAATTATCGCTAAATCAAAAACCCAAAAATGTAGTCATCAATGCAATATAAAAAAAATAATCGCAATTTCCTTCTAATTCGTAGTAGGTATTTTCTAGGCAATTTATAATTTAAGTGGCACTTTTAAAGGGGGCTTAGGTATGCTTGACTTTAGGTATTTCATGTCACCACTTGAATAAATATGTAGGACGGCCGGGTTGAAGAGGTCCTGTACCATTTACAGTCCGCACTAGTACATTACGAGGAAGGAGTGGAAGAGGTGGCGCTTTGAAATGCTTTCGGACAAGGGGCGGGCATCAAAGGGATTTGAACGACAAAGATTCGCGTCACTCTCGCCTTAAGAGAGGAACTCGATAAAAAAAATAGTGAGTTTTTTAGTTTACTTAAGTGACACCTTCTGAGGTTTTTGAAAGGATGCAATGCAACTCAAAACATGGCTAGACTCAAACATACTTACACTTAACATATCAAAGACAAAATTCACAACATACAGTATAAATAGCACGGGACAGCCAAAAAACAATACAAACACCATAAAAATACACGAATGTTTAAACACCAACATCTGCGATTGCCCTCCTCTAGAAAAAACAGATCAAATAAAGTATCTAGGAATCGTAATTGACCATAACCTTAGATGGATACCTCACATCAAACAAATCACAAATAAACTTCTCAAAACAATACACATTTTCCTTAACATAAGAAACATATATAAAATAAAACAATTGAAAACAATATATTTTGCACTCTGCCAATCAATAATAGAATATGGAATTATTGCTTGGGGAGGAGCAACAAACTCGGCTATCAATTACATAGAAACCGCACAGAAAACGATCTTAAAGGTAATACTAAAAAAACATAGACTGACCGATACAGACCAAATATTCAACAGCTGTGACGTACTAGATATACGCCAATTATACATTAAAACACTACTAAACTACATTTTTAACAAAAAAAATAAATTTCAACACACACAAAATAACACTAACAGACCAGTTAGACAAGCGTACAAAGAAAACATTAAAACTCCTACAGTAAATTCAACCTTTGGACAAAGACACTACCAATACCATGCAATAAAAGCTTTCAACAGTCTAAAAATTGAAATTAAAATTGAGGAAAATAAAAATAAATTCACACACAAAATTACAAAATGGATTAAACAACAAAAAAGACAATATTACCAAAATGTCATAGCATAAAATAAAAATAAAACCTACACGTAACACACAAAACCAACATAAACACACATCACTCACAAACACACAAGATTATTTTCATTGTATTATCTTTTAATTTTAAATGTATTATTATGTATTTTTATTTTTAATTTTAAATTTATTATTTTCTTTTCAAATTTACTATCTTAGATTTTCATATTATAAAATGAAGGCCTCAGCACGGGCAAGCCACCCAGTGAGGCCTACATTACTGGAAAACATAAATTGTAACAAAATAATGTACCAAATAAAAAAATAAAAAAAATAAAAATAAATAAACGTAGGGACAAAAGTTCCAACCGTCCCCAACCGTCTAGAGACAGTTTGACTATAGCATCCCCCATATGGCATATGGGGTATGTTTTGAAGCTGAATAAGTATGTAAGAGGTAATGTTTTTTTTCTTTTCTGTGAATTCCGCGCAACAGTATCAAACTGTTCCCAATTGCCTGGAGCCAGTGGGAAAGTGAAATCCCCAAGTGGAGTATGTATGTTGAGAGACTGAAGGTAGTAGAGAGAGGAATAAGATGAATAAGAGGAAGGTGGGGAATTATATGGGTATTCAGATCTGGTCACCAAACATGGCTAAAGCCATTTCAAGCAACTTTTTGATTCTGAATTTTGGTCTTTCACCAGGGCGAAACTGAGAGTATCTTCCACCCTGCAACGTGCAGCAAGAATACTGTATATTATTATTATGAAACAAATCATCAAATAAAATTTACTTGCAAACGTCGGGATTTGAACCAGCGACCTTTGGTTTGCTATTTGAGAGGCTTCTTATGCGAGGATTTTGTGAAAGAAAAGCTAATTTATTAAGCCCAAAAATAGGTAACATAGATACTTTATGATATACTTACTTTGAAATCAATATTTTTAAACGCTAGAAATTCTGGAATGCACGAGGCTGTGTTTGATGTTATTAGAAAAAAGGTTTTTTTTAATCCCTAAAATATGTACCTACATATAAAATACGCAAACTGTGAACTCTGGCTTAGGTACATTTGCAAAGTAGTATATTTATAAAATTTCTATGTGAACGCAATTTTTATCAACTCGCTCGTCAAATAATTTCCATTGTGAACTTTTTTTTTTTTTTTTTTTTTTTTTTCTTTATTCATGAAATATTAATGTGTACAGTTTTTACATGCTTTTCGACTACCACACTAGACACATGCCCGTATTATGGTAGTCGAAATTTATATACATAGGTTTATATAATTATATAAATGTAATATTTGATAACTTGTTAATCTAAGTATTTTTTTTCTTACATGCAATGTATGTGTATAATAGGTAACATTTTTACTGGTTCCCAGTTCAGTAGATTGCTCAAGTGTACATCAACCGTATTTTAAACTGTTGATATTAATGAGATAAAATGAACATAATCAGCAAATAAATAGGTTACTTTACTTGTTAAAATAATGAAAATAAAGTAGAAATTATGAAATTATGAAAATGAACTTGTTGAAATAATGAAAATAAAGATTAATTAATTAATTATTAAACTTTTTTCTTTACAGAATTGAATGAAAAACAAAAATGACTAATAAAGAAAATGAGCTTAATTTAATGATGGCAGGCATTCCTTGAAAAAGTTCCTTCCCTTTATAAATAACCAATTTTGAACACTTATGACATACAAATTGTGAGTTTTTGATTTTCTGATATCAATACTCAGCGAGTTGAATATTTTGGGAGCAATATGAGAAAACTGCCGCTGGGCGAAAGCTGTTTTCGTTTGGGGAATTTTACATTTTAGGTGTGACGAGTAACGGGTGTTAATTTTTTGTTGTGTTTTATTCACCAAGTCATTTTTCCGTATGTATATGAGAATGGTCTTAACATATAATTGTCGAATATCTAATATTCTGAGTTTTCTAAAAAGTGGTTCTGATGGGTTTGTTGGCTTACATTTGAATATTATCCTTAGTAACAGTTTTTGAATTAAAACCATGGGATGAAGAATCGTTTTTGCATAACCTCCCCGTCCTACTATACCATATGTAGTAATTGATTGAAAAAGTGCAAAGTATACACATCTTAGTGTTTGTAGGTTAAGGATAGATCTGAGAGAGTAGAAAATGTAGCATAATTTGCGAAGCCTTTTTGTTGTAGAATTTATATGGGCCTCCCATCGCAGTTGATTGTCTATAATGACCCCCAAGTACTTAATTTCGTTTGATATTATAAGGTTATCGCATGAACAATTTTTGTGAGGTGATGTAGCCATGTTGAAGTTCTGTGAACATGAATGTATGGTAAGTTTATGATAGTTTTGAGGGAGATTATGTTTGCGTATGGAAAAAAGTAAGTATTTAGTTTTCTCAATATTTAGAGTGAGGAGGTTGGAATCTAACCAGTGTTTTATTTCATTTATACCATGATTTGCTTTTTCAAATGCTGAATTCAAATGTTCATCTGCAAATATGATAACCGTATCATCGGCAAAAGATATTATAGTACCACCAGTATCCAAATTGCATAACGAGTTAATGTATATTAGAAACAGAAGTGGGCCCAACACACTGCCTTGGGGCACGCCATATGTGATTGGCAAACTTGTACTTCTATACTCTTTAGCGGAGTTAATAATAGTTGACTGGGACCTATTTGTTAGATAGCTCTCAAACCATTTAAGAGGAACACCTTTTATTCCTATCTGTGAGAGTTTTTTCAAAAGTATGCGGTGAGATACAGTGTCAAAGGCTTTACCCAGATCCAAGAATACAGCGAGGGGCTTGCGACTTTTATCGAGGTTATCAGAAATTAATTTAGTAAAAGCTGCAATTGCATCTGATGCACTAAGATCTTTGCGGAAGCCGTATTGGTTTTTTGACAGGATTTTATTTTCTTCGAGAAACTTGTAGAGCCTTTGTTTTACTGTTTTTTCGATTATTTTAGAGATTGGACTCAGTAGAGATATTGGTCTATAGTTATTGACGATTGATCTGTCCCCTGATTTAAAGATAGGAATAATTGTTGAATGTTTTAGAGTGTTTGGGAAAAGGCCAGTTCGAAAACTTAGATTTGTGATGTATACAAGGGGCTTAGCAATGATTGGTTTAAGGTGTTTAATTAGTTTAGTGGATATATTGTCAACTCCCGTGGAGTGTGTATTTTTGAGTGAATTGATGATTTCAGTGATTTCTTGTTCTGTTGTTAGTGTGAGAATGAAAGGGTCATAACTCAGATTATCGAGAAAGATAGTATTTGCAAGATTATTTTCAGACTTGCTATTTATTTTTAAAATATTATTTGCTAGATCCGATCCGATTGTAGAGAAGAATTGGTTGAAGTGATTTGCGATTGTTTCTGAATTTTCAGTTGCATTTAGTGTTTTATTTGTGATGGTTATTTTATTTATGGGTGTGGTAATTTTGTCGGTGTAGCATATTTCTTTGACAATGTTCCAGATTTTTTTATTATCATTCGCAGCTTCCTCTATCTGTTTCCTATAATAATCTTCTCTGGCCGTACAGGTTATTTTTTTACAGGCATTTCTGTATCTTTTATAGAATAAGAGAGATTCGTAATCAGTGGGGTTATTTTTACAATATTTATGAAGTTTATCACGTTTGCGGATACAGTGTAAGATACCAGTAGTTATCCAAGGTTTTAGTTTAATTGTACGACTACTTTGATTGTTGTGTGTGTGGGATGTGGCATTTTTCAGATGCTTATGTAGGATGTTGATGAGAGATTCACACGCTAAGTTTGGATCGCTAATTTTGTAGAAATTTGACCAGTTTTCATTGGAAACCAGTTTGAAGAGAGTGTCATAAGAAATTTTCTTTAGTTGTATAGTGGATGCTGATAATTTTTGAATTTTATGAGAAATGGAGGTGATAGTAGAGTAGTGATCTGTCACAGTGCACTGATATATGAGAGATTTGATATTTAGCTTACATTTGACAAAGACGTGGTCTATGCAACTGGCGGATAACTCTGAGACACGAGTAGGGGCTGTAATAGCTGGGATAAATCCTTGAAGAGTTAATAAATTTATGTAGTCGTTTGCTTGGGGATGCATTGTATTTATAATATTAATATTTAGGTCACCAATAATTAGAACATTTTCATGATTTCTAATACATGCCAGAAACTGATTAAGCGAGTTTAAAAATGGTGTTATATTGGAAGTGCTCGGTGATCGGTATATAGTTAGAACAGTAACGCTATTTTCTATTTCAAGTTTAAGACAATTTGAGTGAGTTATTGTGATTTCCTTTATAGAGTATTGTATATGATTTTTTATGTATATAATAACGCCATCATTTTGTAATTGGTTATTCTGAGTACGGTATTGATTATAGTTTTTTATGTTTTTAGGAATATAGTTATCTCTGATCCAGCATTCGCTCAGAATAATCAAGTCAAAGTCTGAGTCAAGTTCTGTAAGTAGTATCATTAGTTCATTGAAATTTTTGTTCATGCTTCTGATATTCATGGAAAATATTTTTAGGTTGGATTTATTTAGGGTTTTTTGAACATCTACAGAACTACTTGTTTCGATACATGGAATCTGCGACAAATTGTCTAAAATATTATTTATATTATCTTCCATTTTTTAAATTGGTGTAGGGTGTTGGTAGCTAAACTTTGGATGAAGACTAGAAGCTGAATAAAACTTGGCGAGCAATTTAGAAAACAAGTTGTATGTAGAGTTTTTACTGTTGGCAATGTTAGAAAATAATGTTGATGTTTCAAAGCAATAGAAATAGGAATAGTATCTTTTACCGGATTCTTGATTCTGACACTAGTACAATTATTATGAACTATGCAGCTTTAAATATTATTTCCACTGTCAAAACATAAGACAAGACGCGCTTTTGTTCCTTAATACTCCGGTTGCATTAAAATCTTGATCAAAGCTAGGAAGCAAAAAAATAAATATAAAAAAAAAAAAATTACTAGATACTCTAGTCCGGGTGTGAATATTGCGCGGCGTGTAAGGTTTGAATAGTGTAAAACTGGCCGGCCTAAGTATACGAACGCTGAACCGGTAAGTAAGAATCTAATAAGAAAGGCGGTAAACAGTCGAATAAACCAAATTTAAAATGTAAGGTTTCATAATTGAAATAATAAGGGTTGACACATTCTCATAAGTTGTCGGAACATTCGCATGCGAGACAGCGGAGAAAACTACTTTCCTCTGTTGAAGTAATGCGATACAATGGCCGGCACGACAAAAGGATGCCGAGCTCGCTGCTCAATGCTCAGTAGCCGAAGGGTGTCAGCCCTGCACCTTGACAGGGCACAAAGCAAGTAGGGATACCAAAACAAACACCAATATTTAAAAAACATCGAATTTTATTAAAAATAAAAAGTAATGGTATCAATTAACTTTTTTACATTGACCGGTATACACGTTGCTTGAAATGAAGTGTTGCTTTAACCGTGTTTATTAACCAGATCTGAATAGTTAGGTACCCTTCTCCAAACCCTTCAGCCTCATAAAATACCATTATCGAGGATGCCATAGGCTCAATGGCTCCGGACAGATAGTTATACCCTTTTTATAAAAAGATTTATATAAAAAGATAGAAGATAGTTATACCCTTTTGTTAGTCTGATTCTTGACATAACCCGACTGAAGTATTTGATTCACTTGATCACACCGTGTCTTTCTGGAGCACCTCAGACTTGTTCAACCATTTACTTTCGCATCAAATACTCTCCTTACACTCTTTTCCCCGTGCAACCGATATATATGTAAAAATACTTAAGTGATGTTTTTCGATTTTATGCACTTTGATTAACACGCGTTTTTGCACTGCGGCAGGAATCGAGTCCGCAACTTCCCGACTCCCTCTAAAATACGTAAACCATTGTAACGATACAGGGGCGATTATCGATCAATATTTTTATTACATATTCGATTCTCGGTTCCCCTTCAATGTTTGGAAAAATGGTAAACAATGTTAAGTTATTCAAAAAATAAACGTTCCGTATAAGGTGTACACAGTCTACAACCACGCTCACGAAAAACTTTCAATTTAATATCGAAAATAAAACATAAAACCTCAGAGCTAGGTACCGACCCTTATAATGTCCTCGGATAACTTTTGAAAAGTTAAAAATTTAATTTATTTTAAAATATGCAGGGACTTTCGATATTAGAAATATTAATTTACGTTGAAATTTTGATCTCAAATTCTAGACAGTTTGGCCTTTTATTTCGAAACATGACGAAAAGCTGAGTTAGGAATTTAGGGCACATAATAACGCAATCACCGATCTCAAGAATGGATTATTCGAGCCGTTATCAAATAACGATATTGAGAGTCGTAATTAATTGATGGATGGTTTGCACAAACAAATTAGAATCCTATTTAGAATATAAGAAATTTCAGTAGCTACTCAAACCAATCCTCTTGTTAAACACAAAGGTAACAATTGTGCTTACAAAGGTACAGAAAGCCGTATATCTTTATTTTATTTCTAGTAGTAACTTTTATCTTGAATTGTTTTTCTGTCGAAGCGAGACGGTGGAAATAAATTTAGTGGTACAAAAGAAACAATTTATTTTTATTTATTATAATAAATCACGGCAAGACACAATATAACTGCTTTTATCGAAAATTGAATATATTTTTGTTTGGAAATTGAATACTCCCATTCGGTATGCTGCTATTATTCCTGTTTTCAATAAATCCTCAGCTACTTTGCATACATCGATGTTGATAATCCAGGAAAATTGCATCCCTACCTCGAAACACCGGCGGCAATATCGCGCCTATGATACGCCCGACACCCATAGCTACTAGCTACGTCCGTTATTTAAAACCGGGGTCTAAGCTTTCAGCACACACGACGCGAGCTCGAACATGACGGTGAAAGCTCGCCCGCCCGCCCGCCCGCCACGGTATTATATAATAATATATGCAGGATGAGGATGTAGGTTGGAGGTTCTATCTCGCTGAAGTGAAGGGTGGAAGTGTGACGGTGTCAAGTAATTCTCAAAAAGGCGACAGTGTTCCAACACGTACAAGGTGGGGCAAAAGTAATGTCATAATGTGAATGTGCCTTAATTTTTGCAAATAACGTCGAATGTCATTGCGCTTTGACATTTATGTTGTAGACAGATAGATAATTAGTTGACAACAAGCAATGGAGCGATACACTCCTGAATAACGCGGAGTTATTATTGCTTCTAATTATTTCCGGTCTTTTGATTTAACTCAGGTGAGGCAAAAGTAATGTCATAATGTTAAATGACTGCCATTTTAGAAATGAAAATAATTAGGCTCTGTTTTCGCGGAAATTTTATTTGAAGGTATGCACGAGACGCTCAGCCAAATGCTTAATTTCTCGCGCACATGGTGCAGGACGACGAGGAAAACGACGACGATATCCATGCTGCGTCAAAACAACAGACAGGAAATTGGTCAAATAAGCAGTAACAATAATTCCGCGTTCTTCGGGTGTGTATCGCTCCATTGCTTGTTGGCAACTAATTCTCTATCTTTCAACAATATAAACGGCAAAGCACAATGACATTTGAAGCTATTTGCAAAAATTATGGCACATTCACATTATGACATTACTTGTGCCCCACCTTATACAAGCGTGTTTACTGGGTGTCGGTACTTGCAATGTTATGGAGGAGAAATTACACACGCAACCTAAATTCATGTAAGCAGAGAATAATATTAGACAGAGTTTACATTTGGCTACGGTAGGATTGGTCTAAACGGTTTCGACGATTATAGGTTTCCGATTATTCCATTATCCTTTGCAGTTTTTCTATTTTCAGATGCTGATTTCTCAGTATTGAGATTTAATACTTTGTTCACGGAACTCGTTTGCTTATAAAACTCTCCTCTATTAAGACTTTCAATATATACCAGTCAATTTGCATTTTAAATTCGAAATAATCTAAACATGGTCACTTTATTTATTTAATATCAACGGTATAAATATACCAGAAACAATAATACATATATAATGCCATAAGAAAGAATAAAAGAGAGATACTCTAGAGTCTAGACGGACATAAAAGTAAGAGATACAAGTACATGCGAAACTTATAAGTAGACTTACTTAAACTAGTATTGACTGAAAAGACAGTACAGGCTTCTTGTACCTATATTCCGTGTAATCTAGGTAAAAGGGAGTCTTTGAAATGCTCAGTTCTGGTATTGTTATATGTAATATGAATGTTGACCGGTCAGTAGCTGAGTTGGCATCACGTTTGGGTCCCACCCAGGAGTAGCAAGTTCAATTCCTCGGCTAGCTAAGTCCTCCATCACAACACGAGCAATATTTTCCACTTACTGTGGTGGTAGTAGGAGATTTTCAAATATTGTCAAGTTATTCGAAACCCGAAAATGTTTTTCTTTCTTTTAAAAAAAAGTCTTTATTCACAGTGATAAGGTACATTATCTGTGGTAAAATAAAAAACCGCAGTTGTTTAAGATTCATTGGGTTTGATTGCAAATGTTTTTCGTGATTTTAGATTGTTGGAAGTTTTGGACGGAGAATTTAGTCACGAGCAATCATTTTGAAAGTTAATTTTACGATAAAGAAAAACGAGCTATTTAGTCGATAGTCTCCGAAAATACGATAAATATATATATACGAGTAAATATTATACACGTTTCATTGTAAATCCACAACTTTGCCGCATTGCAGAAAGTAAGGATAAGTCGGATTTCACAAATAGCTGGTAAATTTACAGAAAAGAAATAGGGAAAACTCCCCAGTTACCCCAACACCTATTAGATTAATGAACAGAGCGTAACTAAAACTTTCACAATTAACAGTCATAATTATCTTCACAATAAACGTGAGCACGGCAAACTTAAGCCAAAAATTTTCGGAGTTTTATTAATCCCCGTAAAATGTAATAAATATGAGTTAATCCTTTCCGTTTTTATCTCAGGTGCGACAAAACAGACAGTGCAGTTTTGAAGGGCCGGTACACCTGGTGTAGTGAGGGTTGGAACCTGCGAGGAGTCTCATTGTGTCGAGAGGGTCGTGCCGTTTTCAGCCGTTACCACGGTTCGGTCCGGACAGTACCGGGGCTTCGCCGTCCGCACGTTTTGTCACCACGCATCGGGCCTTCCGGCTGCATTTTACGACTTCTTCCTGTAGGGCTACCTGAAGGAAAATGTTTGTAAACATAGGCCTCATATCTTTGAAGAACTAAAGGATCGAATTCGAGCAGAAATCGCCGGTATACCCGTCGAGATGTGCCAAAATGCCGCCGAAAACTTTTGAAATCGCCCTCATCCATGTATCGCCGCTGAGGGCCATCACCTTTATGCCATCTTCAGGAATTGATACACAAACAGTTTTGAACAGTCTGTTTTGCCGCACCCTGTAGAGTCGAATTGAAATACGGGAAAAGACATAAAACACAACAAATTGTTCATAATATTAAATATATTATTTTACCTACTACTTTAAATGTGAATTTAATCCAAGGACACAAAATTCTATTTGGTTTAGATAGAATGTTAAAGGTATGCCTCATAAATGGTTAGTCTCACCGTAAGATCAAATAGCAAGAGGATGAGATTTTGTGCACACATCATTAAATCTCAAATTACTAAGTTAACAAATGGCGGTAATTACTAATTACCGCTTCCACGAGGTAAACAAAGAAAATATTCCTTTGGTAATAATTAATGAGTAAAGACATTTGGAAAGAGACAAGGACGAAGTATTAACGCGACAAAATAAAAAAAGCTGCCCGCTGCAAAAAGGTGGATTATTTACCTTAAAAACCATTTAACCTAGTTAGGAGAATACCATATAATTTTCTTTTCATGATTTTCAAACGTGAAGTTCTGTAAAAGTATTTATAAAAGGCTCGGTTTTAGCTTCATATACTTTGAAGAAATATCTCGGTATATACAGGGTGTATCGGCACGTACCCGACAAACTTTAACCAGCTATTCCTTAGCACATTTGTAGTAAAAAATGTTATGTTTCTAATAAAAAAAATATTATTCATATTTTCACCACATGTCACCAATGTTTTATCCTTTGTCAAAGTTTGAAAACCCGTCTGGCAATATTTTGTTCGAGTTTCGTTGAATAATGTACGTACGTACCTACGTTGGCGCGCTTTTACAATCACAACAAAATGGCGCGGCACCATTCGTCTCATTTTTAACTATTATTATTTAGTGTGTACGAAAGAGCGAGGACACTTTTTGACACACTTGCTAATAACAGCTGTTGAACACGAGAAACAATGCAAATGACAGTGACGGAGTGTGGAATTTTTATTCATTTTTTTTGTTTTTAATGGAAAAAAAATGTTACCGGACAGCAAAGCGCCCACAACATTTTTTACTCCAAATGTGCTGAGGAATAGCTGGTTAAAGTTTGTCGGGTACTTGCCGATACATCCTGTATATACAGGCATTCAAACCACATTCAAGAAGAAGATAGAAAAAATAAAAATGCACCATTCTCTTCCAAATATATTTAAATACCTCACTGTCCAGAGCCACTGAGACTATGGAATCCCCAATCGAGGCATGTTGAGAGGCTGAAGGGAGTGGGTAAAGATAGGAGTGAGAGGATGGTTAGAAAGTACCTGGCTATTCAGATCTGGTCACCAAACATGTCTGAAAACATTTGAAGCAATGTTTCTATTCTGAATAGTGGTCTTTACCCATAGATATATTTAAAGTGTTAACCATTCTATTGTTATAGACACCATAAAAATAGGTACAATACTTTTTTTTTAAATTAAGAAAAAAAAATACCCTCGGTATGGCGTATGAGCAAGACAATTATTCCGTATAGCTTTACCCCGCAACGCGTTGCTGTGGCAGGGGTCTATCTGTTCAGATATAAAAACAATAGCGCGTGTTGCTTTTACGTCCAACAGATGGCGCTGTTTCTTACCTGTCACCGGTGACATCTATGTAATATAGATATATGGTACACGCGTATTAAAATACAACGTTGTTGTATTTGTTTTAAGATTTTGAACAAAGGAAAATTAACATTTTTATTTATATAGATTGTGATGCGCCTTCGTTTGAATGGGGGTTTTATTTGTTCAACGCCAGTGGAAAAGAAAAGGCAAAAAGTCACGGCACGCCCCTGTTCGATACTTAGATCGGAATACCCCTATCATCTTGCAATTTATATTGGCCCAATCACTCTATATTGCTTTTTTAAGATAATTCTTCCCATATATGCCGTACGCCGCACAATATACCAATATTGGTGTAACTTCAACATCGGGGGTGAAAATGAACATTCGGTCTAGCCAATACGACTTTTCTTCTTCATATAGTGGGGGAATGTTGGTGGAAGTCATAGTGCATGAGCCGGCACGCGAACCGCTTGCGGCGCTTTTCATAGACATTTGCGGCTCTTCAATCCAGCTTCACTCCACTCCGCAGCCTTATTAGAAGAGAACGACACTCAAACGGCGCGCTAGCAATCCATAATACTGTATCAAAATATAACTAGCCATTGGAAATAATAGCTAGATGACATCAACGTCTATTCACGAAATCTTTATCTAAAGTGTTGCATTTTTTAAAATTATAATATCAGTACGAATAGTATTCAACACAACGCCACGCACACTACATAAAATATTACGTATTAGCATAGAACTATACAATTAGAGTAACTATGGCTGCGTTCTAATTTATCGTTGAAACGTGTTCCACTATTAGAATGCGATATTCCGGTCGTTCGGTGTTTGAGCGTTGGAGGCCAAATTGGACTAATTGGACATACAAAAGTGAAACCTATTTTTTCGCATCACAGCTCATCTAAATATAATACATCAATGCGTATTGAATATGATCTGAGTTTTTCACAGCCAAAATTATTATGTAACACTGTGACGCTGTCCTGTTGGCTAAATAAAGAGGAAGCGCAACACGGCATGATATCCCAAAAAATTAACATAATATTACGCACAGTGATAATTTATGTTTCGACTCTATGAGAATATAAGGATTCTGTTTATTTTATTTGGCTCATCTTACTAGAATGACTTCCGTAGTGGAATATTGAGGTTGTTCAATCACTCAATGGCACCAGGAGTCACTTGGTTCAGCAGTACAAAGTGTGCTTGTGCAGTGTGCACAGTGGGAAACTGGTGAAAATAATATTCTTCTACGATATGTTTTTTTAGTTAGAATGGTGTAGTTTTATTGTTTTTTATTTTTTATTTCTAAAATACCTAAAAAACAGACTGATTTTTTTAAATATTAATGTCTAGTAAGTTGAAGAGGTAGTTTTTAGTGTATTTTTGCTCAAATCAAAGGCCACAAAATATACCGAATTTTCGTGATTTCAAAGACAACATTCGAAAATTTTTTATTTTTTTTTTTTTATTTATTTATTTATTTCATTCAAAATACAGTTTTTACATAAAAAGCATACTCTGCACATCTCACTAGGGCATTCCTGTATCAAGATGTGCAGCTTTACAATAATATCATTTAAAAAAATACATATATGTAAATTTAAAATAATAACAACATTAAATTAAATTTAAACCAAAAAAGAAAAGTTTATGACACGGACGTTTCGAGACCGGTAGACAAAAATAAACAAAATTTTAGTAACAAATGTATGAAAAAAAAATAAAAACAAAAAAGTCAACAAAAGAAGCATTATTAAGTAAGTTGGCAACAATAATATTCTTCTGTTAACTAAAGTACAAGGTACCTGTGCTGGCTTATCAGACGCAAGCATAGGGTAACCATACTAACAATTACAACATGGAAAGTATGAATAATAGATTATAAGAAAAAAAATAAAAATAACTAAATAAAAAAAGGTAAATAATAACCGATAGGTAAGTAGATAATATTATAGTAAAAAGTAAGTAAGTAAATAATTTAGCTAGACAATAATTAAAGTAAATATTAATACGATAATTAAGTAGATAATAATAATAATAAGTAACATAATAATAAAAAACCAAAAGTTATTTTAGAAGTAAATAAGTACATGCGCAGTAAGTAAATAAGGATTGTATCGAAACAGAGCTTCCACAAGGAATTATGATATAAGCGACAACATGGGTGATCTAAAATCATCTAAAATCATCACTCTCATAAAATCATCAATCAAAATATTTGTGACTTAAGTTATTAGTAATTTTTGAAAAAAATCTCCGTTTTACAACATTGGAAATCCGAACTCCTCGCCACTAATTTCATATTTAGACCCAAAAACCGAAGTTAATATTTTTACTACACCTGTAGTTACGTATTATATCACATTTAGAAAGTATCCAGAGCGAGATTTGTGCCAGTAGGGCTCATTTATGTGCACATTTATATATGACAACAACAAAATCATTAATTAAAATAATTGAAGATTTCAGAATAAGCCGAACATGTGACAAAAGCAATAAAAACAAGTGTGATTTACCGCCTTGTTCTACAAAACGATAAATTGGTAAGTCCCTGGCATCCCACGTAAGTTCGGCAACGCATATACTCCTAGCCGCGAAGACTGAATATTCCGTAGAGGGGCAAGTGCCTGCTTAACACGCGATTGGGGCCGCTGGTCACGTGTCCCGGCCCCCGGACTAGCCCGGGCCAAGGGACCCTTTTATCGCTCGATTGGTAATCTTAACTGAAAACAGCGATGTCTCGTGTCCAATGAAAGCACAACTACTGTCAAAGGCACAATTTTATTTGATTTATTATAATTATTATCGTCTTTAATATTGTTAAATTTTCTCACACAACGAATTGATTTGACATTATTAATACATTTACGAAGACAATAATACGAACATAAAATAGTAATAAAAGATGCAAATTATTCATTTAAACCAATTTAAATATAGACGCAAAGATGTCACCCTCGTGACACCATGGGGTGTTTAGAAGTTCTTTATTGTATGCCCAAAAGATGGGAAAAGGTAGGAACCAGAAAAAAAAGTAGAAAACTAAAATATTTATGTCACATGATAATCCAGAGGAAGATTGACGGAAGAGAACCCAACAAAGGAAATCGCCACACTGTAACCTGCAGGGTAAACATTATTCTAATGATAGCCAACTTTCGATAAGATATATAGAGTTAGAAATTCGAAGATATGATCAAATTATTAATCGGTGTAATTTCATACATAGGAACAATAAGTAGGTACCTATATAAGTATTTTAATTTCATGAAAAACCGAAAAGGGTTGGATAAAAAATAAAGGGAAATATTTTTTATCTTAAAAAACAATCAATCTTATTGGCAAGGGAACAAAAACCACAAAAAATGGTCGGCCTCATTTTTTTTTTGCGTTTCATGCTTAGCCAGCGATATTGTAGGGCATGTTTTCGTCATTTTCTTGATATTGAGGGCATACTTTAACCCGATGAAGGGCTGAGGGGAGATCGACTCGAAACTATTAATTGGGCTTACATAAACGCCAAGATCAGGAAGCGTGACAGCGTGACCCGTGATAGTTCCACTTTAAAATATCCTGCAAAAAGTAAGCCATAATATGGTTACCTAAATATTATGTACGTACGTACATTCCAACAATAACGTTAACCGAAATTTAGCTTTTTTTTACCAAAACCATTACTATGAAGCTTGGCGTGAACGTTTTTGACAAAAACGATGAAAATTGGTGTTTTTCTGACTGTCTAGTTTATTATCACGTGAAACTAATTGTAATGTTTTAATTAAACAATGTTTTAAAATGGGTATTCGAAATATGAACTTTGTAATGTTTGAGGATGTGTAAAGGTTACAATATTTATAACGATGACAAATATTATTTTCCCCTAAATTGATGAGTTAGAAAAAGCAGCTTTCTACGTTGAAAAGATTTACGTTGATTATCACGACAATTTTCTTCACAATTTTTTAAAGAATATTCCAGATAATAAGTGTGAACTGAGATTTACAACTCCTACCTTCCATAGATTTCAAAAACAGCTCAACACGCTTCCGACATTATTTTTTTATATGTACACTTAAAACGAACTAACGCCGGGCACATGGCGAGCGGTTCCAAATTCCTCGTTCCCACCATTCTACAAATTCCACGGGCATTTCTGGAATCGATTTTGTTGAATCGGTGAACCTCCCACTGGAATACAAAGGCGGAAAGCCATCACGTGCTGCGCTGCGATATTTTCCTTCGAGTAAATCCCTGAACCGATTAGTTGAGATCATTACTGCACAAGGGTTCTATATTACATACGTACAGAAAAAAAACAAAGCATTTCATGTGTAGGAACTTGCATGGCTTTTTACGGTATCTAAATATTGGTATAAAGACTTATAAAGATTGTTAAGAGTTACTAATTAAATTACTGTATATTAATACTATTCTTCTGCATAGAATTTCTATATAACTAAGAGCAAATTTTACTTCATGATTACTGTTCCACGTAACTATTATAACAATAATTGAATAACTTGTATAGCACCGTTTTTGTGAAAATTTACCTTAAGGGCGCTGTACAATTTATTAGAAATTACTAGATTCCATCCAATTTTATTATTTACAAACAGATTCAGAAAAAACATACTTTTTATATATACATATTATAATAGATAAATAAACATATTATAATACATAAATAAATGTTTGTAAAAGCCCGTATGGGCGCAGAATATAAAGATAAATAAATGGTTCTATGACAACCAAGGATAGTGGAAATTAAGTGATATAAAGTCATTAAAAGTGAATAAAAAAATAAACTGGCCTACAAACCTGATCTAAAGCAAAGTAATATTTAACCTACTTATTTTTTGAAACTTTCCTTGACTTTATATCTATTTTTTTTCAAAACGGTGTTTTTCTTGCCCACTCTTTTTTTCATATTTTTATGTGAATACCGCACAAGAATCCCAACTACTCCCATTTGGAGCCAGTGAGACTATGGTATCGCCAATTGGGGAATGTTGTGAGTCTGAAAGTAGAAGAGGAATGAAATGTGGAAGAAGACAGTGGGGAAGTACCCGACTATTCCAATCTGGTCACCAAATACAGCTTAAGCCATTAAACCAACGTTTCTATTTTAAATGGCGGTCTTTCATCAGAGCGATACTGAAAGAATATATCACTCTTTTAGAAAGTTCTTCACCCTTCAGACTTCAATCATTCAGGAATTGCAAAGTATAGTTATTAAAATCAATCATAATGCGCGGCGTCTTCCTTCACAAAGTCTAGCATAAATTAATATTTATTATAAAAGCGCGATATGTCTTATTTTGCAAAACTAATCGTATGCCGATATAACTATAATCGATTTGCCTCATGCAGTTTAAGTCCAAAAATTAAGGCTTTCTTTATTGTATTTGATTATTTTAATACTCATTTTAAAACATTTAAGAGCCAATAAACATTATCATAATTTAAAAGATAAACTTAATGCAGAGGGGGAATGATCAATGATCATTATCTTATTCCGTGTCGGCAAATGGCCCGGAACGATTATAATCTGAGTTGTATTATTAGGGACATTTCCCTGTCAAGTGATCCATTATGACAAGGACACGGCCCGCAATTAGCGCCCCAATTACATAAGTTTTGATTAGAATTAACCTGAAAGCCATTGTTACCAAAGTAGCAATGAAATCATTGAAATATTGGAAACGCGAAAGGATCTTAACGATAATACCCTCATCACCTAAAATCAATCGGTTCCATAGACATATAATGTTAACAACAAGCTCAGACAGTCTTGTTTATACTCGTATAAATAGACAACCTCCAAGGCAGATGAGTGTAATGTTTAGGATTCAGACTGATGATATACGTCAGAAGTCGACTGACTACCGCGTAAGCCTTTCTGAGACGTAGAGAATCGACAAAATGTCGAATGAGCTAAAATTATGCTGTTATTTTTATATTTGAAATAACTTATTGAATTATTAAAACTTCATTTTTTTAATATTTAAATTTTGAACATAATATTGGCGTTTTAATTTTCAAATTAAATAAATTTTAAGGGAATATCCCTCATCCTCCTACTACCGCTAACGATGTGCTCCATTGAATTTAAGTATTGTGTTATAGAATTTTGTCCAAATACCATCGCCCTCTGTTGAACTCCACCGCTTCGTCTGCGGCATTGAGAAATTGCTCTACCCAGGCTACGAGTAGTACCTTCAACGGTAAATAGTCCCAAATTATCAGTGTTTAATGCAGCAGCACGGCTCATAACCGGGGTTTCTAAATATTCGCACATTTCAGAACACCTTTGTAACCTTCACTGGCTGAAGTGCCCTGAAAGAATCCAGTACAAATTGTGCTGGATGGTGGTTAAATCCATCAATGAAATGGCCCCACCCTACATCTCTGAACTATGGTCCCGGAAAACACTGGTCTGAGGCAGTCAACTCTTACATCAGCAACATCATCAGCTGTAGGCAGACTGATGGAACCTAAGCGCAAGCCGAATACAAAGTTTGGTGATCGCGCTTTCGGAGCATCTGAGCCGAAGGCTTGGAACAAACTTCCTCCGGAACTAAGATCCATAGCAAGTCCAACAGAATTCAGGTCGAAACTAAAACATACCTTTTTAAGTTGTCATACACTTAAATTAAACATACCATTCCTGAGAGAAAGTCCAAGTATATTCAATTTTCCAATTATGTCCTAAATCCTGTATCTAAATTTCACTATAAACAATTTGTTCATGTTAATAAAATGTTAGTCTTAAGTGACCTTCCAGGGAAGTATGTTACTGTATATTATCTCCGTATATATTTAGTAATAACATAGATCATTGCAGAAATGTATTATATATTCTTACAGCTCCCTTGACGTGATTTTGCACGAAAACGGCGCTTTACAAATCATCCTAATATAATTATTATTAAATATGATTTAAGATTTTCACGGCCAAAAGTATTTTTGCTATTTGTTTTTGGGGTGTTATGCCGTGTTACGCTAACTCCTTCTTTAGCCAACGTTTCGGACAGCATTGCAGTGTCCATCATCAGGGCAGATGTGTTGATGATGCATGACACATCTGCCCTGATGATGGACACTGCAATGCTGTCCGAAACGTTAGCTAAAGAAGGAGTTAGCGTAACACGGCATAACACCCCAAAAACAAATAGCAAAAATTATTATTATTATTAAAACAAATGAAAAAATTCATGAAAATTTACTCATACATTCTTACTGGCAGTAAAAAAGAAGATCTTCAGAGTCCGCTGAAAATAGAGTGATGAAACACCCGTCTATGGGGATAACCTATCTTATTTTCTTTACTTTTTACGTTTCTTTACTAAAAATGTGTCATAGCTCACCAAGTATTAATCCTATCGACTTAGCGTAGTGATCTCACTCCATTCAGCACGAATGAAAACGTAGTAAACTAGATACCTCACTCGATCTAGTTTTTTTTATTTTATTTTTTTTTTATGTTTTTATATTTGTATGTTTTTTACAATAAATATAAAATTATACATATTATACAGTGTTATCAAGGTAAATAATAATAGCTTTTCCTCACCATAAAGAGACGAGGCTCTTGTGTTTGGTGAGTGAATCCTAGCTCAATTATATGGAATCATGTAAGTAAGTAAATAATATATTTGCAAAACCAAAGGGATAAGTAAGAAATAGGCAAGATTTATCAATAATACAGTTTCAAAATTTGAAGGAAATAATAATAAGAGTAAAATATGGACTTTTATAGTAGTTTTAGGTAATTTTTAAATTTTATTTTAAATTCCTGAATATCTTCAATATTTTTTAGATATAATGGAAGGATGTTAAAATATGTTATACCTAGATAGAGATAGGTATTTTGTGTGTGCTTTGTATTAAGTTTTGGGATTTTGATAGTTTTTTGATATCTTGCTGATGAATTGAATTGTAAGTTATTTAACTGTATTTCTTTATAAATTTGTAGAATTGAATATTTTTTATATATGTTGTCTATTGTCTATATAGTTTGTAAACACATATTCTTTAAAAAAATTCCCCCTGCCCTTAGAGGGGTACTCCACAATTTGTTGGGCGGACACTGCAGATCTTCACTTGTATTGCAAAGATTTTGTCATTTATCTTGTATATTTTGATTATAGAATCAATGTAGTTATCTCTGTATTAAATGATAACTATGAAGAATCGAAACATTACTTGTAATGACTTATTTAGACACCTGATCGGAATTGTTAGATGGTTCCCAACCCCAGGGCCGGCCCTGAATCAAACGGCGCTTAGAGCGAGTGAAATTTTAGTGCCCTTTGTAAAAACCAGTAGACGCC
Source organism: Hesperophylax magnus (assembly GCA_026573805.1). Taxonomy (NCBI): domain Eukaryota; kingdom Metazoa; phylum Arthropoda; class Insecta; order Trichoptera; family Limnephilidae; genus Hesperophylax; species Hesperophylax magnus. The sequence continues at coordinate 1,052,165 of JAIUSX010000165.1, read as the reverse complement.
TACGTAAGTGTAATCAATAATATTCGGATGATTTGTATTAGTGTGTAGTGCCGTTTTTATGAAAAATAAACTAAAAGGCGATGTGTTAGGACCGTTAGGTGTTAGGTGTAATCAGCGCCTAGGCGCCTTGACAATTCCGGTCCTACCCAAACCTTTTTTTGAAATGAAGAAAACTAATACAAAATATATATGTCGATTGATCTATCGAAACAACTTTCACACCTGATTTCGGCTGTCGGTGACATGGGTAAGTGATGTGAAATATTACTGCGTAATGCGTAACATTATTATATATAGTTCAATGAACTTTTAATTCGAAATTGGAACTGCATATAACAGACGAGCGATAAAGGTACCAACATAACCAAAACATAACCATAAACATAACATAACCAACATAACCATAAACATAACCAAAATATGATAAGTAAAATTAAATATTATACACGTTCTTCAAGAATTATCCAAAAATACATACACGCACATATAAATTTGTGTTTTCATGTTTCAATATATGTCTGTGAAAAAAATTAAATAAATAAATAACTTTCTACTACAACACATAAATACCTGTCACACTTAATCACAAACACGTAAACACCTCAGCACAGGTTCTCCTAGTGAGGTGTTCACGTAACATACAATATCACCCACACACAGTTTTACCTATATCAACCTATGTTCTTTATTTTTTATACCTTTTTATGTACTTTTTTCTCTGTACTACAATATAAACCACTGTAATCATTTGTAAAATGTGTATTCAAGAATAGACATAAATAAATAAATAATTTTATTGATAAATATATCTTCATTTGAAATGGTGTTTTTTTTATGTTTGACAGGTGCTTATATGAATTAACCCGTCACGCGCCGCAGTAGCCGATAGGCACGTTCAAAAAAATTATTTGTCTCCATAACGGAGCTATTCTGGGTAAAATATTTATAGCAGATTATACATGTACTACTTTTATTAAAAAATATATATGAAAGCATTATCTGGGAAAATGGTGAAATTTACAAAAAAAAATGGTTGCAAAAATATCACGAAAATAGCATCAGCTGTCGCGACGTTGCCACGACGGTTAATAGATTGAATGCGCGCATGGTTTCACTGAACTAGGTCCAGTGGACACACTTTAGTTGGTCGTCCATCCAGCTATTTCATTCGTACACACATATTTTTGAATGGCTATCCTTTTCATAAGCGGTGCGACATTTATCATTCGATTAGTATAAATATAACGTGTTTATATGTTTATTATGTCATTGGGTAGATGACATTATTTTTAATATTTACCAACATTCGATAGGAAAATTCTTTATTTTGAACATTTTTTAATAAATACTTTCAGCTTCACAAATCCTTCAATTATAATATCCCGAGATTTTTCACGGTTCTGCGCTAGTATACTTATAATTTCGTTAAACTGATTTCAGAGGTAAAAGGGTGAAATAAAACTAATTTAAAACAGTAATAAAGTAAATTGTATAACTTATCGCTGAACTGAAAAGATTAGGCAGCCATGTCGTTAAAACTTGGTTCGACGCGAGAGTTACTAACTGGAATAATATATTATTCCGTTAATTTTTAGGCTTCCACTTTTACAGGTACTTACTTACCTAAAATTATTATAACGGGGGATAGGCTTAAACCGCGTGACAGTGCAAAGTTGGTATAATTCGTTATTTTGCCTAAGTGAAAATAAACGTAATTTTCTTTATGAGACACTTCGCCTGGGATCATATAACAGCATTGTTGTGGTAAATTATATTTTTAATACAATAATTTGTAGCTTATTTAGCCTTATTAGACTTAATCTTCCTTGGGTAGAACTCCAGCTCCTTTCCTTCAATGATGTAACCGCGGCGCGTCCGCACTGGCCGGGGCGTGATTTCAGGCAAGCCAAATGTCTGCCGGTTTGGAATCGTTCCTCTAGCGCTGGCTACCTTGGCCGTCTTTTGGAGGGTGGTGTACTTCTTGGCGGTCTTGTTGTTGAACTTCCTGGGCATGTGATCCGCATCTTGAACACTCCGATGAAAAAAGGTGGGAAAACGAATGCAGGAAAAGAATCAATCGAATAAAACAAGCCGTCATCAACGATATCCGGTAAAATCTGTGCTTCTGGCAAATTGCAAACTTTAAACGATTTGATTGGAATGGGTTTTTGAAAATTGAAGAAAAATTTATATAGTCAAGAACAATGCAAAGCGTAAGCTTTCAATATCACCCTGTTGAGGACCGTCATCTTAAATGAAATCGTTGGCTTAGCTTGAAAGGGATTTCAGTGTGTTTAGTAACTAAATCACATCCTTCCTTGATTATTTCCTTTCATTCCGCCTCACAACATCCTCCAATTGTGGATGCCATAGCAAAACTATGGGGTGCTCCCCTCTTATTCGCTTAGTTTCTTAGTGTAAAAATAGGTAGTCATAGACACATACATACTTAACTTCATAATAGCTACAGCAGATCATAAAGGTCACAAAAAATCGAATTAGGACATTTTCGGAAAACTTCGTAAATATATAAAAAAATCTTTCGTTATCCTACATGTATTAAAAAAAAAAATATATATATATATATATATTTATACATTTGTTATGCCGAAACTTTAATTATACGAAATTCCCTCGACAAAAAAAATCGCAAATAAGCTCCAAAAAATTATTTAAAACACGTTATGTACTGTTATTTTACGTTATGGGCATGAAACAATTCATTGTATCTTTAAATGCAACTAAAACATTTGTCGAGAGATTTTTGGTCTATTCCAAACGAGTGGTGTTTTATTAAACCTTTTCACTATTTTCGCTTAATTATTATCATTTTTTAATATTAATACTACGGGGCCTTAAGTGAAAATTGAAGATGTCCACCGACTCGTCATAATTATTATCCTTTGTTGGTTTCCAGGCAATGAAGAGAACATAATAAAAGTAATTGGTCCCAGAATTTCTGCATCGAAAAAAAATCCAGACTTCTAGTAAGATGGTATGGGTGGAAACGTAACAGTATCGGAATGAAATGCATAAAAATGATAAAACATGTACAAACTTTGCGAAAATTCCAATGAATTTATGAATAACCTACCCGCGGTAAATTTTTCCTTCCTTTTTAATACTGACACAACAAACCCCGTTTAATCTAAGCTAAATAAATGAAAGCAGAAACCGTGATTCTTGCTAGCACCGAGTAAAAAAATTCAACGAAAAACCGAGGTTATTGCCGACCAGAGAAAGCGCCGTCTATCACGGTTTGTGGAAATTATTATTTGAAGCTTTTATTATTTCTAAACACGCATTCGCAGTCGGCAGATATAATTTAGTTTTTGCCATTGCTGACAATGTTTATACATAACTAAAGCACCGATAAAATTATCCTTTTGAGTTGGCATTCGATGGTGACCAAAGCTTGTTTCAAATAACTTAAATAATAGTATTTTTATTGTTATAGTTAGTTTAGGTTAGGTCGTCACCAGCCACCAGTCTCAGAAAGCCTACCTTTTTTTTCAACTGGCCAGAACACTAGGTAAAATGTTAGCATCTCGTCGCTTATGTTGTTGTATAGAACCAAAGTGCAAAAAATCATCCGTAACCGCACTTGATAAACAATTTACCGGTGTTTAAAAACCTGCATTAAAACATTTTCATCGGTTCAAATGCGAATGTGGACCAGAGTTGCTATTGAAAATATAGCATAATATGTTCTAAAATACCCACAAGAGATGAATAGATGTTCGAATTCCTCACAAAATTCACACATGTTCCTTTACCTCCAAAATGAAAGAAAATTCTATTGAAAGTACCATTTTTTTTTATTATTTTGTCATTTTCCGATTTCCTCTTTCATTCAGGCTTTAATTTTTTTTTATATTTGCTACAAACTAAAAATTAAATATAGTACGTTCTCACAATTTTTGTAAATATTATTTTTTTCATATGGCTGGATAATTAAAAAACGCCTAGAATTCCCGCACTATCCCCACAAAAAGGTTCTCCCAGCAAAAAACCAAATTCTTGTAAAATCTTAGAAATTTTCCGCAATTTGGGGAATTTTCAACGAATTGGCAACCTCGACGTGGATTTTGTAGACCATAGATATATTTCTCACGTAGACTGGTTGTGATGAACCAGCCGTTTAGTCGTATCAAACCAAACGGGGTGTTTTAATGGGATGGTGTTTTATTAGTTTTTAAATGAAGATTACTAAATTCTACGTATAATAATATATAATAAAACTTATATATTCATGAACCTGAATATATATTTTTAAAGTCATAATATTTTTCACTGGGGTTCCTTATTATGGACGAATAAATTGATGTAGGTAGACCGATAAAATTGCTATTTTTAATTTATTAAGAATGTCTTGAATGAATAGATAGGTTTCCAGAAAAACTTTTAATAAAATACGAATGTATCATCACGATTTCGGAACAAGTGTTCATAAAAATCCTAATATTTTCCCATTTCGCATTTATATTATCAGGGCAAACGCAGATGGATAAACAAGTGTTCAGATTTATTAGGAATTTGCAAAAAGTTAATCAGGAAACGGCCTGCAATCCCGTTTATAACCGATAATATTAATAATATTAATATAATATGATAATATTAATAATAATATTATTATAATAATTTGAAGAGATTCTTGATAAATTACCAATACTTATTTTTCTCCGTGTACTTGGATACATACATAGGTGTATAGAATATACGTTGTACCCGTAATATCACGAAATAGTATTTTAATTATTTATACAATGTCTTCAATAATAGCAAAATCAATGCGTGGCGTCATTTTAATTTTTAAAAAAAATTACGTCTTGTATAATATTACGAGTATATAGTTGTTTGATTTCTTCATACTGCGGCTTACAAGAAGTTTCTTTCATAGCAGGGGTTCACACAGAAATGATTATTCAAGCGGTAGTTAGATTAGGTCCAAAAATAACAAAATGGTTATTAAATCTAGGCAGGACTGATTCCGAAATATTACTAAAAAATGTAATCTGATAATTATTTATCACGAATGCCTAGTTGAGTCTTCAATTTTACATACTTATTTTCTCTATTCTTAAATCCTGTATTCCTCTAGGATAATTCGAAACCTGTTAATTTGACTGTCCTAAAACGGCAAACCTTCCTAAATGGACAGTCAAAAGCTTCCTTGCATATAACGTAATGAATATTATAAAAAATAATAAATAAATTATTTTTCTGTATCTTGTTCTGTTTAATCTTTCGTTTAGATTTATTGGCATTATCTTCTTCTTTCATAATAACGGTCACAACTAGGAATCGATTTCAGTTGTGACCGTCGTCTTTTTATTTTTCTGTATCTTGTTTTGTTTAATCTTTCGTTTAGATTTATTGGCATTATCTTCTTCTTTGATAATAACGATCACAACTAGGAATCGATTTCAGTTGTGACCGTCGTCTTTTTATTTTTATGTATCTTGTTTTGTTTAATCTTTCGTTTAGATTTATTGGCATTATCTTCTTCTTTGATAATAACGGTCACAACTAGGAATCGATTTCAGTTGTGACCGTCGTCTTTTTATTTTTATGTATCTTGTTTTGTTTAATCTTTCGTTTAGATTTATTGGCATTATCTTCTTCTTTGATAATAACGGTCACAACTAGGAATCGATTTCAGTTGTGACCGTCGTCTTTTTATTTTTATGTATCTTGTTCTGTTTAATCTTTCGTTTAGATTTATTGGCATTATCTTCTTCTTTGATGATAACGGTCACAACTAGGAATCGATTTCATTTGTGACCGTCGTCTTTTTATTTTTCTGTATCTTGTTCTGTTTAATCTTTCGTTTAGATTTATTGGCATTATCTTCTTCTTTGATGATAACGGTCACAACTAGGAATCGATTTCAGTTGTGACCGTCGTCTTTTTATTTTTCTGTATCTTGTTCTGTTTAATCTTTCGTTTAGATTTATTGGCATTATCTTCTTCTTTGATGATAACGGTCACAACTAGGAATCGATTTCATTTGTGACCGTCGTCTTTTTATTTTTCTGTATCTTGTTCTGTTTAATCTTTCTTTTAGATTTATTGGCATTATCTTCTTCTTTGATGATAACGGTCACAACTAGGAATCGATTTCAGTTGTGACCGTCGTCTTTTTATTTTTCTGTATCTTGTTCTGTTTAATCTTTCGTTTAGATTTATTGGCATTATCTTCTTCTTTGATGATAACGGTCACAACTAGGAATCGATTTTCAGTTGTGACCGTCGTCTTTTTATTTTTCTGTATCTTGTTCTGTTTAATCTTTCGTTTAGATTTATTGGCATTATCTTCTTCTTTGATGATAACGGTCACAACTAGGAATCGATTTCAGTTGTGACCGTCGTCTTTTTATTTTTATTTGTCTTTTTCTATTATTCATGTTTCGTTTAGATTGATTAGTATTATCTTTTTTTTAACATTTATTATTTAGCCCCAAAGGTATTATTGAATTATTAAATGCTTTTGCTTGCGGTCTAATCAGTCATATCCATCGATACATCACAATATTTTCGTATAAACAGTGTATTTAGTGTTATAATATTAGATCTGTATTGGGTAAGGCACACTGTAGGAATAATTTTAAGAACCACAAACACTGAATTACCATTTTTTTTTAAGTTTGTTATACGAGTAGTTAAGCGCACTGGAAGTGAAATGACACTAAACTGCGCTATATAAATGCCATGTTATTATTATTATTATTATATGGTAATATAAAATTATTATTATAAATAATACATTCAAATCCATAACGGGGCTGATAGATACACGACGCTATACGCATAGTGGTTTGGCCTATTTCAGTATATCACCCGCTATACAATCCAAATGGGAATGTATGGCGAGCGATATGCTGAAATAGGCCGTGCCACGAGAATATGGTGTGGTCTGTCACAGGATTTAATGGAATAATGGATACTTATATATATATTTTTTCAAAGACCATGAATGTTTTGCGCATTAATTTTCTTTATTTTTTTTCAACCGTTTGTATAGCTTTATATAATAACCATTAAGTTTAAAGAAACCCAATTGAAAACATTTTGACAGCCGAATAACTTGGCGCCTTTAGTATGTCTTCTGGTGGCCTGCAAAGTTAACCGTGTCAATCTGTAATCCAGGGTTATTTGTGGCCAGGGGTAAGTTTCAAAAGATTTCGAAGAAACAAAAAGAATACCGTGAATTCAATAACGGAATCACAGTTTTTATTATATTCAGAAAACGGTATTGTTCGCATTGGAAAACGACAAAATGCAGTTCGTCGAATGGTTCCGTTCTTAATTTGAAATCGAAGTGTATTGGATAGATATTGCACTCCAGGAAGTGCCATGTTCCAGGCTCTTCCGTCACGGTTTCCGTACGCTCTGGATAGCGACGTCTTTCCGGTACAGGGTTTGACAAAATTTTCCGAAAACAATGTCCAAAATTTTGCTTTTATTTACCATTCCCCAATCAAAAGGGAGAATAGCTAACATTATATGTAAATGGTCAAACTGAACATAAATAAATATTTTACTGAAAGATAAGTTAATTATTTTCCATGAATCAAGTAATTTTTAAGTGTTTAAATTTGAGTGAGATATATAATACATAAATCACCTAGAGGGCGCTTTACATTTTTATTTATTTTTATTTTTTTTTATTATTGTACGACGGACAGGTAAGTCCAATTATGTTACAATTTTATTAAAACTAACAATACATGTACATATTTTTTTTTAAACATGATATAGTGATATTAAACACATCTATATCCGCTGGTAGGGCATTTAGCAAGGTCATACCTCTTGTCATGCTATGTTGGGCAATGACATCTGTCCGACCCTGCGGTATACAGAATAGGTCGTGGCTACGATTTCGACAGTATTTATCAGGAACGAATAAGCCACAGCATGACAGGAGATATGGGCAATCGATAAGGTTTTTTAGTAACTTTAATTCAAATACCATGAGTCCGGCATTACGCCTAGTCTCCAGGCTTTGGTAATTTGTCTCCTTTAGCAGTTCCACGTGATGCATGAATTTCGGATATATTCCGTATGATCGCATGTAAACATACCTTAGGAATTTTTTTTGAATTTGTTCAATCATATTTATGTATTTAAGTTGATGAGGTATCCAGACAGTACTGGCGTACTCCAGCTTGCTTCTGACCATTCCGTTGAACATGGCGGTCGTTGCTTCTATGTTATTGAATTGTTTGCAAGTTCTAATTACAAAACCAAGAGTTTTGGAGCAAGCCGGGGTAAGCTGGACTATGTGGTTTGAAAATGTCAGCTTGGGATCAAAGATCACCCCAAGGTCCTTGATGATGTTTACGCGTGTAAGTACTTCACCATTCATTCTATACTGGCAGAATAGCGAATTTTGTAAACGACTATAAGTCATAACAACGCATTTTTTAATATTGAAGTTAAGTTTATTTTCTACCGACCATATCATGATTGAATCGAGGTCGGCCTGCAGTTTCGAATAATCATAATCTGATTCGATTTCCTTCATCAGTTTCATGTCATCCGCGAATAGTAGACATGAGCTGTGACGTATGCAATCCTGAATGTCATCTATCAGAATAAGGAATAACATGGGACCGAGATTCGATCCTTGAGGAATTCCTGACAGAGCTGCGAACTTATGAGAGTCGTATCCATTTATATTTACATACTGACTTATATCTTTTAAATATGACGCAAAAAATGTCAGTAAGGGTTGATTAAAATCTATTTTATGCATCTTTTTTATTAGAATATCGTGATCTACTCGGTCAAATGCCTTTGCGAAGTCCGTGTAGATTACGTCCGTCTGATGCCTACAGTCTAGGCCTTGTGCTACCCGTCGAGAGAAAGAGAGTAAGTTGGTTACCGTTGATTTCTTCGGTAAGAAGCCATGTTGATTACCTCTTAAGAAAGGCGTGATTTGTGGACTGATTTTATCACAGATAATCATTTCAAAAATTTTTGGAATTGTTGACAGTACTGCAACTGGTCTATAATTTCTGACGTCAGTCTTTTCATCAGCTTTGTGAATGGGGCTGACCCTCGTTAGTTTCCAACACTGTGGAAATGTGGAAGACATTATGCAGAGATTAAATATGTACGCAAGGGGTACACAGATATTTGGAGAGATTTTTATAATTATTGAAGGAGGAATACCGTCCGGACCAGTAGCCTTATCAGGTCGGAGATTCCGGATACAAGTTTCTATTTCCTGGATGTTGGTCAATCCGAGTGAGATATCTCCAACGTTCCAGGGTGATGCTAAAGTAGGTAGTCTATTCCAAACATTTTGTTTTTAAATATGTTGAAAAACGTCTTTAATAATCACATTAATATCATTGAAAGAAAAGTAACTAATATCGATGACTAATGGTATTAAAATCGATGAAATTTAATACTCTCATTATTAAGTTCTGCGAGAATTTTAGTTTTTGTTATTATGGCAGCCGTTTTGGTGTTTAAAACTAACCGAGATGCATACGAATGCGACTCGTAAACACGAAATGTTCAGGAGAACCGAAAAAATATGTTAATTTAGAAAATCTCTTGTAACTTCCACAAATAGTTTTATTTTTTATTTTTTTATTATATATTACACACTTTACAAATATAAGGCAAAAAATTCCCGAATTATAATATTACATAAAAATTACAAATTAATTCTTTCAGTAAGCCAAGTCTTCAGTAAGTTCACCAATTTTTTGTTTTGGGCACAGTTTTTAATTTCAGCAGGTAACATATTAAAACAACTCGGAATCATATAGTTTAACGTTCTTTGTCCATATTTATTTGTATTCTTGGGTACAATAAGTCCTTCATTAAAGTTAAAACGAGTACTATGATTATATTCTAGCCTGTATATAAGGGGTTATTTATATGCTGAAATATGATTTTGTACCACAGAATTGCTCTCACTGAAAGAATTTTGAGACTCTGATAGAAGTATGGAATATTATGCCTATCTTTGTATAATTTTTTTTCAGCTAATAATTTAACCAATGAATTTCGCACGGATTGAACATGGTCGATATTAGGTTTACAGGAAAATCCCCAAGCTATTATTCCATACTTTATAAAAGATTCAGCTAAAGATAAATAACTTATTCGAAGTTTGATAAATTATTTGAAAAAAAAGGTTTTTTTTTATTGGTGCCCTTTTTTACTTATTTAAAGTACGCTCTAACGTGTTTAAATCGTACTTTATGGAACGCGCGTTTTTTAAAGTTACCATGGCAACATTAACAAATCAACAAAATGTGAAGTCTAAGGACGGGTTGTTTCGGAGAATCTGAACAATTCATCAAATTTCAACGTTCATTTTCAAGTTCTGTGAAAGATTTTTTCAAGTTCTGTTTTTATTTCAGTTTTGTCAAGCAACTAGCCTACAATGATATAAAAACAGAACTTGAATAAGTCTTTCACAGAACCCGAAAACGAACGTTGAAATTTGATGAATTGTTCAAATTCTCCGAAACAACCCGTCCTAAATGTCAACTTTTAACTATAAATCTGACAGGAATATTTTAAACGTCAAATAAAACTTTACAAATGTTTCAAAAATTATTCCTATTTTTCAGGTATTAACCGCGATTCTGCTTTGGTATTTAAATTATGAATGTTAGAACTCATTTTACAACACACAATAACTAGTAAAAACTGTGATGTCAACTATTAATCTTATGTGACAGATTGCAAATTAATGTTTGTGTTTTTCATTTCCATGACAACAAGATATTGTGATGTCACATCACGAATTCATTAATAGTTCTTATTTCCAAATTTTTAATAATAATATCAATATTTATGTTTTCAAAGTGTACCAATAAAAAAAATAGCGTAAAGTATTCGTGGATAACTGGTCTTTAAAACACTTGCTTTATTTCGAGCACTCGGCTACGCCGTCGTGCTCGAAAAATCGCGCGTGTTTTAAAGACCTGTTTATCCACTTATACTTTAATATACTATTTTTCAATTATTTATCTCCAACATTTACCGAAATACTTCACTTGTTGTGCAAATCGACATATTTCTTATAAATAATTACATTACGAGTGGATTATTATTATATTCGCAATAATTCGAAAATGTGAAACCTTATTAATTTAACATTATTTTCACTGGCCAAAACAGACTAACTGCAAAGTATTTGCTAATAATAAAATCGATGGCTTAGATCACGTAACTGAAAAATTTCTTTGAATTTCAAAATTATATCAATTAAAAATCCTAATTGAATAACTTCTCTCCTTCACAGTGGTGGATAAGTTGATTGCATAGAATAAGGAAGAACGTTGGGTGTAAGTAGCTGTTTTAATGGCAACATTTCTTATTCCAGTGCCCTTTCCTACACAAGCCTAGATATAGCCAGGGCATTCTCCCAGGCAATTCTGCAGGCCTGGAAAAGGGTAAATGATTCGAAGTATTTGAATTTTATATTAACTAAAACGCTCTTGTGCTTGAGCACCACCCTGTAGATATTGTACAGATAGATGGACTCGTTGATAGGAACGTCTGGTCATCACGCTTCGGTGGTAACGCGGTACCGTCTTCCGACTTGTGACGTCAGCGAGCATCTTATAAACGCACACATAGACAGTTTCCACAAACACAAACAAATCCACTGCTGTTTACGAGCTACGCTATCAATGGAGGTTCCTATTCGAGCAGATGGGCATTGGTTAGTTCCCGAAAAATCTCATCGTATTTGGAAAATAAATGTCAACATTTGGGTTAGCTGCCCCCAATACTAAAAAAAATACTTATATAATATGTGTTGCCAAATCTACGATTAAATCAAAGATTTAAGTTATACATTGTAACGAAAGTATTAAATAAACTATCAATAACAATAATTAAAAATAATACCATTTATACCACTAAAGTCAAATATAATCTAAGAAAGTGGCCATTAGATATATTGATGATTTATATCGATGCACTTGTGTTAATAATTGGAATTCACATTATGATTCATATTTTTATTATAGGTACCTCATTTACCTACCCATATCTATGAATCTTTTAATATAACTATTAATTTATACTTTTTTGTTTAATAATACAGATTTTAAAAGGTATGTATGTTTGTTATAGTGTCCACGCTCATACCGCGAAACTTTGAAGTTCATGACAATCTGACAATCTAAGGAAAAAATCCTACTTAAATTTTTTATACAAAGCAATTATAATTACTAAAAAAAATGTCCAGCGCATCGGAGTTCTTTTGTGAGTAATGCACATGTTCGGATAACAAAATGGCTAACCTCACCATAAAAGTAGAGAAAAGTCGATGTTTATTTTAGATTTCAAAACCTTAAAACTTTACTCCACACAACAACCCCGAGTAACGCCGGGTACACTTCAGCTAGTTACAACATAATATAAGCAGTTCTGATAAATTACAACTAAAAAAGTGTGATTTGAAAATTTTTCTAGGTTTAAATTTAAACCATTCCATAGTGGGTACCAACGCTTTGTAAGCCACACAAAAAATAATAGTATCTAATAAAAATAATCGACAATGCATGTTGTATCGATTACTACACTCGGTACAATACATTATATCACAATAATATAGCTAATATATTATAGAGTCATAACTATGTTAATGGCAAATAATTTAAACAAATCTTTATCAAATCAAAGCTAAAAACATAATCCCACCAAGTGTGCAGCTAAAGTTTAGCACCAGCATACACGAGCCTAACTCCTTCGAGAACTCTATTAATTTTCTTCACGGGTAGCAATAAGCCGGCGCGCGTCGTCGTGTCAAACACGCGTTCACTCGGAAATTGCATTTGACTCGGTGAAGTTTTTGTTTTGTGTGAATGCCCTCAGCCAAAGATCGCAACCTCATTTTCAGACTAAAGAAATATACTGGATGACGCAAGCCTTTCGTTTTCTTCCGTGTCTTTATCTACAAAAGAACCTCATTTTAAATTCACACCATGAACATTTCTCCAGAGTTGTTTCATCAGGTTTTCATATTTTCTGCTCTTTATCCAATAATATTCCGAGGAATGTCTTTAAAAACTATACATCATTTCATCTCATCGGATTTCTTCAGGCGTGGAATCCAAGAACTGACAGAAAGTTGGAAGACAATCAAACCCTATACACGGTGTCCGGATACAAGAGGTACAAGCGGGAAACTGGTGGATCTAAATCAGATCAGCGAACAAAAAAAAAAAAATTCGAACTGACCATTTACTTCGACCCCCTTTTTTCGGCAAATAAAGGATTAAAAAAGCTTTTGGAGACGGTTCTACACTTCGACGCATTTTAAAAGACAACAAACAGCTGATAATAAAAAAATCCATGTTCGAACTCGGTTTACTCGAAACAAAAAGTTATACCAAAAAATAAAAATATAGCAGACCCCAAGAAATGCCACGTGGATCAGTCGGGCCTTAAATTTCGGAACACAAAACTGTATTTCACCATGATTACGAAATTTAAATGGGATGGGATCTACGATTTCAGTCGAGAGTAAGTGAGACAGAGCTCGTGCCAAATGGTCTAAAACCAAAAGGCACAAAGTCAGTAGCGGGATTTGTTTCCATTCAAATATGTATGGAAGGCACTTCTGATTTTCTTCTTTATTCTATCCGCAAAACCAACTCCAAATGTGATTCACCAGTGTCCTGCTTGTACCACAAGAATGTGGGCACCATGTAGATCCGCATTCTACAATAGATATATGGTTCAATTGTGATATCATCATCTTATTGAAAGCGCCACAGAATAGTTTCCATTAAAAGTTTTATCGAAAGTTTGTATACAATATTGGAAAAGTTACATAAATACAAATACAGTGTACTACATAGCATAAAATCCCACAAAGGCTAAGCTTGTGGTAGTTAATATAATATTTCTATGGTTAAAGTATAAAGCATGATATTAAAGCGTAAATTTTCTTTGAAAATAAAATACATAAAATTAAGTTAAATTAAGTAAGTAAAAATATAAACGATAGATGAATGTAAACAAAAAATAACATAAAATGTGACATTTTCAATGAAGTTTTTATAACAAGACATAAAAATATGGTACCTAGTAATGTTTTCGAAATAAGAAGTTTTATAAAAGTATATAAGCAAGGACTACATGTTGAGGGTTTCGAATGAGCAAAAAAATATATTACCAAGTATGTGTAGAATTATAACCTCTATTCGTACCCGAATCGGGGAGGGGGGTTGCTATACAGTTTGTACATGCTTATTGTCCAATTCTAGTTGGTTGAGGCGTTAAATAAGAAAAATCGCTTTGCCCCACCAAACAAAGACCCGATAAACTTCCCCTACAACAGCGTACCCTTACTTAAATTGATCGAGAACTGTTTAGAACTACAATACAAAGCGTACAGTATTCCTTTTTTTTTACAATTCACACCTGCTGCGCAAGACAACAGCCTTCACAAAGTAAGTTGGTCAATTCGGAAAATACAACCCCATAATAGGCAACTACGAAAAGGCAACCTTTTTGTAAGACAACAATTTGAGAGCACAATAATAATTTGTTTTACTTACGCACTTGAAATCTAATAACTCTGATTGCTGGTCCTTCACGCGTAATATCTCCCAGAATCGGAACAACTTCATTTCATTAAATGAAACACCTTAACTTTGTTTAAATCATTCTTATTTCGTAACACCAATCATTTTCGGCAAAACATAAAGGAACAGTGTTTCATCGCAAAGTAATTAATTAACTAAGTAACTAATTGCAAATTTATTCTCAAATGTCTTCAGAGAGCACCGTAATGATAAAAAAATTCTAAAAGAGTTGAAACTATTTTATGTAGGAGTTCTTCGTATGGATGAGAAATATGGACACTTAATTCTAAAGAGGCCCATAAACAAAACCTGAATGAGGGGAGGAAAGTTGCACCACCCGAAAAGAAGCGAAGGAAAGGCGTGGATAAGAAGGTAAGAGACATAATTGAATACACTAAAAAAGCAACTGGCAATGGGAGGGAAACATATAAATAAAGAATAACTAAAGAAATGGTGGGCGTGTATCATGATTCAAATATTTGCCTAATCTAAATTTACAATACAAAACTGTGTTTACGATATTCAAATGGGATGGAAACCTATGATGTCAGACGAGAGTAAGTAAGAAGGGGCGCTGGGCTATTGAGCTAAATGAAACATGTGTTCCCATTCAAATTTGTATGGAAGTCTTTTCTAGTTATCTTCTTTATTCATCGGGGGGAAACTGCTCGGAATATGTATGCTCGTCATTCGATAGTACCTATCCAGGAGAATGGATTAGTGTGATTCCCCAAGAGCAAACTCATTGTACTCTTATATTTGTTAGCAATAATACAATTTTTTGCAAATTAATGTATTAGCTAAGAAATCTTTTAAATTGTAAAAACCTGTGAAAATTTAAAAAGAAAGAAAATAGATCGTTTCATTCTAATGGACAGAACTTTTTTGTTCCATACTATGGAAGGGGATGACAGATGGAAAAATCTGCGAATTCTGTGGAAATAATCAACCCTTGTTCTATCTCCACAATAGACCTTAAGAAATGATTTTCATTCCTTAGTAAAAATGTAGGCATATAACAAAACATTTTTCAAAGTAAAGATTTTCCCGACTAAGGCTATTTATATTCAACCATCTGTTGAGACACGGCATTACCAGGAGAATGGCTAGATTGATAAGAAAGGGAATATATTATTATTCGAATGAAAAAAAATCTTATTTAAGAACAAAATTTTCATTTCCTTCAGTGACATTGACAAATGGTCTCAGTGAAAAAAAGAGATTGTCAAAATTCCAATACAGACCTCAACCACATTAATCATAAGTCAGAAAATCAGTTTGTGAGATACGTAAAGAATGTGATATAGTAAGGAATGGAGATATACGGTGTTATGAAATACGCACACCTTTTTTGCTTTAATTTCAAAATTTTCGAAAAAAATTTAAGTTACATTCTTCTAAAAAGTAAACTACAAAAAACAGTTATTTTAGTATAATACTAATTAATTTACTATACTAGATGTAGTTAAAAATATATATTTTTTAAATTGGTTTGACAGAGTATTGAACCTTCCTCCCCAGAGACCGGCTATTAACTGCTGTGAACATTAAATGGATTTTAAAACTTTTTTTGGTTCACTGAGGATTTTTATTTTTTTTTATTTTTATTTTTTTTTTATTTAATTTTTTTTATTTTTTTTTTTTATTTCCTCCCTAATAACTGGAGACAAACGGTTACAACTGAGCCAAATCCCATGCATTGTGATCGCCAACGAGTCTACCTGCCGATTTTCAGCTCGATCGGATATCGGCAAGTAGGTTAATTTCCACTTCAAATATTCCACTTGAAGCCGGAGTAAAATTAAAATAATTTAAAAATAAGACTTACTTATGTATGATCCGAATTTTTGTATTGTTATAAAAGAAAAGAAAAAGAGTGTTAAAATTCTGAAAAACTGCGAAGGAATAAATAGCCCCTTTTAGTCATAAACATGTCATGGTGTATTTCGCCGTCAAACTTAAACAACTAATTAAATATTTAATAAGATGATGAAGACTTAAATGAAAAATTCTAAATTAGCCAAGGGATATTTGAATAAGTACTAAAAAGGATAAATTGTTTTGCAATATACAGAATATTGCCTGCTTCTAAGCGAGGCCTCTAAACGGCTAATTACGCAGTCTTTTCTCAGAATTTAATAAAAGGCAGCAATTATTGCGCCCCATTTGGAGAACACGAGGCTTTTGCATGGGGTCCGCGATGATAATCAGACGGGACGGGGCGTATGTTGCAACCAACCCCTGACGGCGAAGGGTCGCCTCTGTTCTGTTTCTAAAGCGTATTGTTGGAATGTTACGCTGGAACCTCCGCTCTGAATTGAATATTTACTGTATTGTAAATACTGTTATTTTAATGACCAAATAAAATTTTAGGTCGCTTCTACAGCAAAAAAAATAACGTCATTTGTTTGCCAATTATTTAGGTGACTGGTTAAAGCGCAGTAACTTCGTGAGAAGATTCTAGATTATATTAACTATAAAATATTTTATATTTTTTAAAACAATTTTTTTCATAATAATAAAACATTTTTAACTGAAAATAACCGTGAGTTTATACAGCTGAACATGACAATCATTACAAAATACTCAAAACGAAATACAAAACAAAACATTGATAATTTTACTATAATTTCCCAAGCTTATGAATAAAGTGGGAAAGCTCACGCCTTTAGACATTTCCGCGAATAATAAAATATATTTGACAACGCGTGAAATATGAAACAGATATAATGAAAATTCCGATGGAACTCGAAAAACCGAGACGTGTTTCAGTCACGTACACAAAAGCTTAACTCACACAAATAAGGGTGCTTAAATTTTGAACTGTGTGTAAAAAGATACAACTCTTCGAAGGGTTCCCGACCCGACATCAGGTAAACACCTTCCCACCTTTTAAATGGAAAATGAAATGTGTGTTTAGGAGTTGAAGATATTATTAACAGGTCGGTATTGTGTGCTTGGGCCCAGGTAACCTATTTGTATTTTCCGGGAAAGCAGGTCACACCGAACTACACAAGGGATTTTATGGGCAGTAAAACTTAGATTCTCACAAATACAGCGCTCATTTTTATGTTACAATATAATATAAGTTAGGTGCCATTAACTCGGCGGTTTGCAGTCACTGTGTGTCGACACGCGGTTTAAAGGCAATAAGAATTTAATTAAACTCATTTTTATACGAAATTATACGAAATTAATAAGGCGGCAGTTAAAGCTCCAGTCGTGGGTTTATTTCGAAATTGAAAACTGAAACAGTCGCGTGTTTTTTCGGTGGTTTTCTAAAAGTCTACGCTTTATCAAATATATGAAAAAAAAAATTCACGATCTTACAGCTGATAAATTTCTCCTTTCAACTGCTAAGAGTTAATCACGTCGTTAATTTCTCAGCTCATACTCATTAATGCAATTTTCATTTACAGATAGTATTATTATTAAGAACCAAAGGCGGCTCTAGGGATCCAGAAGTGGAAAGTCAATTTGCCGGTACCCACCTATTCTGAAACCGTTAGTATAATATTGTTTATTTTAAGATTATTTACACGTATAACTATTTAGTTTTTTCTTTTAGAAGATCTTTTCATATTAAAGTTTTTTAATCATTGACTACAATCTTAGTCCATTGTTTATCAGTAGACTTAAAAGTAAACAATGAAAGCAAAAGTACATTTACGTTTATTTTATTGAACCCGCAAATCCACTGACAAAAATTATAACGTTTTTAACCTCTTTTTTCCCCTCTTGTAACATAAACGAATTGTCATTTTATTTTAATACGTTTGTCATGATTCAATGAATTATTGCGTGCAAATTACGTCAACAATGATAAACATAATTTCGCGAACTAATATTCGAGTTCAAGATGGCTATCGTTTATCGCACAACTAAAAAAATTGACTGACATGTTTTCAAACCTCCCTCTAATACCAATAATCTTACGTCGTATAAACAGGGTTTTCCAATAAGAGGTGTCATTTTGAATAGCCCGCTATGTCGTAAGATGTTACTTTAGAAGCTGTCATTTTTTGACATTTGACAAGTAGAAACTATGCCATTAATAAAAATGGAACGATACATGCTTCAACAACGCATTGAAATTATTAAAATTCACTGAGTGAATCAAAAGCAAATCATCTTGAGTGATGAGGCCCATTTCCACCTCGGTGGCTTCGTCAACAAGCAAAAATGTCGCGTCTGGGGCTCGGAAAACCCAAGAGTTATTGTTGAAAAGCCTCTCCATCTTCAACGTGTGACTGTTTGGTGCGGTTTATGGTCCGGCGGAGTCATTGGACCTTACTTTTTCGAAAATGAGGCTGGAGCAACAGTTACGGTGAATGGATTGCACTATCGAGAGATGATTAATGATTTTTTATGGCCGGAATTGGATGGTATTGATCTGGACAACGTTTACTTTAAACAAGACGGCGCTACTTGCCACACAAGCAACGAAACCATTGATCTTTTACGATTGAATATCAAAATAACACCTCTTATTGGAAAACCCTGTATCTCTATCTCACTTCTATCTCAATTTTGTATTATACTAAGCATACGTCGGACATGATAGTGTTTACCTTCTTAGTCTGTATAGCAAAGAGAAAGAAAGGAGATAGTTTGGGGGACAAACTTTAGTGACCCACGGTAGGTATATACAATAGCTTCTCATTTGGACGCTAGATGGCACTGGAACACGAATATTTAAACTAAATTAATAATCAGGTAGTTTGATAAATTCGTTCTTTATATTCATACTATTGCAGCATATTTTGGGACCCTCATAGAAGAGCCGCCACTGCTCGGAATCAGAACACCTCGACTTCTACAACAATACTTTTTTTTACTCTTTTTGGCTTCATGGGTAAGTTTATATTATTACTGCACGATTTTTCAGAAAAAGGAGATTAAAAAAACACGGCAAAAAATATAAAACACTTGATCTTATTTTTGATAATTAAGGAAGCGACATTGCAAGCCAAAATCTGCTGAACAAGGAATCCTGGAATTGGAAGGAAAAAAAATCCTCTAGGGGAAACGGCAATCGAATTGCGCAAAATGTCAGTCTATGCGAAGATAGTTTCTTCACCACGATACTATACTACACTCTACGATACGATACAATAATATATGAACAAGATGCTTAGCCCACCTTCTGCAGTTAAGTTTTTCAATTACAAAGGCATTAGGGGCTCAACTGGATTCAATCAACATGGGCAGATTGGCGCCCTGTGGAGAGTTGGTCATAGAGGGAAAATTCATCAACCCCTTCGATCATCCGCTTACCTGCGTAATCCCTTGTCATCGGGGAGCTGTACAACGCAATTTGTAGTGTAGTTATAGGCCAGGAGCGCGCTAATTATGGTACGCGTACCAAAAGTGGTCCCTACAAATTTCATTACATTCACCCAAATTGACTATATATAACTATACCTTTAAATGAAAATCCGATTCCAGGAGAAACAAAAATGCTACGTTTAGCTTCGGCGTCATAGAATTTGTACAGTTTACTGTCTGAAACTTCCAGGTCAATTCAACTATTTTCAGTTATTTTCATAATGAGCTATGAAGCTTTCAAAAATAAAATTAACTGTCAAAAATGAAGGCAGAACAATATAGTTTGTTTCATTTCATCAAATGTAAAAAAAAAACTAAAAAAAAGGTTAAAATCTATTAATATACTGACATTTACTTCGGGGTGAAACAAGATGTATATAGGTACATAAGGATGCACAAAAATTAAAATTCCAGCAAACCTTCTTCTTAATGTTTCTTTTTTTTACAATTTTTGGGTGTGTTAAGACCACCAACAAGGCACATGCCCGTCATGTGGTGATTGAATCAGGTGGGAATCATTGAAGTGTTTGATCAGGTGGAAAAGTTTATGTACCCGTGGTAAGGAGTAGGGACTAGTACGGAGGATTCGGCCCGGATGGGGGCTATAACGCGTTATGGGATAAGGCCCGGCGAGCAGGAGGCTATTAACGTGGGGCAAAACACAAAGATCGATATTTAGCTCGAGGGGCGGATTAGCTGTTCGCAGGAAACTGGTCCATGACCGGGGCTTAATAAACCTAAGGAACCTTATTAAAATGAAATTCTTAGAAAATTTATTAATATTCCTATGACAGCCTCCGAGGTTGAGGGGTAAGGCTATCGACTAGCAATCCGAAGGTTGCGGGTTTAAATCCCAGTGTGCGCAAGTAAATTTTGTTTGATTGATTTGTATTATTTCACAATTTAATAATTCAAAATACAAATTTATTTATTTTTTAAAAGAAAGCCAAACACTCCCGTATAACGAATAAACTGACAATATTTGAAATCTCCTACTATCACCACAGTAAGCGGAAAATGTTGCTTGTCAGGTGTAATTTATAAGGTATATTTGTAGCACGTTCCAGAGGAAAATATACTTTCAGTATCGCTCTGGTGTAAGATCATAATTCAGAACTAAAGCGTTGCTTGAAATGGCTTTAGCCGTTGTTTGGTTACCAGATCTGAATAGCCAGTTACTTCCCCACCTTCCTCTTTTCGTCTTCTTCCGCCTCCCTACTACATTCAGCTTCACAACATACCCCAACTGGGAATGCCATGGTCTCACTCGCTAAATACAGGTGGGAGGAGGAGAGGGCGTGTAAAATAAGGAGGGGTTATTAATTTATTATTTGAATATCGCACAAGAGTCCCAACTGCTCCTAAAGGGGGGAGGTGAGGGAGAGTTGGGATTAAGGAGGAATGGTGTGGGAGAGGAAGGTAGAGAGAGAGAGAGGGTGAAATAAGGGGAGGGGTCTACTTATACAACAGTACCTCATTTTAGTATTTGAGTACCTCATACATACTCATTCTACTAACTAGCAAATAAGTAAATAAACATTGGTGGAAAGGCCAGAATGCACTATTATAGTCACAATTAAGTTCATACACTTTATTTCGCCCGTTAACCGCTGAATTGTTCTTTTGGAGGCAACGAATATGATAATCCGATGTCCTCTCATGAGCTATTTATTTTTACAGAAATTATTTTTGAAATAAATTAAACGACCCGCACAAGAATGGGTTATCTGACTCAGAAATCATAGATACATTTTTGATCATGTGTCAATACCAGATTCAATTCAAAGGGCGAAAAACCCGAATCCGGATCTGTTCCAAGTTAACTTTGCAGACTGAGCTTGGAGGTCGATCCAAAATAATGACCAGCCTAAAAATGAGTATGTACGTCAGGGTGTCTTCCACAGTCCGCCACGCGTTGTGTTGTTAGCGTGAATACTAACGAGGTCCATTACCGAGGCACGCCAGCCCTAACATACTAGAGCCTGTCAGGTCTAATTTCTTCGGTCTTTCGGGCCTAACTTCCCAGGGGCTATCCGCCTTTCATGCAGGGATTGCAAATCAAGAGCTTATTTGGAAAATCCGGATTTTGCGAATTCTCGAAACTGAAAATCCGAATTTAATTTCAATTCAATTCAGCTCATTCATTTTAAAAACATTACAAAATTGTTAATTTTGATGAATTTTCAAAATACATTTGGTAATAAGAATGCTTACGTTAATATAAACATTAAAACAATAGAGCTTGCCTTTTAAAGGAAGCTTCATTGATGCTAAAAATGTCGATATCCGAATTGATTCTGTTCAACAGCAAGATTGCTCTGCCCACAGGCACGACCATTGGCAAGTTAGTTCTGCAGACTGGGAGATAGGATGGTCTATGTTGTCGGTGACGGAGATAACCATCGGGAATATAGAAATGAATGCTCTCCATGATGACCGAGTTTTCAAATCATCCACGAATCAGTCTAAAGAAATGTGTAGCAATGCGCACATCCCTCCTGACCCGTAGATAGTTCATTCCGAGCATACCCAAAAGAAAGTCAGTAGGATAGAGCCACGGGTAGTAGCCATACTCCCTCGTGTAGAGAAATCTCAAGAATTTCTTCTGAACTCTCTCCAACATCAGAGAATACTTTACCTGGTGTGGGCTCCAAATCACCGACCCACTTTCAAGTGTATTCCTTACTAAGGAATTAAATAAAACTATAAGTACCCGGGTATCTCTAAAATGATCGGTAGCAACCTCTAATTATTTTAAATATATTAAAACCGCTGTATTTTCTCATATAGTAGAACATGTAATGGTTCAATTAATTATTTTTTCAGTACCACCCAGTAAATACCATAAAATTATCGAAAAACGATATTTTACTTTTTTACTTGTACTATCTCGTAGTATCTCCTGAAGATAGTGCTCTTTACCCCCAGATATCTTGTATATTTAGTAAGACATAGATAAAAAAAATTGTAGCAATCACTTGGTGGGGTATGTATAATTATAATTAGAATAACTTCGCTTGAATATGAGCTTGAAATGAATACTCTCCTTTTCACTAAATCTTGAATTTATGCACGGTGTAAAATTGGATTAGCAAACAAAGTATCACAAATTTAATTATTCGTGTGGTGGAAATTTATAATATAAAGTATTGCATGCCTATTAGCCTAATGGAAATGTTCCTTTCATGGAACATAACGATTTTTTTTCATATCTGTATATCCAGATTTTATATTTAAACATCCAGATTCTGATTCCGTGAATAATCCAAAAATCCGTATTTATCGAAATCCGGATTTTGCAGATTGTAAACTCATGTGGTGTAATTAAATTATTCATGAGTGGAAAATTCTAATATAAAGTATTGCATGCCTATTAGCCTAGTTCCTTTCATAGAACATAACGATTTTTTTTCATATCTGTATATCCTGATATTAAATTTAAACATCCGGATTCTGATTCCGTGAATAATCCGAAAATCCGTATTTTCCGATATCCGGATTTTGCAGTTTGTAAACTCCATTGCGAGGTTTAATTTCTCCGGTCTTTCGAGTCTAACATCCGGGGCCGAGTACTGCGGGCTCCGCCGACTTCCCGGGTATTAGCGAGCGACCGGATGGGATCACACGTTAGGGTACGTATGCATTTGCGAACCGAAACGCGAACCATACCACGAATTACGGGAAAGGAACGAATCTACTGCAAGCGGCGTTTAGCGCCATTTGCGATTGCTCCGTTTCTTTCCCATAAGTTGAGGTTCAGTTCGGCAGTTCGGCTAGCGGATGTATAGATAGCATTAGAAATACAAAATTCTTCCACCCAGCATATATTAAATATAACTAACAAACAAACTAACCATCACGCCGTTTCCCCGCAGGGGTAGGCAGAGAGGGCGGACCGCCAAACAACTCGGTCTTGGCACACACTTCTTGCCTCATTCACATTCATACATCGTCTCATACATACTCTTCTATTATTCTGACTCTTGACATGGCCCAACTCAAGTATGTGATTCACTTGGTCGTGCCATGTCTTTCTCGGGCGTCGCCAACTTCTGCTACCATTCACATTTGCATCGTATATTCTCCTTACACTCCTTTCTTCGCTCATTCGCTCTACATGCCCAAACCATCTAAGCGTCCCTTTCTTGATCTTACTAATTAAACTTACATCAGCCTTGCACTCTTTGCGGATCTCCACATTTCTCACACGATCATACATGGTTTTTCCACGACGATATACGACTCAGGGATCTCATTTCAACAGCATTCAATCTACTTTCATCCTTTCTTTGCCAGTTCCATGCCTCACTTCTATACATCAGGGTAGGTACCAGCACTCCATTGTGGACTGCTAACTTCGCTCCTTTGGACAATTTTTGGTTAGCGCCAACTGCGTTCAGTCCTCCATTAATGGAGTTATCTGCATTTACCCTTATTTTAATATCTCTGTCAGCCTTCCCATCTCTCGTAAACATTCTTCCTAAATAGACAAACTCATCCACCTGCTCCAAGTATTCCTCATTCACAACTATATTGCACATTATATCGTTTTTTATTAAGCTAAGCATGCCAATGCGCCACAATTCATCGAATTAGCTTGAGTTTATTGTTCGAGTTTTTTTCGATATGCTTGCAAAATTTCTTAAATCATCACTAGCTTTAATAATAAAAACGCTTTTTTAGAAACATTATTACAACCTTATACAGGGTTTTCCAATAAGAGGTGTTATTTTGAATAGCCCACTATTTCGGTAGATGTTACTATTGAAGCTGTCATTTTTTGACATTTGACAAGTAGAAACTACGCCATGAATAAAAATGGAACGATACACGCTTCAACAACGCATTGAAATTATTAAAATTCACTTGAGTGAATCAAATGCAAATCATCTTGAGTGATGAGGCCCATTTCCACCTCGGTGGCTTCGTTAACAAGCAAAATTGTCGCATCTGGGGCTCGGAAAACCCAAAATTTATTGTTGAAAAGCTTCTTTATCCTCAACGTGTGACTGTTTGGTGCGGTTTATGGTCCGGCGGAGTCATTGGACCTTACTTTTTCGAAAATGAGGCTGGAGCAACAGTTACGGTGAATGGATTGCACTATCGAGAGATGATTAATGATTTTTTATGGCCGGAATTGGATGGTATTGATCTGGACAGCGTTTTCTTTCAACAAGACGGCGCTACGTGCCATACAAGCAACGAAACCATTGATCTTTTACGATTGAATATCAAAATAACACCTCTTATTGGAAAACCCTATATAAATAATGTTTTTTTTTATTACATGATCTTTCATTTTTCGAGAGATATTTCAATCATTATTTAACTCATATTTCAAAATTCGATAGGCGATGATTGAAATTAAATTACGAACTGAAATTATGTTGTGCTTATCTAGAAAATCAAACAGTAAAAGAAGTGCAAAATCAATTACGTCAAAGCACACTGCAGGTTTGTAGTTAATAAACATGCGAACATGAATTCTGCTTTAGGTTTAAATTCCTGTCAAATTATCACTAAAAATGTGAATTAATTTGAAACACGTATTTATTAATTGTTGGTAAAATAAAAGCTTAAAGCTTTATTATGAGCCAGGCATACAAACCACAATTCCGGCATTGTTGTGGTCGTAGAATAAAGATCATGATACTTATTAATTTACTTTATGGTTGTAGTGAATGTGTGGTTTAGTAAAATTTTGAAAGTGACACTTCAACACAGAAAGAACATGAATCATTATAAATTCTATGACCACTATGATTGGTTCTTTTTCCATTTTTAATCGCTAGTCATGAACGCTTCCTCGGTGTGACGAAGCAGATTTATTGTCTGACAGCGAAGGCCTTAAAGGAGTGGTTTTTAAATTACCACTGGATTAAATATAAAAAAATGCCTAATAATCCAGTCCTGCCAGAGAATAAATTGATTAGATTTTCTTTAGTATCTTCGTACTAACCTTGCCAACAACCTTGTCACAACGAATACCATATCTCAAAAAATACATGAAGTAAAGAATATGGCTATCCGATAAACATTTTAGGAAACTATATTAAAGTAATTGATGTTAAGAAATGCTGAAACTATTCCAAATAAATAATAAAGTACCTACAGATTGCATTTTTCGTATTTTTAAAAATATTAAATAGTTGTTTTAAACTACCTAAATTAAAAGAGATAGAATATCAACAGTCAATTCATTTATATATACCATCGTCCAAATTGCCAAACTTTTTTAATAATATAAAAGGGTTTTTGTTAGAGGGTCTACAGATTCCCAGAAAACTGATATATGAATACTCGTACTCGTATGTATGAATGTCGAAAAGTCGTTTCACAACATATCCAATATTAATTGGGTTTTAGAGGAATGAAAGGGAAGAGGAAAAACATTTAATAAATTCTTTTCAAAGGATATTATTATTTTTAAATGCTTACCCAAAACTTCTGCAAGGACGTACACATAAAATGTAGATACTCATAAATTAATTTCATTGAAATTTGATAGCCTCATTACGCAGAACGTGTTGAAATCCGTTGGCAATTCACCTTATAAAAAACGGGTTACCGCAAGCGAGCACTCTCGGACCACTTTTATATTCAACCTATATAAACGATCCACCACTCTATAATATCACTAATACCTATAACTTACGACTTCCCATACATTCTGATGGCAACATGCTACACTAGCGCCACCCAGCGGCAGGAATTGTGCGCCTTGGTTTTCTTTCATACATTTTGATGGATTTTATGTGAAATATATCATTTATTTTACGTTTAATAAATTATAGAAATCGAAAAAATAGGTAACCTATATGCGACCTTACTGAAGTTTTTGCTCATACGAGTACATTAAAAATATGAAAGCGGCAATTAAATCTGTCTTTGACACTGTCTTTTTATTTCAGGGTGTTTATTATTTATTGTAATCAACTATTTATTATTAAAAGGGTATTTTGATCGTTTTTTTTTGTTCCCGAAAAAAATTACGATGATGATGGTATTTTTATGTTGACGAATAAATTTTCTATTTAATTAATCGTGTTGCTTCACAATTAATTAATTAAATAACAGTCAGGAACTTCTCCCGAAAAATTAGTGATCCTAGTCAATTTCCAGATATTCCCTTAACACTTACTGGAATATATTTTTGACGATAATACGAGTATATTATAATATTTCCGTGTTTAATATTTTCCCGGTGAAGTATCCCCGCCAGACATCGTCTACTACATTGGCTACTTTATTGTTTGTTTGTGTTTGGAATACACGATCGCAAATATCTGAATACAGTTAAACCATGGAACCCCCAATATTGGGAAGAAGGAAATGTAAAATAAATTAAGCGAGAGAGGGAGAAAGGTTAGAGAGGTAGGCAGTAATTACGTAAAAAATATATATGGCCATCCAAATGTTTCAAACAAATGGGAACGGCGCCAATACGACAGGCCACGCGTGTCCGCAATATTTAAACCTACCCTTATCCGAACTTGGCTTAAATCCTTGTCCGGGAAAAGCTTACGGGTGAAATATGTGACAAATTCACGGCGCTGTGCCTCCCCTAAATATAGATAGGCCGCACGTTCATAATTGGCCCCAGCCGCGACTGTTTGCCGTGTCAAAATGGTGCACTGAAATGCATGATCAAATGAACACGTTGCGAAGTTTCAACGCCCGAATTCTGAAATAGCTGCCAACTAAAGGCGTAAGTGCCGAAATTATAGGCATGGGGTTGCCAGCCTCGTAAGTGCCAATAGGTGCCGGACAATGATTAGTGGCTTGATCTTCGATGTGAAGCTTAATATAATGAGAGGTGAATGTAGGAAGCAGCTATTTGGAGATCATACTGGTAAAGCTTCATTGATGTTAAATGGCATTAAATTTTCGTGCTTATTAAAATTGCGATTGTTGTGAAATAACAAAATATTATGAATTATTATGTATTACATTAATTACAATGCAAATAAAAATGTACTAACTGAGATGACTGAAAGACTTACAATTGAGGTACCCATTTAAAAACGAGCGATTATTTTACAACAATCGAAACGTAAAACAATCACTCGAATTCATTAAATTTGCAATCCACAAACAAGCAAATGTGTCGGATTAATTTACGAACACTGGGTTAATAAGGATGACCAACACACTAGCTATAAGGTTACGTAACATGTTAAAAGTTGCAGTATTAAACAAGAAGCACTCGAGAACATAACACTTTCAGGAGACTAAAAGCGCTGTAGCTAGCGCCTTGTGGTCTTATTTAGAATAAACTATTTATTTACTCTCCGGGACACCTAGACAGCAAGGCGCCCAGGACGTACGCTGTATCCGCCTGATGTGTGTATATTTTCTATCTATCTGTTCTATACATCATAATAAAGAAGAGTGTCTATGGGTAGCTTTGTTTTTCATACAAATCTACAGTTTTATTACGAGATTGATGGTATTTTGCATACTTATACATAAAAACTAGATGAAAGTCACTGTCTACATGACATTTTAAAAAATCACCTTTTTCCACCCCTTAAAGCAGATTAAAGCAACAGGCAACGCTGTTAGCTTCAGCTAGTCTATCTTCTATCTGTTAATATGAAAAAGAATGTCTGTGGAGGGCGTTTTTTCCCCATTTTGTTTCATTCAGCTTTTCTTAATAATGGTAAGGTAGTATTTCAATTCTGCGTTTAAAAATTAAACACATTTCTTTTTATCGATACACTAGCTGTACCCCGCCACGCGTGACTGTGGGTCAGTCTGTCTGTGCAGATAAAGAAACAATGTTGCTTTTACGTCTAACAGATCTTTTTATCAAAAAAATGATATTTTTACATCTATGTAATAAAATGTGTCTGTGTTTGATGATTTTTTTGACATCTACATAATATAGGTATATAAAAACGTACGCGTATTCGAATGCAACGTTTTGTCAAAATTTCAAAGCAATCGGCGAAGAACTTTCTGAGATTTGAGATTTTGAAGAAACGAAAATTAACTTTTTTTTATATATAGAAGTTTAGCAGCATTTTTAAAACACAAGTTTTGAAGCCCCCATTATACAATTTTGAAAGATACATTATAATATATTTTACCTAAGTACATACATTGTAAGCATGTTATTTGATTTTCTTACTCGGTGCGGATTTTTCATATTCACAGCGATAAGTAAACACAAAATTTAAATGGACAAATTTACGTAACCTTGAAATAATTAGTAGGTAACGATATTATTACGAGAAGTAAAAAATACATTAATCCATTCTACTTAAAAATATATACATATATATTACCAAGTCATTTTTAAGTGAAGCCGCACAAGAGTCCCAACTGCTCCCAACCGTCTAGAGCCAGGTAATGGGGAGGGGAAGGACATGGGGAAGGGGAAGGTGGGGAAGTTTCTGGCTATTCAGATCTGGTCACCAAACACGGCCAAAGCCATTACGAGCAACGTTTCAATTCTGAAAGGTTGGCTTACACCAGGGCGATACTGAAAGTATTTTCCACTCCGGAACGTGCCGCAAATATACTGTATAATATTGAGTAAATTGAGAAATAATAAAAAAATCTATCAATTAAAATTTACTTTAGCACGCCGGAATTTGAAGCTGCGACCTTCGGCTTGCCGAGTCGAGGGCCTTCCCTATCTACCACGGAGGCCGTCAAATTTGCCGGGAATATTATTATTAATTTACATTAAAACAGCTTTGATCAGTTGAGAACATTTTTGATCCACTAGCCGAGTGGACAAATTCAATTCAAGAATCTGATAAATTATAATTTGAAACGAGTTCATGTCCTCGCCTACTCGCGAGCAACGATTAATTCCGGGAAAATATAATCATTATAATTAATGATGGCTGCCAACTTCCAACCTTCGTTAACTAGAGTGTTACACAATAAATAAAGATGTGCGATAAGATTCCCCCAAACGACAAAGTTTTACTAAAAAAATATCGCAATTTTTTGTCGGGGAGGTAGAATTTTTTTAGATTTTGATAAAGATAAAGATGTAATGCTGTCATCGTACAAATAATTGCACATGCTATTATAATGAATGTATCAATATCTTTGTAATAGTCTTGCAAGACAATCTTGAAGACAATCTTGAAATGGTGATTTTCTAGATTAAGACTATGAAAAAACATGTGTTTTTGGTTTGAAAATTTTATCGCTTACAACTATTTTAGACGCTTTAATTAAATGCTGCGAGTAGAAGACATCTTGACCTTTGCAAATATCGAGAATTTTTTCGATTTTATAAGGCCAGAAAAAAATAAAAGTATCGGGCCTATAAAAACTGCTTTAAAGTTGAAAATTTCTTTCTTACGAACCCTTTTAAGTAATGGTTTTGTTGTATGATGTGGCAAATTAAGTTCTTTAGAAAATGATCATAAGGCATTTAAATATTTGTGCCTAAACGTCGCAAAATAAAAAAAAACACGTTTTTTTGCGATGTTCTTTTCTTGCATAAATCAAAACAGGCGGCTGGTGTTAAGCGGGAATTTAAACCTTATCGCCATATACTCGTACATAATGAGTGATATTGTTAGCGGCCTGATTTCGAATGCTACACGACATGGTGCATCCCCTTAATGGAAACTGTGTATATGCTGATGTTATGTCCGCAAAAAGTTGACAGGGGTATAGTTTGACCCTTTCACCGTTATAATTTAGGATTTTTTATTCAGTTCCTGAACGTATGCTTGACTTCTTACATGGCATACAGAATGGAGTTGGGGGTAGCTTTAACCTTTTCTGACCCGACCCGACATGTCCCATATGACATCCCCAAATGAAAGATTGACTCTTAACTCACAACTAGTATATAACATAAACAAATAAGGTCCCAAAAATCTTGACTGATTTGTCAATAATTCCAAAGAAAAAAAAACACAGCCGCAGAGGACATCATTGAAGCTCATGTAATTGGAAATAATATTATTAATTCCGGTATTTATTTTAAGGCGAAGCTTAGTGCTAAATCACTATTTTGATTAATATTTATAAGGAATTGGTGTACATTATGAATACCAAAAAATATGCTTTAGATAAATTGAAGGTTTTCCTATAGTTTCTCTTGATTAGAATACTAATATTTTTAAAAAATACTCAATAAAAAATATAAATGTAAACTACTAAAAACAATATTTTTTCAATAGAAATGATTCGAAAAAAATCGTGACAATATAAGGCATACCAAGAATATACACATTTTTGGTTTGTAGCTTCCTATGTTATGTACGAGTTTTATTTGAGTTTATATTCCTATACTATGTACGAGTTTTTTAAATAAAGTTGGTTGTTTACAGGTGAAAAAAATATAATGAGCAGTAATTGTTGATTGATGTACTAGTACAATATTCAATTCCCGTTGGCGGCATTTATTTTTACTCGGGAGATATTTTCAATTTGTATTGATATTTCAGGCGACTAATTATTGCTTATAATTATTTGTTATCCTTTATGCTGAGCATAAAACCTTGTCTTATGAAGATTAAGTTATCATTAAAAAAGTAAGAATAACAAAAGTTTATCAAAAGCATATTTTATGTTAAAAATCATAAGTAAATGATAATTTACTAAGTTTTCGTAAATTTTACCTTGCGGCTTGCCATAATTATAATATGAACATATAAATTTTGTTTTAAAAATGGTCAAAAAAATAAACAAATTTATGTGTTTATATTATAATAATTCCCTTGTCCAAAAAACATCTAAAAATATATTTGTTGAGCTTTCAACATAAATGAAAAGCTTTCTACGTAGCTTTGTCCGAGAATCCAACACTCCTTTTCGAAATGTTTTAGGAAAGGTTGACATTTAAAATCGATAGTATATAATAATAATAAATGATTTATTATATTCCGTTTATTGTTACAATATTCTCCCTATAAACTCCCGTGCAGAGAATTGTATTTACATGTTCAAATTTAATTATATGAATAATATAAATTACTGAAATAATTATAAATTTTGTTGTTATTTTTTAATGAGTCGGATTTTGCTGTATAGTTTCGTACCATAGTATAAGAAGCTTTTCGTCTAAAAGCTGTATTTGTAGTTGTTTGTTGGATATGTTTTACAACCTGAGAAATAGCGTTTTGTAATTATGAGTGTAAAGGAGTCTTATTCAAAAAAAAGAATAGTTTAATTGACAAGATTGTTGAAAATATATTGAAATACGGTAGCACGAGGTATCTCACAAAAATAATATCCACTTGAACTACCTGCAGATCATCATCTCTGCAGTAAATGTAAATAAGTGCTTTTTTGTAATGTCAATACCGCACTAGTTTCAACTTTTCTCAACAATCTGAAGCCAGTGAAACCATGGCATTATATGGTATGTTATAAGGCTTAAGGTAGTGAGGAGGGGAAGAGGAATGTGGCGAGTATCTGGCCATTCAGATCTGAGACCTGAGAAGGCAGCTAAAGCCATTTCAACAACGTTTCGGTTCCAAATGGTTTTCTTACACCAGGGCGACACTGAGTATCTTCCACAAAAACACAATATATTATTTTGATTGAATCAATTGTTATTGCGCATTATTCGAAACAAAATTTCCCCTGTATAAATCAAACGGGAAAATTAATTAATACAAATATTTTCTATTTAAACCTCAGCATTGATAACAATCGCGTACCGGAGGGTACACACGTAAAATAAATAAAACCTAATAACGCATGGAACCAGCGTAGCGATCCATCAGGAACGCAGTCGTGCTTTCTATGTTGGGTTTGGTGGGTTGAAGTATTAAGGTAGTGCAGAGGTTGGCAACCAATTGAACCTGGAAAACCGAAAAGAACCAAATTGCTCACAAACAGACCAATATGAACAAATATACCGTTTCCGGTGTTATTATCATCCGCAACTTAGAATATTACTTAGAGAAAGCAGATTTCATGAAGTCTGCTGTTATCCAACATGACATCTCAGGATTTGCTTTCCAACATCGAAGCACCCTCATCCGTCAGCCACCAATAAATAGAATTGCTGCCAAAATAATGTAACGGAGATGCCGAATAATTATTATATTGGTCTATATTAAATACATCTAATTGAATTTTACTTTTGTTTTCGGGAACGAATGAACGAATGCAAATCTTGGAAACGGAAATTAACCAACTTCCCGACACCTGATCGAGCTGAAACTCGGCAGATAGATGCGTTGTCGATGACAATGCATTCTATCAACTAAGTGGCAAGCACGTAAACACACGCGGTCATATACGAATATCTCTGAAATAGGATAACATTATAGTAGTTAATATACAAAATAAATGTCGGTCGTATCCGATCGACATTTGGCGAAGTTGGTAGAGTGTCGACTCCAGTTTCCGGGTAGCAAGATTCAACAGGTTAAAAATTTGATGATTAAAATAGTAGTAAAACACTTTTTATTTAAGGGTTGATTTTTATTACTATAAGTTTTACAATATCATTGTATTACTATCATTATGTATATTGTTTACTTCCCACATAACATAAAGCATAATTTGTTGTTTAATTTGTTAACAATTTACACATTTTAGTGAAGCGCAATATGTATAAAGTAATTATTATATAAATAAACACAAAAATATTGCAAGAAAACAATCGTAAAAAAAACAAATTTTTAAAGTATAATTCATATATGTTCGTCTTTTGAAACGTTACAAAAAATGTTTTGACTGTGGATTGAACCTTCCTACCTTAGATAAATTAAAAAGGAAGACAGGTTACTGAGACAACGCGCGTGGTCGCACTGAACTGGGTCCAGTAGACGAACTGATGATTTACTACGTTTAGTAATGCACGTAAGCCCGTCGGTCAGACAAGCTGTCACCGGCTGCAATATACATATACACGTCGCTCTAGGCTCTGTTTTGTGAATAAAATGCCTTCCTGTGCTTTTGAGATGTGTACAAATCATTCTTGAGCAAAAACAGTTGTGAACCTCTGATTTAGGGGACAGTAATAGTACAAGAATATTCAATTTACGTATTGGTTAGTCAAGATCAGCACGGATGGTACATACGTTTCACACTGGAATAACCATGCTGATTTACGGAGTACTGTTTGAAGACGCAACAAACACAACTTTACAACGCACCACTGAAGCGATAAACGTACAGAAGGCTTTTGGGGGCGTGTCTTTGTGACACTAAAATAATTGCAATAACTATATCAGGACTGAGTCATTTAGATACTCGCTTCAAGTGTAGGTACACTTGCTTGTAGTAATTATATAGGGTTTTCCAATAAGAGGTGTTATTTTGATATTGAAAGAAAAATGCCATTTTTTAATATAAATGATCGAATGTTTATTTCATTATAAAGAGGAAGGTATGCCGTTAATAGTGAAAAATAACATAAGTCAAATGACCACCACGACCACGCCTACAGGACCATATCCTTTTCATGAAATTTTCCATAACCAAATCGCAAAGTGGCTGCCTTATGTCCTCGATAGCCTCACGAATTCCATCTTTGAGGTCTTGAATCGACGCTGGGCTGCTGGCGTAGACCTTCTCTTTCACGTGGCTCCAAAGGAAGAAGTCGCAAGGTGTTAAATCACAAGATCTCGGTGGCCAATTGTGATCACCTCTTTGAGAGATAACACGGTCCGGAATCTTTTCCCGTAAAAGATCAATGGTTTCGTTGCTTGTGTGGCACGTAGCGCCGTCTTGTTGAAAGAAAACGTTGTCCAGATCAATACCATCCAATAAAAAATCATTAATTTCTTAATAAATATTCAAAATAACACCTCTTATTGGTAAACCCTGTAGATGCGTTCAACTGCACGGAATATAGTTAAAAGAAGGCTGTAATAACATACCTCCATAATAATAAAAAATAAGGTTATTATAATACTATTCTGCTGCATTGGTTCTATATAATTTTAATGGCAAATTTTACGTCGTGATTGGGTACTGTTCCGCTAATTTATTATGTACATAGGTATTATTTACGTGTTCGTAAAAGCTCGTTTGAGCGGATAATATAACTAATGATTCATTACTTTGGGTTAACGTGATCAGTTACCGATAAACAATGGTATATCTAGATATAATAGTATAGGGCCGAGAAGCAACTTGTCTTAAGTAAATTGACAATTTCACATCACACTTCTACCAAGAATTCTTTTATTCAGAGATGTGAACAATGGCATTTTTAACTAACCTTTATGCCCCTCATTTGCCACCAGAGGTAGGCAGAGAGGATGGAACACCACGCAACTCCGTCTTGGCACTTTATGCTTCATAAATCATTACAATCAATATTTTCTATGAAGCGGTGTTTGCTTCACGTAATCGCGTCCGCAACTTCCCGGACTTTTTCTTCCATCCATTCGCATGACAAACATTCATCTGACACTCCTTTCTCTGTTCATTCGCTGCACCTTGCAATACATGTCCAAATCATCTAAACATTCAGTTTTCGGTATTATCATTAAATGCTGATTTGGCAATACGGTCGTACATGGTTTCACACAAACCAGAGGCGGCTCCTCGGTATATGCGTTTGTGTATTTCTCTGTTTGTACTCAATCTTAGCATAACTTAAAAAATCTGTGCCCCTGACATCGATATAAATCACATTCTAAGGAAATTTAATTTTTAAATTAAGGCGATGCACTACGTCGTGTAATATTTTAAATTGAGCCGCTATCAATAAAAACTTGCCCCGCTATTAACACCTATACTAACTAAACTGATTAACCTGAACCTAAAAGAAGGTCGATTTCCGAACAGTTGTAAAATCGCAAGGGTTATCCCAATATATAAAGGGAGCTCGAAAACTCAAACATCAAACTACAGGCCTATTTCTGTCCTACCAGTTCTATCAAAAATATACGAAAAAAAATAACGATAGGCTAAACAACTTTCTGAAAAAAAAATCATTTCTATATGCCAAACAATACGGTTTCAGAAAAAAGTCTAACACTCTTTCTGCAACTAATGATCTTATAAATAAACTTAGAACTAGCATAGATAATAGAAACTATGTCATAGCAATTCTTGTAGACCTTCAAAAAGCCTTTGACACCGTAAGTCATGAAATACTGATTAAAAAAATAGAAAAAAACAGGAGTAACCGGTCCAGCTATCAAATTAATTAAATCATATCTATCAAACAGAAAACAATATGTTAGCATAGAAGATAATAACAGTCAGTTAGAGAGTATAAACTATGGAGTTCCGCAAGGATCTATACTGGGGCCCCTCCTATTTCAAATATATATAAATGACATCTGCCAGTTGAAACTACATGGTGAAATATTTCTATACGCAGTTGACATTGCAATATTTTACTTCTAGAAAAAACTTAGAAACTCTATTAGAACAATCTCAAGAGGATCTTAATATTCTAAACAGTTGGCTAATAAAAAATATACTAACAATAAATATTAATAAAACCGGCTACATGATCCTAAGCTCACCTAAAATAATAATACCGTCGCATAAACCTCTACAAATAGAAGAAAGGGACTTGCTTATTCTAGACAGCAAAAATTCCTTGGCTTACATATTGATAAACATCTGACATTTAAACAACACGTAGAAAAATTAAAAGCAAAAATCATCCCACTAATTGGTGTATTTGGTAGAATTGCCCATCTCCTACCAACGGAGGTAAAGAGGGGCTTATATTTTAGTTTAATCCAGTCCCATCTAAATTATTTAATAGAAATATGGGGAAACACATACATTACATACCTAAATGATATACAAACAATACAGAACAAAGTTATTAAAAAACTCTTCAATTATAACCCGGACACTCCCACAAAAAAACTGTATCAGGAAAAGAAACTTTTGAAAATAAGAAAATTGTACGAATACAACATATGCCTCCTAATCTACAAAATCCAAAATGGACTTATACACACAAACACATCATTTGAACAAACGTCACAAGTACACGAACATTATACTAGGCAACATAACAAATTGTACACACATGCTGTAAGGACTGAAAGTGGCAAAAGAGGCATTGGCCACGAGGGTGTACAAATATACAATCTCCTTCCAGATAAACTTAAAACGGAGAGTATAAATGTATTTTAAAAAAAGCTTTTTAATCTTAAGTTATTAGAACAATATTAGAATACTATTTATTTAATGTTATATATTTAAGTTAAGAAAGTGAAATGTAAATTTCTTTTAACATAATTAAAAAAACATAAAAAAATAAAAAATAACAACCCTTACGTAGATGGCGATAAGGTTTAAATTCCCGCTTTGTTTTATGCAAGAAAAAAACATGGCCAAAAAGTGCATTTATTTTATTTTGTGGATGTTCAGGCATAAATATTTAATTTTTTTCCGATCATTTTATAAATAACTTAATTTTCCACATTATACAATAAAATCATAACCGAAAATGGGTTCGTAAGTAGGAGATTTAGAACTTTAAAGCAGTTTTCATAGACTTTTACATTATTTTTTTCTGGGCTTATAAAAAGACTTATCTAAAAAATACTCGATTATTTCAAAGGCCAAGATGTATTCTACTCGCAGTATTTAATTAACGCATCTGAAACATTTCTAGGCGACCAAATTTTCAAACCAAAAACACATGATTTTGCATTACTACGTGTGGCATCGCCTTAATATTCGCCTTTATTTTTTAGCGAGATAATTACATGGAAAGGTATTTAGCATTTTTGAAATGTACACATCAACAATATATATATTGAATTTAAACTCAAAATAAAAATAAAAAGTACGTGGAAGAAGAGCTTTCTTTAAGCATAATAAACTTAAGGAGCAATATTTGAGTTGTCATTGTTCCCGTTAAGTCAATCAATCAGAACGTCACATTTGAACCTATTATATATATTTTTTAAATCGATATTAGGTACTCGGTGTTGCCATCTTAATGAAAAAAGTTATAATTTATTAACTTTATAGATTATATTTGTTGATAGACTCTACAAGAACCCCCCAGGTAGGCAGGTACCCTCTCTAGAGACTACGTAATGAGTCACGAGTAAGGTTTCGCTGTTGACCGTCTTAAAAAAGTAAATGGAGAGGTGAAACCGAAGCTTGTTTGTAGTAGGGGGGAGAAAACGTAAGAGCTGATATCATATTACCCATTCCAGGTGAAAAATTATTTATTATGGATGTGCCGTATATGAGAAATTGTTGGGATTTTTAATTTTGAACGACGTTCCACAACGTGAACCAAAGATATTAGAAGAACGAGATATGCTATGTTGGCCGCCGGACCGTAGCCGGAGTACTACCTAATTAGGGTACTTTGAACGGTATCGGGACGTGTACGCACAGAAATCTGTTCTATGTATTAATGCGGATACCTTAGCGATGCCTTAGCGTAAGCGAAGGTGTGCAGTAGTATTGGTGAACAAAACCGGCGACACTCGGCAAAACAATTCCACTCAGTACGAACTGCGCATAGCACATCTCGTTCTTCTAATATCTTTGACGTGAACCTAGCAAAACACTAAATTCTAACAAATAATTATTTGTTAGAATTAATAAACACCCATAAATATTGAAAAAACCTCCGAGAATAAATAAATTTCGCTGATGCGAATCGAACGCGCATCCTTCTGATTGCCGATTAGGTTCACTAGCCACTATGCTACGTCGGCTAATTTTTTTGTAGGAAGTAAGGAATTTCGGTTTTTTTCAGGTGAATAAATCTAATAAGCAATAATTAAAATGATATAATACTAATATTTATTGAATTATAAGTTGTTATATAAGTTGGTTTAAAAGTATTTAAATACTTTATCTAGGATAACACTCACACTAAATTTCTGATGATTTCTAGCAGTAGAGGTAGTTTAAAAAATAATTACTTATTCAAAAATAGTATTCAAAAAAGAAAAGAAACAAGTAGATTGTGACAAAGACTCAATCTCGAAACCAGTCTTCTAACCGGAAAAAACGCATTAATTGTGCTACCTCAAATCTTTATTCTGTTTTTTTTTTCTGTTTCATATTGCCTGAACTTTATTCAACTACAATAGTAAAAAGATAATTCCTTTCATAGAACAATGTTCAATTGAAGGCATAGCACACTTAATCAAAGCATTCAATGTAGAGCGATTAAACCCATTACAACATTATCATTGAAATTACCATGTTTTTATATTCAATTCTTGATGGCAGCTTGGAAACAATTTTTTTTGTCGATTTGAAAACGTTCATATTTTTTATGAATACAAAATTGTTTCATTGGCTCACACCACACGGAGAAAAATTACTTATATAAAATATAAATAATATTAAAATAATTCGTAATCCTGTTAAAAACGGGACTGCAAACCTTTAAAGAATGAATAGGCAAATTTCCTAACAAACTATAAGTAAAACACGAATGCGACACGAGGATGTCGATACACGCGTTCATAAAAATTCTAATATTTTCGCACTTTCATTGTATTTATCAGGAAAAGCTCAACTACATGAACACACGTGTCGATATATTCGGAATGTACTAATATTTTATTAGGAAATGGCATGCCATCGCGTTTTAAACAGGATTTGAATAAATCTAAATCAACCCGTATACGGTTACGATTATTGCCAGGTGAATGCGGCTTCCAAAATCCGGTCATGTAGGTATTCTGTTTACCACCGGCTTGCTAGGAAGCTGACGTATTGATTGATGAGTCCGACTTACCCGACGCTCTTGGCTTCATTCAAGTCAGTCAGCCAATTGTGTTCACCCCATTGTCGAAATCTGGAAATATTCCGAATTATTCCATCCTATTATGCATTACCCGGCAAGGGGGTGGGGGTGGCGGAAACACGGAAGTTTGATTTATCTTGGAGGTAACCAGTCGCCAATTCTTTATATCGACGTTAAAATATTGTATATAATTTTATTTTGTGATATAAAAACATCTTTTTAGTTCCACATTATTGTATCTTTATCTGAAACATATTTAGGAGATGCAATATTTGAACCTAAAGAAATAGGCTCTTTAGTGCATTTCAGTACTTGACACATTGCCGACCAAATACGGAGATACTATATAGCTCTAAGCCATCGTTATGTATACACTGAGCATATATCCCCTAAAAATGTGATCTTTTCCCATATGAAAGCTAGCTGATGTCGCCAATTTATACAACACATGTTGACTCCTAGGCCCCAGACAGGCCAGTGAAAATGATTATCTGTTAAAGAATTAATGTTCTATATTTAAAATTTTTTTTATCTATTTTACCCGAACTTGAGTTAAAAAAAAAATTCTAAATAAAAAAATATTAATTAAAAAAAAAAATTACCAGTAATATTTTTGAAGTGCATTTAATATGACTTTTATTTAATTGAAAAAAAAAAATTACTTTAAAATAAAATCAAAAAAATTCGATCTTGCCAGGATTCGAACCTGGAATCTTCTGATCCGTAGTCAGACGCGTTATCCGTTGCGCCACAAGACCCATGTTGAAGGGTGCGCTATTCCTGCTATACAAATTGAAATGAATGATTTATCATAGTAGCTACTGTCGAAGTGAAAAACCGGCACCTTCTCTTTCTTATATTTTGAGTAGTTAATAAATATTTACAAAATCTTTTTTTTTTAAATTGGTCAAAAGATTATAGAAAGAAAAAAGGAAAACCTATAATGCAATAATCTACTTTCTATGTTTATATAAAGAAGAGTGTCTGTGGCGGGCGGTTAGCATAGATATGTTTTTTTATACAAATCTATAGATTTATTTCGACATTGGTGAAATTTTGCTCACTTGACCTTCAAAAGAAGCGATCACTCTCTACGTGAGATTTCAAAAACCCCCCACCCATTTTCTCACCCGAATTTTAATACTTCTTGTTGACATTTTGCACATGTTCAAAATAAGAAGAGTTGCTGTATACAAGTGATTTGAAAAATCCGGGCAACGCCGGAACCTTCATCTAAATTAAATAAATAAATTTTATATTTCAAAAGCTCTAGTCAGTAAAAAACAACATTCGCCAGTAATTATAGGCGCCACACTGGCTCCCTGTCAAAACGGATAGGTCCATATACCTCGAATACCGTTGTTTATGCAATTTTTTTTCGGACGAGCGAGGTTTTATTTATATTCGAGATATATTAAAGCAATAAAAATAACACAAATACTTTCACGTTGTATTAATTTCAAACATTGTTTGTATTCCAATAAAACTAGAACTATTGCGATCCATTACATTACAGCATCCGAGAACCCAAACCTCCGAGTTACGGAATGTATAATGAAGCTAAACTGTGGAAATTGAGATAATTTAATTTCACCCCTGCGTTAACCTACAATACCCATCATCGCCTTATATTGTGTTATCATAATATCCCATACTAAGGAAAACATTCTTGGGATGGGTTCATTCAAATAGCTAGAGAAATGGTATTAATTTTACATGGTCGTACCTTTTTCTGAAACCGGTTATCCATGCGGTACATATTGTAATAAGCGATTGAACAATATTACGCACTTAGCATTACATTTTGTCTGAGTTTGGTCAGTGAAGTTATTAAATTAGAAAAAAATAATAGCATAGATCAACCATACTGGTTTAAAGTTCCTACTGTTCGGATGTATTGGAACTAAGATATCCACAATTTGTGCAGTTGAAGTAGATGAGTGAGAGGAATAGAAGAGACAGAGGAAGGTTAAAAAATAAAAATTAAATACAGTTATGATATAATACAATACAATACAATACAATACAATAAGAAGGTTGAAGGTTGAATGATGAAGTTTGAGATCAACCGAAATCGGTCTACGTGTATAAATTAAATAAAGTGGTTTTTGACAAAAAATATATTTTTTTATTTGCTTACTGTCAACCACAAAGTGTTTGCTTTCTTCGATAATTTGATAGATATGGTTCCTAAACGTAATGTTGGGTTTTATAAATTCGTTTGAATATTTTTATTTTATTTTTTTTTAACCTTTTATATTTACTTGTATTTGCACGGTCGCGTGTGTTTCGCCTTTTTTTGTATTTTGCCTTTCCATTTTGTGACAGTTGACTTTGAAATGGCTAGGATTAAATTCATGTCTTCCGACTTGCAAAAAGGTCGATTAACGTTGTAAATATAACAATACATTTACAAAAGCCAAAGCATTAAGGACGGGTTGTTTAACGGAATTTGAATAAATCATCAAATTTCAAAGTTGATTTTCAAGTTCTGTGAAGTTTCTATTCAAGTTCTATAATTATATCATTATTGGCCAGGGGTTTCACAAAACTAAAAATCATCTTTGAAATTTGATGTATTGTTCAAATTCCGTTACACAACCCGTCCAAAGTGTTTTATTGAAACCACCATGACCACCCACTTATCACTACTTGGCGCCAAAAGAAGTAACCACAAGTAGGGCAACTTACTCCCGGACTCCCGACATCCAGAAAGCAGGAAGTGACCCGTACACAAAACGATAAGCATTTTAAAGAAGGTTTCGATTCACTCTGGCCAGGTATTTACCGAAAGATCCTCCATTAGGTAACATAATAGGTTTAGGGTCACTAAAAAGATATATGGAAGACCGCAGCAGAGAGCTATTATCACAATAGAAGATGAGAACAATAGAAGGATAGCGGGGAGACGTACGAGTACACCCAATTAATCCAGAAATTGGTAGACTAAAGCTAAAGAAGAAGAAAAGCAACAGGCCAATAAATAGAAAATAGACTGACGTCTACTCTTGTTGAGCTCTGTCAGTAAAACTTACAAAGGCTAGGGGTTGTTTCTTTCAAGTTACAACTGAAGAATGGTTTTACCTAAATTATAGTTATTTAAAACTTCATATTATTTAATGGGTACAGGAGTTTTTCATCAAGTGGCAAAATATAAGAAAACCTAACAAATAATCGATTGATGAAAGACGCCGTACTTCATGACTTCAAAACCTACTAACCTTTTTTTGTTGTATTTTTTTAAATTAAAAGCATTCAGAATTTTTGAAATATTTTTCACTCGCCATTCTACGGAAGTTACTGTATTATTTATTTATTTAGACGCCCGATGGACCTTTACATACATTTTTATACAAAAAGTTATAAATAACATATTAAATAGTTACAAGCATGTATATATGCTTTTTAAAGGAAGCAGTGTTGCTGAAATCAAATATCTATGAACAAGAATTGTACATAAAATTAGTGCGAGAAGCAACTATATGAGTTGGATTAATTGTGTACGAAAAATTAATCATCATCACCAGGTCAGGGCTGTCTTTTAATAATAAATTTTATGGTGGACGAAAGTCTTACGAATGGAGTTCCGCTGATTATTTTGGATTACGGGGTGAAGATTGAAGATACCCAACCTCTGACATAACAAAGCAGCATAAGAAGAAGAAAATTATTTAGATGTTCATACATAGAACCTTAAGGCAATCGTGATAGGTTTCATTTAAAAAAAAACGTATTTGAAAATTACGAACCGCAAATATTTACAGCGCTAATTGGTGCTCGGCCGTAGGGTGAGCGAACATGGTTCACCGCTAACCAGTGGCGCGCGGCGTACACATTGATCGACCTTGGCCAGGAAATTAAGTGATTGATGAACGTAAACATTGTCAGTGGCGGTGCCGGTGAGCCCATCGCCCAGCACCCAACGCCCAGCGGAGTTGGGGGATGAGGTTTTGCAGACCGCCATATAATATATTGACGGTGCGGTTTAATGAACACTACCCTCGGTCGACGGGGCTGTATATACTTGGCGAGGAGTACGAATCGTATGGAGAATATCGTGATCCCCTGATAAATAATGTGCAAACTGTTCATGAAGTTCTCCAGACTATTTTATTTACTCCGGATAATCTACTTCTTCCAATTTGCATTATCCCAAAGAAGTGAGTGCGTCGGGACTGCGTATTAACAATCGGTGCATTTTTTTATCATTTTACTTTTTTATTTTGTAGCAGAGCTAAAATAAAATTTGGAATTAAAGAAAATGTCATTAAAATAATAGCTTAGTAAAAATTACATTAAATCTCACCTATATCAATCAGTGAGTTTATTTTCCAAGAATTTGTAATTTTGTAAAATAATTTATATTTAGCTTATTTTCTGCTAAACTCACGACACCGCTTATCTATTGGTGTTAACCCAGCATTATACCCTTTCACGTTCATTAAAATAATTGAATATATAGAAATTTTAGATTTCTAAAAAAACTGTTTTTGCGTGTGAAAAAAGTAATTTGCATTTTTCTGTTCATGGGAGTGATGGGGTTGATAGATTAACTAAATAAGACCATCATTTTCCCCTTACGAGAGAGATATAAAATAATTTTAACGAAAATATATGACAAATCACTACAGTAATCAATTAATAATAGTAATCAGCAAGTAATAAAATTGGTCAAATGAAAAGAGATGTTAATAATATTATTATATTCTAATTTGGTATTGGAGACATTTTTAATAACTTACGTCAGACTAATTACCCGGCTCAGAACAGATATTGTCTAGTGAATCGGGTAGCGCACATAATATGTAAACAAATATTGATGTCAATAAACGCCCGGGTTACCGGCAATAAAAAAAAAAATTAAATTAAATTAAAAATGAATGGCTACGAACGTACGTTTCTGAATCTTAATAAGCATGTTTACTGTTAAGTGTTACGATAAGTATTATGCCCTAACGTTTCTCAGTAGGTATAGTCTGCCTTCTGCAAGCCTCAAAAGAATGATAAGAATCTACACCTGTACTATGTAATGTACG
Source organism: Hesperophylax magnus (assembly GCA_026573805.1). NCBI lineage: Eukaryota > Metazoa > Arthropoda > Insecta > Trichoptera > Limnephilidae > Hesperophylax > Hesperophylax magnus. The sequence goes on along the minus strand of JAIUSX010000165.1, from coordinate 1,007,574 downwards.
TTGGAATGACCGTCAATGAATACGATTTTTTTATATCGTTCGTTCGTTATTTCGGGCAACGAGGAATACATATTGTAGTTGGTCCCATTTTTTTCATTGAAATAAATCCCGACTTCCAGTATTATGTAAGTAATCCGAAAGCTTGTCAATCAATGCAAGCAACTATCAAATGCATCATTTATGTAAACAAATACCAAGACAATGAAAATCCTTCTGTCCGAGAATTTAAGAATATTCATTTCATTTAAAAGCGTATTTTGGTTTAACAAAATTGTAGGAATACCAATTTTAAAACTTACACTTTCAATAGCTTTTACATGAATATTGTGGTGATCGGATAACTTATCAAAATGACAATTGAACACACCTTTTAAAAGTGATATAAAGTCATTGTATCAGACGTAATGGTGACACATAAGACTGTAAGGGGCCGATGATCCCAATCTGTGGAGGCGTGAGATGTCTTCCTTCAGTGGCGTGGAGGGGTAGAACGGGGCCGTCTCTGAAGCCGCTGTAGCTGGTCCGAATGCTGTTTTCGCGTCCTTGATGCTGATTCCGGGTCTGGTCCGAGGGGGTAGGCAAGTCCGTGGTCCAGGGTGAAGCGGGGGTCAGAGTGAAAGAGGAGGCGAGTAGAAGCAGAAGTCGGAGCGAGGTAGAGGGCAGAGCAGAGAGAGAGGTGTTGAGCTGGTGGAGGTTGCTGGCTAACTGTCTTTCCAAGGGGCTGTTGCCCGTTTTATAGGACCCCGGCGGCCTTCGCTGACCGAGCGACGTTCACACGGGCCCGCTTTCTCTTTTTATTTTTTTTTTTATTTTCTAGATTCTTATATTCCATGAAGTGGTGAATCATTTAAATTTACTGAATTTAAAGTTAATGTTCTTTATACAAATAGAACGGCGTCATATGCGCCTCACAATTTTTACCTCATATGGGTTTATTCAAATATTACCTGGCTTTTATAGACTTAGAGGCCTTGTATTTTCTCGGTAGGGAAAAAATTTGTTACCTAAAAACCCTACTAAAATTGCATGTTTTCATCCAGCATCAGCACCACCAGCGACCGACAGCGGCCATATACTACATACGTGTCTGTTTGTGTTGTGTTGGGAATGGGGGGAGGAAATTTCGGCTGCGCCCTATTGTTGGGTTCCTTCCGCATTTGCCGTTGGGAGTAAGGAAAATCGCAGAAAACCTTACCCGGAAGGAGCGGCCGAACGTCAACTTGAAACGTATACGGCCTTCAGTAACATCGGTATATGATGTCCTGCATTTTTGAGATGTGTGTGTGTGTGTCTGATTTTATGTTAATATATACTTATGGGAGGATAGAAAATAAACATACATATACATACAAATTATAAAATATTATATAAATATATAAATAGATATATAAACATTATATATTTAGGAGGAAAGTCGGGAGTTTAGGAAATACCTACTGCTCGCTATTCGTCCGCGTCTGATTCTGGTATGTGCCATATGTGGTCATGGTCCATGAGGATGTGTTTAGGTAGTCTGTGTGTGTATTTGAATGTCAGGTCGCTCGGAGCATTGTATTGTCCTATGTCTCGTATTAGTGGATTTTTACTAAGTGTGAGTGATTTGTAAAAGCGTGCAGTCAGTCTGTGTGTGAATTCGTATAGTGTTGGAATTTGTTCTCGTTCGTGTAATCTCTTCAAGTTTGTTCTGAGTCTCGTGTTGTATGTGATTTTAATGCAGAGATTTTGAAGTGTCTGTAGTTTCTTGTGGTCTGTGTGTGAGATGCTGCTCCATACGGGAATCGCATACGAGAGTACCGGACGAATGAGCGAGTAGTAGACGAGGAGTTTGGTTTTGGGAAGTAGCGGACTCCGTCTATTGAAAATTGGCTTCATCATGCCGATCGCTTTTCGCGTGCGCGCGTGCATCTTTGCTTGTTGAGATTTCCAGTTGAGGCGGGAGTCCATGGTCAGGCCGAGATATGTAACTTCATCTTTCCATTCAATGCTGTGTCCTCCCATTTCGATGTTGAAGTCAGGTGTTCTATTTATACGTTTTCTCGTGAACATGATGGCTTCGGTTTTCGCCTCGTTCAGTTTCAGGCGCCATTTCTTGTAGTACTCTACGAGCGCGTCGAGCGCCCTCTGTAGGTAAATCGCGGCCATGTTCGCTTTCAGCGAGGAAACGTATAGTTTGACGTCATCTGCGTAGATAGACAGATTGCATCTCTCGTCTCGGGGGATGTCGTAGGTGAACAGAATGAAGAGAAATGGTCCCAGTAAACTTCCTTGCGGCACGCCTTTTGGAATCTCACGCATTGAAGATAACACGTTCCTTATGAACACTCTGAACGATCTATTCTTTAGGTATTCCTGTATCAGTCTCGTTAGGTATATGGGCGTGTTGGTGCGGTGCAACTTATGCACGAGCCCGTCTATCCATACGGTGTCGAATGCCTTCTCTAGGTCGATGAGCGCAGCAGCGGTGAAGCGATGTTCGTTAAATTTTCTTGCGATGAATTCCGCTACTCTGGTGAGTTGATGGGTCGTGGAGTGCCTCTTTCTGAAGCCGAACTGCTCGTCTGGCAAAGTCTTGTGTTCGTCGTGGTGTGGGACAAGCCTGTTTAGTATAATTTGTTCAAATACCTTGCTCAACGTAGATAGTAGGCTAATCGGCCGGTAGCTTGTCGGCTGCGTTCTATCTTTATTCGGCTTTGCGAATGGCAGCACGGTCGCTGATTTCCAAATCTGGGGAAAATGCCCAGTCATGAGGCAGGCATTGAACAATTTTGTAGTGTATATGATGGCTTTTTGAGGGAGATGTTTGAGTAAAATGTTGTGAATTTGATCGCTTCCCGGCGCCTTGTTCGTTCTGAGTCGCTTGATTGTGACCGCAATCTCGCTCGGCGTTGTGAAATGAATATCTTCAGCGTTTGTCTGCTCTGCTTCGTTCAAATCTCGTAGAGAGTCAGCTACGATCCGGTCCGTGGCCGGGTCGGAAAGGCCGTCTGTAGCGGCGTAGGCTCTCTCGAAGCCGTCGGCGAGTGTGTCAGCTTTTTCTTGTAGCGACAAAGCCGTCCCAGGGCCGTTCAATTTCTGTAGCGGGGGGATTGTGAAATCTTTATGTCTCAGCGCGCTTGCCATTTTCCATAATGAATTATCCTTCGGCGTGAGCGACGCGACTTTTTTGTCCCAAAGTTCGCGCTTGAGTTCTGCGATTTCAGTCTTGATTTCCCTCTGCAGGCAGTTGTACGCTGTCTTGAAGTATTCGTCACGCGTGCGGTGGTACATGCGTCGCAGGCGATTTTTGTCCTTGATGAGCGATAAAACGTGCTCGGGAAGCTTGATCGTGTATGAATGTACTTCTTTGAGAGGAATGTGTGTATCTTGTGCTGTTTGAAGAATCTCTGTGAGAGTGCTTGTAGCTGCGTCGATTTCTTGTGGCGAGCGCAGAGTTCCCGAAGTGAGATGAATTCGTTCGTTGACTTCCTTTTTAAATCCTTCCCAGTCCGCATCCTTATAATTGCGCTGTTTTCTGGGGGTCCTTGAAGTTGTGCCGCCTATAGTAAAGCACACGGGCAGATGGTCCGAAGACAGCTCGTCTAATGTGCGCAGTGGAGATATTGTCTTAACATTTTTCTCGAGTACTATATCCAAAGTACTCGGATATCTAGAGCGTTGCGAGTAGTACGTAGGTCTGTCGGGCGCCATTATCGAATAGGTATTTGTCTGCATGTGTGTAAAGAGCGTATTTCCGTTCGCATTTCCTCTGTAGTTATTCCAGTAGTTGTGTTTGGCGTTCAAATCGCCTCCTATCACAACGATTGGTCCCAGATTGAGCAATTTATTGAGATCTTCTCTCACTAGGTTACTTTGGGTGCAGTATACGGAGATGATGGTATGCGCTCTACCCTCTATGGTGACTTCGATAATCGTGGCTTCAGCGTGCTTCAACTTCGGAGTGGGAATTCTTGTGGACGTCATTGATTGTCGAACGAATATTGCGGTTCCTCCGCCTGATCTTCCCTGTCGGTCGTCTCGGTAAATCTCGAAGCCTTGCACTCTCAGCGGTACGCTTGGATTCAAGTGGGATTCTGATAAGAGAATTATGTCTGTGTTTAATTCATTTGCCAAAGCGAGCAGTTCGTCTGTCTTGTTGCGCACGCTAAATGCGTTCCATACGAGGACTCTCACCTTCTCGGGATTAGACATCGAGGGTGGTCGTGAGGAGCTCCATCAGGACGACGAGCTTCTCTGCTCTTGATGTGCAGCGGGCGAGCTGCGATCGCATCCTCAGGAGGCCTTGGAGCAGGGCCATGATGTCCAGGTCGTCCTCTGTAGTGGTGGGCGCGCGCACGGGCTCCTGCTGTGAGCGGGGCTGGGGGCGGGGGGGCTGTGGGGGCGGCGCGGTCTCGCGCTGCTCTTGGGCGGGGGCGGTGCCTCCGGCTACGTTGGCCCATGTGCGTCCATCCGTCCTCGGCTGAGGAGGTGGCCTGCTCGGGTTCTGTTCTGCCGGTGGGGGTTGGGGCCTTCTGGCAGGTCGCTGCTGTATTGAGGCGACGTACGCTACCCGCTTGGGGCAGCCTCTGTAGTTGGCGGGATGCGGGCCTGAGCAGTTACAGCATGCGGCGGGCTCGTCTCTCGTCTTCTTGGGGCATTCTGCCGAAGCATGCTCCAGTAAGCATTTTACACACCTTGCTGTGTGCGAACAGTTTCGGGACCCATGTCCGAAGTCTTGACATCTGTAGCACTGGGTGCCGTGCTGAAGGTGATTACTCCTGTGCTTCTGGAGTCGAATGCGGCAGTGGCACAGGTATTTGACGGCCGCGCGCAGCTGTCCCATGTTGACTTCCTTATTGAAGTGCGCTAAGTATATGGGATACTCATTTGAGGCAGTCATCTTGACCACCTTCACAGCTGGGAATCCTTGCGATTCCAGATCCGCCGCGATGTCTTGTACTTCAACTAGAGGCAGGCCCTTGATCACGGCCTTCTTCATTTTTTCGGCTTCGGCCGTGAATGTGTGGAAGCCGCGTGCCTCCGCTCGCAGTCCATTGGTGAGGGCGCGATGGTCCTCCATCGTGCGCACGAAGATGTTGGCCGTGCCGCCCCTGTTATATCTAAAAGTGAAGAGCTTACCCGCCCCCAGATGTCCTTGCACCGCAGCTGTGATCTGCGCGTGTGTCATGTTCCCCAGGGTCATCACAACCGGGGGAACACGGTCTCTCCTTCCGGTACCTGCGGGGGAGAAAGAATTATTAGTGTTGGCACGCTTATTACGCGGCGCGCCGGCGCCTTCGCTTACCTCGGGCAACTCTTCAAATCGGTTGCCACACTGGAGCGGTTGTGGTCCCCGTGGGGACATGGGCCTCTTTGCGGGGTTGGACGGCCTCGTCCAGCCTCCATCCTGGGGGGCAGCCGTCTCCATCGGCTGCTGGGGCCTCGGGGGCGCCACGTAGGCCGACGCTGGGCCTATCGGGGGGCGCCTGGGGGCAGGACTGGGTCCTGTTGCCCAGGAGGGGCCTGCTATGGGCTCCGTCATCTCGGTTACGTCGGGCGTGGTGGCAGTCGTGGTGGTGGATGGTCTCCGGGTCCTTGGGTCCTCGGAGCGGGGCTGTGGTGCGGGGACCGTAAGGCGCATGGTCCCTGTCTTCCTTCGTAGCGCTATCTGGTGGGCGCCGGGCGGTACCACGACCGGGGAGTCCTCGTGGTCAGCGGGGAGCATCCTCGTCGGGAACATCTTGACAGGCGGTAGTCGGTGCCTCCTCTTGAAGAGGGAGCACGTCTCTGGAGCTTGTGGGCGGTTTGCGGGGGCCAGCGTGAGTCTTCGTTGTTTAAGTATAGCGAGAAAGTGTTGCCTTGATAAAGGCAGTTGGGTGGGCGCGAGCGCCTGCTCGGTGGGCCGGTGGGATCTCTCCGGCCGGCAAAAGTAGCGGGGCCTGGCTGATTACTCAAGCCAGACAAAAACGACTTCTGTGGTTATGTCGCAAACCACAAAAAACGACTTTTTCTCCTATCCTCTGTGGCTCGTGGCTCTATCTATCCTGGCTCTCATCGGCTCTGTGGCTCGTTCGGCTTGCTTGCTGATGCTGAATATATGGCGCTTTCTCTTTGATTCCTGGAATCGAGGCCCGTGTTTGTTACGTGCCCGCGGCCCGCCGCCGGGTTGGCTACCGCCCCTCGGCCGGTAATTTCGGGCCGTGGTCATTTGTGACGCTATGCCGGCGCATGGCGCACGGCAAGGCTTCCCACTACGTTTTGGCACGGTTCTAACAATCGTGCCCGAATTAAATATGAATATGATTTTGCCAGCTCTCATAGTATACTTCTCTGCCCGTGTCCCCTAGCCAAGCTCCGACGTTTCATTTATTGTTTACATAGAGTTTCAGACATACATTTTATACATTTCTTTCATTATACATAACAATTTCACATACATAGAGGACAGTTTATTCAGTTTAAGGACAGGCAAAGTTAAGGCAAATGGCAGATTTTAATATGGGGTGACGTCGGCTGATATCGGAGCAGTACGTCCGTTACAGTCATGATAAGTAGTGAAACAAAAATGAGGTTAAATAGGTTACCTAGTTAAGGTATGTTAGTTTTTTCATCGCTTTTAATGACTTTATATAACTTTTTAAAACTGTGTTTAAATGTTATTGTGTTATCATGGAACCGAATATTGTAATGTGGGTTCCAAATGGGAGAGTTGTACTAAAATTGACTTTTAAAAAAAGAAAAATTTTACAGTTTAATACACTTAATATTGTTGTAATTTGTAGCTAACCTAGTTAAAGTGACTCGATTACCAGAAAATGATAGGTACATATTACACATTCTTTTGACGTGCCATAAATATATAATCGCCGGTCTCTTTCAAAGATCACATTAAAGACATTGTATTATATAGGTGCCAGTTTATCTGATTAGAATCTAAATTCTAATACCTATGTTATAAACGCATTTTGAATCGTAAATAATTAAAAATATATATTTACTGAGCTTGGAGCAGTCGAACCAATTCAAAAATACTAACAAACATTTGACCTCTGCTAATACAAAGATAAAATCAGTATGAAATGAAACATCTACGTAGTTCTTTACCAGAATTCGAATGCGCAACTTTTTAGGCCCCCTCTAACATGTTCAAATTCCAGCCTAGTGTCACGCGTACAGTATACATACACTGTTTACTGTCACTTTACTTCACATAATAATCTAGAAAATATATGCCGCATACGGCGTAATGTATTGTAAACGAATGAGCGTAATATTTGTGTCAGGGTCGAATTGGAATGTGAAACACGTCGTCCGCGTAAAGGGTTGTCTTCATCCGTTCTGTAAATAAGCCCAAAGTTTCAACAATGCTTCAAGAAATGTACGAAATATGGATGGCCTCCAAATAAACAACAAAAGAATATAATTCCCTGTTCTTATTAGCTTCACGTCTACAAACGTGCTGAGTATGGCAGTTACGTAAAATTTAGAGCAAGGCGCACAGTTATTACGTTCACGGACAACTTAAGTAACCTGCTGCTTTGTTATGACTGGATAATATTATGCTTTTTACGTTATGACTGCGATAATGCATACAACAACGAAGGTTACATTTCATTTTTTTCTCAGACAGCAGTTACGTTGGGGTTGCCATAATTAGATTAAAACAAACAAATGTTCGGTTTTTTACAACTAAATTTAATTGTCGAAGTGCGGAAGAACCATTCCTGCATTAGGAGAAAAATTTGCTGTTGTAGTGTTTATTTTTTTCAAACTTAAAAAGGGCTTAATAAATATGAAACTAAGGGGTATTTCACCATCCTCTTAATAGTTTATCCGTGGGATAACGAATGTTTTAAATTAACTAAGGGGTATTTCACCATCCTCTTAATAGTTTATCCGTGGGATAACGAATATTTTAAATTAAAAATCTATTTATTTACTAGTTGTACTCCGCCTTGCGTTGCTGTGGCTCCTTCAAGAATTTTCAAGAGCATTCTAAAACTTTTTTTATTTATTTATATGGGACACCTACCTGTTGACTTTTCTACACGTCTAGAATGAATATATTTAATTTAATAAATAGTAATAATTTGTTTCTTTTAAGGTAGTTTCGTTAAGTTAATTGGGATCGAGAAAGAGGGTCGCAATTCGCGATGCCTATCAACTTACCCGTGAAACTTTGTTTTAGTTTCTTAAATTATAACGTCAGATGCCTATATATTACATAGAAAATCTTTCCGGCTATTATACAACCATGCTTTGGCGAAATGTGTAATCAAGTAAGAAGGTACTCTCAGTAACGCCCTCGAAAACAAATATCCAGAAAATGGCTTCATCTAAATTTAATAATCATTTAAAATGATATTTTTAAAATTACTTTCAGATTCATCAGAAACTTCTTTCTTTTCATTCCCACCTCCATCTGTAATTTTATTTCATCTCACATTACTCTCTCAGATTGAGGGTAGGTACCATAACTAAAAAAAAGACTACATCATTTATTTATAATTATTTCATATTATCCACACTACTAAATATTAATAATATGTAAATGAAATCCTCAGCACGAGAGATCTCAGTGAGGATATCATCATCTATATTATATGTTACGAAAAATGAAGACAAATTGCTGACAAACTGCTTTGGCAGTTTAGCGGGTATAAATAATAAAAAATAAATAAAAAATAAAACATGTATTATTTTTATTGCAGTCTCACTGGCCCTCGGCAATGGTACAATTGATTCGTGAAACAAAAACAGATAAAAACTTTCATACGCACAAAAGTGATCACTATGAAATAATATACATGTGTCCGGGGGTAAAGTGCGCTAACTTCGGGGGGTGATTCTACATGATTTTAGAAGTAAAAAAAAATAATAATAACTTTTTCGAAATTCCAATGTTTTAAGGTAGTTTTTAGGTTAAAAAGTTGAATTGTTTGTATAGGAAAATAAATATTTTGTATGGGAAAATAAACATTGGAATTTCCAAAAAAGTGATAATTTTTAATTCTACCATCACGTAGAATCACCTCCCGAAGTTAGCGCACTATTCCGCCGCACACCCTGTACATAAAATTCGTGGATCGAACCAATGTGGATCAAAATTATCGTACATTGAAGTGGTCAACCATCCCATAGTTAGTTTTTTTTAACTTAACTATATCATTTGTTACTGGATCTTATCTTGAAAATTGCGCTTTACAAGTGCAAGAGAATCGTAAAAAGAATGCGCTGACCACAAATTAACCACTTTTATTGAAATACTGCTATTTCAGAACAATATAGGAGTCAAATCAAAGCATGATCAACTTGGTAACATGAAGTTACACTTAGCAGACGTCACGCTCCATGTGCCAAATGTCACGAATCACTGTGTTCTGACTGTGCATGTAAAATGTACATGTTATTAAGTGTATTTACATGTAAATACGTTCAAATGGTCAACCTTATATATTAAATTTGATTAGAATGCAAATGAACAGCGCTTGGAATCATTGTATCGTGGCATGCACGTGCTAAAAAAATCTATACAATAAAAAATACAGAAACAATCTTACAAATTTAATTAAAAAAACAAAAGAAAATTACTTCAAGGTAAAAATTGAAGATAGTGGTAAAGATAACAAAAAAGTCTGGGCTACAATTAATAACATTATCGGCAACGGTAATAAAAATAAACAAATAAATAAAATAACTTATGACAACGAAACAATAGACTCAATAAAAGAACCAACTAAAATTGCAAATATTTTCAACAACTACTTCGCTAAAGTCGGAGAGAAACTTGCCAAAAAAATCGACTCGTTCCAACCTAAAAATACTACCAATACATCCACACAAACTTGCCAAAATATTTTCGAAAAATTTGAAAAATGCACTCAAATAGAAATAGAAAAAATTATAATGAACCTACGAGTGTCCGCGAGCCCTGGTTTTGATAATATCACAGTAAATATATTAAAACAAATGAGACAATTAATATCCAAACCAATTGCACATATCATTAATAACAGCATACAGCAAGGAATTTACCCAAAAATATATAAAAATACAATAATAACCCCGATCTTCAAATCAGGAATTACATCTGACGTCTCGAACTACCGTCCCATATCTATTGTATCTAACGTAGCAAAAATATTTGAAAAAGTCGTAAAGTCACAATTAACTAAACATATCACTTCAAATAAAATCATTAATGATAACCAATTCGGCTTCAGAGAAAATTTAGGTACGCAAGATGCAATCGCAAAAATAACCTCTATAATATATAATGCTCTTGACTCGGGAAATAAATGTTTAAGTATATTCATCGATCTAAGAAAAGCCTTTGACAGTATAAGCCACAAGAAGCTAATAAAAAAATTAGAAAATATTGGAATTCAAGGAACAGCTAAAGAATGGTTTAAAAGTTATCTTCATAAAAGACACCAACACGTAAAAATTAACAATATATTGAGTGAACCCACCTATTCCGAATTTGGAATTCCTCAAGGGACAGTTCTAGGCCCAATATTGTTTATCATTTACGTGAATGAAATGCTTACAGTACCAAAAAATGGAAAAATCATATCTTTCGCCGACGACACAGTTTTAATCATAGACAAAAAAACTTGGGAAGAAGCCTATCAAACTGCGAACGTAGAAATAAACAACTTAAAACAATGGTTGGATGACAACTACCTCTCCTTAAACTCTGACAAAACCTATTTCATGACTTTCACATTATCAGACAAAATGCACCCAACAATAAATTCCAATATAACTATCCATAACTCTTGTAATAATTATACTGACAACTGCAATTCACCTAAATGCTCAAAAATCTCCAAAAAAGTAATATTAAATATTTAGGCATAATTATAGACCAACATATTAAATGGACTGAACATATTGCGCAAACTGTAAATAGAATACGTAAACTTTATTACGTATTCCTCAAACTAAGAAATATATTACATAAATCTTTGCTACTAAAGGTTTACTATGCATTAGCCCAATCAGTTCTGCAATACGGAATAATAGGATGGGGAGGAGCATATAAAACCAACTTAACCCCACTTGAAATAGTACATAGAAGACTCATCAAAATAATTCTAAAGAAACAATTAGACTATTCAACCCAAAAATTATTCGATGAATTCAAAGTATTACCAATAAATAAAATTTATCAAAAAAACGCATTACTACAAATCCATAAAGACAAACTAACAATAAAATCATTTAGCACCAGACCGAGAACCTTAGGACAAATAATAATCCCTAAACTTAATACTACAACAGCCCAACATCATTACACATACTCGGCAATAAAATACTTTAACGAACTCCCTATAGAAATACAATCCGAGAGGAATTATGAAATTTTTAAACGAAAACTCAAAAAACATTTTACCATTAAATAATTTTTAAGAATGTCTTACGATGTGCCATCCTATATTTCCATTATGTACAAAACAAATGCCATCTTATAATTTTCATTATGTATAAAAATAATTTTTCATTATGTACAAAAAAAAATAAAAATTGCAACTTATATTTTCATTATATATAAAAAAGTAGTCCTTCATGCATCCAAATAGTAACAACTGATAAGTATGTATAGTACTGTCAATATGATAGTGCTCCCTCCCTAAACACGAGAATTTCTCAATTAGGGAGGTATTGTTACCACTAATATTATATATTTTATATATTGGTTAATTATGTATCATATGTATATTGGTTAATAAAAAAAAAATAAAAAAATATATATATTTGAATGTACCCTCTGAAAGGCTTTACGAGTACTACAACATAAAAATACGTCAATAATTCAGATGTAGGTTCATTTTGTACGCCATTGTCGACTTAACTGTCCAAAAACTGCAATACTAGTTTGTAACATGAAAAGACATCTGATAGTATTATTACGCTAGCGTCTGGACGATCTAGGCCCTCTGATTGGTCGAATTCAAATCGTATGTTTCGGGTAAATCCCGAATAGGGGGTCTACAGGCAAAATTCGACCACTCTGCCCCTCTGGCGTTATAAGAACGAATCAAATTACTGGCATCCTTAACGCATTGCCTCTGCACTGGAATGAGATACGGAGTTTAATTAATGTCGACATAATGTAGTGTTTTAACAGTAACAATGTGGATTTCTAGATACTACATAAAGTGAATGTTAGAAATGAATAACATAATTATTTGTGGTAAAATGAGACGTAAGTGATGAACAAAGAAAGAAGTGTAAGGATAATTTATGTCTTGGAAGTGAATGGTTGAAGAGGTCGGGGACGCCCGAGGAAGACATGGCCCGATCAAGTGATATCAAATGATACGTATTACAATACAATAATATTATTTCCACCTTAAAAATGTACCAGGTTATCATGTGCTCTAGACTTCACAACCTCAAAACTTTACTGAAAAAAACAATTAGTCCGAGAAACGCCGGGTACATTCAGCTAGAACTTAATTAAGCACCCATAAAACTGCCTGGAAATCACTGGTAGTAATTTGGTAAACAGACCAAGAAACTGGAAAACCGTATTAATTAATAAAATAAAACAAACAGGCGATTAAGTAATTAATTAAGTTATACGAAACCGGATGCCGATTATCTAAACAAAGTCGATTTTAGATTGGTATCAAATTTTCAACAACATAATGAATATTATTATATAGGTTAGTAGTTAGCATCAAGTTACACAGTTAGTGCTTAATAAATCATACCCCTTCTCCTTAGAACGCTCCATCAATTATTGGTTAAGCACCCTTTAATCTCCTCCATAAGCATATTGGATATCACAATTCAATTCAATAGCTTGAGATTAATTCTGTTCGTAATTTACAGGATTAATTTATTGAAAACAAATTTTATCCTGTCACTAGGTGGCTTTTTTTTATATATTTTACAAAGCCATTTTTGGTGTGGTGCTCCTCCAGATATCGGTAAAATATTACTATTTTTTAATTTTACCATACTACGCTCCTTTGAAGATTCTATAAAACAACAACAAAAACTTGATACTTCTGCATTCAAAAAATATATTATATTTTACAACAATATTATTACGTGGGTAAACAATTGAGCAATTATTTAAATTGCGTTCTCAAAGCAAAAAGATAAAAGAAATTATTATAAGCAATAATTATTAGCCTGAAACACAAATATAAATTGAAAAAATCTTACGAGAAAAAATAAATGCTGCAGACGGGAATAATAATTTGCTATCCTTTATGCTTTGCATAAAAACCTTGTCTTGTAAAAAAATAATTTAACCTTTGGTAAAAAAGGTTAAAAGTAACCATAATTTTAAAGATAAATCAATGTAATATGTTTATTGTATTGACCGGTAGGTGGCTGAATTGACATCGCGCTTGGGTCCCACCCAGGCGTATTGTGTTCAATTCCTCGGCTGGCAGTCCTCTATCACAACACAAGCAACATTTTCCGCTTTCTGTAGTGGTAGTAGGAGATTTTCAAATATTGTCAGGTTATTCGTAATCCGGGAATGTTTGTATTTCTTATTATTCTGCCATGCATAAAAACGTATTAGATGCATACAAACAATATTTTAAAAAAATCTTAATTGTACAACCTATTGCTAAAAATAACTTACAGGTTTTGTCAGTCTGTAACTCTGGTTCAGTGAACTCTAGAACTCGAATTTGCTTTGAATTTAAGTGTGATAATCTTCAAAATTGAAATGTTTTGAGAATTTAAACAAGCGATAAAGTACATACCTACAGTAAGTGAATACAAAAATATTGATACAAAATTCTCGTATATTCAGTATCTATATAATGAATTTATGCATAGTTGCCTTCCGAACGGTTCGTTTCTTAGACGATCATTTTTTCAAATAGCTGAAGTCCCGGTTACAGCGTTGCCCGGGCTTTACCTAGAGTTTCTTCTTAATCACATTTAGACAGTGACCGTCCTCTTGTTTTGAAGGTCAAGTGTGCAAAATTTCATCCAAATCGGAATAAAACAACAGATTTGTATAAAACCCACAGATGCGCTTCCTTATATAAAAAGACATTTTTGTTCTTTTTTTTTTTTTTATTTGGTACATTATTTTGTTACAATTTATGTTTTCCAGTAATGTAGGCCTCACTGGGTGGCTTGCCCGTGCTGAGGCCTTCATTTTATAATATGAAAATCTAATCTACATATTACATTTAAAGAGAAGATAGTAAATTTGAAAAGAAAATAATAAATTTAAAATTAAAAATAAAAATACATAATAATACATTTAAAATTAAAAAAAAAATACAATGAAAATAATCTTGTATGTTTGTGAGTGATGTGTGTTTATGTTGGTTTTGTGTGTTACGTGTAGGTTTTATTTTTATTTTATGCTATGACATTTTGGTAATATTGTCTTTTTTGTTGTTTAATCCATTTTGTAATTTTGTGTGTGAATTTATTTTTATTTTCCTCAATTTTAATTTCAATTTTTAGACTGTTGAAAGCTTTTATAGCATGGTATTGGTAGTGTCTTTGTCCAAAGGTTGAATTTACTGTTGGAGTTTTAATGTTTTCTTTGTACGCTTGTCTAACTGGTCTGTTAGTGTTATTTTGTGTATGTTGAAATATATTTTTTTTGTTAAAAATGTAGTTTTGTAGAAAGTTTTTTTTTATTTTTTTTATTCTTTATATTATACTCGTATGTATATATTTTGTTTCCTAAATTTTATATTTCGTCATATTTCCTGAGTCTGCGCTAGTATTATATGGTATTGAAAATAAGAAAACCCTACAAAACATTTGCGAAAACCCACACGTAGCACACAGCGTACAACTTCTTGGTTGGAAAAATCGGGGATAGTCCCTTGAGAAAAATCACGTCTTGCTGCGAATACACGTGGGATATTATTTAATGCCTACCAGACCATGTTATATGGGTAATGATCACTTTCGTAACGGAAGCCAATATTACAGGAAACACTAATCAATTTCTGAAATCGTGTATAGACAATTCCTGAAATTCGAATACCGACGAAACTAGATTAATCTCAATATATCGTAATACATACATATTTATTATTGTTATTATAAAACATTGATATCGCTAAAATTTTAATAATAACAAAAAGTATTCACCCTGTACTGCCACATGGCAGCTTGTCTGCAGGTTCTATCAGTTTTCTTTAATTAAATAAAGATAACATAATCAACAAACAAACAATGTTGGTAAATTTATTTCAATTTAATTTCACGACAATGTCTATTTGCAATGCACTGATCTCTTATTCTGACTGTAGCTGTTTCTTTTATCATGTTTCCACTATTCCTCCCCTGGATGACCATTCGGGTAAATTTTGTAAATATCTCAAATGAAAACACCTGAAAAATTCCATTTTTATGATTTTTAAATTCATCCAAATATCGGTTCGGTAAATTTTGTAGGTATATCGAATTCAAATAAAACAATTCCGAGAGTCCTTTTTTTAATTAAACACTTTTGGTTTGAAAATTTGGTCGCCTAAAAATGTTTCCGATGCTTTAATTATACTGCGAGTAGAATACATCTTGGCCTTGGCAAATCTCCTATTTACGAACCCATTTTCGGTTATGATTTTATTGTATAATGTGACGAATTAAGTTATTTATAAACTGATCAAAAAAAATTAAATATTTATGCCTGAACATCCACAAAATAAAATAAAAGGCACTTTTTGGCAATGTTTTTTTCTTGCATAAATCAAAACAGGCGGATGGTGTTAAGCGGGAATTTGAACCTTATCGCCATCTACGTAAGGGTTGTTATTGATAGCGGCTCAATGTAAAATATTACACGACGTAGTGCATCGCCTTAAAGTACTTCCCGGTACCTGGGGAAAAAATGAGTTTTTCCATAAAAAAAACTATAATTGAAAAAAACGCACATTTTTTCCACATTTATATTTTTTTACAGCAACATCAACACAAAATTTACAATCAGAATAATGTATGTAAATGTATCTTTGTAAGTTATTCGGATAACTCAAGGCGGATCATTTATTTTTAAAATTTATTATTTCAGCTTTATAACGTTGCCCTGGAACTTTGCCTTTGAACGGAAAATCCTAATTACTTGAAAAACGATACTCTCTTTGAACAAAATTCTACACAACTCTCTCGAGAGTACAGAAATAGGATTCCTTACGAAAATTAAACGAAAACAACCCCGGGAAAACGTTTTTTTACTCTTTTTAATGTGCCAACAAGAGAAAATAAAAACAGATAAGTACCTGTTCAGCGAATTAAATTGTTTTAAAGCTGATAATAATATTAATACTGCTCAGGGCGGTGTAGCTTGGATAACGAATTGCTTGGAATATTAAATGGATCACAGATATCAGATTAAAGTGTTAATTCTGTTGAGAAGATATTTTTTATAGCAGAATTTACGCAAACGGCGTAATTTAGGAAAACTTTGAACATTCCGGTTGAGTGGTCGGTGGATAGAAAAATGAATATTTAACAGAAAAGCCCTCTTCAATTTAAATTTAGTCAGCATGGGCTCTAAAAACAATGACGGAATATTGAAAAAAATATCTCGATACGTATATTTATAAAAGAAGTTTGTATCTTTTGTGTTCCTATAAAGGACCCGTTATTTACGGAGGTAGCCGTTTTACGTGAATAAAATTTATGTTATTCGTGAGTACGAAATAAAGAAAATGTAATATTTGTGAATCAAAATATAAATATTTTTAGAAGGTTAAATCCACAGGGTATAGAACACTTTGGTCGTATTATCCATCATAATAAATGTAAGCTTTCATATTGGAAATATTTTTTGTCGGTGAATTAATGTCTTTGGAGATAGAGAGGATATAAAAACATGAATCACGTAACATGTTTTATCGTATTACCTACAAAGTAGCACGCGTAGCTACGAAAAATAGCGAAAAACTTTTATTTGCGGACGAATACACAAGCCGAAAATGTGTATATTCTTGGTGTGCCTTATAGCACCACGAATATAGGTAGTTGGCATAAAAATACCTTGGCAAACGAAGTCTAGAAACGCTCGTGGTTTTTTTTATTTATGTGAAGAATAAAAAAAGAAAAAAAAAATAACAAAGGAAAATTGTCAGAGATGATCTCAACCATAATATTGAATTTTTCATGCATTTCTAATGAATTCTAATGCACTTTTTAGTAGGTTAGGCTTATTTTTTTTTTAGACGTAATTAATTTTTTTCAATTCTACTCAAGCGAAACTATAGAAAAAATTCAATTTATCCATAGCATATTTTTTGGCAAATGTAAACTGATTCTTAATAATAATCTAAAATAGTGATTTCACGTCAAGCTTCGTCTTAAGAAATAAATTAAAGTATGTAGTGAGTGTTTTTTAAGGAAATAGGACTGTAAAGTTGGGATTGACAAAATAACGAGTAGTGGGGAGTAAGTGTACAGGAAAGCTAACAGAAAAGCTCGAGATGAAATCAAGTTTACCGGCACCTTCGCGCAATCACTTTAACTATTGTCCTTGAAGGAGCTCACCTTAAGGTAGGTAATGCAATTTGGGTCTGCACGTAGTGTACTCGTAAGCGGTGGCGGATCGTTTTTAAACCAAGAGTCAGAAAGGTGCTTCTTGTTACCGGCAACAACTCTTTTTGAACTCAAATTTGTTTCTCGCAACCAAACCAAGTAAGAAAAATTGTGGTTGGTTTCGTCAATTTAAAAATAATACTAATTTAAATGCCAATTTTAAATTTTCTACTTACTTTTAACTACCCCATTGAAGTTTAGATTCAAATTTACACATCTGTAGAGGGTTGGTAAATTCGCACTATTATACTATGTACTCACATTTGAAAAAGTGGATCTAATAATATACTTTTTTGCAACCTTACCTTTTGTCCACGTCGTAGAAATCACACGAGAAAAAATAAAGCGGAGTATTACCTGAAACAATAAAATTTATTTTTAGAACTTACCACCATGACACAGAGCTAAATAAGGTACATACATACGTAGAGTAAGCATAATTAAATGAGTGAAACGTATAATAGAACCTTTTAAAATTATATTTGTTTAATAAATTATTATAAGCAACAATTAGTCGCCTGTAATATCAATACAAATTGAAAATATCTCCCAAGAACAAATAAATGCCGCCGACGGGAATTGAACCCGCGCCTTCTGATGTCCGGTCAGACACGTAGGCTTATCTCCAACTCGCCAAATAATTCAATATGTACTAGTACATCAATCAACAATTACGGCATATTATATTTTTTTCACCTGTAAACCACCAACTTTATTTTTGTAGGAAAGGCTTTGTTAGTGCTAAATTTCCCACTAGATGGCGTCGAGATATATTATATCTACAATTGTTATTATTTTTTTTGGTAAACTAATGTTTAAGACAAGATTTTTTATGCATAGCGCAAAGGGTAACAATTATTTTACAAGCAATAATTATTCGCTTGAAACACTTATCCACATTGAAAAATCTCCTGATAAAAGATACATAACGCCAACGGGACACGAACCCGTGTCCCTTCGATTTCCGGTCGACAGCTCTGACCACTGAGCTATGGCGGCTTATCTCATATCCGCGAAATAATTCAATATATACTAGTGTTTCATTCAAATGTAACAAGCAGTAATTGTTGAATGAAACACTAGTATATATTGAATTATTTCGCGGATAAGAGATAAGCCGCCATAGCTCAGTGGTCAGAGCTATCGACCGGAAATCGAAGGGTCCCGTTGGCGTCATGTATCTTTTATCAGGAGATTTTTCAATGTGGATGAGTATTTCAAGCGAATAATTATTGCTTGTAAAATAATTTCTACAATTGTAAGTGAAATATTTTGACTTGTCAAATATTATTATTATGTTTTTAATGATCAACTAATAAACATTGTCTTATCCCTGAAACATTAGTTTATCATTAAAAATATATTAATAAGTTTTGATTGTCTTATTTTATTTGTAAAATGTTTAGATAAGGATCTGAATGCGAAGAATTGTGTATTTCGCAACGAGCATTCTTCAAAATTAAACAGTATTACCGTATCGACTACAATTCTAACTATTCACATAGGCACAAATCATTAATATTTATAAAAATAATTTATTTATTTAAGCCCTTAATTTACGAATATTGTGTATTGTGTAGTAGCCATAAGGGATCCTCGAGAATCTGAATCTTCATCCAGGACTTACCATCAAAGGGGTAACCGGATAAAACAGAACAGTAACAACACAGAACACGATAAAATAAAAGGTTAGATTAGTGGGGATTTGCCTTGAGCAATTCAACAGCACTCACACAGAACGTTCAGCATAGCCCGAAACGGAGCACTTAAGACAATTCTGAAATTTCCCTGATTAGAACTCCGACAGACGAATTACTTAAAAACTTTCAAGTTGTCATTGTTCAAAAACTTTATTAAAATGTTTTATTTAAACTTTAAAAAACATAACCGAAGACTCCACTGCCCAACAAAAAAATTCAACCAGGGCAATAAGCCAAAACATACTTCTTCAATAGTTGCAATAATAATAGTTTATTGCCAATTTGTGCAAAACAATATAATGCCCTATCAAATAAAACATTAAAAAAAACAGTAGTAATATAATATTTAAAACTAAAGTAAAAACATGGTTGAGAGAACAGAGTGATAATAAACTTACAAAAATTATGAAGACAATGTAAAAACAACTAGAGACTAAATGCAACAAAAGGGAAATATGTAAATGTTCGCTACGTTTGGTCATTTAGCAGGGGTGCCCGGGTTCGTCGGGTGAGGTGTGTTCAGAATGCGCCTGCCCACAAGCTGCGTGGCGTGCCAGATCAGGAAAGGTTAGTTTGGGTAGACTCTTTCATCTCTCCAGCCGGTCTCTTAACCCATCGACTTACTCGGCAATGGGAGGCATATATTTATATGTCCGTCACTCCTGTACACACTGATTCCAAGATTTTCTTCGAGGCATCCTGTGTGGGGTGGATTTAAAAAAATAAAATAAAATAAAACCATATAAAAAAAAAACTACGGGCCACCTAAACAGGCAACCCAAGTTATGGGGACTGGGAAAACTGTGACATTATTGTTATAATAATGCTTTATACTTATCCCCCGCATACCCAATTTCAACTGATTTATAACAAGTTTCTATGTTAAGTATCTGTACATTTCTTATGAAATTCACTCGATGGAAAAAAATCGCAATGTAAGAATCGAATTAATCGAAATCGAAAAATATTAAAAACACAATTTGTCCTGTTATTCAATATGTTATAGGCATGAAAAAATCACAGTGTATCTTTAAATTCAACTAAAGCGTTTGTCAAGAGATTTTGCTCTATTCCAAACGAGTCGTGTTTTATTAAATATTTTCACCGTTTTCGCTTACTATTGTCGTTTTTTTGAAGTGAAACTTCTTTACGCGCGTCATGCATTTTAGAGGACCGGAGTAAAACCGACTCATGACCGTCACGAAAAACCGTGATCATTTGGTGGTGGGGGTACGGGACCCCCACCACCGCTCACCGTTCACTGTCGCTCTTTCACCGTAGTCGCTTACTGAGGTGAGGGAGCCACTGACGAACGTTCTCTCTCTCTCTCTTCTCTCTTTTCCTCTCTCTCTAGCCAACGACGCCACGTCAGGCATCAGCTGCTTGCTTCGTGTACTGCGCGGTGAGTGTAATACGAGTGAAATACGAAATTGATTGTGGTTTATTCGATTTGGAACAGAGTTTTAGTGTCAAAAATGAATAGTGACGAGATAGAGGTGAGAAAAAAGAGAGAATGAAATGAAAAGAGAGAGAGAAGAATACTAAAAGTTTCACTTCCGTCGTGCGTAGGCTTGCCACACACTGTATTTTTTTAATATTAGCGCCCTCCTTCTAATATTTACATATCTCCCTTTCAAACCATCTTTGAACGACTACGGGGTCTTAAATAATAATTTTTGCTATAGAAAATGATTTAGAAAGTAAATTAAAACGAAGTTTAGATTAGGTGAGGTATACTTTAAATTTTCATCGATGTTCTGTTTTGTCACTGTTCTGTTTTGTAATGGTACCCTACAAATAAGACTTAAATAATGTTGGTATTATAAGGAAACCCTTACTCCGCAGAGATCTTATCGGTGGGGCGGAAATACGGAGGGGTCAATTCCAGGACCCTGGAGATGGAGATATGCTCAATCTTCCGCTAAGGGGCCACACCTCGGGGAGGGTAATCAATCTACCGCGCGCACCGGCCGTAAAACAACGAATTCGTCGCGCACTGAAACATTACTGAAGGGGTTTACTGAAAGCAAAACAACTTGTAAGTCGTCAAAGTTGTGGCGCAAAAGAAAAGTTTTTTTGTTTTATAAATAAATAAACTTAATTACCATAAACATTTACGCGGAAGAAAATCCAAGATTCTTATTAGAGCATACCCATCAAAATAGAAACAATGCTCGAAATAAATTTGTCTGTATCCGTTGAGATAGTTTATTTATTTGACAGTTGCGGATTCAAATCCGCAAGAAAATTTTATTTTACTAATAATATGTGTTATTTAACCATTATATCATTTAAATAATATAAGGTATATTTGCGGCACGTTACAGTGTGGAAGATGCTCTTAATATCGCCCGAAAGACCATCATTCAGTAAACATTGCTTGAAATGACTTAGCCGTGTTTGGTGACCAGATATGAATAGCCAGATAACTCCCCACCTTCGTCTTCCCCATCTCTTTCCTCTCCCCATACCTTCAGCCTCACAACACACAGACGGTTGGGAGCCGTTGGTACTCTTGTGCGTTATTAACATTACGTGGTGTGCAGAGAAGTAGGTACTTTCCAAACGTCTCACTTTCCATCTCATTTGATAGTTAGAAGCCCTGTCAGCAATAATTTGTAATTTTCCAGACAAATGCATTTTATATTCATATGCAACTTTAATTAAATTGATATTATGATTTATGATTAACGTTTAACATCTTGATTTTTTTTAATTTGCAATTTTTTTGATACATACAGGTACATATATAATTATACAAAACATAAGACAGTAACAAAAAAAATCCCACAAAGGCGAAGCCTGTGCGTGGGCATTATAAGGTATGTATTCACAACAGTGGTGGATAAATAAAGAAAATATATATATATATAGTTCATATAGTTAGATTAATATGATTTTACTGGAGTTTTCGCATATTTAATAAAAAAACAGTTAAGTTTAAGTTAAATAGAAGTTAATTTTTTTAAATGTAGACGGTAGTGGCATATTTTAGGTACAAATTATAGATCGTAAACGTATACTTAATATTTTTAATATATACACAAATGTTTTTTTATAAATTATTTGTATGTGGATAAAATACAATTACATAATAAAAAATGTAGTTCTCAACACAAGGGAAAACATAATTTTCACTATAGTTCTATAGCTACATTTGTGGAATGATTTCCTGACCTGTGCATTTATTAGATTATTTTCTTAAAAAGATTATTCTAACAGCATACCCAAAGATGACGTATGTCCCATGAAAATCAAATCAGGGCCTCCCCAAATATATGTAATTTATATTCAATTTAAATAATCAGTTGTTCGAGTTAGTAGATTGGTGATTTATAAAACTGTTTTTTTTTCAATTAATATGGAGAAAATTATTACTGGGTAGAAATTTAAAAAATGTAATTCTCTTAGATTGTGGGTAGTATTTGTCTATTTTAAATTGTATTCTCTCAGCTGGCTTGTTTCGGATATCTGCCGGAGGGCGCACCGGGCGCAAACACAGAAAGGGGGCGTGAAGGAAACCAATTCATTATTATTTACTGCCTGCCATTTAATACATTTCGCCTTAACAGGGCGAACTTTGCCACAAGAACAGAACTTATCCCCTATAAATCGTGAGAACGGTTTACATGCACCGCAAACTTGAATTGAAATTCGATTAAATATCGGAAGGTTTTAATCGAAAAATGTAAAAAATAGACTTTTATGTGCGAATCTAACGCCGTTCGTGGCAGAGTTGTTATAGATAATTAAATAAAGACGACATTTAATATTTGCAATTGTTTTCAAAGTTAAAGATAATTTCGGTAACGCCCTGGTGCGAGAATATCATTCAGAAAAAAACATCGCATCGCTTTAGCTACGCTCAGTAGCCGTACAAGTTCTAATCAACATTATTATTCTGTTTTTAACTAACCCATCATCTTTTTACTTCCACCATTTCTTGAATTAGGGTATCATGGTGAATAGTTGGACATTTATATCTATTTGCGGAAATTTGACACAATTAAGCACAAATCTGTATTTATACATCAACAGAAATTTTCCAACGGAAAGCGACAGTTTTCAAGTCAACACATTTTCAGCAAGCATAGTCATTTCCATTAAAAAATAATTTATGGGGCATAATGAAATCAATTCCACGAATTAAAACGTCAAGCAAAACCAAAATAAATAATAAATCATATTACATTTCTTTTCTGCGGCCAGAATGCAATGCAAACAAAATGATAATTCCATTTTTTGGCATAACATAACATTTAACATATTCTGATCTTAAGTATTTGTACCTTCTGATCAAAAGATCGCTCGACGAGCTTTGCCAATTCACTTTCCGGTAAAATCGGCTTATAAACTTACTATTAGACTTATTTTTTTCTCGGCTCTTATTTAACGAATGTTAATTTAAGGTCAGGGCCTTAACTTCTCCAAAGACTATTCTTTAAATCTAATTCCTTTTAGGAAATTTAACACAGATCGTGTTCTTGGCATAAATTTAAAATTGAAATAGAAAATTCAGATTTAATGGCACACGCGAAATTCTTTTAAACCGGTGGTAGTGTGCGTTCTCTTTTTTTAAATCTTAAGTTTGATTCTTTAGTCGTAAATTTATATTAATGCATCATATTTACATACATTTAACTATTGTACATGTTCGGGCATAGCCGATTATTATTTTAATCCATTCCTACCTCACTTATCTGTCCGATCCTTGTCACCAGGAGAAGAAAGAGTGCACGGGCAGTACTATTTCTACCGAGCAACAAATAACAAGTCACAAGTTCAAATCCGCGTGGTGCGCAAAGTATTTCTGAATTATCAAAGTCATTCTGGCAGCATCCTCACTGCAGTACCATTTCAAAGTTTAAAATAATAATCGGCTATGTCCGAACATGTACAATAGTAAAATGTATGCAAAGAATTATATTTAAGATTTCACAAACGGGAACGCACACTACCACTGGTTAAAAAGAATTTCGCTTGTGCCAGTAAATCTGACTTTTCTATTTCAATTTAAAATTTAAACCTGTCACAATCTGTGTTAAATTTGCTAAAAGGAATCAGATTTAACGAAAAGTCTTTGGAAAAGTTAAGGCCCTGTCCTTACATTAACATTCTTCAAATAAGATCCGAGATAAAAAGAAATCTAAGAGTAAGTTAGAAGCCTATTTTAGTTCCTTTGTATATCCTTCCATTCATATCGTCATCAAGAACAAGAGCCATCGAAACAGTATAATTAATGATGTATTTGATTTAACGCCCAGATGGGTTTGTACATAATTTTGCTGATCTTTTGACTATAAAATAAAAGGTGAGTGTGAGGAGTGGTTTAACGTCGTAAAATTGGCAGGCAGGCCACCAAATCTGAAATAAATGCTTGTTTGAAGTTTTAATAGCGAAGCTTGAGTGCCTTTATTTGGAAAATCACAAATTTAACGTATTGACGAAAATTATTTTTGCGCGTCATATTTTCACATATAAAAAAGCGTTCAGATTTTAATGAAAACATTATATGAAAATAAAACGCCTTTGAAAATACACGACGAGATAAATTAAATCTTCTGAGAATCCACACCTTAAGTATTACTCCCCTCGATGAGTATAGAGTTGCTTCACAGAATTCGAACAATTCATCAAATTTCATCGTTCATTTTCGGGTTCTGTGAAAGTCCTATCCAAGTTCTGTTATTACATCATTTAAAGCCGACACGACTGAAATAATAACAGTACTTGAAAAAAACTTTCACAGAAACTGAAAATTAAATTTTTAATTTGGAGAATTGTTCAAATTCTCTGAAACACCCCGTCCTAAGGGTAGTGGTGAAAATAACTTTTCCAATCACAATACAACGCTTTAAAAATATTTCACGGATAGAATAATTATTATTAATTGCAACATCGTGATAGGATCAAAGTATGACGGCATCCGTGGTCGAGGGATAAGGCTCTCGACTAGCAATCCGGAGGGCGCGGCTTCAAATCACGGCGTGCGCAACTTATTTGTGTTTGATTTAGCCCCCGTGTACCCAATTTATAACAAGTTTCTCATTA
Organism: Hesperophylax magnus; assembly: GCA_026573805.1. Taxonomy (NCBI): domain Eukaryota; kingdom Metazoa; phylum Arthropoda; class Insecta; order Trichoptera; family Limnephilidae; genus Hesperophylax; species Hesperophylax magnus. The sequence continues at coordinate 982,306 of JAIUSX010000165.1, read as the reverse complement.
ACTCTTTAAGTTTTAAATTTATAATTATTCTAGTTATAAATATAAAATCAACACTATCCGAGAGCTCGTAAAAACTTTAAAATTGATTTAAGACAAAAATAACAATTTTATGCGAAAAGGTAACCATTGTAAAACGTTGTAACGTGGCATTAGTTACCTTTTTAAAATTAAATTAAAATTTGTTCAGCGCATTCTCGTATTATACCATTATGGTTCAATATTAATCAACAAAAAATCATAATCAAACGTACATATTTCGAATGTCCGTGATAATTAATATGAAACATTCCCGCGTAAGGTAATACGTAAAAATTATTCACGTTTAATAAACTTTTAATTTTCGTAATTGGAACTGATTGTGGGAACCAAGCGAAAAAGTAGGCACTATATATTATTGTGTTAATAATAATTCCATATTTGAAATGCGTATTTCTTTTGTTTAAAGGGTAACAGATCTAAATCTGAATCACAAATGATTTTTAAAATTCCATTTTTTTTTATTAAAATATTTTATAAATTCTGCAATTATAATCTCCCTCGGGTTTTCACGGGTCTGCGGTAGTAATATAATAAAAATTCAAAACTGGTAAAAAGAAATCCGTTAGTTAAAAATTATTTGCTTTCCATTACATTCCAAAATTGACCAAATTTCTTTGATGAATAGAAAATCAACTAGGAATCCTTTGATTATTTTCCAAGGAAGGTAGGTATTAAAGGTTTGGTGTATTTTATAACAAAAAATAAATTTAAAATACATTTTTCGTTGTCAATTACTTAGTATTGATCGTTTCCACCGCAGAAAACTGAAAAAATTAGGATGTAAAAGTTGAAAAAAAAATCCAATCAGAGAATAGCAAATGATTGACAATGGAATGGAGCAGAATTTTATTTATGGCCGATTGCTCTGTAACTTAATTGCTAAGGAGACCGGAGCGAGGGTTTCTAGGAAATGTCCTTAAGATATATTTTATATACTTACCAATGTAAAGAAATTGAAAAACCGATCAATTAACCCACGTTAAATATACACTGAATCCATTTAGAATTCAGTAGGCATTATATACGACTCGAAACGAAACGCAAACGAAAATAATAAAAATGTTATTGATTTATTCTAAGGAATATTTAACGGTTGGATATAACTATTAATTATGTACGTAGGTACTATTTTAAAATCTAAAAATGTTAATATCATTGAAGAAGAAGATAAAGAAGGAGAATAAATATGACGTTTAATAAATAGGTCAAAATGGTCAAGTAGATTACGACATCTCTCACTGGGTTCCTGTTGTGATTTTTTTTCTGTGTCTTGTACTGTTTCATGTTCCGTTTAGATAAATTAGTATAATCTTCTTCTTCAATTATATATCACATTGATGGGCATAACCTTTAGAATAAATTAAAAAATTAAAAAGGCAAGGTATCCGATATGAATTAAAATCGGATATGTTTATCCAAGACACTATCTAGGTTCCAATCCAATTTCATTAAACACTTTGTTTCGATTTAAAAAGATAGATGCCGAAAATATAGTAAAAATTAGTTGCAAGATCATATTGTTAATTCTGAATTTGAAATATGATATCGACAAATATGACGTTTAATAAATTTTTTACACAAAAACTTTCAAACAATGATCTTTGGTGACAATTTTAAATACATCTATTTGAATTTCACTTTTGATTTCGGGAATGAATGAGTGAAAGCAAATCTTGGAAGCGGAAATTAACCCACTTCCCGCCATAAGAACGCACTGAAACTCGTCGACAATGAAAATGCATTCTATCAACTTTTTGTGGCAATCACGTACACACACGCGGACATACACAAATCCATCCATTCTCCAAAATCAGATGATATTACAGCAGTTAATATACGAGATATTCATTTAGACTTATGTCGGTGCTATCCGATTGGCTTTTTGGTGAGGTGGGTAGAGTTTTCTAGGTTCAATCCTCGGTCAAACCAAAACAATGTGCTTTTTTTAAGTTTTAAAAGACATTTTAAATTTTATTTATTTTATTTTATTAATACAAGACTTAGAGGGTACATATGGTTTTTGTGATATTTCACCCTCCATGTGTTATGGCGGGTGAATTTTACAGTTTGAACAGAATCTATACATTACTAGATACATTAAAGCTAAAAAAAAAATTTTAAGGATTTTCTTTTTGGAATTTTTTGTAAAATATATGTAACTATTGCAACAATAATTTGTTTCCACCGACGTTTCTTAATTATTAGTGAATATAAAAGAGAAAATAGTTATAGTTGCCTATGGGAATGAAGAAAAATGAGTTAGATTAATTGAGAAGAACCAGGGTGATAAACAGGCCATGCGGGCGGCATTTAGTTGGGCTTTGCCCAGTTTAAGTGATACTAACAACAGTTACATTTAATAGGTAAATATTATTAGGTCATTGTGAAGATATATCATATAAAATATTCTATAGTAGTCAAAGCGCGGACAATGAGAGGAACACACTTCACCCCAACATAAATCTCGCCAATGAGAAAAATGTTCATACCACCGAAATGATTTATGTTTAAATCAAAATTAAATTGCAAAGAATTTATATGTTATCCGGAAAAAAAATATCAACAATTTTACATATAACTTGCTGAAATAATATTATACTCTTATACCAAAATATTGTCAAAGTAATTACATTTATTTTTAAATATATTAAGAATTATTTTATTGGGATAAGTCCTAAAAAATCTACACACTTAGGTGAAATAATATTACGCTCTTGCCCAAAGATTCCCAAAGTAAATACATTTTTTTTAAATATATTAAGAATTATTTTATTGGGATAAGTCCTAAAAAATTGAAAAAAACAAATAAATTCCCAATTTTGAATGGAAATACTAACTTTAATATACTATGTCACTTCATATGTACTTTATAATACTAAACAGGAGTTACTTTGTTTTTATGATCAATTCTATAAGCTTCAATAATTCAACTACGCTTTTTCCTCTGTCCGACAGGACATTTGCAGTGTCCGACCGGACATTTCCTCTGTCCGACAAGACATTTGCAGTGTCCGACCGGACATTTCCTCTGTCCGACAGGATATTTGCAGTGTCCGACCGGACTTTTCCTCTGTCCGACAGGACATTTTCAGTGTCCGACCGGACTTTTCCTCTGTCCGACAGGACATTTGCAGTGTCCGATTGGACTTTTCGTCTGTCCGACAGGACATTTGCCGTGTCCAACCGGATATTTCCTCTGTCCGACAGGACATCTGCAGTGTCCGATCTGACATTTCCTCTGTCCGACAGGACATTTTCAGTGTCCGACCGGACATTTATTCTGTCCGACAGGAAATTTTCAGTGTCCCACCGGACATTTCCTCTGTCCGACAGGACATTTGCAGTGTCCGACCGGACATTTCCTCTGTCCGACAGGAAATTTGCAGTGTCCGACCGGACTTTTCCTCTGTCCAACAGGACATTTGCCGTGTCCGATCGGACATTTCCTCTGATCGGACATTTCCTCTGTCCGACAGGACATTTGGGGACTGGACATTTCCTCTGTCTCATCGGACATTACAATGTCTCGATGCCCTGCTGTGATAATAATAATTTTTTATTGTAATGTAATTATCCAATGGGTTATTAACTCTTTAAAACATATTTTCTTCGATATTATCCAAAAATTATACGAGCAAAAACAATCGTTTTGAAGAAATCTGTATTACATGAGGCGATCTAAAAAATTTTCATCATTATCCAACGGCGCGACGGCAAAAAAAAAAACAATTAAATATGTTTTTGGCGCGAAATTTTCCTTGTCAAAATTCTCCGAACCTGCCGCTTGGAAATATAACTAAGGAGGAATTTCTTCGGTGAGTAATGAGAGGTTCCAGTTTTGGTCGCCGTGGGGTCGCAGGTAAATTTTGTAACGGTATTTCAGTATGAAATCGGGTCTTAATTTTCATGTCTTAATTTTTTGGGATCGGTCGCCTGTAAGCCGAAATGAACCTTACGGTCGGTTAAAATTGAGGGGCAGAATGGTCGTTTTTTGCCTGCAGACCCCTGATTTAATTTTTTTGCGCGAAGACTATGCGAAATTTACCCAAAACATACGATTTGAGTTTGAACAATCAGAGGGCCGAAAACGTCCAGACGATAGCATAATAATACTATCAGATTACATACGACAGAATCTTAAAAAAAAACATGATTGTGGATATCACACCTAATTTCCATCAAAGGCACCGGAACTTTGAAATTTCCATTAAATGTCAAAATTTCAGTTCCCAATGTGTTGAAAAGAAATAAAAATTCCGAATAAACGTTGAAATACTGGTACCTACCTACCCTACCTAACTAAAAAGGCAGTGATGATTTTCTTAGAGTTTTTCCTGTTTTTCGAGGATTTTTAGTACAAAAATATAATAAGAATAATATAATAATAATATAAAATATAATAAGAAACTAATATATTACCAAAAATCTAAATAACGACCGAAGCCGGTTTATAAAGCCAGTAAAATATTTTTTTAAACAAAATTTTTTCGTAAAATGAAAAATATCGATCAATCAGTGAAAGACAGAAAATATGGTCGATTAATTCGACGGTAGATTCTCTGATAATTTGTTGGACGGAAATAAAACCACTTGAAATTCTTAAGAGTCTTTACTCCTGCCGGCGATAATTGAGCATCTTTCCGCAGAATTCTAAGCCTCCTCGCTAGTCCTGAGTGTGCACGCAACCAGAAATCTATATTTCATCCTTAGAAACGCAAGTGCCGCGGCAGAAATATAACATTTTTTAAAGGGAAAATAATTTATAAGATGACATCCACTCGTAAATTAGGGGGAGAATTAATGATGGGGTTGATTCCACACGTTTTCGGGAGAGTCGTATACTCATTTAGAAATGTCGAAGGAATAAATCATTCGAAAAAATACCTACTATGATCACATCTTCGAAAATTAAACGATGAACTCGTCCTGGGTCGATAGTGAACTACCTTATAATTGTAACCCAATCACGAATAATCATCGATCGGGTTAGATTTTTCAAGACAGATTCGATCGTCGGCACCCGTGTTCCATGATGAGTGTGGTGTGGTAAGCGACCATATCTCGCATCTCATTCTCGCAACAGACAACTTGAGATGGTAGCCATGGTCCTAGTACATACTATCAATCTACTTAAAACAAAAGTATCCGATCAAAGATCGGGTGACAGGTACTTGGGTCTCGGGTACGACGGGTACTTTTAACTTACGGTGGCCGGCGGCCCATCGATCTCTCTTCTTCCATGTGTACGTGATCAAAGAGCGGGTACTCTCGACCCGATGACTTCGCCAGTGGGTCGTGATCAATCCGAGTGGTGTAAAATACTCGATCAACCCAGCCGTTTGATTGACGTACAAATTTCAATGAAAAGATTTACATTCAAAATTATTAATCGGGAAGCTTACGAATAAATCAAAAGCTTCTTTTAACTAGTACGTTACCCCTGAGAGCGCCTTGCTTTCCTATTGTTATTTAACATTTTGCAGGTTATAAAAAAGGGGAAGCAAGCAGGATAGCATAAATGTAAATCTTTTCATATCTATGCCCGCATAAACATAATACCCGGATTTGCCAAAGTTACAACACTTTGTTCTAGAAATATTATTTTAATTGAAAAAGTGAAAAATATGGAACATCTAATAAGGCATCTCGTCGCATACCGGGACAAATATATGGATATTAAAATAGTTTAATTCTCAGCGAGCTGAATGGAGTAACATCCAGAAAAATTCTACGCAAATTTCACTACTGAGCTCACCATTTGAGTGTTTTAAATGAGACATACAGCAAACATATTGTAAACGAAACACATAAGAAGAAACGTACTCTGCTGAAAACGAAACTCCTTCAAAGCACACCAAAATAAAATAAGCGAAGCGACAAAATATGAATTTCGCAATCACAAAAGATGAGCTGAGCCCAGTAGGTATGGCATGCGAAAATGTGTGTTTTATGCGCCCAGTTTCCTAGAGCATTTGAAATTGCTCTGGAAAAATAAACACACGCCCTGCAAAACATGGCCCAAAAGCCCTGCAAGCCCTTTGCGTTCCATACAATCGGAGAGTAATTCCACGGCCCTTTACGCTGCCTCAGTGCCTTCCTCTCCATACGGAGATCCGCAGGTTTGATGCACCTAGTCGTGAATAAGTAACTCGTAGGGTCCTTGACTTACAGTGGTGCCGAATGGGAAAAATCTCTAATTGATTATAAATGCGTTTAAATTATCGAAATAATTAAAGACATACCTACCTTTTCATGAAAAAGCTTCAACATTTTGCATATCCTTTTTTTTCAAAGAAGCGGTTTCAGAACACCATTACCTCAGTCAGGACATATAAACGAATAAATATTATTCAATATTTTTTATCGTAATCGAAGTATGATACAGTTCAAAATTATGGAAGTTGGTTAACTCCATTTGCTAATAGGTCAGAGCAAAGCCCGGCAAGTACAAAGGTACTGGGTTCAATTTCCAGGTGTGACCGAAAATTTTTCTGTTAAGACTCTCGACTTACAATTTAACCATTTAAAATAATATATATTATATTTGCGGCACGTTCAAGAGTGGAAGGTACTCTCAGTAACGCCCTGGTGTAAGACTACCATTCAGAATTGAAACCTTACTTGAAGTGGCTTTAGCCGTGTTTGGTGACCAGATCTAAGTAGCCAAGTACAGGTAAGTAGCCAGGATATCCTTCCCCTCAGATTTCACATATTTTTTTTTTATTAAGAGTGTGACTGTTAATTTGTTTGTGTGTTCCGTTTCCGTTTTTGAAAGCCTTACTTTGACTAGATGGCTGACTTTGACCATGGTTGAGTAAATATAATTTTTTCAGATGTGAAATTGTGTTGTTTATTTGGACTTTCTTTTTCGCATTTTTTCAACATTACGGTACCTACCTGCCTGAACAAAGTTTGAAAAAATAATTGACATTGTGGTATAATTCCTTAATTGAAAAAAAGTTACGCAAAATATATGGCTTATAATTAAGCAGGTAGGTATTTAAGTCCTTACTTACAAATCTTGTGATTTCCGAGAAAATTTTGTTTTAGGTTTATTTGATAAGGCCGTCATAAAATCCCAAACAGTCGTATTAAAACAGTACTTCCCTACGCTGTCTATTATAAATATCACCTAGTATAATTTTTAAGTTGATGTATTAATTCAAAACGTACCCATTTATTTGAACCCTACTCAAATTTTCTATGATAAATCATCTGACACATTCCACGAGGCGCCACTGTGATCGTCTGTCCCGGAATATTACGAAAATTGTACGCTTACCGAGGCGAGGGTCGGAATCACATTGAGATTGGCCAGTTCCATTCGGAAGAAGATGAATGCTTTGTATACAATATTCCAGGTCAAAACAGAAATAATTTACACGGGAAGATCCTCAAGACTTGAAGCTTACTATTATATTCATCCGTTTAATGAGGGAAGCTGCTTGTATACTCAGGTTTTGGATCGACGACCAGCAATCTGAGAATTCTCCGCTTTATAACAAGGCATGAAAATGTAGTAATAACGGCGTATTTTCATCTAAATAATAATATGTACTGTGATTGATGTTGGTTGTTTTCTGTTATGATAATTTTATGGATTGCGTATTTGTTCTCATTATAATATTACGGCTTGGTTTTAATTTTTAAGAGATTATAGATTATAGCTAAATCACGACATATTAGAATTGTACGATTTATGAAGCTTAAAGAACTTGCCAGAAATTTACCTTTAGAAAGAAAACCGTTAGTAAACTTGAAAAATTACGACATCTGTTAAAAACGAATTAAAAGAAATACACATTACAAATATATAATTCATTACTGAAAAGATCGTTTTAGTGGTTACTTAATCGCTTGTCTGAATCGTTCCAATAATCAGTTCCAATTTTGAAAATCATAGATCTAGAGGTCATTAAACCGGAGTTACAAAGAGAAAGACAGACTTTTTTTGGATACGTTTTAGGTCTATTTATAATAATATATTTTATTTTGTTGTCAACGTTAAGTTTGACTTCCATTTTTTTCTTCTTTTTTTATGTGAATACCGATCCGTCAGGAGTCAACTGCTCCCAACCGTCAGGAGCCAGTGAGACTATGGCATCCTCAAATGAGGCTGTACGTAGCGGGGAGGAGAAAGGTAGGAGAGTACCTGTCTATTAAGTTCTGGTTACCAAACACGGCTAAAGCCATTTCATGTAAGCTTTCAATTCTGAATGGTGGTCTTAAAGAAGCGCAGTTTAATATTGAAACACTTATACGAATTGCGGTTTTCAACTCTGATTTATTTTATCTACCCTCGTGTAGAACAAACATTCGAAAAAATTCCCCAATTCCTCGTATATGTGCACAATATAATACTAAATTTTACAGCATTGACATTTTTGGTAATAACCTAAAGAAATATCGATATGAAGTAATGCGTACGATCGATTATTAATATGAGAGTATGGAATGTATCGGGAGCATCTCCTATCCTCTTCCTATTTTCCTCTTCCTCTCCCCTTCGTTTAACACCAAATTAATTTTAAGATATTAAAACTTCATTTCCAATGAACTTTAACATAAGAAACTTCTGTGGCTTGACTTCAGTTAACTTGTATATCTATATCTATCATTTTATATTATATAAAATCTGTGTGTTTCTTACAAAATAAATAAATAAAACTCTAAGTACGATTAAATCAAAAAAAGAGAACGCCTGAGGACGATCGACGAAGAGATGAGAGTAGCATTAACAACGATTGCACTAAATTTTAATAATGCTGCTCAGTTAAGCAGGCTCACATTTCTTATTAAATAGATTTTCATATTATATTGATTTTAATAATAAAGAAATTTTGTTTTTTCTTTGGTGTACGTTGAACACAAAAAGTTTGCGGGACACTGTTCTAGCACAACATAATATGACAAGAGGAATGATTGAATTTGAATGAAATTTCTGAAAAAGGTATATTTAATCAGTCTTAATAACCTAAAAACTTTGATATTTGATCATAAAATGACGACAGAAAGTATAAAATTAATACTAGAAGGAGATAAAAGTATACAAAACATTATCAACAAGTATGAGTAGACTTACGTTATATTACTAATGATTTAGAAGATATGATAGTAAAGCCTTCTTGGACCTAGCTTCTGTGCAGTTAAACAGATCCGCCACATCTGCGAACCTATTACTAACTTCATGTAATCTAGATACAAGCGAGTGTTTGAAATGCTCAGTCATGGAATTGTTACAATTAAACAGGGTTTTAGAACGAGTAGCTCTAATGGGTACATGGATTTCAATGAGGTTAATTAAATCAAAGCTGTCTAAACTACCATTAACAATTTTGAAAATAATTATTAAGTCGGATATAATTCTTCGATCTGAGAGTTTTAATAAATTTAATTTTTTCATTAAGTAATTAAAGTTTATACTTTCAATGCGAATACCGAGTTACATGTCCCATAACTTGAATGTTCGTACATTTAACAGTCGAATTAAGTATACCTAACGTTTAGGCGAAATGCAGAGACTTATTTTAATAATATCTACTTGGCTAATTTATAAAGCGCCAGTTTTATGAAATATCACATCAATTACTCTTGTGTCATGGTAAAACACAAGTTGTCGGGACCTCCAGTAATCATAAAGTTCAAGTAAAATGATTCGTGGACTTGTGAATCTGAAGTAGTCAAACTTAACATCGTTGTCTTAACCAAAGCATAAAATCTGTGCTCAAAATCAAAAGTAAAATCTCTCGAATCCGTAGATCATTACGAGCATTAAAGCTTTGAAATATTCAATAAACTGTCAAAAAATAAGACTTAATGCCATATTTCTTAATCCAAACGACAGAAGAAGCTTATTATAGCTATTATAGTACACAGAAGTGGGTTTAGGTCAATAGGCAACGAATTGTTTCCACTTCGCGAACACTTTGGGGCAAGAGTTCTAAACAAATATTCTAGAATTAGCCTACAACCCTCTGTAGTTAAATAATCCAAATTCTTGTTCTGCATTGTAAAATTTTGATTCGTGTTTCGGAGGAAACAGCTGATCCTTCGGTAGCCAATAGTATAGTCAGCAGTGAGGGGGAGTGGGGGGGAAAGCAAGCAGAAAGTCAGAAGTGTAAAGAGGGAGGGGTGGGGTTATGAGCTCCGTTCTCATTAAACATTAAAAAAGACGGGCGCCCACCCGGTGCCAACATTCCTACATGTATATATTTGTAGGTTTATTCAAATATGAATATAAACCTTTCGGGTGAGTAGAGTAGTTCGGCCGAATTATTCAAAGCATTTCAATAAGTCTACATACAAACCTGTATAAAATTTGCTGGATCTTTTCAAATTATTTTCAGATTTAAAGTGGTTAATGAGAGAGCTTTTAGTTATAAGGACATTTTCCTATTCCCATAATGTTGTACTGATGTAAAGATGATAATTGTTGACAATGCAAAGGGAAGTCACAAACGGCAAATTGGATTACTTTGGTATACAATAATATTATATGTCTATCATTATACACACATGACTTTTAGTTGTGCTTCATTATGAAGAAGTTTATAAGAAAAAATGTCTAAACTGACTGACTGTTATTCCACCAAATTAGATCATACATATTGATTCACATTATTATCAGTTAAAAATTTTCATAAATTAACAATTTATATTTTAATTTATTTAAAAAAAAGTAAAAATAGGAATTTGGCTAATCGGGGTGTGTGCTACATAGACATGTCCGGTAATTGGACTTTGTGAGCTTTCAGCAACAACGAAACCTCTTCCATCCTGAAAAATATATTTAAACTATAATTCTCGAATGTTGTCAACAGACACAGCAAACTCCACCCAAGAAATTAAATAATTACCAACCCCCTCTCTTAAAGACTCTCGTCTTAGACGTGAATCTTCCAGAGGAAAAATAAAGCATCTACCATAAAAAATAATAAAAAAACAACATTTCTTTTTCTGGACTTAAAAAGTTGTTACGTGATAAGGTATTTACGCAATAATTAACGCAGTTCTTAGGTATGCATAGCATTCGGGCAACTCCCAGAAAAGTTATACCTACGTTTGTATCTTGGAACTAACCCCATTTTTCACGTCAGACCGTGACAGTTAATTAGTAAATGGTTTGCTGTGGAGGAATTATTGCCATTTGAGAAATGTGGAGCTATTATCACACCTGCTTTCATCAGAAATGTGGATGATTTCTGCTTTATTGTACGAAATGACAGTTATTATACCGAAGTATATGATTAATGAGCGTAGAAAAAAATCACCCAAAGCATCTAATACAAAAACATTGTCGTGTTTAAAAAGTGATAGCATGCCGTTTTCCTGATAAAGTATTAGTCATTCAGAATATACACGAGTTCTCTTCCTAATAAATATTTTGACGGAATGCGACAATATCAGTACGTTAATATCAATATTTGTATGAACTCGTACTCCGCCGTCCTCATAAAATATTAGCTTTTAACTGATACTTTGTAAGGAACTCTGTCAATTCATTCGTTAAAGGCGTGCAGTCCCGTTTTCAACAGGAAAACGAATAAGTTTACCAGATTTTTAATAAATAACTGTATTTTATATCAGTAAGTTTTCTCCGTGTAGGACCGTAAAAACCGAATCGGGAGCAATTCCAACACTAGCCGGTATTTATCCTGTTAAAGAAATTACACGAACAAATGGATTAAGGATTTTTTGACACAGTAGAGATAACGTTCATCCTAAAGCGTGATACTTCAAGAAAAAAAGTAGGTTCCATATAGTTAGTTCATCTTTCTACGTAGTTACTGCGGATTTGCCTTGAAATGAACTTGAAATAAATCGAAAACCAAAGTTACCCGTGCTCGAGAAGGCATGACTTTAGTGGGTGTACATAATTGTGTCAAGTTAACAGGGATGTTATTTAATAGGGGTTATTTTATAACGAGGGTTAACTTCCGGGCCGAATAATAAATCATTTGAGAAACAACTCGCCTACGTGAAATTGGAGAAAACTAATTACCCGACTATGGTCAGATTATGTTCGATTTGCGAAGGAATGAAAAATAAAAAAAATTTAGAAATAAGAGCTGGCGGTTGAGTGACCTGGGTTTGGGCCAGGCGTTTTTCGTCGTCATTATCTTTGGAATTTTATGCTCTACGCTTTCCTGCACATTTTTTATAATACTAGTGTTATTTTTTCCTCCTATATGGCGAAATTTTAAGAAAAACGAAAATTCCAACTTTTTTCAATTAATTTTTAGTATTTTTTTTTTTTAATTTTTCAGATACCCACTGAGAGCCTAAGATAAGCTGTAACGTATACACTTCTCTTCAAAAGAACTAGTGATTAAATTGGATCGGATAATTAGTCTCCGATATTTAATTCCGTTCATGGACACGTGTCGAATCCGGAATTTCGAGAATTGTGGATTTGGCCGCCACGAATGTCGGAGCAGTATTGGCACAAACTTTCATTCTTCCTCTATAAACCAGACTAAGATGTGTTATATAACTGTTAAAGCCATATAATATACTATAGGTGTGTTACACAAATAGTCATCGCCGCACAAGCCGGCGGCAAAGCTTGATACTCCAATCATTCAGGGTGTGGATTATAGTCAATTTCCCAATTAAAACAAGTCTCTTGATATGAGGGTTTATTATACAGGTAATACAGGTTATCAACAGATCTACAAAGGGTACATAGCTTTTTAAGTCCTAACTAGTTACTTAGGCAATCTATTGACTCTAAGGGCTCTGATTGACAAGGTATATTATGCGCTCACGTGTAATTTACGGCGGATGCGGTGAGACGGTCGGCAGGGGCCATGGCAGGTGCCAGGCAGGATGCGGGGCTGATGTAGATAGGCGGCCACTAGGGCACACCACGCTGGACGGCAAAGGGACGCCAGGGCGGCGGCCGGAGTCGCAGAGACGATGGAGCAGAACGGGGGCACTGATTGGTGGGCCAAGGGGGCTCCACACAAGCAGGCTGGAGCGGCAGAGACGATGGGGCAGAACGGGGGCACTGATTGGTGGGCCAAGGGGGTCCACACAAACAGGCTAGGGCGGCAGACGCCCAGGGCTGAGGCCGGGGTCTACAAGTTCACGATCTCAGCCTGGGGTCGACGGTAGGTGGGGCAGCTAGCATCACAGGGGTACGAGGTTGGCGGCGTGGTCAGAGGCATGACACAGCTCTACAATGTAAGGAGGCTGTGGTTCTGAGGGACTGGCGGCACACATGGTGAAACAAATCAGGCCGGTCCATATCTATGGCGACACCAATTTCGGCGGCGATGGTAACTCGGAACTAACACATTGTGTTGAGATCAGCGGGGTCGGCGGTCAACTGGCGCGTGGGCAGCTAGCCGCAAGTACTTGACCTGCGTTGGTCCTCGCTGGGGGGGGGGCTTGTCCCACTCCTTGGCGCGTGCCCAATGCCCTTATAAGGACACGAAGTACATGATTGGCTGTTAACCCGCGTGATCGTGACAAGCGGAGATATCGCGGATGTACTTGTATGTATTGGTGATCTAACACGCCATCAGTGCGTGGTTCGTTTCCTGTAACGCGTGAGAATATACCTAACTTGTGCAGTTAGCTTGTTTTTATGGGCGATCCATAACACTACCCTCCTTGTCGATGAAAGAAGATCCCAGGCAACGTGGCTGAAGCAGGGCAACGTCCTCTTGTTTGCCGTACGAGAGGTACAGAGCTACCTCATTTCACAAAGATTTAAACACTCCCTAACGAGCCAAAACAAAAATTTAACTACCTGAGAGCCAAGTTGAACAATCCCTAACAAATACACTGAACAAGGGTTGCCAAACCTTTTTCAAAAATAATTGCAGAAATGAACTCCAAGGCGCGATCCATAACAGATGGTAGCTCTATGTCTATTTTTAGCCTAGTTATTAAAGTTTGAAATTACTTCGACAATATCGGTCGCTCATTTGGGCACGGTTCCCTCCACAAACCAGGGACCATTACGCACCTGTGATTAACGCCCTCTCGAGGAGGCTAGTAAGGTGGAAGAAGCCTGCAGAAGCCTTTATCCAGAATTTGTTAAAGATTCCTGATAACAAAACGTTTTCAGTTTAACGGATTAGTATAGGTATGATAAGTTTTAAAGAAAATTTTGGTCCTAAGAACCCGATAACTGCTATAATCGGACAAGTTCGCATATTCACCAAACTTTCGTGCTCAACTGAAGTCAAAATGAGACCCTTAAGGGGTTCCGGAATCTCACCAAGTTTGTTAGAGAACATCTCATATTATATTATTTACAACTATAGTGTTTTTTGCTTGTTGGTGCACAAAACAAACCGTACGATACGGGTAAAAGCTCCGTACCGAGCTTTCTCGGACTAATATACTGTTTACGAGATACCTTCATTACTTATTAAACTGGAATAACCTTAAAAATCACCCGAGGAGAAGTGGTCGCGGACTTTAGGCAGAATTAATTCTGGAACAGAATTAAAGTTTTAATATACCAACAAAAGGCCCAGCAAATTAGGGAATATTTTATTTTCTCATAAATAAACCTTTTAAAGAGTGCATTATTTTATAATGATTCGTTTCGAAAGAAAATTTTGCAATGGAGGATAACTGTAACGCGACAACGTAAAACACATTTTACGTACACGTAAATTATTATCGAAGCACAATAATATTTTAGGTGCGTTTTACCCGTTTTAATTTAGGGGTAACATTTTATTTTTAAATACATATTTGAATTTCGATTTTCTTTCGTGAATGAATGAATGCAAACCTTGGAAGTGGAAATTAAGTCACTTCCCGACATCCGATTGAGCTGAAACTCGGTACATAGACTCGTTGTCGATGACAATTCATTTTATCTTGGTAACAGTCACGCATACATACACATAGAGCATTTCTCTAGAATTGAATGACATTACGCAGTTAAATGTCGGTCTTACCCAATCGGGAATTAGGTCAGTTTTTAGCGCGGTTGACTCCAGCCCCTGGGGAGGAAGGTTCAATCCTCAGTCAAACCAAAGAATAAATATATATTATTATAGATTATATTGCTAATAGTATAGAAGATCTACAGTCTCTCGTGTCTAGGATGAACGAAGTATGCATGAAGAATGAGTTAATGATGAATGTAAGTAAGTCTAAAGTAATGGTGTTTGAAAGAGAGAGTACGAAAACAGTGTGCAATATAATTGTAAATGAGGAATACTTGGAGCAGGTGGATGAGTTTGTGTATTTAGGAAGTATGTTTACGAGAGATGGGAAGGCTGACAGAGATATTGAAAGAAGGGTAAATGCAGGTAATTCCGTTAATGGAGGACTGAACGCCGTTGGCGCTAACAAAAAATTGTCCAAAGAAGCGAAGTTAGCAGTCCACAACGGAGTGCTGGTACCTACCTTGATGTATGGAAGTGAGGCATGGAACTGGCAAAGAAAGGATGAAAGTAGATTGAATGCTGTTGAAATGAGATCCCTGAGGCGTATGTGTGGTAAAACCATGTTTGATCGTGTGAGGAATGTGGAGATCCGCAAAGAGTGCAAGGCTGATGTAAGCGTAATGAGTAAGATTAAGAAAGGGACGCTTAGATGGTTTGGGCATGTAGAGCGAATGAGCGAAGATAGGAGTGTAAGGAGGATATATGATGCAATTGCAAATGGTAGCAGAAGTCGGGGACGCCCGAGGAAGACATGGCACGATCAAGTGAATCAGATACTCAAGTCGGGCCATGTCAAGAGTCAGAATAATAGAAGAGTATGTATGAGACGATGTATGAATGTGAATGAGGCAAGGAGTGTGTGCCAAGACCGAGTTGTTTGGCGGTCCGTCCTCTCTGCCTACCCCTGCGGGGAAACGGCGTGATGGTTAGTTAGTTAGTTAGTTAGTTAGTTAGATTATATAAAACGAATAAGATTTTTTTCATTTAGACATTACAATCATCAGCATAGTCCAGATCCATTTCGAAATAACTAATATTACTTTTAAAAGTTAAATTAAATCTCAAATGAGAGTATTTCACTTAAATGATGACATTATATTAGGTATTGTTTGATAGTATTCTCGCACACCTTTGAAGTCTATCCGGGAATCAAAAATATCAACCAATTCTATACTAACGAGGTAGGTACTCAAAAACTTTCATCAATATTTTGAATGCGCGGAATTTAAATAATCTTCTGTGATTTTGGCGTTGAAAAGTAAAAATAATAAAATTTTATTCTAAAAGGATGAATAACAAAAATGACAGGTTTTTATGTGACACTACGCCATTAGTAGGTATGCAAAACCGCTTTAAGGAGAAATTGATTTTTCAGCTTCGGATTTTATCGCATGCTCCATCCTGTAGAGTTGAAGCAGTCAGCAAATAAATCATCGTCTATAGAAGATTAATTATTGGTTTTTGGGTAATTTACGGTCACAAGAAAATGCCATTTATGGGGATTGAAATTTTTTATGCGTGGTTAACAAAAATATTGAAAAAAGTTGACTAACAATGTTTAACAAGTATAAGAAAAGGCATTTTAGAGTGATATCGGTATGATGTCAAGACTCTTACCGTGAGAATATCACGTTTTCAAGGATTTTGCACATCTCTCCATACGCTAAATCTATGGGTAGACTAAACTGTTTTACAATGGCATAGACTGGAGGTAACCGCTAGTAACGACTACCTCCAACTTTTCAGGGCTCCCGAGGTACTGCAGCGCTATTGAAATGTATCTGGAAGCACGAATGCCCTCAGCACTTCTCCGCCTTATGTGACCAATCTATAGTATTTACCTAACACTAAACAATACTATTTGTAATGCCATTTTTGCCTTCCAGGATAGTGCATAGAGTCCCCCTCGGTTAGGGTTCCCAGATGGTATCCAAAAGGAGGACATGTCCTCCTTTTACATGTTTTGTCCTCCCTTACCTACTTTAAGTCCTCCTTTTTGCTAAACATCGGGCGGTACTGGCGGGAGATTTTTTAAGTGTTTACGAGGCTTGTGAAGATTACTTGATGGAATGGGTAAAATCCTTGGAAGATTTAAAATGTTTTGAGTGGATGACATTGCTGAAAGAGAACGAAAACCTAGAATATGATGATTTAGTTTCATGCATTGAGTTCTTGAACATCAGAGGTGTAGAGATTGACGATGTTAAGCTACACGATCAATTTTGTAACTTGATTTCATTTCTAAAATCAGATGAAGATGAAGCATATTATGATTTGAAGTTGCAGGAGCAGTGGACAATCTAATTCAAAAGCGTTGAAAACATTGAATTTTTCTAATAACTGCTCAAGATCTGCGAGTTTTATTTTTGTATAAGTGCACATAACGCATAACTCAGTGGAGCAAAGAGAGGAATAGACTAAGTGTTCAGTCAGTTAACAATGACATGTGAAGATTTTTATAATTATTTGTTAAAAAAACCAAGAACTTCTTTCCAAATTTGGCAACTCAGCTAAATATGATTAAAATAAAGTAAAATAATATTAAAAATTCGTTTAATTTCTGAATGTCCTCCTTTTTTACAGAAAATCCTCCTTTTTAGACCCATCTGCCCTCCTTTATCAAACTATCATCTGGCAACCCTACCCTCGATGTACCTCTGGAGACCATCAATATAATATTTTAAAAAATAAAATTGCAAGCATATTGTGTTTTTGTTTATTTTTCCACTTCATTTTTATATATATGGTGCTATAAAAGTTATCCAATTATTATTATTATTATGGAAAGTAATGCATTCCACGGCATAACTCTTGGAATAAAACATGATCATAAAGTTCTTTGAAAATCTTATGATAAATCTAATAAACCTACATAAGCTATTTTAATATAAGAAAGTTTAAGTAATTATTCACATCACCGACAGCAAGAATTAATTACTTAGATGTAAATTGGTAAGTTTGACCTTACAAATAGTTTCGGTTAGAAACTGCGGAGCCCATAAATATAGTGAGAAATTAATTGCCAAGGTTCGTGTCAATGTTTGAAACAACAATAAGCAGAATTTATAGAAATACCTGCGGAGGTGAGGCGGCTTCATCAAAAATGTGAGCAGTAGCATTACAAATTACGGTTCCGAAACTACAGCTAACATTCGGACTGTTTCGTCTAAAGGGGTTAGCAAATAAATGAAACTGAAGGGATACTCGGACAGCCACCTTTATTTGGTACCTACACACTACACTCGAAAGCCGCAAACCGTGCGGCCCCGGGCTTTACTTCAAGGTGACATAAAATCCTTAAAATTTTCACTGTGATTAGGACTGACGTACCCGCATCAATTTGCCAAAGTCTAGGTTAACGTTTTGATAACGCGACTCAAACACAAAGGCTTCGAAAAACATTTAATCGTTATCTTAAGAAAACTGTGACAATTTTTCTTAATATAATAAATTTATACTGAAAAAAAAAAAAAAAACTTTTTTAGTTTTTTTTTCGGGAAAGGTAACTGAGGTTACCCGCAGATGAAATAGACAGAGAGCTAGGTTAGAGCCGATAAGATTCAGGAAAATTAACTGAATATTTTGGCTGCAAAACTGATAAAGATGAATAAATACTGTCGATTTTTATACAAAGGGCGTAAAATACATGTTTTTGTTTATGTGAAAAATCATAAAACATCCCTTAGCTTTAGTACAATCCGGGGAACTTATCTCCACCCAATTGGATTACGTTATCAAACTGGTTAAAGGACTAAAGGAGTAGTTTTTTAAATGTGGGTGTTAATACTCGTATATTTTTATAGTTCTTAACACTTATTATCGACAATGACCTTTAAAAAGCTTCTATCGATTTTGGGTAGACAGAACATGAAAAAGTCAAGACTGTCTACAGCACTGGTTATTTATTTACGCACTGAGCTAACAAACTACATTATCAATCAATGCCGGTCAATCAATCAATCGACCGACGAGCCCCAGACACTCGTAAATTATATATTTTTTTAAATTTTCAATACGAAGAAAACAATTTCATTTTATTTCAATTTTGATTGTTCCCAACTGAGAGAAATGTTTATTCGCGAGATATTCTTTGTGTGAACTTCCAGTGAAATTACCAAAAATTCGATTATAGAAATTCAGCGAGATAGAGTAAACAATAATACTTTATTTTTATTGCCACAATCAGGGAGGGTATAAAATGGGCTTCGGAAATTTTTCGGTTGTCAAGAAAAATGGAAGCTATTGTAATTGTTTTCATTAATTTGTACGGGAAAATGTTTATAGGTAGGTACCACATGTCAAAATGTTTCAGAACCATAGGATCCTTCACCAATATCAAAGTATACTAACGTTAAAATGACATACAAGTATGGACATAAACACAACTGTAAAAATAATTGGTGGGAGAGGAAAAGAGGGACTGGGCTACTAATTAGGTATTAGCGATAAAACGAATTCAGGAGCTGGCTATTAGTGAAAAGAATATAGTTATTAGTAATATTTAATTCAGTGTTAACACATTTTCGTAATTCTAAAATACTAAAATTATCTAAATGTAAACCCCTGAGATAAGCAAAATTTCCTTTACTTAAATGAAACAATATTTAATTATTATTTTTTGGTAAACTAATGTTTTTAAGACAAGATTTTTTATGCATAGCACAAAGGGTAACAATTATTTTACAAGCAATAATTGTTCGCCTGAAACACTCATCCACATTGAAAAATCTCCTGATAAAAGATACATGACGCCAACGGGACTCGAACCCGTGTCCCTTCGATTTCCGGTCGACAGCTCTGACCACTGAGCTATGGCGGCTTATCTCTTACCCGCGAAATTATTCAATATATACTAGTGTTTCATTCAACAATTACTGCTTGTTACATTTTTCACCTGAAAACAACCAACTTTATTTTATATGAGAAAGGCATTGTAAGTGCTAACTCTCTCACTAGATGGCGTCGAGACAAATTGTCTACATTTTTAGGCGAAATACTTGAACTTGTCAAATATTAATTATTATTTTTTGGTAAACTAATGTTTTTAAGACAAGATTTTTTATGCATAGCACAAAGGGTAACAATTATTTTACAAGCAATAATTGTTCGCCTGAAACACTCATCCACATTGAAAAATCTCCTGATAAAAGATACATGACGCCAACGGGACTCGAACCCGTGTCCCTTCGATTTCCGGTCGACAGCTCTGACCACTGAGCTATGGCGGCTTATCTCTTACCCGCGAAATTATTCAATATATACTAGTGTTTCATTCAACAATTACTGCTTGTTACATTTTTCACCTGAAAACAACCAACTTTATTTTATATGAGAAAGGCATTGTAAGTGCTAACTCTCTCACTAGATGGCGTCGAGACAAATTGTCTACATTTTTAGGCGAAATACTTGAACTTGTCAAATATTAATTATTATTTTTTGGTAAACTAATGTTTTTAAGACAAGATTTTTTATGCATAGCACAAAGGGTAACAATTATTTTACAAGCAATAATTGTTCGCCTGAAACACTCATCCACATTGAAAAATCTCCTGATAAAAGATACATGACGCCAACGGGACTCGAACCCGTGTCCCTTCGATTTCCGGTCGACAGCTCTGACCACTGAGCTATGGCGGCTTATCTCTTACCCGCGAAATTATTCAATATATACTAGTGTTTCATTCAACAATTACTGCTTGTTACATTTTTCACCTGAAAACAACCAACTTTATTTTATATGAGAAAGGCATTGTAAGTGCTAACTCTCTCACTAGATGGCGTCGAGACAAATTGTCTACATTTTTAGGCGAAATACTTGAACTTGTCAAATATTAATTATTATTTTTTGGTAAACTAATGTTTTTAAGACAAGATTTTTTATGCATAGCACAAAGGGTAACAATTATTTTACAAGCAATAATTGTTCGCCTGAAACACTCATCCACATTGAAAAATCTCCTGATAAAAGATACATGACGCCAACGGGACTCGAACCCGTGTCCCTTCGATTTCCGGTCGACAGCTCTGACCACTGAGCTATGGCGGCTTATCTCTTACCCGCGAAATTATTCAATATATACTAGTGTTTCATTCAACAATTACTGCTTGTTACATTTTTCACCTGAAAACAACCAACTTTATTTTATATGAGAAAGGCATTGTAAGTGCTAACTCTCTCACTAGATGGCGTCGAGACAAATTGTCTACATTTTTAGGCGAAATACTTGAACTTGTCAAATATTAATTATTATTTTTTGGTAAACTAATGTTTTTAAGACAAGATTTTTTATGCATAGCACAAAGGGTAACAATTATTTTACAAGCAATAATTGTTCGCCTGAAACACTCATCCACATTGAAAAATCTCCTGATAAAAGATACATGACGCCAACGGGACTCGAACCCGTGTCCCTTCGATTTCCGGTCGACAGCTCTGACCACTGAGCTATGGCGGCTTATCTCTTACCCGCGAAATTATTCAATATATACTAGTGTTTCATTCAACAATTACTGCTTGTTACATTTTTCACCTGAAAACAACCAACTTTATTTTATATGAGAAAGGCATTGTAAGTGCTAACTCTCTCACTAGATGGCGTCGAGACAAATTGTCTACATTTTTAGGCGAAATACTTGAACTTGTCAAATATTAATTATTATTTTTTGGTAAACTAATGTTTTTAAGACAAGATTTTTTATGCATAGCACAAAGGGTAACAATTATTTTACAAGCAATAATTGTTCGCCTGAAACACTCATCCACATTGAAAAATCTCCTGATAAAAGATACATGACGCCAACGGGACTCGAACCCGTGTCCCTTCGATTTCCGGTCGACAGCTCTGACCACTGAGCTATGGCGGCTTATCTCTTACCCGCGAAATTATTCAATATATACTAGTGTTTCATTCAACAATTACTGCTTGTTACATTTTTCACCTGAAAACAACCAACTTTATTTTATATGAGAAAGGCATTGTAAGTGCTAACTCTCTCACTAGATGGCGTCGAGACAAATTGTCTACATTTTTAGGCGAAATACTTGAACTTGTCAAATATTAATTATTATTTTTTGGTAAACTAATGTTTTTAAGACAAGATTTTTTATGCATAGCACAAAGGGTAACAATTATTTTACAAGCAATAATTGTTCGCCTGAAACACTCATCCACATTGAAAAATCTCCTGATAAAAGATACATGACGCCAACGGGACTCGAACCCGTGTCCCTTCGATTTCCGGTCGACAGCTCTGACCACTGAGCTATGGCGGCTTATCTCTTACCCGCGAAATTATTCAATATATACTAGTGTTTCATTCAACAATTACTGCTTGTTACATTTTTCACCTGAAAACAACCAACTTTATTTTATATGAGAAAGGCATTGTAAGTGCTAACTCTCTCACTAGATGGCGTCGAGACAAATTGTCTACATTTTTAGGCGAAATACTTGAACTTGTCAAATATTAATTATTATTTTTTGGTAAACTAATGTTTTTAAGACAAGATTTTTTATGCATAGCACAAAGGGTAACAATTATTTTACAAGCAATAATTGTTCGCCTGAAACACTCATCCACATTGAAAAATCTCCTGATAAAAGATACATGACGCCAACGGGACTCGAACCCGTGTCCCTTCGATTTCCGGTCGACAGCTCTGACCACTGAGCTATGGCGGCTTATCTCTTACCCGCGAAATTATTCAATATATACTAGTGTTTCATTCAACAATTACTGCTTGTTACATTTTTCACCTGAAAACAACCAACTTTATTTTATATGAGAAAGGCATTGTAAGTGCTAACTCTCTCACTAGATGGCGTCGAGACAAATTGTCTACATTTTTAGGCGAAATACTTGAACTTGTCAAATATTAATTATTATTTTTTGGTAAACTAATGTTTTTAAGACAAGATTTTTTATGCATAGCACAAAGGGTAACAATTATTTTACAAGCAATAATTGTTCGCCTGAAACACTCATCCACATTGAAAAATCTCCTGATAAAAGATACATGACGCCAACGGGACTCGAACCCGTGTCCCTTCGATTTCCGGTCGACAGCTCTGACCACTGAGCTATGGCGGCTTATCTCTTACCCGCGAAATTATTCAATATATACTAGTGTTTCATTCAACAATTACTGCTTGTTACATTTTTCACCTGAAAACAACCAACTTTATTTTATATGAGAAAGGCATTGTAAGTGCTAACTCTCTCACTAGATGGCGTCGAGACAAATTGTCTACATTTTTAGGCGAAATACTTGAACTTGTCAAATATTAATTATTATTTTTTGGTAAACTAATGTTTTTAAGACAAGATTTTTTATGCATAGCACAAAGGGTAACAATTATTTTACAAGCAATAATTGTTCGCCTGAAACACTCATCCACATTGAAAAATCTCCTGATAAAAGATACATGACGCCAACGGGACTCGAACCCGTGTCCCTTCGATTTCC
This sequence comes from Hesperophylax magnus, assembly GCA_026573805.1. Classification (NCBI taxonomy): domain Eukaryota; kingdom Metazoa; phylum Arthropoda; class Insecta; order Trichoptera; family Limnephilidae; genus Hesperophylax; species Hesperophylax magnus. The sequence continues at coordinate 958,882 of JAIUSX010000165.1, read as the reverse complement.
GGTCGACAGCTCTGACCACTGAGCTATGGCGGCTTATCTCTTACCCGCGAAATTATTCAATATATACTAGTGTTTCATTCAACAATTACTGCTTGTTACATTTTTCACCTGAAAACAACCAACTTTATTTTATATGAGAAAGGCATTGTAAGTGCTAACTCTCTCACTAGATGGCGTCGAGACAAATTGTCTACATTTTTAGGCGAAATACTTGAACTTGTCAAATATTAATTATTATTTTTTGGTAAACTAATGTTTTTAAGACAAGATTTTTTATGCATAGCACAAAGGGTAACAATTATTTTACAAGCAATAATTGTTCGCCTGAAACACTCATCCACATTGAAAAATCTCCTGATAAAAGATACATGACGCCAACGGGACTCGAACCCGTGTCCCTTCGATTTCCGGTCGACAGCTCTGACCACTGAGCTATGGCGGCTTATCTCTTACCCGCGAAATTATTCAATATATACTAGTGTTTCATTCAACAATTACTGCTTGTTACATTTTTCACCTGAAAACAACCAACTTTATTTTATATGAGAAAGGCATTGTAAGTGCTAACTCTCTCACTAGATGGCGTCGAGACAAATTGTCTACATTTTTAGGCGAAATACTTGAACTTGTCAAATATTAATTATTATTTTTTGGTAAACTAATGTTTTTAAGACAAGATTTTTTATGCATAGCACAAAGGGTAACAATTATTTTACAAGCAATAATTGTTCGCCTGAAACACTCATCCACATTGAAAAATCTCCTGATAAAAGATACATGACGCCAACGGGACTCGAACCCGTGTCCCTTCGATTTCCGGTCGACAGCTCTGACCACTGAGCTATGGCGGCTTATCTCTTACCCGCGAAATTATTCAATATATACTAGTGTTTCATTCAACAATTACTGCTTGTTACATTTTTCACCTGAAAACAACCAACTTTATTTTATATGAGAAAGGCATTGTAAGTGCTAACTCTCTCACTAGATGGCGTCGAGACAAATTGTCTACATTTTTAGGCGAAATACTTGAACTTGTCAAATATTAATTATTATTTTTTGGTAAACTAATGTTTTTAAGACAAGATTTTTTATGCATAGCACAAAGGGTAACAATTATTTTACAAGCAATAATTGTTCGCCTGAAACACTCATCCACATTGAAAAATCTCCTGATAAAAGATACATGACGCCAACGGGACTCGAACCCGTGTCCCTTCGATTTCCGGTCGACAGCTCTGACCACTGAGCTATGGCGGCTTATCTCTTACCCGCGAAATTATTCAATATATACTAGTGTTTCATTCAACAATTACTGCTTGTTACATTTTTCACCTGAAAACAACCAACTTTATTTTATATGAGAAAGGCATTGTAAGTGCTAACTCTCTCACTAGATGGCGTCGAGACAAATTGTCTACATTTTTAGGCGAAATACTTGAACTTGTCAAATATTAATTATTATTTTTTGGTAAACTAATGTTTTTAAGACAAGATTTTTTATGCATAGCACAAAGGGTAACAATTATTTTACAAGCAATAATTGTTCGCCTGAAACACTCATCCACATTGAAAAATCTCCTGATAAAAGATACATGACGCCAACGGGACTCGAACCCGTGTCCCTTCGATTTCCGGTCGACAGCTCTGACCACTGAGCTATGGCGGCTTATCTCTTACCCGCGAAATTATTCAATATATACTAGTGTTTCATTCAACAATTACTGCTTGTTACATTTTTCACCTGAAAACAACCAACTTTATTTTATATGAGAAAGGCATTGTAAGTGCTAACTCTCTCACTAGATGGCGTCGAGACAAATTGTCTACATTTTTAGGCGAAATACTTGAACTTGTCAAATATTAATTATTATTTTTTGGTAAACTAATGTTTTTAAGACAAGATTTTTTATGCATAGCACAAAGGGTAACAATTATTTTACAAGCAATAATTGTTCGCCTGAAACACTCATCCACATTGAAAAATCTCCTGATAAAAGATACATGACGCCAACGGGACTCGAGCCCGTGTCCCTTCGATTTCCGGTCGACAGCTCTGACCACTGAGCTATGGCGGCTTATCTCTTACCCGCGAAATTATTCAATATATACTAGTGTTTCATTCAACAATTACTGCTTGTTACATTTTTCACCTGAAAACAACTAACTTTATTTTATATGAGAAAGGCATTGTAAGTGCTAACTCTCTCACTAGATGGCGTCGAGACAAATTGTCTACATTTTTAGGCGAAATACTTGAACTTGTCAAATATTAATTATTATTTTTTGGTAAACTAATGTTTTTAAGACAAGATTTTTTATGCATAGCACAAAGGGTAACAATTATTTTACAAGCAATAATTGTTCGCCTGAAACACTCATCCACATTGAAAAATCTCCTGATAAAAGATACATGACGCCAACGGGACTCGAACCCGTGTCCCTTCGATTTCCGAGTTCGAGTACGGGTTCGAGTACGGGACTCGAACCCGTGTCCCTTCGATTTCCGATTTCCGAGTACGGGTTCGAGTCCCGTTGGCGTCATGTATCTTTTATCAGGAGATTTTTCAATGTGGATGAGTGTTTCAGGCGAACAATTATTGCTTGTAAAATAATTGTTACCCTTTGTGCTATACATAAAAAATCTTGTCTTAAAAACATTAGTTTACCAAAAAATAATAATTAATATTTGACAAGTTCAAGTATTTCGCCTAAAAATGTAGACAATTTGTCTCGACGCCATCTAGTGAGAGAGTTAGCACTTACAATGCCTTTCTCATATAAAATAAAGTTGGTTGTTTTCAGGTGAAAAATGTAACAAGCAGTAATTGTTGAATGAAACACTAGTATATATTGAATAATTTCGCGGGTAAGAGATAAGCCGCCATAGCTCAGTGGTCAGAGCTGTCGACCGGAAATCGAAGGGACACGGGTTCGAGTCCCGTTGGCGTCATGTATCTTTTATCAGGAGATTTTTCAATGTGGATGAGTGTTTCAGGCGAACAATTATTGCTTGTAAAATAATTGTTACCCTTTGTGCTATGCATAAAAAATCTTGTCTTAAAAACATTAGTTTACCAAAAAATAATAATTAATATTTGACAAGTTCAAGTATTTCGCCTAAAAATGTAGACAATTTGTCTCGACGCCATCTAGTGAGAGAGTTAGCACTTACAATGCCTTTCTCATATAAAATAAAGTTGGTTGTTTTCAGGTGAAAAATGTAACAAGCAGTAATTGTTGAATGAAACACTAGTATATATTGAATAATTTCGCGGGTAAGAGATAAGCCGCCATAGCTCAGTGGTCAGAGCTGTCGACCGGAAATCGAAGGGACACGGGTTCGAGTCCCGTTGGCGTCATGTATCTTTTATCAGGAGATTTTTCAATGTGGATGAGTGTTTCAGGCGAACAATTATTGCTTGTAAAATAATTGTTACCCTTTGTGCTATGCATAAAAAATCTTGTCTTAAAAACATTAGTTTACCAAAAAATAATAATTAATATTTGACAAGTTCAAGTATTTCGCCTAAAAATGTAGACAATTTGTCTCGACGCCATCTAGTGAGAGAGTTAGCACTTACAATGCCTTTCTCATATAAAATAAAGTTGGTTGTTTTCAGGTGAAAAATGTAACAAGCAGTAATTGTTGAATGAAACACTAGTATATATTGAATAATTTCGCGGGTAAGAGATAAGCCGCCATAGCTCAGTGGTCAGAGCTGTCGACCGGAAATCGAAGGGACACGGGTTCGAGTCCCGTTGGCGTCATGTATCTTTTATCAGGAGATTTTTCAATGTGGATGAGTGTTTCAGGCGAACAATTATTGCTTGTAAAATAATTGTTACCCTTTGTGCTATGCATAAAAAATCTTGTCTTAAAAACATTAGTTTACCAAAAAATAATAATTAATATTTGACAAGTTCAAGTATTTCGCCTAAAAATGTAGACAATTTGTCTCGACGCCATCTAGTGAGAGAGTTAGCACTTACAATGCCTTTCTCATATAAAATAAAGTTGGTTGTTTTCAGGTGAAAAATGTAACAAGCAGTAATTGTTGAATGAAACACTAGTATATATTGAATAATTTCGCGGGTAAGAGATAAGCCGCCATAGCTCAGTGGTCAGAGCTGTCGACCGGAAATCGAAGGGACACGGGTTCGAGTCCCGTTGGCGTCATGTATCTTTTATCAGGAGATTTTTCAATGTGGATGAGTGTTTCAGGCGAACAATTATTGCTTGTAAAATAATTGTTACCCTTTGTGCTATGCATAAAAAATCTTGTCTTAAAAACATTAGTTTACCAAAAAATAATAATTAATATTTGACAAGTTCAAGTATTTCGCCTAAAAATGTAGACAATTTGTCTCGACGCCATCTAGTGAGAGAGTTAGCACTTACAATGCCTTTCTCATATAAAATAAAGTTGGTTGTTTTCAGGTGAAAAATGTAACAAGCAGTAATTGTTGAATGAAACACTAGTATATATTGAATAATTTCGCGGGTAAGAGATAAGCCGCCATAGCTCAGTGGTCAGAGCTGTCGACCGGAAATCGAAGGGACACGGGTTCGAGTCCCGTTGGCGTCATGTATCTTTTATCAGGAGATTTTTCAATGTGGATGAGTGTTTCAGGCGAACAATTATTGCTTGTAAAATAATTGTTACCCTTTGTGCTATGCATAAAAAATCTTGTCTTAAAAACATTAGTTTACCAAAAAATAATAATTAATATTTGACAAGTTCAAGTATTTCGCCTAAAAATGTAGACAATTTGTCTCGACGCCATCTAGTGAGAGAGTTAGCACTTACAATGCCTTTCTCATATAAAATAAAGTTGGTTGTTTTCAGGTGAAAAATGTAACAAGCAGTAATTGTTGAATGAAACACTAGTATATATTGAATAATTTCGCGGGTAAGAGATAAGCCGCCATAGCTCAGTGGTCAGAGCTGTCGACCGGAAATCGAAGGGACACGGGTTCGAGTCCCGTTGGCGTCATGTATCTTTTATCAGGAGATTTTTCAATGTGGATGAGTGTTTCAGGCGAACAATTATTGCTTGTAAAATAATTGTTACCCTTTGTGCTATGCATAAAAAATCTTGTCTTAAAAACATTAGTTTACCAAAAAATAATAATTAATATTTGACAAGTTCAAGTATTTCGCCTAAAAATGTAGACAATTTGTCTCGACGCCATCTAGTGAGAGAGTTAGCACTTACAATGCCTTTCTCATATAAAATAAAGTTGGTTGTTTTCAGGTGAAAAATGTAACAAGCAGTAATTGTTGAATGAAACACTAGTATATATTGAATAATTTCGCGGGTAAGAGATAAGCCGCCATAGCTCAGTGGTCAGAGCTGTCGACCGGAAATCGAAGGGACACGGGTTCGAGTCCCGTTGGCGTCATGTATCTTTTATCAGGAGATTTTTCAATGTGGATGAGTGTTTCAGGCGAACAATTATTGCTTGTAAAATAATTGTTACCCTTTGTGCTATGCATAAAAAATCTTGTCTTAAAAACATTAGTTTACCAAAAAATAATAATTAATATTTGACAAGTTCAAGTATTTCGCCTAAAAATGTAGACAATTTGTCTCGACGCCATCTAGTGAGAGAGTTAGCACTTACAATGCCTTTCTCATATAAAATAAAGTTGGTTGTTTTCAGGTGAAAAATGTAACAAGCAGTAATTGTTGAATGAAACACTAGTATATATTGAATAATTTCGCGGGTAAGAGATAAGCCGCCATAGCTCAGTGGTCAGAGCTGTCGACCGGAAATCGAAGGGACACGGGTTCGAGTCCCGTTGGCGTCATGTATCTTTTATCAGGAGATTTTTCAATGTGGATGAGTGTTTCAGGCGAACAATTATTGCTTGTAAAATAATTGTTACCCTTTGTGCTATGCATAAAAAATCTTGTCTTAAAAACATTAGTTTACCAAAAAATAATAATTAATATTTGACAAGTTCAAGTATTTCGCCTAAAAATGTAGACAATTTGTCTCGACGCCATCTAGTGAGAGAGTTAGCACTTACAATGCCTTTCTCATATAAAATAAAGTTGGTTGTTTTCAGGTGAAAAATGTAACAAGCAGTAATTGTTGAATGAAACACTAGTATATATTGAATAATTTCGCGGGTAAGAGATAAGCCGCCATAGCTCAGTGGTCAGAGCTGTCGACCGGAAATCGAAGGGACACGGGTTCGAGTCCCGTTGGCGTCATGTATCTTTTATCAGGAGATTTTTCAATGTGGATGAGTGTTTCAGGCGAACAATTATTGCTTGTAAAATAATTGTTACCCTTTGTGCTATGCATAAAAAATCTTGTCTTAAAAACATTAGTTTACCAAAAAATAATAATTAATATTTGACAAGTTCAAGTATTTCGCCTAAAAATGTAGACAATTTGTCTCGACGCCATCTAGTGAGAGAGTTAGCACTTACAATGCCTTTCTCATATAAAATAAAGTTGGTTGTTTTCAGGTGAAAAATGTAACAAGCAGTAATTGTTGAATGAAACACTAGTATATATTGAATAATTTCGCGGGTAAGAGATAAGCCGCCATAGCTCAGTGGTCAGAGCTGTCGACCGGAAATCGAAGGGACACGGGTTCGAGTCCCGTTGGCGTCATGTATCTTTTATCAGGAGATTTTTCAATGTGGATGAGTGTTTCAGGCGAACAATTATTGCTTGTAAAATAATTGTTACCCTTTGTGCTATGCATAAAAAATCTTGTCTTAAAAACATTAGTTTACCAAAAAATAATAATTAATATTTGACAAGTTCAAGTATTTCGCCTAAAAATGTAGACAATTTGTCTCGACGCCATCTAGTGAGAGAGTTAGCACTTACAATGCCTTTCTCATATAAAATAAAGTTGGTTGTTTTCAGGTGAAAAATGTAACAAGCAGTAATTGTTGAATGAAACACTAGTATATATTGAATAATTTCGCGGGTAAGAGATAAGCCGCCATAGCTCAGTGGTCAGAGCTGTCGACCGGAAATCGAAGGGACACGGGTTCGAGTCCCGTTGGCGTCATGTATCTTTTATCAGGAGATTTTTCAATGTGGATGAGTGTTTCAGGCGAACAATTATTGCTTGTAAAATAATTGTTACCCTTTGTGCTATGCATAAAAAATCTTGTCTTAAAAACATTAGTTTACCAAAAAATAATAATTAATATTTGACAAGTTCAAGTATTTCGCCTAAAAATGTAGACAATTTGTCTCGACGCCATCTAGTGAGAGAGTTAGCACTTACAATGCCTTTCTCATATAAAATAAAGTTGGTTGTTTTCAGGTGAAAAATGTAACAAGCAGTAATTGTTGAATGAAACACTAGTATATATTGAATAATTTCGCGGGTAAGAGATAAGCCGCCATAGCTCAGTGGTCAGAGCTGTCGACCGGAAATCGAAGGGACACGGGTTCGAGTCCCGTTGGCGTCATGTATCTTTTATCAGGAGATTTTTCAATGTGGATGAGTGTTTCAGGCGAACAATTATTGCTTGTAAAATAATTGTTACCCTTTGTGCTATGCATAAAAAATCTTGTCTTAAAAACATTAGTTTACCAAAAAATAATAATTAATATTTGACAAGTTCAAGTATTTCGCCTAAAAATGTAGACAATTTGTCTCGACGCCATCTAGTGAGAGAGTTAGCACTTACAATGCCTTTCTCATATAAAATAAAGTTGGTTGTTTTCAGGTGAAAAATGTAACAAGCAGTAATTGTTGAATGAAACACTAGTATATATTGAATAATTTCGCGGGTAAGAGATAAGCCGCCATAGCTCAGTGGTCAGAGCTGTCGACCGGAAATCGAAGGGACACGGGTTCGAGTCCCGTTGGCGTCATGTATCTTTTATCAGGAGATTTTTCAATGTGGATGAGTGTTTCAGGCGAACAATTATTGCTTGTAAAATAATTGTTACCCTTTGTGCTATGCATAAAAAATCTTGTCTTAAAAACATTAGTTTACCAAAAAATAATAATTAATATTTGACAAGTTCAAGTATTTCGCCTAAAAATGTAGACAATTTGTCTCGACGCCATCTAGTGAGAGAGTTAGCACTTACAATGCCTTTCTCATATAAAATAAAGTTGGTTGTTTTCAGGTGAAAAATGTAACAAGCAGTAATTGTTGAATGAAACACTAGTATATATTGAATAATTTCGCGGGTAAGAGATAAGCCGCCATAGCTCAGTGGTCAGAGCTGTCGACCGGAAATCGAAGGGACACGGGTTCGAGTCCCGTTGGCGTCATGTATCTTTTATCAGGAGATTTTTCAATGTGGATGAGTGTTTCAGGCGAACAATTATTGCTTGTAAAATAATTGTTACCCTTTGTGCTATGCATAAAAAATCTTGTCTTAAAAACATTAGTTTACCAAAAAATAATAATTAATATTTGACAAGTTCAAGTATTTCGCCTAAAAATGTAGACAATTTGTCTCGACGCCATCTAGTGAGAGAGTTAGCACTTACAATGCCTTTCTCATATAAAATAAAGTTGGTTGTTTTCAGGTGAAAAATGTAACAAGCAGTAATTGTTGAATGAAACACTAGTATATATTGAATAATTTCGCGGGTAAGAGATAAGCCGCCATAGCTCAGTGGTCAGAGCTGTCGACCGGAAATCGAAGGGACACGGGTTCGAGTCCCGTTGGCGTCATGTATCTTTTATCAGGAGATTTTTCAATGTGGATGAGTGTTTCAGGCGAACAATTATTGCTTGTAAAATAATTGTTACCCTTTGTGCTATGCATAAAAAATCTTGTCTTAAAAACATTAGTTTACCAAAAAATAATAATTAATATTTGACAAGTTCAAGTATTTCGCCTAAAAATGTAGACAATTTGTCTCGACGCCATCTAGTGAGAGAGTTAGCACTTACAATGCCTTTCTCATATAAAATAAAGTTGGTTGTTTTCAGGTGAAAAATGTAACAAGCAGTAATTGTTGAATGAAACACTAGTATATATTGAATAATTTCGCGGGTAAGAGATAAGCCGCCATAGCTCAGTGGTCAGAGCTGTCGACCGGAAATCGAAGGGACACGGGTTCGAGTCCCGTTGGCGTCATGTATCTTTTATCAGGAGATTTTTCAATGTGGATGAGTGTTTCAGGCGAACAATTATTGCTTGTAAAATAATTGTTACCCTTTGTGCTATGCATAAAAAATCTTGTCTTAAAAACATTAGTTTACCAAAAAATAATAATTAATATTTGACAAGTTCAAGTATTTCGCCTAAAAATGTAGACAATTTGTCTCGACGCCATCTAGTGAGAGAGTTAGCACTTACAATGCCTTTCTCATATAAAATAAAGTTGGTTGTTTTCAGGTGAAAAATGTAACAAGCAGTAATTGTTGAATGAAACACTAGTATATATTGAATAATTTCGCGGGTAAGAGATAAGCCGCCATAGCTCAGTGGTCAGAGCTGTCGACCGGAAATCGAAGGGACACGGGTTCGAGTCCCGTTGGCGTCATGTATCTTTTATCAGGAGATTTTTCAATGTGGATGAGTGTTTCAGGCGAACAATTATTGCTTGTAAAATAATTGTTACCCTTTGTGCTATGCATAAAAAATCTTGTCTTAAAAACATTAGTTTACCAAAAAATAATAATTAATATTTGACAAGTTCAAGTATTTCGCCTAAAAATGTAGACAATTTGTCTCGACGCCATCTAGTGAGAGAGTTAGCACTTACAATGCCTTTCTCATATAAAATAAAGTTGGTTGTTTTCAGGTGAAAAATGTAACAAGCAGTAATTGTTGAATGAAACACTAGTATATATTGAATAATTTCGCGGGTAAGAGATAAGCCGCCATAGCTCAGTGGTCAGAGCTGTCGACCGGAAATCGAAGGGACACGGGTTCGAGTCCCGTTGGCGTCATGTATCTTTTATCAGGAGATTTTTCAATGTGGATGAGTGTTTCAGGCGAACAATTATTGCTTGTAAAATAATTGAAACAATATTTGTTTCCAAAAGATGGTTGGCTAATTCAGAATGCGTAATAAAATTTCTAGAATTTTTCCTACATAAAAATAGTTGCAATCGTTACTAATTAATTTGTAGACTCCCAAACGATTTTTTTTACAATCGATAAATTAGATACATCCGCCATCCTGATGTAAATAATTTTTAATAATCATTCTAAATCGAAGGCACATGATCCGGCTAAAGTTGCTTTTCCAAACCACATACAAAAATTTACAGAATACAGAAAAAATACACTATGCTCTGCGTAAGTCTTAAGTGTGTGTAAGTGGTGGCATAACAAATTTTCAGCTCTATTTTTAGGCTGAAAGATGATTCTGAGACTGTTACTGAGCGAGAAAACGTGACAGCTAAGCCCTTAGTTGGGCAAACAAGTTCAGAAAACAAAACTTTTGAATTTGCATACCTTCGTTTCTGCCACCTGCCAGGGAATAACCCAGCCATGAATACTTAATGGCTATAAAACAACTGGGATTAATTTTGCGACAGATACGTGAATATAATTGGTTGTCAGAAAGGGGAATTTTCAACGAACAAACACCTATTATATTTCGTTTATAAAAATCTGATTGAAATGATTTTACTAAGTAACTTAATTGTGGTAATGTTTCAAACAGACACCTTATTTGCTACAAGGTAATCAAAATCGTATGAAAATCGTTCAATTTACCAAAACAATATGACAGTTTCACAAAATCACTTCAAAGTAATAATTCACTTCTGTAAATAATAACGTCAGAAATATTACCTTTAAACATGTCATAAAGGACACTAAGCTCAAATACCTCCGCGGTCGATGGTTAAGGCTCTCGACTAGCAATCCAGAGGTCGCGGGTTCAAATCCCGGCTTGCGAAAATAACATTTAATTTGATATATTTTGTTATTTCCCAATTTATATGGTATATTTGTGGCACGAAGGAGAGTGGAAGATACTCTGTATCGCCCTGGTGTAATAAGATCACCATTCAGAATTGATTGTTTGATATGGCTTTAGCCGTATTTGGTGACTAGGTGTTTCCCCACCTTCCTCTTCCTTATCCCCTTCACTTCCCCACTTTTGCTCAGCCTTCAGCCTCACAACATTAACCCCAACAGGGAATGTCATAGTCTCACTGGCTCCAGACAGTTGGGACTCTTGTGCGGTATTCACATAATATACATATATATGAATCCCTTTATTGCCTGTGACCACAAAATTGAAAAGTAAATTACGACACCAATTTAAACATTTGTCAGAAATTGTAATTTCGTATCAGAAATATCAATTACTGTTATTTTCAAAATTCACGAAATATATTAATCGGGAGGGACCATGGTAAACCTAAATGCTGTGGCTATTGGATGGCTAATGGGGAATAATTTTAAATGAAACATATTGCGATTGTTCAAATAACTAAAATAATGCCATTTAAATGCGATTGTTTCATCACAAAGGAGAACAAAGAACAAAGTCGTGCAGTGTTCGTAACAAATAACATCTGAGAGATATATACATATTACACAGCAATTTAACTCAGTTTGAAAATCATCCAAGACCTGTCAATATGTCTTTGTTATATATCGCCCTGAAACCGTCAATCTCCAATACACATTTGTAACTTTTTTAAGAAGATGAATTTAAAAATAATCGAGCTTTTACATAGAATACGTCAATCTGTCAGAGGCATTTCAAAGCTCTGCATGTTTTTTTCGTCTGAATCATACGATTTCTGTGAAAACAAGAACTTGAGCCAGGATTACATTCCCTTATCCAATTACCTGTCCCTTTCTGACAGTTTAGCTTACCTAACTGAATAAAAATTGCATTTATCTATACCCAATCAATTTATTAATAATAATAATAATAACTCTTTATTCCAGGATGTGGGGAGGTGAGTGCAATCTCACACATCCCATAGAGGGTATATGTACATATAATATTTATATCATAGGTATTTTAAAAATAATGGTAAAATGAAAAAAAAATAATAATAAGAAAATAGATAAAAATTAAAATTAAAAATGAGATCAAAGCAGAGAAGCACAGGAATCCATCGGATCTAAGATTGTGGGAGCAAGTATCTTTCTCCAATGGTCTTCAATGCTCGATCCTGAAGTCAGACGGGATTCTATGATGAGAATATTTGTGGAATGGTTTATCCTTCCCCTCAGTCCTGCAATTCTGGTTCTTCATAGAGCTGTAAATCCTGGAACTCGCCCTTCTGTAAATATTGAGGAGGCACTGCAGTGCCTGGGAAGTCCGAACATCAATCGGTATGCGTATATTGTATTGCACCCGAAGCCTTTCCATTGTTATTTTTTTGAAGTTTTTCCAGAGCTCGCATGTGTACAGGACGGTGCAAAAGGCTATGAAGAGCGTCCTTTTCACTCGTGAACTACAGAGCCGAAATCTTCTACTGAACATGTTACATTTTACACTCAATACTCGCCTCTGCTTGTCAATATCTTCATCATCGTTAGCTTATTGTTAATGAGATGTCCTAGATATTTTGTAGTTTCTACTGTTTTCAGAAGCTCACCATTCAAAAAGGCTGGGAGAATGTTTTCTGGGCCTTCCACGTATTTTATGACCAACAGTGCTGTTTTTTTCGCATTATAAACCATGTTGGTTTCTTGTACAAATTCTTCACAGATTTTCAGGAGAATCCGTAATTCTCTTATTGACGGTGCCATCAGAACCGTGTCATCTGCGTAGCTCATATTATTAATACATAGACCTCCGATGTGGCAGCCCACTCCAGCATTGTTTAACCTGTGGGTTAGTTCATCCATGTATATGTTAAATAGTACGGGGGACATAAATCCTCCCTGTCTGACCCCGCTTTTCAAGAAATAGGGTTCTAAGAATCCATCTTTCCACTTTACAAGGTTTTCCTGTTGACGGTGCCATATTTCGAGAATTTTTACCACTTTCCATGGTATCCCTCTCTCCTTTAGTTTTTTCAATAATAAGGGGTGGGAAACTCTGTCGAATGCCTTACTAAGGTCCAGAAAGCATGCGTAAGTTGTTGTTTTCTTCTTCCTGTAGTATTCTAACGTTCTTTTTAGGCAGAATATAGCTGTGTCAGTAGAGCACTCTCTTTTGAAGCCCATCGGATTATCTTTCGTTTTCATATGGCATCCGACTTGATCTAAGAGAACTCGTTCAAATATTCTAGCGATGGCCGTGGCGATGGATATCGGTCTGTAGTTTTCCTTTAAAGTTATGTCTGCCAGTTTGGATTTTATTATCGATATGATAATTGTCTTTGTCATGTCTTTGGGTAGGTAGCCATTCTTTATAATGTCGGTGAACAGTGTTGCCAGAAGTTATAATCCCTGCCCATTCATGTTTGACGTTTTCGTGATTAAACCATCAGACGCAGAGCCCTGCAGACGTTACAGATTTCATGTTACTAATGGCCGATTTTATCATGTTAGTTGTTACGATGGGATCTATATCATCATAAGCAGTGAAATGTGTTTCGTTTGAGTCGATATTCGGCGTGGTAGTTGCGAAATGTTCGAAATGTTTGCAATTACTTCTGGATACATCTCACCGTGTATGTTGCACGAGATTTTACAACGCAAGTTTAACAATTTATTTGACTTGTTCCAACATTTTTTGAAGTCACGATTATGTAGGTCCCCTGCTACTTTGTCCATCTGGAGTTGAGTCGAGTTATTTTGGCATTGTTAAGATTGTTACGACAAGCTGTGGAGTGTACACGTTAAATGACCCTCAAAGTGTATTTAATATCGAGTCTTCTAAGAAAACGAGAAAAGGTAAATGTGCTCTCAAAAATGTGTTTCAAAGGACCAGAGGTAAGTCACTTCCCAATTCTAACTAAATGTTATCCGGCTTCCAAAATAGTTGTGTCAATTTGAAAGTTTAAGAAAACATTGATGTTCAAAAAAATTATTAACATGCATTTTGGTATTTTTTATATTAAGCAGAATTTTTTCATAAAAAGTTTTTATCTCGACATTTTCTACATCGTTATAACTTCACTATTGATGAGAGATTATTAGATATTACTAGAAACCAGAATATTTCTCTTTTGCTTAACGCTAAGTTAAAAGAACTAAAATTGATTATTAAGGACCTCTCAACATGCATTAGAAGGAAATTAGTTTTAACACCGCCGTCATTAAATCAAACTTGAATCAAACACGAATTAAGGGCCAACATTATTTGAGAGACGCGATCGATTATGAAATCAGCGACGTAATTTCTGAAGTACGAAGATGATGTTGATGAGTTGGTAACGACTGTTAAGCTCGTATTACGTCACGGTGACGTCATGACTAACAACCCAATCAATACCCCCGGTGGATATCCCTACATTATATAATATAGAATAATGTACGAGAAGCAGTGTTTTGTGAGCGACTTGGAAAACTTATATACGATACCCTTGCGGATGAAATATTAGCTTGTAACACGGAGGAAATGAATATTGATAATTTATTTAGAATCTCTTTAAATTATTGGTAATCCAGTTAAAACGGGATTTCAGGCCTTAACGAATAAATTAATAGGTTAAAAATGCAGTTGACCTTAATTAAGTTAATTAAGCTATAAAGGAGGAGCATTTTTATTATTGGTTAGTTTGATGGCGTCACCCATTTCCCTAGTAGTAAGATTTTAGAAAACTGAATAATTATTTACAGGTGCTGTCATGGATGTATTTTTGCACTGGTACAATACAGTAAAATTAGAGAAAACTTTCCGACATTTTACCTTGTGTTCTTCAATATTAAAAGCGGTTAAACTAGAGAATAAAAGACGTCTCTACTCGCGATGCCGCCATACAAAATAGTGTACGTTGAAATAAAACGTAGGCTTTTGCGTAGACAAACCACACATTCGGTGCGTCTTGACTTAAACTTAAAACTAACTATAACCATAAAAAATGTACTGGCATTAGTTAGAAGGTCATTATCGTTAAAAAAAGTACAGGAATTCCTTATTTTCGATGATAACTTACGTGTGCAAAGATAAATTTATGTTTATAATAAAAACACATAAATTGGTTTTTGACCACTATAGTTTTATTTTCACTCTACCGGTTTCGGAAGATCCCTTCCTTCGCCAGGAGAATATTTAAAACTGTTTTAAATATTCTCCTGACGAAGGAAGGGATCTTCCGAAACCGGTAGAGTGAAAATAAAACTATAGTGGTAAAAAACAAATTTATGTGTTTTTATTATAAATTATGATGAGCCACAAAGTGAATGCTTTTTACAATTAAATAAATTTATGTGTTTATTATTATAAAAGAAAGAGGTATGAAATAGGACGCGCAAGTGAATGGAAGAGGAGGATGGCGACGCCCCAGAAAGACAAGGCACGATCAAGATAATCAAATGATACTTAACAATACAACATTATTTTGGAGACTATGTTGATTATGTTTATGATTATGTTTGAATGTGAATAAAGCAAGGAATGTGTGGTAAGACAACTGTGAGGCATTTACGTTGCAAGATGTTAGTTTACAATGATTTGTTCAGTTCTCCAGCTGAGTTCCATTTCCACACAGCTCCTTGCTCCAGTTGTACTGCAAAGCCTTTAATGACTCCATAAGATATAACCTTTTTTTAAAGAAAGACAAACATTCCCGGGTTCCGAATAACCTGGCAATAATTAAAAATCTCCTACTACCACCACAGTAAGCGGAAAATATTGTGATGGAGGACTTAACCGAAGAATTGAACACACTACGCCTGGGTGGGACCCAAACGCAATGTCAGCCACCGATCGGTCAAACATGTTTTAAATACCCTACTTCCTTCCGCTCAAATAACCACCTTGTATTTTGTATACTCGTAATGATACGTGCGCAATGTGTAACGCCGCCCAACCGAAGCGAATAACGCATAAAAATCGAAATATGGCATCATTTCGTGGACCAGAGCTCACGGCCTGTTAGCGGCTGACAATGTCGTGAAACAATTGGCTGTAATTGCCCTGAAAACTGGCCGAATTAATGGACTAATCACACGGTCCACGTGAGATGGCGTGTTATGGTATCCAATCAAGTGGCTTCGGACTGTTAACGGTTTTATTATGTGGAGAAGATGGTCTGTATCGTTGACCTGGCCATTTTGTGTGGGTATCTTTACGAGTAGCTGAACAAAAGTTATATTTGATACCTCAATTTTGGAAAGTTTTCATCTCACGAAAACTGAAAGAAAGATTAAAGGAAAAAGAGAAAAGTTGAAAGTTACTGGTTTATTTAGTATTCAGAAACTTCTCTTATTGTTATGTTAACTTCTCATAAGAGACTTTGAGGTTGCTTTTAGGGTGGCCATGCGATGGGACTTTTGAGAAGAAAAAAGGAGTTCATGGTATTGAAGGTATCCATGTTGTAGTAAGTAGGGAAAAAAAAGCAGTCACAGCTGAACTGTCGAGCAAAAGAACGATATTCCTAATCGGATAATGTCAACCATGTACAAACATATAAATATATTTTCTTAAACGTGAACTCCGCACGAGCAATTCTCTACTATTCTGAACCGTCTAGAGTCAGTCGGACTATGGCAACCCCAATCGGGGTATGTTATGAGGCTGAAGGTAGCAGGGAGGGGGAGGAGAGGGGAAAGAGAAGGGTTGGAAAGTACCTGGCTATTCAGATCTGGTCACCAAACACATTTCAGGAAATGTTTCAATAGTGGTGTTTATATAAGGTGGCCTTTCACCAGGGCGATACAAATATAGTAATATTATTTTTAATAAATTTGAGACCGCGACCTCGGGATTTTTTATGTTTCGACCACGGAGGCCTACAGTGAGCATGCGTTTGACGCGTCCCACGACTGCTCACCAGTTTACTGTGTGATTTTTCTACACTCAGACGTCTTGCATTTTTAAAGAGGATCCAACAACAAAAAAAAGTGTTGAAAATGCATTTTTGAAAGGAAAATAGGCACATCGAAGAAAAACTACAATACAAGTAAACACGTAACAAAATATTAATTAGTTCATAATTTCAAGTGACATTTCAAGGGAGATTTTCCACCGATCGCCATCACTCGATACATATAAAGATACTCCCGAACTCTGAAATTCGATAAAGTAGAATTCAATCATTATTTTTCAAATGCGAAGAGCCACGGATAAAGATATGTAGGTATAAACATGTCTTATTCGCAATAATACGCGTTTATTGATTAAACTGGCATTTGGTTAGATGTGATGAATTTATATCTCATTTGAGGCTGCCAAGCAACCCACGCCCAAACTAGATTTTGGCTAAATCTACAAACCAAGCTTTTTTACGTTACCCTTTGTGTTTTCTCTTCCTCCCGCAAGTATATATCCAATCTGATTTATTTTATCTACCCTCGTGTAGAACAAACATTCGAAAAAATTCCCCAATTCCTCGTATATGTGCACAATATAATAAAAAATTTTACAGCATTGACATTTTTGGTAATAACCTAAAGAACTATCGATTTGAAGTAATGCGTACGATTGATTATTAATATGAGAGTATGGAATGTATCGGCAGCATCTCCTATCCTCTTCCTATTTTCCTCTTCCTATCCTCTTCCTATTTTCCTCTTCCTTTCCCCTTCCTTTAACACCAAATTAATTTTAAGAAACTAAAACTTCATTTCTAATGCACTGTAACATAAGAAACTTCTGTGGCTTGACTTTAGTTAACTTGTATATTTATATCTATCACTGCATATTATATAAAAGCTCTTTGTTTCTTACAAAATAAATAAATAAATAAAAGTATTCTTGGCAGATAATACACACTGAGGAAAATTGGGTGGAAGTACATTAATGACATTCAATTACGCCTTTCACAAAGAGCAAAAACGCAGGTATTTATGGTTCTACTACTACAATAGTTAATTACTATAAGCATTAACTACTCGCCTGAAATATCCATATAAATTTAAAATATCTCCCGAGTAAAAATAAATACCGCCGACAGGAATTGAACCCGCACCTTCTGATGTCCGGTCAGGTCCTCTGGACCACTGAGCTACGTCAGCTTATTCCCAACCAGCCAAATAATTGAATATGTACAAGTACTTCAATCGACACTTACTGCTTATTATATTTTAATTTAATGGATATTTCAGGCAAGTAGTTAATGCTTATACTAATTTGTTATCCTTTGAGCTATGCATAAAAACTTTGTCTTATAAACATAATTTTATCATTAAAAAATAATTCTACAACAGTGTTTGTGTACCCTTGAAGCCGCATAGAAACAGCCTATTTCAATTTACCATTCTGAATTAATTCTCCGAACTTTATTATGAAAATCTGAGAACAAAAATATTTATTTGGCAAATAAATAATATCACGGAGGAAAGATCATTATTTCCTTTAGTTGGAAGTAAAATGTACTTATAATGTTTGTTTTATAAATGGGATGGTGAAATAATCCCAGAATATGTTTGGGTCAGCAACAAGGTGGTGTAGTAAATTTAAGAAGAAAAGAGGAAATACAAAACAATTCAATATTTTTTTTTTATATTTTAAATGGTAGATAGTGTAGATTAAGTAGAAGTATATTGAAGGTACAATATACCATTATCCAATTTCAGAGAGTTAATTTGATGTTTGAATTGATCATATTACAAAGTTTCGGTTACCTTTATTATTAATTATTATTTTATTTTTGGTAAATAATATATTGTATCATTTCACACCTAAATACAAGTAGTGGTGCTGAGCCGTGGTCGTTCTTAGCATTGGGATTGCTATTAGGCCCTTTGTTTTAGTATTATTGTTATTTGTATTATTATTCAATTATTGGTGAATCGTATAAATTTCTACGTAATAAATACGTTTTGATTTGAGTTCAAAGAATACCCACTATGATGAAAAATAAAATAAAATACACTTTTTTTATGCAATAATATGTATACGAGTATGTATCAATTATTATTTTTATTTATTGTTACGGTTATTTTTAGATACAGGGTGGGGCAAAAGCAATCATTCTATTGAAAAACGCTATAACTTTTGCAATGGCGGCAAATGTCAATTCGGTTTTGACATTTGTGAAGTAAACAAACACAGAATACAAATCGACAAGACATGAATCGGTTTACTCCGCAAGAACGCGGAATAACAAGCAGTATCAAAGTTTATCATAATAAAAAAAAAATTACAGCAAAAGAACATCGGGCGATTACTCGCCCCGATTGGCCCACCTGTATATCTACCTATTTTTTCAATAATGTATTTTCGTCGTTTGGCATTAAAGTAAATAGAAATAATAATTTATTTTGACGCTCCAAATAATGATAGGTCCTTCGAAAAGGTTACAACTCGGGGCGGTCCTTCCAAAAATTTGTTACAGGTTTCGTTACAGGTTTTTGATACTGAATCTGACTGTTTTCAATAAACATTTTTGTAAACTTGTACTGTACTCACAGTGTTCAGAGGGGGATCAATGTATAAAACTTGACTGAAATATACCTGCCGGGCCACTTATCCTTACCATATTATTAAAGAAGAAGATGTCATATTCTAGATCACTATTTGAAAATTCCTTCAAATGTGAGATTATTTTACGAAAAACAAAAAAAGATTACATTTTTAAAGCAAATACTAAATATAATTTTCCAAGAGACGGGCAAAATAAATATCACAGCAGTAAAAATCTCAACAAAAGTAACTAGTTTATATTTTTTTAGTAAAACCTATATTTGACGTGGGACGAGTCGAAGGGTTGGCCGTTGTGCCCGGGGTTTATCGGAAACCCCAATGGTAAAATTTGTTGGTGGGATCAAGTTACCATAATAAATATCGGTCCGTCCATTTTCTGCCTACATTCCTATATATCAATAATTTATGACTCTTGAATAAATTAAACGGAAGGTTACCAAAATCAGATTGGATTGACTGCGGGATGGCGGATTACGAAACGGATTAGGAATGAGAATTATTCATATATAAATAAACGTTATATACTTTCATAAAGAATATACCCCCACAACATATATTATAGAGTCTTTTTATAATTGTTTTATGTATTGATCTGTTATATGAAGCAGCAAAAACTCACATCTGGCGAGTTGAAATGTTCTCATTGTTTTCGGTCTAAATTATGTAACCCGATAAAACAGAACAGTGACTAAACAGATCTCGAAGAAACAATTTGTAACTAAGGTTACTTTAGGTATGCTTTTTGTCTTTACTTTTTTTAAACTTTCTTCAATGTTCTGTTTTGGCATGGAATCGTTTTCATTCATGTTTTTCAAGCGTTGAAACTTGGTAGTAAATAACAGTTGTATATATAGCAGTAGTAACTGCTATCAGTATATATAATATGGTGACAGAAGAGAACGTTTTAGATGACATTTATTCACGAAAGCGCGCCCATTAACAAATAAAGTTTCCTCAAACTTCTGAGAGAGCAATTTATCACAGTTCGTTTCGTTAAAAGTGACACAACGAGAAAGTTTGGTAAAGTATAGTGACAGAAAACTAGATCAACTACTTGTTAAGTGCACTTCGCTGTCGCCGAACTGTTTTAAGGTTCCCGGATTGCTTTCCCATTTTATGGTAACGACTGTATCGTATTTCAATGAAAAACAAACAAAAAAACATGGGGTATTTTCACCAAATAGGGGAGACGATTGAAAATGTGTGGTATCTATCTACTTTTATAGTATTTTACTAAATCATCGTACCATCGAACTAAAATTATATATTTGTATAAATATATATTTATTATTGTAAAAAGCAATCACTTTGTGGTTTGACATATTTAATAAAATTAAAAAATTATTTTGTTTGTATATTATTAATTGGTCGGTCAATAAATTAATAAAAAATCCTAGTTTTAAACAAAATAATTGTTTTATTTTATTAAATATATATAATAGTATTAAATACAGTATCTTTATTTTTTTATTCAACTGGTCACTCAGCAGAATAATCGCTCAACCCCTCGTCTCCTCCCTTTCTGTCCAATACCCACTGATTTGTTTAATGTTTTATGGTGAAAAAAAAATCAATAATAACACCGGAGACCAAAATTTCATTTACTTTCTTACTCCAAATAATGTCAGGAATCACTGGTTACGGTAAGTCAAGTACGTTCCCTTGCCCTGTATACGTATACATAGTGAGGATATATTGATTAACATGCATCGATTTTAAAAACAATCACAAAACCGCAAATTTCTAATACAGTGCATAAAGAGACATTGCAGTTTAGAAAGGCTATTAAAAAAATACGGCGTTTTTATTTAATTTTATTCGGTACATCATGCCGTTTTATGCATCCTAAGTCCTGAAGATGAAATCAGATAGATGATGGCCCCCAGCAGCGATACATTGATGAAGGCGATTTCTGAAGTTTTCGGCCGCATTTTGGCAAATCTCGATGGGTTTAGCGGCGATTTCCTCCCGAATTCGATCCGCGAGTTCTTTTGATGTGTAAGGTCGATGTTTAAAGACATTTTCCTTTAGGAAAGCCCGCTGGATGGCGACGAAACGAAACAAAAACGGCTATATTCAAGAAACGCGCGGACGGCAAAGCCCCGGTCTTGTCCGGACCAAACCATGGAAACGACTGAAAACGGCACGACCCTACCGACACAATGAGACCAGCCCTTCAAAACTGCACTATCTGTTTTGCTGCACCCTGTACGTTCGTATTTTGCGTAAGTTAGGTATTACGACGCACGTTCCGCTACTGACCGCTAAGATTTACAGTCGACGTCGTGGCGTCACGGCCGTTTCCGCACAAACATGTCGTGTTATTAGCAATTTAAAAAAGAAGTATACAGATTTAAAATTATTGTAGAAAGTTCATCCGTCTATTTAAAATACTTAAAAAACGTATTGTCAACTCTGTATGTTTTAAACTTATGAAATAAATAACAGAGGGGGCGAAATGAATTGTCCACAGGGGTGCTATAGAATATGTTTGATCTACACAGTTAAAATTCTGTGAACACGTTTTTGGAAATCGCACAGATGATAAAATATTTTTTTTAAATTTATGTTACCATACTAATATTTATGAGTAATGAATCATGTTTTCACAGCGCTGTGTAACCGACTTTCAAAGCGTTTTACGATTACATAAAGTTATTCAGTACATAACTGAATAGGAATTTGGCGTCTTTGAAAAATATTATATCTGCTCGCGATAAGTAAAAAAAATAAAGTGATAGTCCATACAATGCGGAGATTGTAGGCGGAATGTAAGTACTGGAAGTGCTGCCAAGTGCGCCAAGAAAGAAACGTAATGGAAGAAAAAAGTAAAGAAGCGGGAGAAAAAGGTTGGAGAAGAACCCACTTTGAAATAGTTAAGAGGAACAAATAATACCCCTAGAAATGAAGAGCAAAATTACCTACACAATTAGGCAGTCCTCTTCACCGTATCTGCTACAAAATAAATTTTATAAAGTCGAGAGTTTCCACTTCAAAGGGTGATTTTCAATGAAACAGGATCCGATTAGAAAGAATGGTTTTATGGGGTATTTTCACAAACTGTGAATACCGTTAAAATTTTTAGAAAGATTTAAAGCTTGTGTTGTGTATCCAGGGTTTTTCACAAACTATCTTATTAAATAAAACTTCGGCTTCAAAACAACACTTGGAGTTTTAATGTGATAGATTGACAATGGTCTCTGATATATCTTAATTAGCAGGCGGTTGGAATAATATGGACTTAGACCTGAAGGTTCCCACCTTACTAATCAGCTGACAGCTGAAAGCCATCTACGGGTGACCTAATAGACTAATCTAGTGCCATCTATAGCTGAGCTCATACACTAATATCAAGGTAATTAGGTTGTTATTATGATTATCAAACTAAAAATATTTCATTCACAATTATTGAAAACGTTCTAAAACCGCACATACTGAATCGGTTCCAACCGGTAACAACGGCATTATGACTCAGCTGTGGTTTGGAAAAACCCTAAAAGCTGCAAAATGAAAATTTTACAGGAAACGATAAAAAGTAATATAGTAAAAAGTTGTAAAAAAAATCTTGTTGTTTAAAAAAACAACGTTATTTGTTTTTCGAAATTTTAATGTAAAATAATGCAATTGTATTTATAGTTGAGAGATTTGAGGGTTAATAAATTCTTGTACAGTTTTCTTGAAAAAAAAAATTACACACATATATGTATTTAATTTTAGTACTAAAATTGCCACGGCAAAAACCTATATGAAATCACTAAAAAGTAACATTCCCTAAAAATGCGGCTTGAAGGGTTTTACCAA
Organism: Hesperophylax magnus; assembly: GCA_026573805.1. NCBI lineage: Eukaryota > Metazoa > Arthropoda > Insecta > Trichoptera > Limnephilidae > Hesperophylax > Hesperophylax magnus. The sequence goes on along the minus strand of JAIUSX010000165.1, from coordinate 935,666 downwards.
AACACGGTCGACGTAGAAAAGGCCAATGTCTTGGTAAGACGGCCATCACTAACGTTGCCCGGCGTAAAGACAACGCCGCCGAATTCACGAATAAAATCAAACATATCGTTTTGGCGGCAAATCTAAAATGGCACATTTCATATTGTTACAGGAAATTTATTGGTAACATAAAAACACCTTCATTATTGTAATTTTTTTCTTTATTTTTTAAGATATTTTTATAATATATAAGCCGACTTTTTTAAACCTACCTATATAAAGGAACAATTGACAAAAATAAAAGCACAATAACCGTATTCCAACAAACTGAGAAAAATACTGTCTTGTGAAATATAAATGAGATTTTCGATGAAAGCAATCCTTGGGAAAACTACTAAAGTTATATAACTGCTACTGAATTAATCAGATCAAAGTTTAAACTAAATAATTATATCTAATTATAGCAGGTAATAGGCATTATAAATTATAATAGACTCAGACATTAGAATTCACTGAATCAAGTCAATGGAATGCTATTTAGAAAATCATCTATTTCAATTATCTCTGAAAGTCACTTGTCCCAATTAAGATAATTCTCCAGTGATATTCTTTGACCTAGATGGTCCACCCAATTGACCGTTGTGGGGTTGGGTTTTATTTACTGGGCACACGGCGTTATTTACTCACGGTGGTGGCCCAACACGTACACGCAACACACACGGCCGACTCGGCTGAGATAAAGGTAGCAAAAACATCGTGAATGATTCACGGAAGAGAAAAACCGCATCAGCCGCTTATTTATATTTATATATTTTTTCCAGGTAAAATATTGGCAGCAATGAGGAAATAAGAAATAGAAAGGTTCGAAACAACATGTCACAGAAGGGTGTAATATTTGATAAAGTAGGAAACTACCTAACTATCTGAGGATTCTTCAAATATTTTCACCTATTTTATTTATTTATTGTAAAGCGCACTCGATATGCAATATCACTAAACTGTGCCTTATAAACTGGTGGTTCTGTGAACAGTGTTGTAACCTCGCCTCCAAAAAGGTGTGTTTCTTATTTTCTCTTATTTAAAAAATCAAATTTCCTCTGAAACAATGTGATTTTAAGTAGCTGTCGTAATTATAAATCATACATTTATACAATTCGTCCAAAGAAATATCACCATCTCAATGCCAATTCTTTTTCAAACTTACTTCAGGCCCGTAAGTCCTATAATATTAGTTATTCTGGTTAGAGAGCTCTGAGTAGGAACCACAATCATGCGAACTCTAGCTGGATAAATACAATACAGCACGGCCACCATCTTTATCCGAAACCGGAACGTAACAGACAAATGTCAAATGGCTAAAATTTGGACTTCGCTACGCTCAGTCAATTAAATGTTATTATTGTTATAGGAACAGTTTTTCTCCTCATTTATGTCGTACTGTACAGTGTACACTTCTCCGCTATTTTAAGGTTTCTACCATTTTTAAGTTAAATTAACAAAATTTTCGAACTTTGAACAGTTAACAAAGGTATTTGACGTTTGATTTTGACATGTTGTGTGACAAAGGCAACATTAATGGTAGACTTTAATAGGAAAGGCTTTTGAAAATAGAGAAACGTAAAATAATATGAATAAGTTAAAAATAAAAGCAATCAGGGTTTAAATTGTGTTCAATGTGAGTTTTGGCTGTCGACCATAATTTAAACATTACTTTTATATTAATACCAAGAGTCGCACTACCTATAAACCAATAACCCAATTTAAAATTGAAATGGGAGGGTAAATAATAAGCGGATTTTTTTTAATGCTTAGCCGCACAAGAGTCCTAACTTTCTAAAAGTCCCCGATCTCCTTGCATAAAATGAATGTATTCTAAAAGTCCACGATCGTCATTATATATGCAAAATGACTAAACAAATGAATATGTTCTAAAAGTCTCCGATCGTCCTTGAGTAGAATGAATATATTCTAAAAGTCCCCGATCTCCTTGCATAAAATTAATGTCTTCTAAAAGTCCCCGATCGTCATTATATATGCAATATGACTAAACAAATGAATATGTTCTAAAAGTCCCCGATCGTCCTTGAGTAGAATGAATATATTCTAAAAGTCCCCGATCTCCTTGCATAAAATTAATGTCTTCTAAAAGTCCCCGATCGTCATTATATATGCAATATGACTAAACAAATGAATATATTCTAAAAGTCCCCGATCTCCCTGCATAAAATGAATGTATTCTAAAAGTCCCCGATCGTCATTGCGTAGAACGAATATATTATAAAAGTCCCGGATCGTCCTTGCATAGAATGTGCCCCACACGGGCAGTTTATTTTAGAGGACATACAGATGATGCAAAAAGACATTAGATAATGATAATGGAAACTGTCAACATCATCTTTTTGAAGCCAGCTGTCCTACTTTGGTTTTGCTTTCATCATTGAGAATCATCTACAGTTATATATATAATCTAACACTTCCCTTTAGGTATATTTTAATGTACCCTCGGCACGTTCCTCGCCGTGATTTAACGTCGTCATTATCATGTCATTTCGCCCCCGCGCCGCACCCGAGCCCCCGAGCTTTTGATAGATCCCTTTTTACCCGGCACGTCCTCGCGGTGTCGTTATTCGCCAACTTATTCGCCAATCAGCCATGCTGCCCCTTTTTACCCGACAATTCGCACTTTTATTTTGGGATGAAAATTCATAAGCGTAGACAACTTCCGCAGTCGGGTGCGTGAAATCATAACAAGAAAAATGGCTTACTTTATTTAAATTAAATATACAAGTGAGAATAATTAAGCTATTTGTTACTTTTGCATTAAAAAAATAATCGCTTTTTTAATATTTTTTAGGCTAAACTCATTGGCGGCCGACGGAAGAAAAAAAGATGGCCTGTTAAAAAGTTTGTTTTGATGGATGTGGAGAACATTTTTAAATGCAGTCTAAAAGTAATTCCTGAGAAGGATTTAAGACAAAGTGGCAATAATGGTGGAGGCCAAATACAAGGATAGAATGATTAAACTTTTTGTAAAGGAAGAAATTTCGCCAGGAAAAGTTGATGTAACCAAATTATACACTTTTGAAAAATGAATATGCAAACTTAAAGAACAAGATGAGTCCCAGAGTCGAAATTAAAGGGGGAGGCTCGAAAGGGACAAGGGAAAGTTGAGAGTACCTGGTACCTGAATATAATGATTTAGTCATGACTTTGACGATACGTGTCGGTAACTTTTAGTTTGAATAGAAGTACTTTATATAATACAATAATAAAGACACGGAGAAAAATGAGTATTTCTAATTTATTAAGAATCTATTCAAATTATTGGTAAACCATGAACACATGTTTCGACATCGTGATAACGTATTCGGAATTTACAAAAAAATTATCATGATATCTGTTAATTCATTCATTAAAGGCCAGCAATCTCATTTTTAGCCAGATTACCAATAATTTGAAGAAATTCTTAATAAATTAGCAATACTCATTTTTCTAGGTGCAGTGGGTTAGGTACTTATCAATCTAAGTACTAAGAAATAATACTACTAATATAAGACTAATCCCGTCGTCCCATCGCATCGGGGCGGTAAGCAATCGATATAAACCAATCGCCGTAATAATGAAATACCCTTCATAGACTGTTAACTTACTATGGCGAACTTAATTCTCTACTCAGGGTCTTGCAGCACTCGTTTTATATCGATTGCTTACCGGCCTGTGAGACAACGGGCTTGTTCGAACACAATATATATATATATATATATATATATATATATATATATATATATATATATATTATCCCCTCTCGTACTATGTTGATCTCGAGCGACGGTACGCCAGGTATATGTTGATCCGTTTGCATTTGTTGATCCACTCCGGATATGTTGATCCATTACCCGAGCTGGCATACATATGTAAATCCCTACAGATCAACTTGTGTCATCGAGATTTAGCTGTAAGCCACGCCCATTTTTCGGTCGCATATACATTTTACACGATTTATTTTGTTGATCTATATATTTCTGACCAACTTGACGGCTTGCATGCATTGTAACTTGTATTTCGCGCGCGTTGTGGTACTTTTTAGATTCTGTTAGAACATCCATATTCTATGAAAATGACTTTGTACTTAAAGAGGATAGACTGCCTCACGCATATTTATATTGAAATGGAACTTTCGCAAACGTCAAATCCATGCTTAAAAAATCTTTTGAACTTGATTAAACAAAAATATAACTTTAATGCTTCATTTACTACGTTTCTTGACTAAGCAGGGGTGCCCGGGTTCATGGGGTGAGGTTCATTGAGTCATTTTAAAAGAGAAATTTTGAACATTGATTAAATCAAATTTTATTTTAATGTATCTTTTACCATCTCTCCCAACGTAAGTTTCTTGTAATGATTAAGTTGAAACAAAGCGTAATATCCATAATTTGTGCCTATTAAAATTGCGGCGATTAGATTGGTGAGAATTTAATTTTTCAAATTTTAAATTAAAATTGCTGAAAAATTTATTCCAATTTGTTTTTTATTAAACATGGCTAAAGTCATTTCAAGCACCGATTCCAACCAACGATGTTTTAGTATATGTTCGTCAATCAACAGGAGCCATAATGTCTGTACATCAGAGCCCTCGAGAATTATTACAATTATGTATACCGCCGCCCCGGGAACCATTTATTAGATAACCAATACAATTTAGCGAGATAGTTGTTTATTTTTTGTATTTTTTTACATCGTCTCCACACAGGAGGCCCTTAGGAAAATCTTAACTCTCAAGGCCTATGTCATCTTTGTGAATGCTGTGTTGGGGTATTTTGAAAGAAAGGAAGGACAGTGAGTTCTGGGAAGGAAATAGGTATGATGGGTGGGTAGTAATCTGGGGGTCAGTGTGTTCGAGTGATAAACATAAAAATCCAACTCTCCTTCCTACTGCGTTGCAAGGCGATGCGTTGAAAGAGGATTAATCGATCCGGCCCACCACGCATTTGGTAGGCAAGCGCATCCGCCGCCAAGAACCGAACAAACCTCACCCTATAAACCCGGGCACTCCTGCTAAGTCACCAAACATATCAAACTACTTGAGGTGGCTCTCGACTAGCAATCCGAAAGTCGCGGGTTCAAATAAATTTTATTAAAATTAATTTGCACTATTTTACAATTAGTGTTTGGTGACCATATCTGAATAGCCAGGTTCTCTCCCACCTTCCTCCTCCTCATCTCCTTCGAGGTCTCCTTTGAGGATGCCATAGTCTCACTGGCTCCAGACGGGAGCGGTTAGGACTGTATGACTCTGGTGCGGTATTCACACAAGTTTTTATTTGTAAAAAATGAAACAAATATTATAATCAGATATCATATTTCCTACAAAAAGCCACAGCTGCTAACTTCGAGAAGTTGAATAAAGTATTTTTAGCACACAAATGGCACGTGCAGTTTATAGTAATACCAACTAAAAGATAAGATAAAACACTTCAATATATTTTATTTAAATTTTGATAATTCCTTCATGCTTCATGCTTTAGTGTTTAATAAAAAAATACAAATCATATCACATTACATCTTAACTTAAAGGTGGATATGTTTTTATACACAAAAAAGGTTTATTTGTATATTCTCTGTATGAAAACTATTTTCGTTTCAAAATAATACTGTATTGAAAATGTGATCAGACCAAAACTTCGTTGTTAAAACAATGCAGCTGCGACTGCCTGGCTTAGAGTATTATTATTAATATTATTACTCTAAGCTGCCGGGATGTGACAACACCCTGATTATAATACATTTAACCCATATAATAATTATAATTTTATTTGTTTTGTCTTTGATAATCAACGGCTATGGAATTCTGCGTCTTGCCACCGCGATACTATTGATTACTAAACACGACGAAATATTTCAAAACGACTTATTAACGATTCCAGAATGTACTTTATTCATAATTGTTTTAAGAATTTATCTGTTTCTTTAGACAATTTATTTTTAAAAGTGCTTATAAAATACGTTTTATTACTTATCCACTGGAGCCATTTCTGCCATATTTTGCCAATATTGTGCAATATCTTAGTTTTACCTCTAGGTACACAATAGAGTGGGTACTTATGGAATCTAAAAATACGGGATTATTGATTAAATCTAGGTGGATTCGTTAGCTTTAAACCGCATTTAGTAGTTTATATGGTTTCTATGTTAATGTTTTTGGGGGATGATTATACCGGTACAATTGACCCCGTATTACAACTAAACTCCAGTTTCTGTGAGTACAGCTCCCAAGTTTTATAAGCTCAAGTGCATGTCCGTCCGTAACACTTAGTCAATGTACTTATTTGTTCGTTGTCCTCTCTTTCCTAATGTGAAGGTGCTATTATAATTTTAATCAATATATATACATGTTATTTGGGGGAAAGTTTTATCTCAATCATAAAAAAAAAACTTTTTCTCTTTATTTTTTTATTGAGATTAAAGCAAACTATCATATTAACATTAATTTGTTTTGTTATTTTATTACATTAAATAGTTACGGTTCGTGATAAAACTGATTTATTTGAGGCCAGATAGTGTATTACGTTAAACATAATTGAAATTTTGAAAAGTAATTTTTTCAACTAATTAAAAAATATTATTTTCCTCGTCATTCCGTAAAAGCTGCAATGACCCCGGGGTCGGGATCATTGCAGCTTTTCACTCGATCGGTTTATGAGTATATAGCTTAATTTATATGAGATTAAAAAAATAAGAATTTGGTAGACAACTAGTTTTCTGCCGTTGATTATGAGTATTTTTATCGTAAGCCTAAGTTTTTATCGCAAGACGTAGAAAATGCTTAAAGTCAAATTGGTTCAATTGGCCCCATATAATATTCATTGGGCCACTGTGAAAACAACTTCACATAAAATATAATCGAACAAATTGATTAAATATAATTGCATTTGTAACCACCTTGTAGCTGTTTTTTTAGTTTATGCTTTATAGAAAGATGCCGACTTCCGGTCATATTGTTTTATAATATTAAATATGAGATGATTTTAAAAGAATCATCTTTAGAGCTATTCGAAACATTCGCAAAAATCAAATCCATAAAAAAATCATAACTTAGCAGGGGTACACTGTTGCGTTTGCTCAGCTACTACGTGGCGGGCCGGATCGAAAGAGACTGGTTGAGGGATACCTTTTGGCCATAAAAATCTAAAATGGCGGCAAAAGGAATAATATTATATGGTATATTTTGAACTTCTTACCACCTCTCCTGATTACGCTTCGTGACTTAGTAGTGGTGGCCGGGTTCTTGATGATAATGGGTAATTATTTAAAATGGGTAATCAATGGGTAATGATTGAACGCGGTTGGAGATAACAAAAAACTGTCCAAAGAAGCGAAACTCCACAATGGAGTGCTGGTACCTACCCTAATATATGGAAGTGAGGCATGGAACTGGCAGAAGAAGGCTGAAAGTAGACTGAATACTGTAGAAATGAGATCCCTGAGGCATATGTACGGTAAAATCATGTATGACGAAATCTATTCTACAGGTATTTTATTAGCGCCTGTTAAAACGAGCTAGCAGCATAGATCCCCGGTGCACCGTGCACGTGCTTCATACTCGACAGACACGAGCGGAACGCACGTTCACAATAAAGTTGATGTTGTCTTTATGAGAACGGGTCGTTTTTCCAACTCGTTTTTGCGTAAGTCCGCTCGTGTGTTTGTTTTTTCCTCCATATAATACGGGCCTCTTTCAGATCCGCATTAATAAATTCATCCCTACAGCCCCTACCTTAACCCGCCTTATAACGCTGCCCAACTGGGTGGCGACATAGTTTCTCTGTATTTAAAGTGTAAAGACAGGGGCGCTCTTGTGATAGGTGTCACATAAAAAAATCATACTTGCGAATTTGAATATAAAGACATACAAAATGATCATTTTGATGATTTATCCGGTCATCTCCGGTAAGATGTAACAATCGTTTATACAGAATATTAATATTTGAAGTTGAGTTGAGTTGATTTTTTTTTAAATCCTACAAAATGTGATAATCGATAAAAGATGGGTGGATTCATTGGTTATAATATAGATCATTTTGGGACGGGTTGTTTCGGAGAATTTGAACAATTCATCAAATTTCAACGTTCAATTACGGGTTCTGTGAAAGTCCTATTCAAGTTCTGTTATTATATCATTATAGGCTAGTTGCTTGGCAAAACTGAAATAAAAACAGAACTCGAAAAAATCTTTCGCAGAACTTGAAAATGAATGTTGAAATTTGATGAATTGTTCAAATTCTCCGAAACAACCCGTCCTAAGTCTCCATATTCAAATTCAGCGGTATGATTTTTTTATGTGACACCTCTCACTAGAGCGCCCCTGTCTTTACACTCTAAATACAGAGAAACTATGTCGCCAACCGGTTGGGCAGCGTTATGAGCCGAGTTAAGGTAGGGGCTGTAGGAATGAATTTATTAATGCTGGTCTTAAAGAGGCGCGAATTACATGGAGGAGGAAAAACAGATGCTGATAGCTCGTTCCACATGCGAGCCGACTTACGGTAAAACGAGTCGGAGAAACGACCCGTTCTTATATAGATAACATCAACTTTACTGTGAACCTGTGTTCCGATCGTGTCCGTCGAGTATCAAGCACGTGCACGGTGCACCGGGGATCAATGCTGCTAGCTCCTTTAAACAGGCTCTAATAAAATATCTGTAGAATAGACACAGCATACGCACATTTCGTCATACATGATTTTACCGTACATATGCCTCAGGGATCTCATTTCTACAGAATTCAGTCTACTTTCAGCCTTCTTCTGCCAGTTCCATGCCTCACTTCCATATATTAGGGTAGGTACCAGCACTCCATTGTGGACTGCTAGCTTCGCTTCTTTGGACAGTTTTTTGTTAGCTCCAACCTCGTCCAATCATCCATTAATTACCCATTATAACCAAGAACCCGGCCACCCCTACTAAGTCACGAAGCGTAATCAGGAGAGATGGTAATAGATGCAAGTTCAAAATTTCCCATTTAACATTATGCCTTTTGCCGCCATTTTGGATTTTGATGGTCAAAAGGTATCCCTCAACCAGTCTCTTTCGATCCGGCCCGCCACGCAGTAGGTATTTTTTTATGGATTTGATTTTTGCGAAAGTGTCGATTCAATCTAAATACGCATACATTTCTTATAAACAATTCAAGCAACAAACAGTCGAATGAACACGTCGTTTTTATTTGAAACGGTACCATCTCACACTCATTTCATGCGATATTCGACTCTAGAGACTAATACTTTGAGTTCAATATCACAAAAGATTACGGAATCAGATAAAACCTTGTGATGAACAGTCCACCGATTGCCCCCTTGATTGGTTCATTTAGTAAAACCATATATAGGGACACAGATCAACTTTGTCTAGTAACTTCTTACCTGGATCAACATACTACGGGAATAGATCAATATCTATGAGATCAACATAAGTATGCCAATTTGGGTAGATCAACATAAATTATGCATCTGATTTCCATACAAATTTTGAAAATTTTATTAACAGTATATCAAATGGTTTTTCTGGCAAACTGGCAACATTGATAATTATTGTACCACTGTTGTCAGTTCATACAGATGTATTCCATAATAGCCAAGTTATATGGTGTTAAAGGTGGATCAACTTAGTCTAACAACTTCTTACTGGATCAACATACTACGGGAAGAGGACAATATATATATATATATATATATTGATCAATTTCAATCTTTCTACCCACTGTCCGGAGCCGGAGAGACTATGATACCCAAATAATTGGAGAATTTTGTAAACATCCAAACCATTCAACAAACAAAATAATTCATATCAAATAATAATTTCAAAAATTGTAACTCTGGTTCAATAAACTCTGGAACACGTGACTGGAAGTGTCATTTTCAAAATTGTAAATTGTGTGAAGAATTCATACAAGCGCTAAAGTGCCAATTTAATTAGTACATCATTCCGCATCTATTATTGTTCTTGTTCTAAAGTGTAATTTGTAGGTATAAACTTTCTCTAACTAACCATCACGCCATTTCCCCGCAGGGGTTGGCACAAAGGACGGACCGCCAAACAACTCGGTCTTTGGCATACTATTATATTATTCTAACTCTTGACATGGTCCGTCTCAAGTATCTGATTCACTTGATTGTGCCATGTCTTCCTCGGCGCCCCAGACTTCTGCTTCCATTCACATTTGCATCACATATTCTCCTTACACTCCTTTCTTCTCTCATTCGCTCTACATGCCCAAACCATATATTCGTCCCTTTCTTAATCTTACTCATTACTCTTACATCAGTCTTCACAAATCCTATAATTATACCTTACATCCCGTGTTTTTCCACGAGTTTCAATACAAAATCTTTAAAATTAAAAATATGTTTAAAAAATCATGACAGATTAACACTTCGCGAAAGTTGCGACTTCCGATCTAGAAGCTTAAACTTTCAACGCTTTGCCGCGGAGATTATTTAGAACAGTGTTTTTCAATCTTTTTAATTACGCGACCCCTTTAAAGGTTGAAAAAAAAATGGCGACCCCATTTGACCACAGATACAGACAAAAAGTTAGTAATTTAAATAAGTTCATTATTTTCTCTATTTTGGTACCTATATTCATTATTACGGGCTACACTCTGCAAGGAAGCCGCGAGAGCTTTGAGATTAAATACGAGGTAAGTTGGTAAGTAAGGCTGTGTGCGACTTTGACTTGAACGCCCCAAAGGGTTGACGTGTTTTGGATGAAAACAAAAGAAGACTATCCAGAGCTGGCAAGGGAAGCTCTTAAATTATTAGTGCCATTTGCCACTTCATAATTATGTGAACTGACATTCTCTTCAATGGTGGACATTACAATTAAAAAGAGAAACAGACTAAACTTAGAAAATGATTTGAATGTTAAAATATGAAAAATAGCACAACGATTTGAAAAATAAACAAGCTCATCCTTCTCACTGGAATAGTTTTTTATTGTAGTTAGAACCTCGCATATTTCCTTTTGCCGGCGACCCACAGATTGAAAAACACTGATTTAGAATAAAGCCAATGAAATTTCTACAAAAGATTATCCCCTTTAGTTACAATCCCGCCCAGTACATGGCCATACGGACCGGATAATGAAACTCCGTAACCTGATTATAAAGAAAGCTGTCGACCGTTATACTTTCCTGTTACGGTGGAGAATTCACTGAAAAGATTTGCAGTCTAGAGAACTTCCTCAAGCTCTGAACTGGGAAACGAGAAAAGCTGCAAGTACTTACTAGTGCAGCGTGAAGGAAAGCAAAGTCCAGAAAACTACAAATTGAGTCGAATAAAAATACTGCTTTTATTACATCAAATACGTGGAACGCAATTCTCATCACAACATCGCGGTTGACGGTTTGAGTACTGCACCTTAGAATATTTCGTACAATAGTGAGATTTTAGAAGCAGGCAAACCATGCATATATCAATAATTTACTTGCATTTCGAAGGCCTGTACGTTCCATTTCCGTTTCAAGATGGTGACCGTTTTAATGGTTCAGTAATAATTCTTTTTTTAATATGTGAAATGGTCGTATTTAATTGTTAATTGTTTTTCAATATTATGGTACCTACCTACCTGCCTGAAGAATGTTTGAAAAAAGAATTGTCATTGTGATAATGACAATTGAAGTTTAAATGTCTATTCAATAAAATATAATAAAAATATAGTGATAAAGTCACAAGGAGGAAATCCATAATTTGTTTTATTTTGGCTATATAATAATAAAATACTTATGTACAAACTGAAATAAATGTAAACTGTCGATTACAAAAAAAATATATTTATATAATTAATAAAATCAAAATAAAAACACTCATTAATATTTGTTAAATTCACCGTCTTTTATTTGTATTAATTTATTTATTTATTACACGCCCTAGTGGGCTTTTCTTTTTAAAAAACATACAAGCATTTTGTATCAGAGTAAACACTTAAAAATTAATACCATAAAGAAGAATGTAAACATAATGGCAAAAATGAATTCTCACGCATATAATTGAATTTAAAATATTCAACAAAACAAAATAGTAGAAGCGGAGAAGTTATATGGGTACATAGGTCTATTTGTGTCTAGAAGAATAAAAGTGATAGAATATACAACATTTATACTGATTAGTTTTCAAATGAAATATATCACCCAGATCAGAATATTTGTTTCCGAGATTGTGAAGTCTCGGAATTGGAGAATTTTGGTAAGCTAGTGTCCTGGTGTTATTGAAGTAAAAAGGTAAGAAATGTCGGCATGATTTTTTGGGAACATGGATATTGATACATTGAAGTAATTCGGGACAGTCAATTTTAAAATGTAGTATTCTTTGTAACAGTATTAAATCCGTGCATATTCTTCTTTCTGAAAGTTTCAATAGAGACATTTTATCCAAAAATATATGGAACAATCCCACGATAAGTTTAATATCTAGACTGAAAAAGGACCGGTGCCTCCCAAGTAGTCTAAAGGACCCTGCTATAAGGATTTCTTGTTAGTACATTGTTTTATAAAAAAAAAAACGACTTGATATTTTCACATAATAAATACCCTGTGAGCGGAGTAGTTCTTGGCTTTTAAGATTAAAACTTTTAGGTAAAAGTAAAAAAAAACTTGACTTTAATTTGTTATTTAAAGATCACGTTGAACACATCTTAGAAAAAGCCTACAATCAAGTGGGGTTCATTCTACGCATCACAAAATCATTCAAGAAACCTTTTACACTTGAACCACTATATATGGCATACGTAAGATTTCATCTCGAATTTGCATCTGTCATTTGGAATTCTATAAAAAAAAATTGAAACACTTGTCGTACCACTTTGAAAATCATCAATGTATATCAATCTTCACAAATGAAGAAAAAAAAATGACGTACTATTTCTATATAAGATTGTGAACTGCCTTATTGACTCTATTATTGAGCTCTATTAGAAAAAAATAGCATTTCTTTGTCCTGAACGCAAGCAATAGCAGATCGAATACCTTATTTAACACACAACAATTCAAATCAAAATACTATAAAACTCTTTACTCGGACGTATCTGCAAAACTTACAATCCCTAGAGAGTGTAACCTGAAATTTTTACATCAAATTAATCTTACAATGTACTTAAAACAAAACAATTCATTTTTATTGTTCGTCTATCATTTTTATGTATTTTTTTTCATTTTTTCAACTTTAAATATCTACTTTCTTCCTAACCTGTAACCATAAAAAAGATTGTAAATGTAACGACATCTTAAATGCCAAATTAATTCACATAACTGTATGTTTCCTAAATATACTTTAGAATTGTGACTTTATTTGAAATGGTTTCAGACATGTTTGGTGACCAGATTTGAAGTGCCAGAATTTAGAATTTAAAAATTGTTTAAAATGACATTAACCATGTTTGAGAACCAGATTTGAATAGCCAGCTACTTTACCATATTCTCTTTCATATCTGATTATTGGCTTCTTCTCCCCACTCTTTTTAGCTTCACAATACATACCAATTATTGGGTATCCCATAGTCCCACTGGCTCTGGAAGTTTTTCAGTAGTTGAATTTTCGTGTTGATTCACAAAAAAAAATAATTTCCGCCGAAGCATTTAGGAGTGATTAAACGACCACGGCTACATGATAATGCGCATAATATTATCCGCATGCAATATTTTGGCAATGGATAATTTATTACATTTGCATACATGTGACACCTAATTTATTTTGTAAAAAAAGTGGGAATACGAAATATATTTTAGGTTAACATCACAAAAAACACTACACGCCACTGAATCGTTGGCGTCTATGTATAACGTACCAATTCGTTTTTATTTCGATTATACATTCCTCTTCATGGAACCTTAAATAAAACTAGTTTCATAATATTATGAAGGCATTAAATTACGATGCATTACTTCTATTAGCCTCTTAAATACATAATATTATAGTCTCCCTTTCATTCCCAAGGCCACCACGTGTTAACCCTTTCACATTGTGTGTATTTGAAAACATATAGATTTCATTAATTTTTCCTCACGGCAACTAGCGGCCCGCGGGCCAGATCCGTAGAAGGGAGAGTTCCTGAACGGACGATTATTCCTTCCCACGGTTCTTGGCGCACCTCACATCTAGTTCTTGTGAAGAATGCACAAATGTAAGTTATTCGTAAAGTTAGTCTCTTGTTAAATAAATAAATAAGAGCAATAAGAACGATCCCTTACTACTCTCGAAATATGCAATTTTTCCTATTACCTGTTGCCTCTAAAATCATGAAAAATCGAAATATTTAATGGTCTATAATTTATAATTTAAAACATAAATAAATAAAACAGCACATATCAGTACTAAATATTTGCTATACATTTTAATTAAATAAATATATTATTCAGTTTACTTGGATATTTTGGCCAAAATTTATGTTTCGTATAAAAAAAGACCGCGCAGCCGTTCCTCTTAATAGTATTTTTGTTATTTTGATAATATTATTTAGTTAACTCTTGACAGGCCAAGATGCCAAACCAAACGTCTGTAACCAAGTGGGTCTTCCGACGACCCCATGCATTTTTCTGTCTTATGGGCTTTTAAACTATAGAAATCCCAATTATCAATGGTAACGTATGTATTTGCGCAGAAATACGTAAAATACTAAAACGATATGTCAAGTATTTAAGCTAATATAAGGAGGATAGTAATTTTAGGTAGGTACTACCTATTCCCCCACTTGGTTGCGGGATAGTTAAACAAAAGCTTTTACCACCCACTTTCATCAGTATAAGTGGAAAATGTGACTTGTTCAAAGATGATGGACCAAACTAGTAGAGGATCGAACCGGTAACGCCCGAGTTTGAACCGATAACTACCACGCTACCAATCAGTTGGTCGTGATATTTCAAGACATGTAATTTACATTTTTTTTAATTTCACCTGCGGTGCTTTTACCGTGTATTCGGTCGAACTTTTTTATATAGAAGGAGAGGGGGGGGGGGCGTTAAACAAAAATAGGCGTTGAGCCAGAAAAGGGTGCGAACCTCTGCGCCCAAAATAGAAATATTTACATGACCCACCACCAAAACTAATTGCCGACCGCTGGTCTAGAATAAAAAATGGCGGTTTTCGTTATCCAATATTGCTGGTAGAACTGGCTTAAAGTGCTATTTTTAATGGATTTTAACTACTCATTCAGGTGGTAGCAATTTTTATGGTATGATTTTGTGTTTACTTTCTACCTAATTTTGTCTCCCGATTTGTCATAATGTAAGTTTTGAGGGAATTGTTGATTGTTTAATTTTAATGTTGTTTAATATGAAACAGATTCTGAGACCTAATGTTCATTTAAATGAAAGTAACAATAACTTCTAAACTATTGAATTAAAAATACCCTACCAATAATTGTTATAAAGCATCAAATGGGTTTTACCACTGCCAGTTTCAATTCACGTCTGAAAGGGTTAATGTACACCAATGTTTGATACAATCACCCTAATCGTTTTATGTTTTACGTATTGAACTGAAATTAGGAAAACAACACTAGGGTTACTTTAGTTCAACCAGCTCAAGGTTATTGTTGACTACGAATATTTTCGGTGAAAAACGTCGATATTTTTACTATCACCAGATAGTGGTTAATTTCGAGCAAGGTTGGGATATAAAAAAGAGAATTTATTTTTATTTTTTGTATTGCTCAAAGCCAATGGGAATATAAATAACACCCGATGAAATGAGGAAAGGGAAAAGGAGATGATGAAGTTACTAAGTGCCTGACAATTTGAATTTGTGGTGTCACTTAATGTAGATAGCCATTTTAAGTGAGGCGAAACGTTTCGACTGGTAATGGTATCTCAATTACGAACGAAATGCAAAAGCAATATTTCATTATATTTCAATTTAAAATATAAGTAATCCGCCAGGTTTTGATATTGCAATTGGTGAAAGAGCTTTCTACCAATCTGACAAGGAAGTCGCCATTATTACGTGTCTCTTATTAAATATCGCTGATTTAAAGATAGTATAAAAGCATATTATACTAACCTTGATACAGGCTTAGTCCTAGTGAGGTTGATTTTTATGAGAAAAAACGTGATTTATGTATAGTGAGGTGCAATAAATAAATAAACATTTTAGTAATAGTATTAAGAAAGTAAAAGAGCTAAGTTAAAATAAAGCAGCTCATTATCCGTACTTATTTGTACCTACCTTAAATCTTTTGCGTCACTGAGATAACTTGAGGACAAATAGAGAAGATTCTTACCTGAAACAACAAAAGAAAATTATTAGAATTCCATACTCCATAGATACTTATAAGGTAGGTTATTCAATTTTTTAACAGGAATAAGCATTTAACATCATATTTGTGGATTATAATGTATTACTGTTAAGGTTGCACATGCATATTGTACATTGTCCTCCCCACTATCTTGCGAATTGGATGCCGTAGTCCTCATCCCATCCCATCTTGTGCGGTGTCAAATAATAATTTATTATTTACTCCGCGCTACATGCAAGTGTTATGCAACACAATGTAATCTAATTTGACATAACATGCAATAATATTTTTTTAAATATATATATAAAAAATAAATGAAAAGATAAAGGTAAGGCGCATTGAATATATTTTTGCAGTTTTACAAGAGGAATAACAAATGAACAAATTTACAGCGTAAGTTCCTCTTATTGAGGCATCCAGTTTTTGTTGGTTTTGGGGCGTTTAACCAAGCTATTTGCACTTTTATAAGAGCACAAGCTGAAACCCCGACGTTGCCCGGTCTTTACGCAGAGTGTGTCGAAATCAGACGTAGACAGTAAATTTTCTCTTATTTTGAACGTCAAGTGTGCAAAATTTCATCAAGTAGTACCTAAATTCTGCTTTAAGGGGTGATAAAGGGGGTGGGGTGGTTTTTCGAAATCTCGTGTAGATTGTGACCTTCCTCTTGATTTGAAGGAAAGTGTGCAAATTTTCATCAATATTGGAATAAAACTGTTGATTTGTATAAAAATCAAATTAACGCCGCCCGCCACAGGCAATTTTCTTTATTTATAAAAATAATAAAGAACATTGCGAGAATTTGATAGTAATATCGGCAGTTGGCCAATTTGTGCCTCATTATGGCATAAAAATATGTTACTATGCCCGATATAAACATTTCACTGGCGCTGCAAGTACCTCGGTAACCGAAACAATTGACTATAAACGTTTTTGTATTGAACTCCTATGTCTTTCCATTGTAATTTGGCATTACAGTTTATCAACAGGTCTGCAGTGTAATTTTTTGTACAGAATGCATTGAAAAACGTACTCTTCACAGGGCTGGTGCATCTATAGAACCTCCTCAGCAGCATACCTGGGCCTCGATTCTCGACGAAGTCATTCTACTCGAATGTACGACTTTTGACGTTTGTTGTATGTAAATATGTACTTTCGACGAGACTCAAAAATAAGAACGTCGACCAATATATGTACTTTCGGCGGCGATTGCAAGCGGCCTGGATTGGAGAATCAATGCCCTGCTCGCATAGGTACTACTTTTGACGGTCAATGTCGAGCCCGCGGTAATGACTCGGGTATTTCAATTTGGATACAACTTTCAATATTAAAATTATACAGGATGTCCAGGGGTAAAATGCACCAACTTCGGGGGGTGATTCTACATGATTTTAGAAGTAGAAAAGATAAATAACTTTTTCGAAATTCCATCGTTTTAAAGTAGGTTTTAGGTAAAAATAGTTGAATGGGAAAATGAATATTCTTCTATGGAAAAATATTTTAGTATGGGAAAAAAATTGAATTTCAAAAGAGTTATTTATTTTTTTTACTTCTACCATCATGTAGAATCACCTCCCGAAGTAAGTGCACTTTACCCCCGTACACCCTGTATTTATTTCATTAGGTTTAGCAATGAAACTAAAATCTACATTTTTATTACTTTTACTGCATGCTGCATTATTGCATTATTGCTTAGTAAATTATACATAAATGCAGCATTAAGTTGAGTTAAATATTATATTGGCACTGAATCAAGAAAAGTGCACATTTCCCAAATGATTAATTCACCCCGCATTGTCTTGGCAATCGTTCAAATAATGTTGATTCACTTTGTGTCCTTAACTACCCCCAATCCACTGACCCACATTTCCCAAAAAGAACCCAGAAAGGATTCGTTTTAATCTTGGCCAATGTTATGTGGCACGTTTTATTTAGTAAGTACCGAAGAGGTTAGAATAAAACCACAAACTTTAACTGTACAACTCTATAGGACTGTAATAAACTACCTCTTACGGATCATGCTCAAAAATCGTCAATATATGCACAATTGATTTGTACAACTTAAGAAAGAAAGATTTGACTTACAGGGATTTTTAAAGAAAACGTAGTTAAACGCCGATTATCCGTTGATTTGTAGGACAACCAAAGCCCATATTGATTAAACAATTTGCATCATAATTCTTACTTTACAACTGACAACTGACTGTTCATTATTTATTTATTTATTTATTGTAAGAAACAAAAAGCAATTTTATACAGGATGAGTTATCAAGTGGTTAAATATGAGGTAAGCCAAAATAGTTTCTTATGCTAATGTTGGTTATGATATAATACAAAATTGTAATTGGTTATAACCATTAACTGAAAATGAAATTAACAAAAAAGAAAAAAAAATCATATAAATATATTAGAAGGAAGAAGGAATAGGAAAGGGCAAGAGGCAGAGGAAGATGGGATGGGGACAGGAGATGCTCATGTTGTACCTTTTCTATAACTGTGCATTAATTTAATTAACATTTGTGGTCGTACGCTTGACTTCGTTTCGGTATTTCACAAGAGTATTATTAAGAATATCAATATTGTTAAATTGCGTGTTATATTGCGCGCATATACGGGGGATTGGAGAATTTTTTCTAAGGTTGGTTCTGCACGCGGGCAAATGAAAAAAATGGTTTTGTCTGGTTGGCCTTGTAGGTATGTGAATTCTTAAATAATTTACGAGTTCAGGAGAGTCCAGGCCGTTATTCAGAAATTTGTATAAAAATATTTGATCAGATATTAATCTACGTGTTTGAAGTGGAGTAAAGTTGTGAAATTTTAAGGATTCGGTGTTATTTCCAAAGAGTAATTTGAATTTATAATTAATGAGTTTAAAAAATTTGTTTTGCACACTTTCGATTCTGTCAATATGGCATTGGTAGAACGGTGCCCAAATTAGTGTGCAGTATTCTAAGTGGGGCGGATATACGTGGTGTAAAGGGAATACATAGTTTTAATATTGCGAAAAGGTTTAGATATGCGAGTTTAGATATGCGAACTGTTTCGGCTTTCAATTGTCTTCGTACTTATACTTTATAATACTTTCACCGGCTTTTCGGTTTCGTGTACCACTTCTGTTTCAATTAAAATATACGAGTTTAAACAGCAATCTTATTTAAGTATGTACCTACTACCTACCAACACCGAATGAAAAATAAATAAAAACTATAAAAATGAAATGTTACAAACTAAGCAATTTCGCACGTTTTGAAATAACTGATATAATAAAATTACTCTCAAAAATAATTCTCAATCAATGGTAAAACTTGTCACCATTTAAAATTCAAGAAAAAAGTGAACAAAACGATACATTCATCATTTTATGCAATGCGCGAATGTAGTTCAATGCCACAGCTAAATATTTGCAGGCTAAACCCAAAATAGGGCAAGCCATATTTTTAATAAATAACCAG
Organism: Hesperophylax magnus; assembly: GCA_026573805.1. NCBI lineage: Eukaryota > Metazoa > Arthropoda > Insecta > Trichoptera > Limnephilidae > Hesperophylax > Hesperophylax magnus. The sequence continues at coordinate 915,957 of JAIUSX010000165.1, read as the reverse complement.
TTGAATGAGTGTAGTAACTACGAGAGACGGTTATAAAACTCCCGCGGACGACGCTTGTGAATGTATAATGTACTTCATCGCGTATCGAAGGAGACGAGAAATTTCCCTTTTAAATAATGAGCAACGAAAAATTACAAAACCTATACATATTATCATATTATTTTCTAATTACCTTATGAGTAAATTATATTTAGCTATTTTATCCATGTACATGTTACACTTACATACATATGCCCGATAGGGCGTTAATAAATAATAAATAAAATAAATAAACAATGCGATTAAATAAAAAATAATAAAATAAAAAAGAAAAGATTACTGAAGTATAAAATGAAGATATGTAAATGAGAATAATAGAGTGAGTGCGCTAATATTGTAAAAATCCGATCATAATTATTAGGCAAGCAAGTGTTTTATAAATATTCAATAAAACACAACTCATTTAAAATGCAACAAAAAATCTTGATATCTCAATTAAGTAGCAGTTAAAGAATCACTGTAATTTTTTTTCATACCAATGATTATAATATGTTAAATAACAGTTATATATTTTTTATAATTTTCATGCTTTGCGATTTTTTCTGTCGATGGAATTTCATATGATAATTTTTCAACTCGGCGTCGGAATAGAGAATATCTTAAGAAATGAAAGATATTTTAAAGGGCTTAAAACTTATGAAATTGTTTAAGGGAAGTATGTTATATTTCGGTAGAAATTTGGAATGTAGGTCTTAAAATCACATATAATATTGTTATGTATCTAAAAAAAATAGTGCTTTGGGAACCAACAACGCTACGAGCTTTTGCGTCAGCCCATTAAATCAGATATCAGACAATAATGATTGAATAAATATCATTACCGCCAAAGCGAAGTATTCGATTACGAGGATAACAGTTGGGTTATGGCTGAAACGAGTATTTTCGAAAACAATTCAATTCGTTTAACGTGAAAAACACACGAACAAACGATTGTAACGATTTTTTCGTGCGAACAACGATACATAATTACTATACACAAGGTCATACGACGTGTGACATGGGTAGTTATTCTGAATAATATTGTTATTGAAGTTCAAAGTCTTATCTAAAGTACTAACTGATGTGTACCCGGCGTTGCTGTGGGTTATCCTTATAAGATAGTCATACACCACCCAGGACATTTCTGTAGGCCTTTTTAAGATATACAATTTCGTACTACATTATTTAGATGCATCTCATAAGGCTTAGCCAGCGTTTGCAATGTAGCGCTCGAAAAAAATATTTTAACGACTTGATTATAAAACATCGACTTTTCTCTAATTTTTATAAATACAATATGAATGTTTTATATATGTAAACCTTCCAGAAGAAATTTTCTAAATGATAGTGAAAACCCTATCAATATCCGTTGCGTAGTTTAGAAGAACTAAGCGCACAAACAGACAGACGCAGATAGCAAATTTATTTTATACTATTTAGAGATATAAATTATTTAATTTTTTTTAATACATTTTTGCATGCTTTAAAAATATTACGACGAATTTTTTTGCGCCCGTACATACTCAATCTTAATACATAATAAAAAAATTCAGCCTGTGTATATCCGTATTTTAATAAAATAATTAAATTAAGGCGATGCCATACGTAGTAATGCAAAATCATGTGTTTTTGGTTTGAAAATTTGGTCGCCTAGAAATGTTTCAGATGCTTTAATTATACTGCGAGTAGAATACATCTTGGCCTTTGAAATAATCAAGTATTTTTTAGATAAGTCTTTTTATAAGCCCAGAAAAAAATAATGTAAAGGCCAATGAAAACTGCTTTAAAGTTCTAAATCTCCTACTTACGAACCCATTTTCGGTTATGATTTTATTGTATAATGTGGCAAATAAAATTATTTATAAAATTATCGAAAAAAAAATTAATATTTATGCCTGAACATCCACAAAATAAAATAAAAGGCACTTTTTGGCCATGTTTTTTTCTTGCATAAATCAAAACAGGCGGATGGTGTTAAGCGGGAATTTAAACCTTATCGCCATCTACGTAAGGGTTGTTATTGATAGGAGCTCAATTTAAAATATTACACGACTTAGTGCATCGCCTTAACGTCATATATGAACACTAATATTAAACGCTCGTTATAATCTATGTACGTGTCCATAAATGGCGTTAATTAATTTACTTCATTAAAATATGCTTTTAGCAAAGTATTGCTTTACAATATTAAGAAAAAAAAATTGTTAGCGCCCGTACATATGCAATATAAATATGAATAAATTGTTTTGTTCGTATTAAAACTCAATGACTCAACTCTCTGCCCACCCCTGCTGGCCAAGGCATGATGGTTAGTTAGTTAGTTATACAGGCTTGATTTCAAGATCATGTACGAGTGATGTTCATATCTTACGAGCGGTAGTAAAGTTTGTATTTATTTTACCGGGTGATGGGAGGAAGCATGGAGAGTTGTCCCGGTACTCCCGATAGTCAGGGAGAACCTCCCGCCGTGGGAGGACCGGTCCCGCCCGCCACGCCCCCTTCGGCTCATTATCACAAGTGTCCGGTGAGTCTTAAATACACTACCTACTCCATCATCGGGGCAGATTTGTTGATTACTCAACGGGTTGTTATTGGGACAATATTGTTATTTTCCCATCTAACAATATTGTAATTCCCAATTCTGAAAAACTCCGCCCACTCTTACCCCTCCCCACTTCTTCCACTGTTCAATTGTAATCTATATTTAATTTTTGACTTTAGTATATATTTGCTCCTGATGAGGTGAACATTGTTCATGAAACATGTAGAGGTTATATATATTAAAGTGATGTAAACAAAGTTATTTGTGTATTATTATAATAAATAATGACATCGCAAAGTGATAAGCTTTCAGAAGAAAATTTTCTTCGAAAAAGAAAAATTCATCTTAATATTTTATAGCATAACTTACAAGAACTGTAAATTTTTTTGAAATTAGCGAAATCTATGAACAAGTAGTTTGTGAATAATTGTATGTTTATAGGCTCTAAGATTGCGGGTACAACATTACATACAATAATACAATACAGGTTTCTTACAAATATATTCAAATAATTGAGAAAAGTTTGGTAAGACCAGGTCAATGTAGATTGTTTCAGTAAAATAAAAGTTGAAAAACTGTAAAGACCGTTTTACAATGATTAACAACTTCAAAAACAAAAATCGGTGAAATCAACAAAAATACCAATTTCGTCATCAACAAAAGTCTGTCCGTGTAACTCGGGTTCGATAAACTCGGATTTGCTTTGAATTCAAGAGTAATTTTCAAAATTGGAACTAAATAGGTGAAGAATTCAGTCAAGCGATAAAGTACCTACGTTCAATATAATGTTTTTGCCAGAAAATTATAAAATGTGTATTTATTTTATATAAATTTCTTCGGTACTTTTTAGTAACTCCTTAAAGTACCTACCTATTTAATACAGTATTTTTTACAAGAAAATTGTTTTAATTCTATATTTGAATTTCTTATTTCTTAAGAGAAGACAACAATATCTATAAAGAAGAGAAAACTACCTACCTACGACAGTGATATCCAATTGTTATTGCAACTCACTTGTCGTATGGGGATTCGTAATATTGTCGTCTATAATGGTGTACCTTATCTTGCTGCTGGGATTCTCGTAAAAAGTCTATTAAATAGTGTAAACTTCATCCCCAAATTCATTGTCTTTCTGTGGCGGAATTAAACATTGTGGTGTTGTGGAAATATAACATTAATTGTGATTATATGAGGTGTACACTACCCCTATAAATTTAAGTGATCCATGCGATGGAATTCTCAAGAAACCGACAGCATCAAAGGGTAACAATATCGATATCTCCTCGTACCCCAGTGATTTTAACCGCCATTCGGGCATTAGTGATGTCAAATTTTATGATTTTTCAAGGGTTTGAATTTTTCTTTATTCCGTTTTTTCCCGCACTTGTAATTAGATAAACCTCATTATTCTATTATGTAAATTTACTTCTAAATCACGTAATATATTTGGTGGGGAACATTACGTTCCCCACCAAATATATTACGTGAATACAAAATAGCAAATACCTAAGAGGAAAAAGCCATGTATATTGTACTAGACATCCGAGATTAGAATCTATCTCAACCTTGTAACAGATTTAATAGAAATTGAAGTTCTGATATGAATATATTAAAAATAAAAATATATTTGATCTTATATTTTTATATAAAATAGTAAACCATCAGTTGAATAGCCCAGATGTTATTAATAATGATGTTGATTTACTTTCATCTGATATAAATAGATTACACGCGATTGGTAACTCTTATGCTATGTTAGCTGATGTTTTTAATATGTTTATATTGAAGAATAAAGCTGTGCTAATCATACATATTAGAATTGAATATCTTAACGATGTCACTGAAAAAACACATGTCTCATTTTTGTTTCCTCTTCATTTCTCTACGTTGTGTTAGTGAATAGTTTTTACATATATATATTCTCATAATTTTTCTCTTCTTTCTTGTTTCTATATTGTGCTACGAAGTATGTAAATGGTGCGCCGTTAAATCTAAATAAATAAATATTACTTTGAGCGTGAAAGGTGGTTTTGAAGTGAAAGTAATAAATTTTAAAACATGACCTTAATACGTGTAGGAAAGAATAAATACAACGCCGAAAAAACCGTTTATGTTGTAACAAAATACTTATTTCGAACTGAGTAATCGGTCTTCTGGTAAATATCCGGCCACAAATCTAGATTTTCAGTTAATTTATAGTCCAAGCTGTTAAAAAAAAAAGAAAATAAAATGGTCGAAAGTCTTAATTCATTTTCCAGTCCCAAATGCGACCATTGTATTTGTTCAACGCGGTTTTATCGTTAAATTCACGCAACAAAACTTGAATTAAAACCAAAAGATGGTGGCTTAGAATTTTTTTTCCATTTGCACGAAAAGCATTGCGAAAATGAATTTAAAAGAGTAATTACTGCTAGCACAAAAATGGGAATTCATAAAATAATTTTTAAAATATAATAAGCGCCGCTATAATGCCGAAAATAATGTACTAAATATGTTAGGGGTTTCATAAAGCACTGATAATGGTGTGGTTTATTAAAATGGGATTAGCTATACGGACTATAAGGGTTGTCCTTGGTAATAAATATTAACCTTTATGTCCATACTTATTATTCAATGTCTTTATTTCTTTGGATAAATTTACAGTCGGATTCCCTTAACTTCTCGCTATCACGCATTACGTAAGTAATATTAAACGGAATGTTTGTTAAATTCTTGCACTTGGCATTGATAACCTTGTGAAAGACAGTGGCGTGAATGCTAAAATGCAAATGAAAGAACATTCCTTCATAAATAAGAACCACAAAGCTATATTCCTTTAGAATGGAAGTGTGGGTGTGCGAGTCGGGCGAATAATGTTCAAAGGTTACACTTAAAACACTGGTAACTACTATTAAAGGAAGTACATAACTTGGTTATAATACCACTATTTGTTAATATTCCACATTACACAAGCTTCATCAGGATTTTCTGTTGATTAACGTGTATATATTTATATATATATATTTATTTATTTATATTTAAATATATATTTATTTTGATTCAATGATAACTCAACACAGTGACAATTCAACACACTTTAAAAAGTGATATAAAGTCATTAGAAACGATGACAATTTTTTTTTTTAACTTAACCTTACCTACTTAACCCAGTTAATAAAGTTTTTGTTTCATCACTTTCCATGACTTTATATAACTTTCTAACGATGTGATGAATTATCAATGTGATGAATTATCATTGTGATGATTTATCCGGTCACCATTTATTTTAATTCGGTGGGTCATTGCTACTTGAGCGTAATTGACAGAGCGTAGTGAATTCCTGTTTCAATTCAACTCGACCGTCTGGCATTTCAACTGTTTGGAAATTTGTGAGTGTGTTCCATTTCGGGTTCAAGGTGGTGGTCGAAATGAAAACTAAAAAAAAATCCGCCAGAGTTCTCATGAGGGTGGATGCTACCTACTTGCCTGAAAAAAGTTTTGAAATCGAAAGTCATTCACATGTGACGTTTCTTTGAGAAAGTCTTATAATTCTTTATGTGCATTTTTTTAAATATAAAATATATGATTATTGAAGAAAATATTAGCGTTTCCAAAAAGAAAATTTGAAACAGAAAAATCAGAAAAAGATACGACCACCATCTAGGACTTGAACTCAGGACCATTGCCTTGCCGGGGCGCCGCTCTACCAACTGAGCTAATGGGACCCTATCTCCTTCGGTCATATTTAACTGTATCATACTTCGAATAAGAACTACTAACATCAGCTCAGTTGGTAGAGCGGTGTCCCGGCAAGTCAAGGGTCCTGGGATCAAGTCCTAGGTGTGGCCGTATCTTTTTTCTGATTCAAATTTTCGTTAAAGAATCGAAAATATTGTCTTCAAAAATGAAATATTACAATTTGAGGTTTTACTCGTCAAGTTATTAATTTAGTTTGACTTTATATCACTTTTTAAAAGTGTGTTGAATAGTCACTGTGTTGAGTTAGCATGGAACCATGCCAGTTATTGTCTGCTGGAATTCCTCTTTGAATATGCCTCTTTATATGAATGTTCTCTTTTAATTGCAAGCGTCATAATGCAACATTTCAGTACCATCGTCTGATTAATTAGAACATGGCTGGCACGAGACAAAGGCAGACTCTAGTAATGTTCAACAACGGTTTTGGTAATTCTAATCCGCATATTATCATCAAACCCCCACTACCCCCCATTAGCCCCATACCTACAATAATTATTCCCTTTGTCTCTTGTTCAATTTTTATTCAATTTAATCTTTTTATAATGTGCTTCCAACACCGTTACATTTTTTATATTATTCGTAATTACATTTTGATGTCGATTGTCGAATCAAATGATTATTTTTGTGTATTTGTATTATATTTCTTGGAGTATTTATTCTTACGTGTGACCACTATTTTTCAGAAATTTACTTTATAGATTTTGAAAGAAGTCAATATAAATTAAAGCAATCGCCAAATTATAGTGGGATTATATAAAATAAAAACCAAATAATGAGAGTATAAAATAGATTTTTATTGCAATATCTTAATGAGTAAAACCTCAAATTGTAATATTTAATCATAATAAAATAAAATACTTTTTTTTTTTTTTTAAATATGTCAAACCACAAAGTGATTGCTTTCTACAATAATATTTAATCATTTAATACAATATTAGCAACTTTCAAACGAAAATTAGACAGATAAATCTTTTTCACAGTAAGAATTGTCTGTTCTAATTTTCGGATGAGAGTCACTAATATTGTCTTCAATGATTAAGGAGTCTGCCCACATAACCGGAGCATACCATGACCGTCCTATGAACGTATCGGCACGAAATAAAACACGACACGCACTACTTTGCCCACTGCAACGGATCGACAGCGTTCTATGCCCGAATGTATGTATGCACGGAGAGTACTGCCACCGGCAAAATATTCTAGCCGCGGATTTGTTGACGGTCCGGTCATGGCACGCTACGGTGTTGGTCGGTGACGGAACCGTCTAGTGGCCGTTGTTTCATATTCATTCAAAGAAACAATATTTTATTGCATGTGTCGATATGGTTACGGCCATGGTATGATACATTGTGTTGGGCAAAGTCATTTAAATATAAATTATTGATTATTTGCAAGTGCATTTAATAATTGAAAAGAAATGTGGTACAAACTTATAAAATAAAATATTGTTTAATTGATAACAATTAATTTTAAGTGGTAGGTATTTTACTTAATAATATGCACACATTTCAAGGACAAGCGCGGGGTAAATTAAAGCTACACTTTTAAATAACTTAAAAGAAATGAAAAATATATTTTTTATAGCTTTTGAGTTTCGCAAATAAGTACCTACTGGTCGTAACAATATTAACACAGAAAATGCTTCCTAAAGAAACCTAAAGTATAAAAAATACTTTTAATAAAATTTGGAATGTGACAATAATCAATTTGTCTTCTTTTTATGATTTGAATACCGTTAACACGCTGTTACATAAAAGTTAAAAGGCGGCATTGAAAACAGGAATGACCACATTAGTAACGCTTAGGATTAGAGGGGTGAGATTTTATTCGACCCTTAATACCAGGAATCGGAATTGATACTTAACAGTGGAAAGGCAGGGATCAGAGTTCACAGGTAAGGGATAACAAGAACACCAAGAATATATCAAGAACTTAGAAACGATACCTCGTAAGTGACGAGATAAAAAGATTTCAGAGGGTTGAAGAAAGTTACCTCGTAGGCGATGGGTGTTACAAGATCAAGAGAAAAACTAAATGGACTAATAAACTATTATGTGTAGTATTATTTTATTATTAAAGATAAACTTATGTTAGGCAATAATTATTTCTTATAATAATTTATTATGTGCCGATGTAGGATTACTTCCAAATAGCTGGCGGCAAATATAACGATGTAAGATTTACAGCTTTTAATCAGTTGAATAGTTAACTATATGTAGTTCGCCGAGTAAATTATGAGCTACTCGTATCATAACGATGTTGACGGCAACATAATACAATTTTAATGTTGTTTGGCTTTCGATGGTAGATACCGTCAATAGGTACTATTTTGATTTTTCAAAAACGTTATTTAAGCAAAAGTGTAATAATATACAAGGTGAGATTTTTTTCATCCCTCAAGTGTCATTAAGTTTAACTATTTAATTAATTATTTTCCCGATTTTCTCAGCGCCGTTTTGCGATGAAATTTTTATCATTTTATTTCCCAATAAACCGTATTCTTTCGATTTTTTATTATTTATTAGGGAATAATTCAAAAAACTTAAGACAGAAATCTGACTTATTTTCTACAGTTACATAGATAATGTAAAGTTACATAGCTGATAGTGGATTTGTAAATAACAAACTATGTAAAGCTAGTGGAGCCAGATCAAGAGTTCAGAAACCAACCTACAATTAAGAGGAAGCTACGAGTACAAGCCAAAAATGTGTATATTCTTGGTATAGCTTATATTGTAGGTAATAGGCATTAAAATCGCTTGACAAACGGAGTCTAGAAACGTTCGATTTCAAGCACAAAACTGGTTTTTATTTATTTTGTAAATAATTTTTTAAGAAAACAAAAAAAAATTAATCAAGTGAAACTGTCACAGATAATCTTAGCTAAAATACTGTATTTTTTAAAGTTGTTTCCTTTACGCGTTCATACATTTCTAATGAAAAAAAATTTTTTTTAGTGGTTTACATTTATATTTTTTATTGAGTAATTTATTTTTTATTTGTTAGAATAATACACAAATAACTTTGTTTAAATCACTTATCAAGTATATACTTATGTTTACATGAGTATATGGGTATTAATTAGTCCCTACTGTTTAGGTACACAAACAATGAATTTCGCAGCATTTCATGCACTTGGAACAACAAGGTTCCATCTAACATTTCTAATAGCTTTTTTACTTCAAAATTCATTTCTAATAGCTTTTTTTACTTCAAAATTTTAACGATTTTTTTCTCTTTAAAACCCTATCTAAAATATATACATACGTAAGTTCGCAGATAATTATGTAACAAAGTTCTATTTAACATTAACCACAATGATGTTGTATTTAAACAAAAAAATATATTATTTTTATAAGCAATAATTATTAGCCTGAAACACTCATCCACATTGAAAAATCTGCCGATAAAAGATACATGACGCCAACGGGACTTGAACCCGTGTCCTTTCAGGCTAATAATTATTACCCTTTGTGCTATGCATAAATAAAAATCTTAAACATTAGTTTCCCAAAAAAAAAAAATAATAAAAATATATATATTTATTTTTGAGAACGAGGTTTCATTTGCAAATGTTTAGTTGCTGCAACTATGTACCATAGATAAAATATTTTTTAAGCAACATAGTTTCATTGTCGTACGTCGAACTCATGCCTTGAGACATTAAGGTTTCATCTGCCAATGGCGTGAAAATAAATAAAAAATATATTTGTAAAAAAATGAATATGCAGAAGTATTGTAATTGATTTTTTTCTTTTTGGCTAAATGCCACGTTTTTGGGTGTAATGTTATGAAACATAAATATAGTTCAATTACAACATATTCCTCAATTTTTGTTATTTTATTCCTAACCTCAATATCTTAGTTTAATACATATGGCAGATACAACCTTGTTGTCCCGAGGGAACGATTCGTGTATAAAATCCAAAAATAGACGCCTCTAGGCATTAAGCTGACTGCCGACAGTCATGTTACAAAAATCGTTTGATTTGCTTGATCTTTTAGAATAAGTCATAACCAACACCAGAACCACCAGACTTCTCAAGTCAGACAGTAAAATCTAGAGTTTTGGATGTCAATGGGTAAATCGAAGAAACAACATGTAAGAACGTCCACCGCAGCGCAATAATTCCCCGATTGCCTCCGTTAAACCCCATCCGGTTGATATGGGCCCATTTCAGATTTGTGCGCGATAAAGGGGGTTGCGTGACATAACGCATTAATAGATTGTTCAACATTTTTTTCCTTGAACCGGTCGCTTTCTGAAAAACCCGCCCAACTTTCGTGATCAAAAACTTTCATTTGATGGATTTATCAAAAAAAAACTAAAATAATCAGCAAGATTAAACTCATTATGTCCAGCTGGCGAACAACAAATAATTTTATTTGTATTTTCAAGACGTAAAATATAAGGTAAAAACAAGTGATTTAACATACAAAAAAACCTACAATTTTTATAACGGTGGATAGGTATACAGTACAGGTAGCTGTACACAATTTACTTTGTTTTATCATGTGGGAACATTAACCTTCATTACGTTAAGTAGGACAAAGATATTGTAGTTTGGGTTGTGGGATAGGTAACATTAATATCCGATTGGGATTTGAAATAGTACGAAAAAAAATATTAAAAAATCGATAGATTTTAAAACAGCGTACTGCTACTGTGTTCAGGACCTGCAGATCCATGGTTCAAAAATCAAAACTTGTAATGGGTAAACATTACCTGTAACACAAATGTATTATTTTTTTCTCCGGGCTTCAAGGACTCATGTGCGGTATGATATAAAACACAGAATAAAGAACATAAAAAGTGCTTTGTGGGCGTGTTTCGTGATCCAAATATAAGCCCAATTTGGAACTATACTTTCATACAAAACTGGGTTTTACCATGATTACGAAATTAAAATGGGATGGCGATATACAATATCAAGTGTAAAGAAACAGACCGCGTGCTAAAAGGTCTAGAACCAAAAGGTACTAAGTCAGTTGCACATTTGTTTCCATTCAATTTGTATGGAAAGCACTTCTATTTTTCTTTATTCTAAGTAAAAAATATATCTAAGGTCAAAAATATTAAATACAAAAATGACTAATGAGAGGAGAAAAATATTTTTAAATATTAGAAAAATAATGTTCGACATTTTTTTGTTTGTTTTAGTGTCCATTTGGGTAAAAAGATATGATATGATAATATCAAACGAAAGAGGACACGAAACTTAATGAAGTAACATACTTATCAAAAAATTGCCATATTTTTACTAATTATAATTCGATAATTTTTCACATGCCGGTTTATTAGTATCGTCAGTGTAGGATTATTAGTATAAGTTACTACAGGGTTTTCCAATAAGAGGTGTTATTTTGAATAGCCCACTATTTCGGTAGATGTTACTTTTGAAGCTGTCATTTGATGACATTTGACAAGTAGAAACTACGCCATTAATAAAAATGGAACGATACACGCTTCAACAACGCATTGAAATTATTAAAATTCACTTGAGTGAATCAAATGCAAATCATCTTGAGTGATGAGGCCCATTTCCACCTCTGTGGCTTCGTCAACAAGCAAAATTGTCGCATCTGGGGCTCGGAAAACCCAAGAGTTATTGTTGAAAAGCCTCTCTATCCTCAACGTGTTACTGTTTGGTGCTGTTTATGGTCCGGCGGAGTCATTGGACCTTACTTTTCCGAAAATGAGGCTGGAGCAACAGTTACGGTGAATGGATTGCGCTATCGAGAGATGATTAATGATTTTTTTATGGCCGGAATTGGATGGTATTGATCTGGACAACGTTTACTTTCAACAAGACGGCGCTACGTGCCACACAAGCAACGAAACCATTGATCTTTTACGATTGAATATCAAAATAACACCTCTTATTGGAAAACCTTGTAGTTTACACCTGTATATAGAAATACTGTCACCTCCGTAAAGGCGCAAGGCACGTGAGGGATTATTGCCCTAAGTGATTCGCGTAGTAAGCAAGTCCATGGTAAGGCTTAACGAAGCTAGATCAGCCCATTGACATAAGCTCTCCGAGAAGGGAGTGTATTCGGGAAAGGAGATTACTTTTTTATGACATAAGTTACCAATTGGGTGTTACAGTAATATTATCTAATCGTATTTCTATTTAGAGGCAGAAATATATAGACGAAGAAAAATTAAAAATATATAAAATTTGCCTTGATAATATATAATGGTTAAATGCGAAAATATTAGGATTTTCATGAGCACGTTTACCGACATCGTGATAATATATCCGTCATTTACTAAAAGTTTATCAGAAAACCTTTTAATTAATTCGTTAAGGCCTGCTTCCCCGTTTTTAACCGGATTACGAATAATTAAAAGAGATTCTTAATAAATTAGCAATACTCATTATTCTCCGTGTAGATTGACTTATATGTTTAATAAATTCTCACAATTGGCTGAAGTCGGTGGCACTATCGCATCCCCAATGGGCTATTTTTCCGACCATTAATAGAAAAATTATTGATTTTAAAAATTCGGCCGTCTAGAGTACAGGCCTGGGCGAGCGACATGTTTTGAAGTGTCACGTGATCAAGTCAGTGCCATCGAACAACGACATTATACAATGTCGATTATTGTTGATACTCGTCGTTAATTAATAAATACTACTGATTTGTATGTTGTTTTATCGCATGCATATGAAATAAACAGAGGGATTAGACTATTTTATGCAGTCGGCCTTGCGCCCTCCGCACGATCACATCGTTTTGGCAGCAATTTAAGAAATGGCAATGACAACTATGAAATTTCCTGTTGGGGTATGTTGTGATTCTGAAGGGAATGGGGAGGTGAATGAGATAGGAAAAAGGTTGAAAAAGTACCTGGTTATTTAGATCTGCTTACTAAATAAGGCTAAAGCAAATTTAAGCAACTTTTCGATTGTAAATAGTGGTCTTCCATGAGAAGTCTTGGCATTTCACATATTGAGAATATACAGGATGGGACGAAGGTAATACCCTATAACTTTTGTAAATGGCGCCAAATGTCAATTCGGTTTTGACATGTGTGAAGTAAACAAACGCAGAATACAAATCGACAAGACATGAATCGGTTTACTCCGCAAGAACGCGGAATAACAAGCAGTACCAAAGTTTATCGTAAAAAAAAATTACAGCAACATCGGTTGATTACTTTTGCCCCACCCTGTATTTTATATACCAATGTAATAGTATCACAATAGACAAGATATTATATAATATTAATATCTCATATCAATTTTCATACATTATATTCAAATAAAATATAGAAATCAAATTAAAATACGAAGATGTTTTATTTAAGCTAGTCCCACGCGAGGTCTCTACTCTCATAACTTAAATACTGAAACATGCCAAGCCCACACAGATTAATAGCGCTATGCGATACTTGTAAAAGTCTACTAAGGACGGGTCGTTTCAGAGAATTTGAATAATTCTTCAAATTTCAAAGTTAATGTTCTGTTATTATTTCAGTTCTGTCAAGTTAGTAGCATATAATGATATAATAACAGAACTTGAATAGGACATTTACAGAATTTGAAAATGAACAATGAAATTTTATGAATTGTTCAAATTCTATGAAACAACCCATCCTTTGACGGTTGTTTCGGAGAACTTGAACAATTCTTCAAATTTCAAAGTTAATTTTCAAGATCTGTGAAAGATATTTTTAAGTTCTGTTAAGCAACTAGCCTATAATGAAAAATAACAGAATTTGAATAGGACTTTCACAGAACCCGTAAATGAACGTTGAAATTTGATGAATTGTTCAAATTCTCCGAAACAACCCGTCCTAAGAGTTGTATCCAGACTTGAATATAAAATGAAGTAATATCACACAACATTTTCTTGGTGGTTTATGTATTTGCACGGTTTACCTGTAGGCAGATAATATGAACAATAGAATACTGTGTCAAACTGCATACAATTTCAAACCCATTAATCAACCGCATGCATTATAATTACATTTGAATTGTTGATTGGCGGGTTGGCGGGTTGGTGCAGTTTGTTGCGATATAATTTACAAATCTCGATATTAATTATTGTGAGTTGTGGATATAATAATTTTATGATACTTTTAGATTTTGTGTTTGGTTATCATCACCTTTGGGGTGATTTTCATAAAACTGTGAACAAAAAAAATATTATTATTATACATGTTGTTATGAAAATATTTAATTTGAACATAACAATTGTAATCAGGTACTGATTACCACTTCGATTATTGTCTATGGGTTTTTTTTTGACAGCAACATAGGAGGATAGGAATTATTCTTGCGGGATCCGGCGCTTTAAAAGTTGAGCGGAGCAAATGCTCGAATATTTTAATCCAGGCATACGATCCTGAAACGCGGATTATTGCGTTCATGTACAAATCGCGGGTAAATACGATTAATGCGCGACTTAAATTTGAACCCGGGAAAGTGAAACGCGTGTCACTGGACACCGGGATGCGAGATTCCGTTCGAGAGGAATCCACGAAAAAGGGCGGCAATCCTCACTCTCTTCGCACGTAATAACTGACGGGAGCAGGCAGTAATTGTCAATTTGTCGGATGGGTATCATATTTGAGGACGGGATCGCCGATTACGCACTTTTCCACGCACGCCTTGCAGTCTACGCGAATACTTGGATGGATGATAACCGGAGGCAATTGCAGAGGAACTGATAGTCCCTGGGCTGGGGACTGAACGAGAGACGGAGCTGGCGGGCTGGTCGCCCGCGCTGAAGCAGTCGCGGACCCTTGGAGGAAGGCGTCTCCATCCATCCACAGCATAGCTAGTTAGATAGGGTTTCGGTATACGGTCTGTGATGGGGGGTAAGTTTTAATAAATATCTTTTCTGTAAAAAACCACTTATAATGGAAATAGAGGTTATTGGTCCTATTTAAGAAATTGGCTTTCATTGATACTCTTCGTCAGATCTGCTTGTGAATAAGCACCCTATGCCCATCCCTGAGGAGGGTTTCATGTGTCTACCACAGCGCTCGGCATACTTTGTCACTCACAAAGTTTGGCGTCCTAAAGTTTCCTACGGAAACAAAGCTGACCACTGTGTTGGATGTAAATCATTATGTAAGTACCCACCTATCAATGTAACATAGATATTGTTTCTTTAATTAAAGAAAGATAAACATCACCGGTATATCGGACGTGCAGAGCCAAAGTCATTATGAGATAACAAGATCTCAAGTTTTTACGATGTCCTTAATATTTTTGATAAAACCATTTAGATATCTGCGTCAAAATAAATATGATACTATAATATTATTCCACATCCTTAATGTGCGACTGCTATAGTTAATATTAATGGATTTTCGGCGCCACCATACATTTAAAAACTAATGTTTTTGTTTTGTTCAACACAGTGAAGAGATAAGGGTGATCGCTAATTACTCTCATTGAACATGTGTGAAATTTAATGTATAATTTTGTCCAATAAATAGAGAAGTAACTGGTACAAACAGTCACTTCTCATCCGAGAGTTCTCGGGAAAGTAATACTTGTTTAATTTAATGTTTTCCTACTGCCCCTGCAAAAACTCTCAGATCAAGGTGTCAATGTGTGCCGGTGCCCTATTGAATTTGCAGTATTTGTGCGGGCTTCACTAACTTGGTCCCGTACAAATTGGTCCTTCGTGCCGGTTCTACGCATTACGCCTTTAATCGTGCTTCAGTAAAGATGCCTTCGCTTCGCAGTGGCCATAAAATCTCTACGTCATCCGGGGCGTCGCGATCAGCAACCAGCGTTCCCGCAGACCGAGACAAACGTATGTCTCGCCGAGCCCCGGACCCTACTTCCAACTCTCCAACTGATGTTCCCATTAGCCAAGATGCACCCCAGCAAGCTGATCAAGCTATGCTTGCCTCGGACTCCATTGAACAATCAACCACAGCTTGGGGTCCCATCCTGACCCACAGTTCCCTGGCCCCCCAGGAGTCCGACGGAGAGGATGATGACCAACGGTCAGAGTCAACTGAGGATGCAATACAAATGTTGCGCCGTGAGTTGCGCACTCGAGAGAAGCAGCACGTTAAGCACACCGCCAACCTACTTGCAGCCCTGGCAGCAGCAACAAAGACATCCGCCGCACTGCAAGCAGGCCACCAACCTGCCGATTCCAGGTTCACAACTACCCAAGCCCCGGTGCAAACAGCGCCTGGAGCGTGGCCCGCCTCGAATGCCGGCTACGCTATCACAGCACCCGGGCAAGCCTCGAATGCATGCCCGGTGCAAACAGAGCCTGGAGCGTGGCCCGCCTCGAATGCCGGCTACGCTATCACAGCACCCGGGCAAGCCTCGAATGCATGTCCGGTGCAAACAGCGCCTGGAGCGTGGCCCGCCTCGAATGCCGGCTACGCTATCACAGCACCCGGGCAAGCCTCGAATGCATGCCCGGTGCAAACAGAGCCTGGAGCGTGGCCCGCCTCGAATGCCGGCTACGCTATCACAGCACCCGGGCAAGCCTCGAATGCATGCCCGGTGCAAACAGAGCCTGGAGCGTGGCCCGCCTCGAATGCCGGCTACGCTATCACAGCACCCGGGCAAGCCTCGAATGCATGTCCGGTGCAAACAGCGCCTGGAGCGTGGCCCGCCTCGAATGCCGGCTACGCTATCACAGCACCCGGGCAAGCCTCGAATGCATGCCCGGTGCAAACAGAGCCTGGAGCGTGGCCCGCCTCGGATGCCGGCTACGCTATCACAGCACCCGGGCAAGCCTCGAATGCATGTCCGGTGCAAACAGCGCCTGGAGCGTGGCCCGCCTCGAATGCCGGCTACGCTATCACAGCACCCGGGCAAGCCTCGAATGCATGCCCGGTGCAAACAGCGCCTGGAGCGTGGCCCGCCTCGAATGCCGGCTACGCTATCACAGCACCCGGGCAAGCCTCGAATGCATGCCCGGTGCAAACAGCGCCTGGAGCGTGGCCCGCCTCGAATGCCGGCTACGCTATCACAGCACCCGGGCAAGCCTCGAATGCATGCCCGGTGCAAACAGCGCCTGGAGCGTGGCCCGCCTCGAATGCCGGCTACGCTATCACAGCACCCGGGCAAGCCTCGAATGCATGCCCGGTGCAAACAGAGCCTGGAGCGTGGCCCGCCTCGAATGCCGGCTACGCTATCACAGCACCCGGGCAAGCCTCGAATGCATGCCCGGTGCAAACAGCGCCTGGAGTGTGGCCAGTCTCGAAAGCCGGTTACACTATCACAGCACCCGGGCAAGCCTTGAATGCATGCCCGGTGCGTACACTGCCGGGAACACGGCCCGCCTCAAATGCTGGCCACGCTATCATAACACCCGGACCCGCCTCGAATGCACGCTCAGTGCACATACTGTCGGAAACTACGGGACACACGGCACCCGTGGCAAGCATTCCCATAGCCGATTATACTCTACCACAGTACCCCGAGCGACAGCCCCAAGCAGCAGTACCTGGAGAAGTGGAATTTACGCATAACAGATCGCAGCGATTCCCTACGAGTCAGGATTTTTCACCACTGTTTCCGCCACTCCCTACGGCCGATGAGACAGCACAGCACACTCACGAGTGGGTGCAAAAAGGCGCTGATCAGCTGTCCCAGATCACCTCAGCAATAGCAGAGGGTTTTCGCAGGTCCCGTGCCCAAGAAAGCCCTCGCACGATAGAGGACGATACACGGATGGCCGCCTTAATCGCAAGACAGACCACGGCCAAGGATCTTCCCCTCTTCCTGGGTGACCCGCTCGAGTGGCCCACATGGAAAGCCCAGTACACCCAATCCACAACCACTTGCAGAATGACTTCATCTGAAAACCTCATCCGGCTGCAGTGTGCACTAAAAGGGAAGGCTCGGGATGCAGTCGGCCCTCTCCTCATGGATCCCGCTCAAGTTCCAGAGATCCTCTCTGTCCTCGAGCAGCGATACGGTGGCGCCAGCGCAATAGCCACGCTGATGTTGGAAAAGGTGAAAAAGCTGCCGTATCTCACAATAGACGCAACCCTCGAGGACCTGGCAGACTTCTCCGGAACCGTCCAGAACTTGGTGACATCACTTAGGATCCTTAGGACTGACGGATACCTGACCAACCCCACCCTACTGAATGACATCACAACAAAGATGCCGATTACGCTACGGATGACCTGGCTGTATGTGACACGTGGTCTTACGAGTCTAGCTACAATAACTCAGCTGGCAGCATTTCTGAAAAGTATGGCTAACGCTATACCCAACAGCGGTATGATCGACCCAGTGCGACCTCGACCGCGACGGACCGAGCAGGTGCATGTAGTAAACGGTGAAGAAGTTAAACCAGACTCTAGACCCGCTGAATTTGTTACATCGCGAAAGAGGAGTGAGCCTCGCGAAAATAAAATGAACAATACGCGTAAACGCAAACTGTCTAGTGAAAGTTGCGGCCAGTGCGGTGGCAACCACAAAACTCGCGAGTGCACCGAGTTCGCGGAGAAAAGTCTCGCCCTCCGGTGGACAATGGTGCGACAGAAGAACCTGTGTCGTAAGTGTCTGGATCGACACCACTCGCGGGACTGTAAAACCAAGGCATGGTGCGGCATAGGAGGGTGCAGATCACCACATCACCGTTTGCTTCATGACCCACAGTTCGTACCGGAAGGTGCTGTCGGTGAGGTTAACTTGTGACGCCAGACGACGGACCGGAGCGTGCTGTTAAAAATTGTGCAGGTTATGTTGGGCGTCCCCCAAGGAAGCAAAGTTTTGGTGTTCGCGCTCCTCGACGAAGGCTCAACTGTGACACTTGTCGACGCTGACATCGCGACACGGATCGGGGTGAGCGGCCCAGTCCGCGGCATACGGATCCATGGCGCCAAAGGGATGTGCACCTCTGACACACTCTCCCGCCGAGTGAAGCTGACCATAAGAGGATGTGATAGCAGTGACACCTACTACATCATCGCCAACACGATCTCCGACCTCAACCTGCCAGAACAACAGGCCCAGGGAAACCTTGTCACCCCAAAACTTTTGATAGGGCAAGACAATGCTCATCTGATCGTTTCACGGGAAGTGCGCGAAGACCATGACACTACGCGAATAGTGTCACGAACCGCACTGGGGTGGATCGCCCATGGGGGTGTCGGGACTGGCAGTGACAATAAATCCACGACGCTGGCACTACAAATTGAATCAGCCGCAGATATCCGCCTAAGAGAATTGGTAAAATGCAACTTTGCCGTCGACTCTCTTGGCGTAACTGCCGCGGTGAGAACCCAAGCAAGCGAACAAAGGGCCATCGCACTAATGAACACGACTACCCGGCCTCTTCGCACTGGGAGGTGGGAAACTGGCCTCCTGTGGCGTAATCCGGAAGCCACATTGCCTGACAACCGGCAGTGCGCGCTGAAACGACTTCATTCCCTTGAGAAGAAGCTGGCAGCAGATCAGAATCTGGCAGCAGCCTACAGCGACAAGATGAGCCAGCTGGTCAACAAAGGCTACCCCAGGAAGCTGTCTAAACTGGAAGCGTCAACAACCGCACCCAGAAAATGGTACCTGCCACACTTTGCGGTGACAAACCCCAATAAGCCAGGGAAGATCAGGATAGTGTTTGACGCCGCCAGTCGATGCCGAGGGACCTCCCTTAATGACCAGCTGCTTACCGGCCCTGACCTGCTGTCTTCCCTCTTAGGGAATATTCTGCGCTTTCGAGAGGGAAACATCGCCATTTCCGCAGATATCAAGGAAATGTTTCTGCAGATCAAGATAAGGCGGGAAGATCAGCTGTCCCAACTCTACCTCTGGAGATTACCGAACCAACACGAACCTGATACTTACCAGATGTCATCTATGATGTTCGGAGCCACTTGTTCACCGAGCAGCGCCCAGTTCGTCCGGAACAAGGTAGCCGGGGAATACGAACATGAGAACCCGACTGCCGCAGCAGCCATTCGTTCTAAATTCTACATGGATGACTACCTAGATGCGGTAGACAGTTGTCAGGAGGCTGCCTCACTCGTCCACGGTGTGAGCACCCTCCTCGCGAAAGGAGGATTCCACCTAACTAGCTGGGCATCTAACAGTCCAGCTGCCATAGCCGGTGTTCCCACAGAAGACCGGGCCAGTTCCACAGTGCGGATCAGCGGTGGAGGTACGGAGACGGAACGAGTGCTCGGACTAGTTTGGGACCCATCCACTGATAACTTCCTGTACTCATTCCAAGAGGCGATCACCCCAGAAGTGGCCACGCGACCCACGAAAAGGCAGCTGCTCTCAATAGTAATGAAAATCTTCGACCCAGTAGGCTTCATTTCCTGCCTTACAATCCGGTCGAAGATACTACTGCAGGCCGTGTGGCGCTCGAGCATAGGCTGGGACAACCCCATTACCCCTGAACATACACAGAGGTGGACCGAATGGCTGAGCCTGTTGAATACACACAGCATTTCAGTTCCGAGACGCTGCCTCCATCTCAAGCAGAACAGCGTGACCCTACATCTCTTCTGCGATGCGTCAGAACAAGCCTGCTGCGCTGTCGCCTATTACACCGAAGAAGTAAATGGATCGCTACAGGCGACATTTCTGGCCAGTAAATGCAAAGTGGCGCCACTGAAGCCCCTCTCCATTCCCCGCCTTGAGTTACAAGCCGGACTCATCGCGGCAAGACTAGCCCAGACCATCCACAAGGAAAGCCAGGCCCGTATATCCCAAACGTACTTCTGGACAGACTCTGCAACCGTATTGTGCTGGTTACGAACTGACCCACGTACGTACTCTGCCTTCGTGGCAAACAGACTGGGCGAAATAGATGAGTTAACCAACATACTCGACTGGAGATGGGTGCCAACCAAGCTCAATCCCGCTGACATCGGTACAAGGGACTCAGATGTGCCCGACCTATCACCCAAAGGAAGGTGGTTTACCGGCCCGGCCTTTATCATTTTACCTGAGAGTGCGTGGCCAAAAGAGCGTGCACCTGTCAAAAGGCCCGACGACCAGACACTAGAGGTTAAGCCTCACTACGTCGGCCTTCTATCAACTGCAAGGGAAGCCTTACCATCCATCGAGAGATTCTCCTCATGGCAACGGCTGATTCGTGCAACAGCATGGGTTCTCCGCTTTGTGAAACAATGTCGGATGAAAGTTAACAAATCTGTAGGGGGCCCACTGCGAGCGGAGGAGATCAAGGAGGCGGAAGACAGATGGATAAAAAGGTCTCAGGAGGACGCCTTCAATACTGACATGACCACCCTCAAGCAAGGCCAAATGCTGCCGACTGGTAGTCGTCTGAACCCATTAAACCCCTTCTTCGGACAAGACGGCGCCCTGCGGATGGGTACCCGGCTGCGAGCTCTAGCGAAAACGAAGTGTGTAGCACGGACTCCCGTCATCCTGGATGGAGACCACCCGTACACTCAGCTCCTGATTCGCCACTACCACCAGAAGGCAGACCATCCCAGCACGGAGAAGACGGTCGCAGAGGTGCGGGGCGATTTCTTTGTACTGCGTCTGCGCACTACAAGCAGGAAGATAGCACACGCCTGCCCCACCTGCCACATAAGGAGAAGCAAACCCTCTCCACCACTAATGGGGGCGCTACCACCACCTCGACTGATGCATCACATCCGCCC
Organism: Hesperophylax magnus; assembly: GCA_026573805.1. NCBI lineage: Eukaryota > Metazoa > Arthropoda > Insecta > Trichoptera > Limnephilidae > Hesperophylax > Hesperophylax magnus. Next base: position 894,067 of record JAIUSX010000165.1, on the reverse strand, counting down.
ATTTACACATTGCGGACTCGACTACTTCGGGCCTATGGAGATCACGGTTGGCAGACATCGGGAAAAACGATATGGAGCCATCTTCACTTGTCTCTCGACCCGCGCCATTCACTTAGAACTGGCCGCCTCACTGACCGCAGACTCAGCCATCATGGCCATACAGCGGATGACTGCGCGAAGGGGACAACCCGCAGCCATGTACTCTGACAATGGAACAAATTTTCATGGAGCCGATGCAGAGATGAGAGACGCTCTGGTATCATTGAGTCACGATGCCAGAATGCTTGATGCCATAGCCACCCAGGGCATTGAGTGGCATTTCATACCTCCAATGACGCCCCACATGGGGGGAGCTTGGGAGAGGCTTGTACGGTCAGTAAAAAGAGCCCTGAGCACCACACTTAAGGAACGGGCACCTAGAGAAGAAACCTTACTCACGGCCCTGGCAGAGGCTGAATTCACAGTGAACAACAGACCACTCACTCACATATCAGTTGACCCACGCGACGAAGAGCCTTTGACCCCCAACCACTTTCTTCTAGGGTCGGCTGGAAAGCGTCCCCTCTTGTCCATGTTTGGCAAAAAGGAAGAGGAAATATGCCTTCGCCGCCAGTGGCGTATCGGCCAGCAACTTGCAGACATATTCTGGAGGCGGTGGCTTCTAGAATACCTTCCCACCATGGCAGCTCGGCAAAAATGGCACAACCCGGTCACACCCATTAAGAAGGATGACCTGGTGGTCATTATGGACTCCACGCTGCCACGGAACAGCTGGCCGCGTGGCCGCGTCCTTGAGGCCGTGCCCGCCGCCGACGGACAAGTCAGGACAGCCCGTATCCAGACAAGTTCCGGAATATATGTTAGACCGGCCATTAAAATCGCCGTCATACTACCTGCTTCAACAACACCAGCCGATCCAATCACCAGCACGACAACACCTGCCTAGCCGAAACCCCTTGCAATGACATCAACTGCAAACACGAGACGCTGGGATGAAACAGAACACGCCCGACGGAGTAGCTGGGCGCAGCAGAGACTGCACCGTGGGGAGTATATCGGACGTGCAGAGCCAAAGTCATTATGAGATAACAAGATCTCAAGTTTTTACGATGTCCTTAATATTTTTGATAAAACCATTTAGATATCTGCGTCAAAATAAATATGATACTATAATATTATTCCACATCCTTAATGTGCGACTGCTATAGTTAATATTAATGGATTTTCGGCGCCACCATACATTTAAAAACTAATGTTTTTGTTTTGTTCAACACAGTGAAGAGATAAGGGTGATCGCTAATTACTCTCATTGAACATGTGTGAAATTTAATGTATAATTTTGTCCAATAAATAGAGAAGTAACTGGTACAAACAGTCACTTCTCATCCGAGAGTTCTCGGGAAAGTAATACTTGTTTAATTTAATGTTTTCCTACTGCCCCTGCAAAAACTCTCAGATCAAGGTGTCAATGTGTGCCGGTGCCCTATTGAATTTGCAGTATTTGTGCGGGCTTCACTAACTTGGTCCCGTACAACCGGATTACGACTACCATCATACAAAGCGTAAATGTTGCCTGTGTCATGGTGGAGGACTTATCTTGCAAAGGAATTAAACCCACGATGCCTGGGTGGTAATCCGACGCATTTGTTGAATCAGCCACTACCGGTTAATCGGTATATAGTAAGTACCTCAAAACGCGAATGCCAAATCTGATAGTCAAAGAACATCGACTCGCTGCAATAGCGCAGAAGCACTTATAATATTCCTTGTGAAATATCAGGGAAAATAAAACCAATTTATTCCACACTACAATCTAATTACAACTCTTAACTTTTTACACGCAATGCATGTGGTAAATTTCAAAGAAACTTGAAAACAAGTTAAGTAATAATTCGTAAAAGTAAAAATACTTTTAAAGTTTCAACACCTTCACGTAAATAATAATAAAAAGCGAAAACATTTCCACGTCACGTAGGTTCAACAAGCTACGTGTATATGATTATTCATATTCCTCTTTCGTGACTGTGCCATTGTGTCATTCTCGGAGGCTGTACAGTGTACAGGGCACATTCCACCCAAGACAAGGGCTGTGAACGGAGTCGACTAATAACAGGGCGTGAGTACAAGCGGGCACACAAGGCGCCTGTAATGATGTGTACCGGCCGGTTTTACGAGATCACGTCGCTGAGCAAAGTCTGCCCGATGCATGGCCAAAAGATAATTAAGGGAGGACAAACACAGACTGATAAACTGTGTTAACTAGATCAACACAAGACGTGGTCGTGAATTATTCATGGATATTGGTAAAATAAATGTTCAAATCTATTAACCACGAAAATGTGGCGTAGATTAATGCTTCTCAAAGCGTTTACTTTGTAATTCCCCTTTGAACATGAAAAATATTCAAGGATACCGGAAACATGATTTTTAATGACCAGACATATATTTATTACTAATAAAGGATTAAAGTATGCATATTATGTAATTTACTTAACGGAATTGCTCCGACTTACTTATCGGAAATGTTTATTCATGAAAAAAACAATTCACGAACGCATCCCTTGCATTTTAGAGTAAAAAGATTTGGACTTCTAGCCGTAAACAGCAATACTGCAATTTAAATATTTCTTACCTTAATGTGATTTGAATTGAAAACGGCGCTGTAAAAAATCATACAAATGTTATTATTATAAGACATCGTGCATATTATCGCCCCGTATCTGTGTAAGCAACAACGAACGATACGATACAAAGAGCGATGGCGAGTCTAAATACAAATACTGTGAAAGGCGTAAAACACACTGTGGTGTGGAAGCGATCTGTAAACCGTATCCAAGAATGTTCTTTCCGCGCATGCGCACTGAGACCCGCAAGCCAATATCTTCGTCAATTTTATACGATACTAATGACAGCATCCAACGTACAAAAACCGTCTTTAATGCTCATATGTATAATGCAGAGAATTATATACTCTATTACTAATCCATTGGATTGGATGCGCGCGCTGCTTTGACAGTTTGCTTTGAGCTTGAATACTGAAGTCGAATTCTTATTGAATATTATTAACCTGCGATTTACTTTTTAATCGTAATTTAAATAAAAAAAAATGAATACCCAAAATAAGATTAATACTTCGCTAGCGTTTTCTAAATGATAACAGTGAATTGTGTGGTTGTATAATTGAATCATTAATGCGAAAAAGTTTTGTGTCTCGGCAATTTGCGGAAAAAGAACGTATTATGGATACTGGAAATATTGAGTTATGGAGCTTAATGGATTTATGGAGATAATTTTAAACGGTACTTAATTGTATCTTGTTCGTGGGCTATTTGATATCAAGTACGTAGTAAGTACGAGTATAAATATTTGATGTCCAGCATCCCTTCTACAAAAAGTCACCGACCGCTACTGCTGTACACCAGATTTATTTATTTATTTATTAAACGCCATAAAAGGCTTTTACAATAATGTGATACATAGATTATAAGTACACAGTGGTACATAAGCGAATATTAGTATTACATTTAAGAACACAACAATATGTATACAAAACGACATTGAATGTGATGCAGCTGAAATTTTCTTAAGGCATAGAATGCTACAATAATAGAAAGTACTTCATTTAAACAGGATAAAATATACAGAAAAGGTGACTTGCCAACAGATATAATCTAGCTAAATATTATAACAGCGCAAATAGTAGTGAGTTTATTGTTACAATCAAATTTATCTTCACTTGGCTATGGCACTATGGCAAAGTAGCTTCAACAATTCAGGGCTGACAGAGACTTGACAAATACTAAGTTCAGTGAGCGTGCTTTCGGAGTGTCCGGACCTAAAGCCTGAATGGACCGCCACACGATTTAAGAATGATCACAGACTCGACAAAATTTAGAGATAAACGGAAAACTCACCATTTCAGAGTCATATCCATAAACACGGAAACCTTTTACTTTAACAATCTGCGACGTGTAAATATAATCATAAACCGCGACATGTGTAAAAAAAGTGAAAAATTTGCAAGCTTTTAAGATCATTGAATAGAAATTCTCCAGTCTTAAATAAATATCAACAGCACTTTTGCCACTAATCTTCTAATAAATGTAATATCACTAGTAATGGAGCTAAAATAGCAATCGTAAAATCATTTCCAGTGTTTTTAATATGGTGTCTTCTGCGTGCAAATGCGTTTCCTTCTCCAATCGTAAATTTTCTGATAAAAGTGTGTTTATGTTAAATGACCTACCAGCTAAGTATGTTTGCTATATACGTTAGTAAATATTTAATTAGATAAAGCCTAGGAACTTGAAATAAATTGTACAGCGCCCTTGAGGTGATCTTTTACAAAATTTATCGCAATATACAGGGTTTTCCAATAAGAGGTGTTATTTTGAATAGCCCGCTATTTCGGTAGATGTTACTTTTGAAGCTGTCATTTTTTGACATTTGACAAGTAGAAACTACGTCATTAATAAAAATGCAACGATACACGCTTCAACAACGCATTGAAATTATTAAAATTCACTTGAGTGAATCAAATGCAAATCATCTTGAGTGATGAGGCCCATTTCCACCTCGGTGGTTTCGTCAACAAGCGAAATTGTCGCATCTGGGGCTCGGAAAACCCAATAGTTATTGTTGAAAAGCCTCTCTATCCTCAACGTGTGACTGTTTGTTGCGGTTTATGGTCCGGCGGAGTCATTGGACCTTACTTTTTCGAAAATGAGGCTGGAGCAACAGTTACGGTGAATGGATTGCGCTATCGAGAGATGATTAACGATTTTTTATGGCCGGAATTGGATGGTATTGATCTGGACAACGTTTACTTTCAACAAAGTGCTACGTGCCACACAAGCAACGAAACCATTGATCTTTTACGATTGAATATCAAAATAACACCTCTTATTGGAAAACCCTGTACATTATTATTACTATTATTATTATCCTTGGACTATAAAACTTATGGAATACTCATACTATAAATAAATTTATCATCATACCGCAACTTGATAATATTATTTTAAAAAAAACGTTCATTAATATTCAAGTTTGGGGGCACTATTAATATATTTATTGATTCCATTTATAGAATCAAGCGTAATCTATACCAGCACTTTGTTGAATCCTACAAATTATGGTAGCATTGCAAATGTAGTTTTAGTGATTTGTCTTATATGTAATATTGTTCTAGTTTGTATATAATTTTATATTACTGTTAAATGTTTTACTATTATTGTTTCATTCAGTTTATCAGTTTACTGTTATTTCAAGCTTTAAAAATTTTGTGTAAATTTTTTGATAATTCACTGGGTATATTCTGTTCTTAAAATGCACGTAAAAGCCCGGCTGTTCGTAAAACCAAATTACAAAAACCCACAAAGTAGGGGACTAAAATTAAATCAATATGCTTATAAACCAATTGCTAAATATAAATTCAGGTGGAAATACTTATTTTATCGCCTTTAACAAATGTCTAATTTAAATAAATACCACTCTAAGGTAATTATCTAATTTAATTTTAAACAGTTCTTCTTCAACGGCCCTACATTCAAAGAATATGGCTAGTGTGTTAAATAATTGTGAAAGAAATAAAATTATTAAAACTCTCAGATAGAAGACTTGTTTCTGACTTGACTTTTACATTTAAAATAATCATTGGAATTGTAGATCGCCCTGAGTTATTGGGTCCAATCACCTTCAACATACCAACTTGAACTACTTCCTACGAAAATTATTGTTAATTGCAACAATAATATCAGGACTGAGTCATGTAGATACTCGCTAGATTGCATGCAGTTGGCAACACTTTCGCAGAAATTGATGTATTCAACTGCACGGAATATAGTAACAAGAAGGCTATAATAACATATCTCAGTAAGAGTATTACAACTAAGGTTAGCAAAATATTTTTCTTCTGCATGGATTCTATGTAATTTTGTACTTAGTGAAATATTTTGCAGGTCCCTAGTTTGAGAAGCAATGGCGTAGATTAACTGGCATAATATTAGGCGTTGAATAAGTTCTCAATAACGTTTAACTTGTGAAGTTGAGTACCTATTTAAGTATTTAACTTCTAAAATTACTTAATTTTACTTAGGCGATACGCTTCAACATCAACACCAAACTTCAACAAACTCACATATTCATATCGTATTACATTTGACTCCACATTAAACCATATATATTTACATGGTGGTTAAAATAACTCGCTAAAATATTATTTTAAAATGTTATTTAAGTTTATTTAACTTACTGGTTATCAAAAACGGTCGATCGATAAAGGATGTATCGATAATTTTTCATCAAGTACGATTGCAGATCGTTAACGTACAAACAAAAGTTCATGTCGAATAAATTAAGAACACTTAATCGTTCGATCGATAAAAGCTTTATCGATCGACCGTGCTAGATAACCACATAAATAGACAGATCTTTTTGTATTCATGTAACTTACATTTATTTAATAACTTTTAAAATAAATTTATTTCAAGTAAACAGCCTGTTTTTTCCAGTTTTATTTTACAGTAGTTAATTTAGGATAGAATACCTTAGCGATATTTTAATCAAACTAATAACCAACCAAGATTGACATTAATATGGGTGATATTGTCACCGAAATGGAAGATAGGGCCATCAGATCTAACAACGTCATATTATATAATGTTCCCGAGAGCTTGTCTGATGAAAAGGCAGTCATCATTACGGAAGATAGAGACAAAGTTTCTTCGGCTATAAAAGCTATCGACCCGTCATTAGATCTAATCAACGTCAAAGTTATCCGACTGGGTGCCAAGAAAATTGCCAACAAAAATCGTCCAATTAAATTGGAATTTACAAACAATATCGCACCGAGAACTCTCCTACGTAATAGCACCAAATTTAAAGACGGAATCAAAGCAAGTAATGACTTAACCATCCTCCAAAGGAATCAATTGGTGGAGCTTAGAAAGCAGTTATTGTTCCGTCAAGAGAATGGTGAACCAAACCTTACCATAAAGTACATAAACTCCAAACCAACTATTGTTACAACCCTTCCAAAAAACGACACAATGTAAACAAACTGAAGTGCTATTACCAAAATGTCAGAGGCATGAAAACTAAACTTAAGGACTTTAAAATACATGCTCCAACACTGCCACATGACATCCTCATTCTTACGGAAACCTGGCTGGAACCATCCATCAACTCTGCTGAGCTTGGTCTACCCCACCATCATATTTACCGGTCTGACAGAAGTCAACAAACCAGCGCTAAATCTAGAGGCGGTGGCGTCATGATAGCTGTCAACAATATACATCCTTCAAAACTTCTGAAAACAAAAAATTCTAATGTAGAGCAAGTTTACATTTTACTAAACGGCAAAAATCAAAAAAATATCATAGGCAGTGTTTATATTCCGCCATCATCAGATATAAATGTATATAAAAGTCATTTCGAGGATATTGAACAACTGTCGTTTAAATTTCCAAACAGTAAAATCACTATCATCGGTGATTACAATTTACCAAAAATCAACTGGGGTACCCGCGACAATTCTACATTATCTCAAAACTCTAGCCTGACACAGAAAAAGAAATAGTTGAATTATGTGATTTCCTTAACCTAGTTCAATTAAACAATGTAAAAAATGACAATAATAGATTACTAGATATTGTTCTTTGCACCGACTTGTCAACTGCGGTTGAAAAGTCATTCGATTCAGTTCTTCCCCCTGATTCTCATCACCCACCTTTAGATATTACTGTATTATGTAACCCTATAAAATGCCAAATTAAAAACCAGACACAATATCCTAACTTTAATAAAGCCAATTATGTTGCAATACGCGATTATCTATACAACACTGACTGGTCTATACTAGATGGAGGTAATCTCGATGAGAATATTAAAGCCTTTTACGATCATCTATATAAAACCATAGAAAACTTTGTCCCAATTAGTTATAAACTATCTTCAAATTTCCCTCGCTGGTTTAGCAAGGACCTCATTAACATAGTAATTGAGAAGAAAAAAGCGCATAAAATTTACAAAGAAACAACAAATCTTTCTGATTTTATAATTTTCAGCAAGCTGCGAAAAGATTGTAATAAATTATCAAACATTTGTTATAATAATTACATTAAGAATGTGGAATTTTCGATTGGTAACAATGTAAAACATTTTTTCAACTATTGTAAAGCTCAAAATAACAACAACCTTGGCATACCTGAAACTATGCACTATAAACTGAAAACTTCCTGTAAAATCAAAGATATTGTCAATTTGTTTGCAGATTTTTTTAAGGATGTATATGAAACAGATATCCCTGATGAAGACATTCCAAACTTTGAGTCCGACATAAATTTACAACTATCTCAGATACATATTGAGATTAAAGAAATTGCAGCATGTATCAAACTACTGGAACCTAAATCGTGCTCAGGGCCAGATAAAATTCCCCCCGTATTTCTAAAAAACTGTGGGAGTAGTGTCTCTTACCCTCTGTACCTACTATTTAATCAATCACTTTTAACAGGCAAGTTCCCACAAATATGGAAAAATAGCTTTCTCACTCCAATATTTAAAAGCGGAGACAAGTCTTTAGTTGAAAATTACAGACCAATATGCATACAATCGTCAATACCAAAAAATTTTGAAAAGTTAATTCTCCAAAAAATATGTTCTTGCATAAAATTTAATATCTCATCATTTCAACATGGTTTTATCTCTGGACGATCTACCTTAACTAACCTTACACTGTATGAACATTTTATCTCTGGTGCTCTTGCTAACAGAGAACAAGTTGATTCAATTTACACGGATTTTAGTAAAGCCTTTGATAAGGTTTGCATTAAAATTCTTATAAATAAATTGTCTAAATTAGGAATAAGTGGTAATTTATTATGTTGGATTAAGAATTATTTATCAAAACGTGTACTAACTGTATGTATTAAAGAACACCTGTCTTACGAATTTGAAGCCACTAGTGGTGTGCCTCAGGGTTCGCACCTTGGTCCAATATTGTTTATACTATTCATAAACGATGTCACTTCCATATTCACTGATGTTAACATATTATTATTTGCTGATGACATGAAAATATATAAAATCATAAAAAATATATACGACTGCTTGTCCCTCCAATCCAATTTTATAAAATTCGTAGAATGGTGTACCATTAACAAACTTACACTTAACATAAAAAAATGTCAAATCATGAGTTTCTATAGAATTAAAAACCCTATCAAATATAGTTACTCTTTTAACAATCACAGTTTATTGTCAGTACCTGTAATAAGGGACCTTGGAATAACCTTCGACTCTAAACTACTATTTACCAATCACATTGATATAATAACTGGTAAAGCAATGAAAATTCTGGGCTTCATTGTAAGAATTTGTAAAGATTTTAAAAATATCCAAACATTTAAAATACTATATACAACTCTGGTTAGGAGTCATTTAGAATACAATTCCCCCATATGGAACCCTTTCTACAAAAGCCATGCAAACTCCATTGAAAGAATCCAACGCAAATTTCTTAGATCAATTAATTTCAAATTAGGTATTCCCGCGGTTGACATAAACTATGAATCTTTATTACAAAAAATGAGACTCTTATCGTTAAAAGACAGAAGAATACTCAATGATCTTATTTTTTTATTTAAAATAAACAATAACTGGTTTGACTCCCCTGAATTGGTCTCATTAATAAATTACCATGTACCTAGTAGACCGACTCGACTCAAAACACCTTTCCACTGTGACAATACTATGACGAACGCAGAACAAAACTCAACCATAAATCGCTTGCATATTTTAGGCAATGAATATGCTAATATTGATCACGCTGCCGGTAATCTGTCTTCATACAAAAGATGCGTTAAACTAAATTTGTTTGCTAGTACCACGTAAATACATCATGTAAACATAATATGCCTACCAGTACTTCTAAAACCATTAATGCACTAGAAATCATAAGTACTTGTAAAATTTATCATATCGGTTAACATAATCCAGGATTTATTACTTTTTATATTTAAATCTTTGTCGGTACCTTGAGATAGGTATCTTATTGGTACATTTTATTGTTTTATTTCAATCTTTAAATTTTTATTTTTACTTTTTCCTAATAATTTATGGTTTGTACTTTAATACTTTATATTTTAAACTATTCACTTTACAATTTACTTTTATACATTATAGTTTTTATACACTACTTATTACCTTACTTTTTACCTATTTTCTTAAATTTTACTAACATTTATACTGTTATTCTTCATGTTGTTGTACTATTATAAGTATGTCAATTATGTTAATGGCACATGTTGTGCCGTTTATGTGTAAATAAATAAATAAATAAAGATCAATCTTAAGAATGATCACAACTACAGTGTGTACATGTTGTGTATAGCCAAAATAAAAATAATTATGGTTTCCTCTTTGTGACTGTACTTCTAATAAGACAAAATAATATATTTTTTAAAGTTATAAGAAAATTACATAAAAACAAATAAATTTCTCGTAAAAATAAGAAAAACCTTTATGATGCTCGCAGTAGGGTGAAACAGGTCCGCACACAAAATAAACATGAAAAAAACATTCGGAAGCAAGCGGTTAAAATCCATGGATGCAGAGATCGCGGGATCGAAACCTATCGAGCATAAACAAATATATTTTTATTGCCTGAAAAAATCACGGAAAAATATATTTAATGAAAACGAGCAAGTCATAAAGTTCTACTTTAAATTAATGATTAATTGAAGAAATACTTACCCTCCACACAGCATCCCCAAAGATGACATAGGCCCTGAGGGAAATTATTTTCTTCAGGGCCTCCTGTGTGGAGTTAATATAAAAAAAATATATATTATAAATATGCTAGTGACTTGTTTTCGAAATTGCAAGCCTTCATTTCGTGACAATAGTCGAATTTCGTATGAATCGCTTCATTTCTTTGTATGCCCTTACTATGCCCTATATCCTATATTACCACAACGGCCCACAAAAGTTGCCAGTGATCAGTTATTCAGCCGTCACGCCACTTTCGCAGTTGTCTTATTTTTGATGATTAATGATCGTTATTTCCATCCCCCCTCACTCGAACACTCGATACGATCAGTCAATATTAGTATCGAGAGTTTTTGGCATAATGTTTTGATGGGAAGATATTTTTTATCGACATTTTCAATCCGCAATATCGCAAAGGTTACATATATTCAAGATTTTATATTTTCATGAGATCAGTTTTTCAAGTTTCAGGCAGGAGGCACTGAGGAAATAACTTCCCTCAGGGCCTGTGTCACCTTTGGAAATGAAGATGAGGAGATTCTGGGAAGGAAAAATATATGGAGGAATATGGGCGTCAATCAATCAAAGGAACCCGATCACCCCTGCTAAATCACTAAACGCGGCGAACCACTTGGGGTGACCTATGACAGAGGTATTGGTTATTGAATGAATGGTTCACGAGGCGGCCTTCCAAAATGTTCATCTTCCAAAATTCAATATTAAATTCATTCGTTTAAGGTGCAATTGATTAACTCTCGCATGATTTTATCCATTAAAGATTTAGGACGGGTTGTTTCGGAGAATTTGAACAATCCATCAAATTTCAACGTTCATTTTCGGGTTCTGTGAAAGACTTATTAAAGTTCTGTTTTTATATCATTGTAGGCTAGTTGCTTGACAAAACTGAAATAAAAACAGAACTTGAAAAAAATCTTTCACAGAACTTGAAAATGAACGTTGAAATTTGATGAATTGTTCAGATTCTCCGAAACAACCCGTCCTAAGTCTTTCAATATTTTAAACATTCAATTTATTCCTTCAACATTTTTAAATTCATTAAATGGAGATTTCAATCAAGATGTAAATTAAAGAGGCTTTCATTTGCTTTAAATATTAAATTCATGCAAGATTTCATTAATTCTAAAAATCATTTTTTCAAATCAAGATTTCATCAAATTAAGATTTCATCAAATCAAGATTTCATCAAATCAAAATTTCATCAAATCAAGATTTCATCAAATCAAGATTTCATCAAAACAAAATTTCATCAAATCAAGATTTCATCGAATCAAGATTTCATCAAATCAAGATTGATGAAATTGATTCAAAATTGTTAAATTATGTGAAATTTCATTTATTTAAAAAAATATTTATTGATATCATTAATTTAAGACATCAACCATTTAATCCTCGCCTAATGCCGATCGGGTAGTAAAGACATTTATTTCGCATATTAACTGCTATAATATCATCAGATTCCAGAGAAATACGTGTGTGTACGAGATTGTCACCAAAAGATAGAATGCATTTTCATTGGCAACAAGTTTATCTGCCGAGTTTCAGCTCGGTCGGATGTCGGGACGTGGGTTAATTTCCACTCCAAAGATTCATTCATTACCGAAAACAAAGGTAAAATTCAAATAGTTGTATTTAAAAAAAATACTAATTCAAATATTGAAATTATCACAATATCTTTGAATACTTCTGAAAAAATCCTTGCATTTACCTTCAACACTAACCTCAAATTAAAAATCCTAAGCATTCACAATAACTCCAAGACTTTTCACAAAATGTCTTCAAAAATTTTCTACACCTTTATAAGCGATGACAGAATACTAATATCGTGGTGCAGAAGCTTAGTAACGCGAAAGCACCGCCACGTAAGAAGATTTTCACCGTAGTTTTACCGCAGTATTCACGTTCCCAAGTATCTAGAGAGAGCAGTTGACATTACGCGGTAGGTGAACGTTTTAAAGAATTTGCTGCGATGTGGGGCGAGCTTCCAGGCCAGATATAATATATAAGGTTTGCTCATGGGGTGTTTCATTGTGTGAAACTTGAAAACCAGAACAAACACCGTCGTGAAGGCAACAGTCAACACAAGAATTGGGATGTTTGCTTCATTACATTGAACGCTACCAACAGAAGGCTTCTTACTTGGGGCTTTTGAAGTATGTGCGTGTATGTTTGCAAGGGCTGACTAAAAAACATCATCAACACAAACGTGACAAGAGCCATCAAGTAACCTTAAACTTGTGATTCCTATTTACACCAGCTTTACCGCCCGGCTTCCTCTTTGTGTTTACATTAGCTTCACACAGGAGACCCTGAGGAAAATAATTTACCCCAGGGCCTATGTCATCTTAAGGGATGCTGTTTTGAGAGCATTTTTTATTAAAAGAAAGGAGAGGAAGTTCTGAGGAGGAAAAATGTATAAGGTGTAGGAATGTAGGAATCTTGGGTCAGAGTGTTCAGGAGTGACGCACGTATGAATCCATCCCTGCCGTGCAAAGTGATGGATCGAGAGAGTCCGGCTGTAGAGGTCGAAAGACCTCCCTCAACCAGTCTTATTCGATCCGGAAGACGCATCCGCTGCCAATACCCGGCCAAAATTCACCCCATGAACCCGGACACCCCTGGTAAGTCACCAAACATTGCGAACCACTTGGGGTGACATATGGCAGATGTGTTAGTTATCCAATAATTGGTTGCCGGGGGGGCGGTACTCATTCCCCTCCTACCAAATTGAAAACAATATGTAGCTCAAACAATACGGTGTCTTGTATGATTTTATGATGTATGCACTTTGCTTCACCACAATCTACACATCTGAACGACAAAGCGCAACACGGCATAGTAACCCCAAATAAATCACGACAAAAATGGTGACTTATTTTATATTATGACAGCTTTATGAGCTTGTGATACAAAGGACGTTAGGAGCTGCAAATAGTTGCTTAGAGCAACTAGCAGTATAAGTCTTTTTAAATATGGGGTATACGCGAAAGTTTCTATACCTTCGTGACAACAGAACACCTCAATTTTACCGAAATTTTATTATTGAGCACAGGGTATATTTAAATCATCCTAAAATTTTGATAGCAAGTCAACAAAAACAGCTAAAGTGTCGTGACCTGGGACAATTACCCGAGCAATCGTAACTTGACTCACGTAGATACATAGAGAACCTATTTTCAAGTGGATTTTTCCAGCTGTTTACGCATTCGGGTTTTCCCTTTAATTTGTAGCTAGATCTACATCCTCCAGCATGGATCGACACCCCAGAGAGCAATAGAAGGCCTAAAGCTGGAATGAAATATGCACAGTGTTTGCACGCAGGTGATGCGGGACCTTAACTGCCCCTAATTTAGCAATATATTAGAGATGCTAGCAGCAGAGTATGCCAGATGGAACTCCAGTGTACATGGTTGAAATTTGAAATGAAAAATGTGACCTATATCCGCCGCCCCTTGTATTTTTTAACTCGGGATGAGCTTGTCACTTGTCGTCATCCCTCGCAATCACAACATATGCGCGAAACATCAAAGCAAATAGGCAGCCCTTCTGAATGACACAATCACTGGATACTGTAGACTAGCAGCTAGCAGTATAACCATGAAGGAAAATGTATTGTGTGCTAGCACAAATAAGTAGAACCTACGGAACGTGTTAATTAAAACTACAATGTATCTATGAAGGTATAAAATAAATAAAAATAATTAGAAAAATATTCATGCTCTTGCATTACTGACGATTAGCCACCCTAGTTCGTTCAGTTTTTTTTTAAATATATTTTTTTTTCAAAATAAAGCGACAGTACCTCCAATACCTCCAAAAACAGTTTGATAATGCCCTCAGAAGGCGAAATAGCTGTCGGGCGTAAAAATAATAACACAGCAGAACTTGTTTATAAATAAACTGTTTTTTGATAAATTGAATAATAATATTATTGTACATGTAAAATAAAAATTAAGTTCTACAAAATGAGGGGAGTTTTCACAAAGAGAATTTTTTTTCAATCAGTCGAGGTCAATAATTTACAGAAATATTTAAATGCTTATTCACTTAACAATTAGACATGATGAATAATAAGAAAACTAAATTCATTTGTGAAAAGCAATCTTTATTTTTTTAAGGAAAAAAGGGAATTGTGATCAAAAAATAGTTTTCACAAAGCGAAATGCGAATACTTTTTTAAGTCTACAATAAAATGATTATTTTTAGTAAAAACATTTTACATAATTTAACGTTTTTTTATTTTTCAAAGTACTTTAAGACCTGCTGTTGATACGCAAACAAAAAATACTTTTTTGCGTAAGTAATACTTGGCCAAAAGTTGTATAGTGAATCAGAAATAAAGCTTCTTTTTTATATTACTGGTGGCCTACTCAAATTCTTTAAATAAAATAATAATGGCATATTTAGATTATATACCTACAAGGTTATTTTTCTTTTACATAAATATTAGTATGTAGACGTTTCACTTTGCGAAAATTTCTATTACACGTAAAGCAGATTTTTGAATATCTGAATTTGGCATTTCGTAGTCACCTACATAGAGCATAAAAATAATAAAAAAACGGTTGGGGTGTATATTTCTCTTTTGAAAAACGATCCTCAAGCAAACTCGATAACAATAAATAAAATTTGCCGGAGTTATTGTTTTATTCAATACTCTGCAGAAAAAACAGAAACGTTATATACATATATATTACCTACTCCTACATATAATTGAAGATTAGATATGGAAATGTAAAACCAAAAAAATCATTTACCAGCAAAAAATTAATGGTTCTAAGAAATGTAAAACCTGCTCGGGGAAAAACTTTATAATAATAATAATGTTTTATTATCTTCTTTTTTACAAATAGATTTAGTGATATCCTTACAGGGATCTCCCGTGCTGAGGATTCCAATACTTATTATTAAAATTTACTAGTATGGATAATATAAAGTAATTATAGCTATATTAAATGGTGTTTTTTTCTGAAATAGTTTTGTTCTTTTTTTGTTGAGTTGAGAGGTTTCATTTTCAGTCTGTATTTGGGGTCAGTATTATCTATTTCTGATCTCCAGCTTTTTATTTGAGATTTAAATGTTAAACTATTGTAGTGAGTTTTGAATAAGAGTGGGATTTTACTGTAGAGTTTAGTACCATAGTATAGGAAACTTTTATGCCGAAATGTTGTATTTGTAGTTGCTTGTTGGATATGTTTTTGACCCTGAGATATAGTGTTTCTAATATGTGTGTTAGTTGTTATTTCTTGTGTTTTGTATTTATGAATGTGAAAGAGTCTCTCTTGTCACCTTGCAGACAATAAATAAATGCATTATATTCCAGAAACAAAACTTACCCGTCTAGTTTCTAATTCTGTGGAGAATATTTAAAAATGAAACCGAAGTCAATTTCATATTCGTGTTGAATTACAATATTATTACACAATTCCCACGGGAAGACGGATAAACCCTGGATTAAATTTGAGTAAACTTTAGAAACATGTAAATCTGAATCTTTCAGATTTATGCCAGCAAGTGCTCAGCGGTGCTTACTCTGCCCCTGTACCACAAACTGAATTCATAACTTTTCCGATTTGCTGAATGTTGTTGGCTAGAAAACTGTAGCAACTGTACGAGAACAGGATAATACTAGGATATACTGGAAAATGCTAGTTCCGCCTCGGAAATACAAAAAACTCTATTAAATTATGCACTAAAAGCAAGGGTTCCCAACAGGTCGATCGCAGTGCAGATTTTGGTCCATCCCTGACCCAATAATTGTGAATTTTGATAATAACTATTATTTCTATATTATGTATATCTTGAGAATGACCACTCCTTAGACATCTAGAGATATTTCTGTAATTAATTTTTTTTATTACTAAACGGTTAAATTCTGACAATGAGCTGAAATAAATTTATTTGTACAAGAATCTCACTCTCGAGGACATCACTATAACCTTCTTTATTGTAGAGCCAGCCGCACCGCATGTCGCATAACGTACTTACAAGGTTTTTGGCACCGCAAATACTTTGTTTAAATGGTACAAATGTGTAATGTAAATTTATCTATCGATGAAAAAATTATATTGCTAGATTCGTGCTTATCTTGTTCGCGAATCGGTTTAATAGTCAATGTTTTAAAGAACTAAAAAAATTAGCAGCGAAAAATCTTATTCTTGTTAAAAGATGATGATCCCCATGAAAACTAAGGTAAAAAAGGAGCTCCGAAGATCAAAAAGGTTGGGAACACTTGCTTTAAAGAATAGAGTTACCAGATTTCAAAAACATAACGAATGGTGAAAAACTGGACAGATATGCATATTTAAAATGTTAACCAAAATTATTTTATTTTTTAATCTTCTTTAATTTTGTACTTCTGAATTTATCTGGGTTTTTTTATTATTTTGTTTTAATGTTTTCGAAAATCCCGCTCCTAATGTGGAAGACACATCATTAGAACAATATACCTATGAACGATATCTTTAATTACTTTTAGTAACGTTTAGTACTTATACTTTCAGAACAGCATGTTATCATTTTTTTTATTTTAGAAGTAAAACTCGTATTGGTTTATTATAACCAGGTATTGAGATTCATTTTACGAAGTCAATCGTCAATAGGTTTAGTTCGTTTTTGGTTATTGAAATTTAATTTACGGGTATTTATTTCTACAGGGAAAAAGAGATTTTTTCTATAGAGTATAGAAGATATTACTGCAGAGTAAAAAGTGGGACGTATCATTCTTTTGGATACTACGATATATTATAAACCTCATGTACAAGTTAAAGTTTTCAATACCAAATTTCCTTTAACTCTTGGTGACGGACCCAAAATTTTAATCATGTGCACTTTGATTATATTTTCTTTATAACTTGTTAATTGTACCATTAACTGATAATGTATTCCCAGAATAGCTAGTTATATTCGGAGAATAATACTCTGGCGTTAAAAAAATCATTTTCTTAAATTCTTACCAAAATTAGTAGGTAACAAAAAAGTGGAAACCTACAAAAATTCTAAAATAAAATGCGTTAAGCATGTACTTAAAGTTATAAAGACTTCGAAAATCAGGAATGGCTAAAAGCCTCATTAGAGGCTCCCTCAAGAATACCCTTAATCCTTCAGAATGCTTTAAGGCACCTGAGTCCAAGGGGGCTTCAGAAATGGGTCAGATAATTCCAAGAGATAAGCCGACATGGGGTATACATTATTAATGCCATTGTACTATCTAATTGAATTAAAATCTTAAAAGTATCCACTGTAGGTGTATATTATAAGAGCTAAAAAGTATAATTGTAGGTGTACTATAATTATAAGAGCTAAAAAGTCTTTTTATCGCGATTAGTAGCAAAACTTAAGAGTTCTTGGAAGAAAAAAAACGTTAATACTAATTTCGAAAGTGTGCCTGTCTGTAAATTGGTTCAGTGAACTATAGAACTCGGTTTTGCTATAAATTTAAGTTTCATTATGAGAATTGGAATTGATTTTAATAAAGCGATAAATAGATAAAGTACCTACCTACAATACGATATTTTAAAAAGAAAATTATTTTAATTGACATTTTCAAAATTGGAACTAAAATAGCTGTTAACGTTCAACTGAAATAGCTTTTTTTTTTAATTTGATATTTTCATTCCTAATATTTAATGCATTAGGATATGAACACAAACAAGAATCAAACTCACGAATTTAACACAAAAACCAGAGAATTGAAACAAAAAATCATCAAACTGAACACAAAAAAATAAATCAATTAAAATTAAAATTTATATTTCAATTTACATACAATTTCAAGCGACGATAATCAATAAAAAATATAAACAGATTAATTAAGGATAGAAATGTATTCAGTTTTTTAAAACAAGTAAAATTAGGAAAATTGCAGCTTAAAAGCTCATCTCTTACTAAATTTTCTATTCAGATTAGACGAATGAACGATAAGCCGAAGACTGTTTCAATTACGAAATTTTACGTTCTCGTTTTATCTTTGTTGGATTACTCAGATTATGTAGACGACGTAATAAAACTCTTTATCGGGTAACAAAGTAAAGTAACAATGTTGGTTTTAAATTTCAGCGATAGCCAACGGAGGAGTGCGGTGGGGGAAACGGGGGACAGGGGTAGTTTCCCCCAGTTTCAGGACGGAAAGAGTTTCGCGGGGAAACTTTACCCATTTACGTGGGAAAACCCAGTTGTTAGACTCCAGATATATCGCGACAGTTCAACGGAAGAGGCTTCAAACTTCAAACACACCATTTCCACATTCTACGTGATTATTTAGCACACATACTGAGATGTCTCACTTACACAGACACCTCGCATACACAGATATCAAACGTACACAGACATCTCACATACACAGATTTTTCATATGCATAGATATCTCACATACACAGACATCTCATATACAGATATATCACATACACAGAAATCTCACATACACAAACACAGACAACTCAGATGCACACATCTCTCTACATAACTTGGAGTTAGTATGCACTAGACCGAGAAGCATAGGACAAATTTAATACCTGAACTTCATCGGAACATGTTATAAAAGATGATGTTATATAAATAGATCGTAAGAGACCTCACCGCAGTTTAATAATGCCATCGGAAGGCGAAACAGTTGTCAAGCATAATTATAATTACAAAGCAGAACTTGTTTATAAATAAACTGATTTTTTATAATTTAAATAATACTATAATTATTTTTTATGATGAAATAATGTTTTATAAGACAAGGTTTTTAAGCATAGCACAAAGGACAACAAATTAGTATAAGCAATAATTATCCGCCTGAAATACCATTTAGAGGGGAATTCAGCACTAACAAATCCTTTCCCACAGACATTAAGCTGGTTTTTTTCTGGTGAAAAAAAAAGTAATAAGCAATAATTGTTAAATGAAATATAATTGAATTATTAGGCAGGTTTGTAATAAGCCAACGTAGCTTAATGGTTAGAGTAGCTAACCGGAAGTCAGAAGGCTGTTGGTTCAATTTCCGCCGGCGGTATTTATTTTTTCTCGGGTGATTTTTTCAATTTGTATAGGTATTTCATGCGAATATTTATTGCTTATTAAATAAAGTATTAAAATAATATTATAAACGTAAAACTAATAATACACTTAAAAAATACAAGTATAACAAATATGGACTAAGTACATTCTGCAGCGATGGTAGCAAGCATTCAAATATGGGAAAAAAATTATTTTTCATTTGGTGGATCGACAACTACGCAATTTTACTCTTAATTGTACCTACCTACTTCCCTCTAAGCACTATATCTTATTCACTACAGATATCACACCAACAGAGATATCACACCAACAGAGATATCACACTCACACATACATCTCACATACACAGACATCTCCGATCAAATCGCAGTTTCGGAAACGCTCGGTGAACAAATAACATGTTACTTTTTACTTCCTGAACTCGAGTTTTGGCGAAGGGAATTCATACTTCTCAACGGGAAAGCTGTACATTTTGAACACGTTATGTTATAGTCACGTTGTGTGAATTTATTATTAAGGCATGTTAAAATACTGACAGCCTCCGCGATAGAGGAGTGGTACGATCCTTAGTTCTGGGCTTATAAGATCTGAGGTTCTAAACTAGGCGAAGAAGGGTAAAAAGTGAATATAAGTAAGTTGATAAACATTTCATTGTTATTGTTTTTTTTTAATGATAAACTAATGTTTATACGACTAGGTTTTTTATGCATAGCACAAAGGATAATAAATTATTATAAGCAATAATTATCTGATATTATTAATACTCTAGCGTCTGGACGGTGTAGGCCCTCTGATTGGTCAAATTTAAATTGTCTGTTTCAGTTAAATTCCGCTAACTTGAAAATTAAGGCACGATTTGAAAATGACACGATGCTCATATAATTTTTGGATATTATCGAAGAAAATATGTTTTAGAAAGTTGACAATCCATTGGATTCATTACATTACAGTAAAAATTATCCACAATTACGTATTAAAATTTGACGTTTATCATTATTCACGCCATATTCACGCGAAAGACAGATTGTCCAGTGTTGCCAGCGTATATGGATTTCCAATCATTGTAAAAAACTTTTATAGCCAGTTAGTGTCAAGCAATGTATGTTAATGTGAGATATATTATAATTATAAATAATAAATATAATTATAAATCCACCATTACCACCATTTAAAGCCGGCTGCAAAAATAACCAGCTCCACTCGATACTTTACGTAATTAATTTTTTTTGATATTACAACACCGACCCCATGCGCTATCATGTTTAATATCTAGGTAATTACATAATTATTATTGACGTGCTAACCTAGAAATTTGTTTTAAAAAGTTCCTGTGAGTCACTAAAAATAAATATTTTGTTTTCAGATTATTATTTCAATTTAATAACTATGGCTAAAAGGAATGTGGACAATATTTTACCAGAATTGGCCGAATTTCGGAATGTTCGAATGAGAGAGGGACGTTTACCGAGCGATCGAAGTGCCAGAAGACGAATAGAATATATGACTGATAATCAAATTGAACACAATAATTCCAGAAGGCGGTTTTCCACAGCAAATAGATGTAATGTATTCTTGAAGTGTGCTTTAATCAATAATCCAAATTATGTGCTTCCAGAACAGAATTATTTCGGCGTCATGTCAAAAGAATGTACAATCGAGCATTGCAAGGCGCTTCATTTTGAAGTTGAAAAAGGTAAACTGTTACATTCTTGCTGTCATAATGGAAAAATAATACCACAAATTTTAGCTTATCCTCCAGCACTTAACGCATTATTGACAGGAGATTGTAGTCAATCTAAAAACTTTAGGAATTTTATTCGTCAATATAACAGTGCTAATGGATTTGCCTCATTTGGAGCGCAAATAGCTAATATCCCAGGTAATGGTCCATATTGTTTAAAAATTTCTGGTGAGGTTTATCATTTGACTTCCAGAAGTATACATGTTGAAGGTGAAATACCTTCCTATGCTCAGCTTTATGTATATGATCCTGATGAGGCTGTTAGAGTGCGTATGAGTCATCCATCTAATGCCGATTGCTATCAAAATATAATGCAAATAATTGATAGCGAAATACGCCAAATAAGCCCTTATGCTCATCAGTATAAGAAACTAAAAGAAGCTGTCGAGGAAGAAGAATTACGCATTGCGGCTGACGGTGGGCAGGTGAGAGATATACGTCTATTATTTACACGTTCATCAGCTGATGACCAACGGAGGTACAATGCTCCAACCAGTTCTCACGATATCGCCATGGTATATGTAGCAGACAGAGACGGGAATTTACCATCGGGTATAGATATCGCTGTTTATCCTAAAAATGTTGAAGGACTTCAAAGGGTGGCAACTTTATCAAAGCATTTAGATCCTATGGTTTTCCCACTACTATTTCCATCAGGTGAATGTGGTTGGACCCCAGGCTTTCAGCATCATGCTGATTTCTGTACTGCTCAACGTCATACTGTAACTGCCATGCAGTTTTATGCAAGTAAATTAGCAGTGCGAAGAAACATATTTAATCCAATCCATTATGCGGGTAAACTTTTTCAACAGTATTTAATTCATGCTTACATTATTTATGAATCTGGTCGCCTAGATTACATAAGGAAAAACCAACGACAACTCAGAGTGGAATGCTACCAAGGTTTGCAAGACCATGTAAGAAATTTAGCCACTGATAGAGGAGTACGTGCAGGTAATATAGTCATTCTTCCATCTTCATTTACTGGTGGACCACGCCATATGAATAAACTTTATCAAGATTCAATGGCAATGGTACGTAAATTTGGTCGTCCTGATCTATTCATAACGTTTACATGCAATCCCAAATGGCCAGAAATACAAACCGAATTGGAACATTATCAATCGGCCGCGGACAGGCCTGATATAGTAGCCAAGGTTTTCCATCTAAAAGTCAAGGAATTTATTCATGATATGACTGAGAAACATGTTTTTGGAAAGGTAATTTGTTGGGTTTATACAATTGAACAGCAAAAAAGAGGACTCCCTCATCTACATGGCGTATTTACACTTTGCAGCCAAGATAAGTTGTATACAGCTTCTGATATTGATAATGCCGTATCTGCAGAACTACCCCATCCGAAGAATTCGGCTTTGTACCATATTATTTTAAAAAATAACATTCATGGACCATGTGGCGTACTTAATCCAAGGTCAGTCTGCATGGTAAACGGTAAGTGCTCTAAAAAATTCCCCAAATCATTTAAAGATTCTACTGATAATAATTCCGCAGGCTACCCAGAGTACAGGAGACGTGATAATTTTTCTGAAAATCACGTTGTTCGGGAAAATACGTATCGACAATCGATTTGTTGTTCCATATAATGCATACCTTAGCAAAAAATATGATGCTCATATTAATGTTGAAATTTGTTCCTCAGTGGCCAGTATTAAATATATTCATAAATATATATCTAAAGGTTTTGATTGTGCTAGAATCGAAATAAGACAAGAAGCTGGAAATTTGGAGAGTGCGGTTATTCAATATGATGAAATTAAGCAATATATCAATTGTCGATATGTAAGTGCCCCTGAAGCTGTCTGGAAAATTATGGAAAATCCTATACATGATCAATCTCACTCAATTTTACTTCTGGCTTTACATTTACCCGACAGCCAATCTGTGTATTTTGTAGAGGGGCGGGAGGAACAGGCTCTCAGGGAAGCATCTACAAGGAACACCTCTTTAACAGCGTGGTTCCAATTGAATCTTCAAGATATTGAGGGACGCTCTATTCTGTATCAAGATGTACCAAATAATTATGTCTTTTCAGCTGGTAAAAAGTGGACGAGACGACAGCGGGGAGGTGGCAAAATCATTGGACGAATACCTTCAATTTCTCCTAGAAATATAGAACTGTATCATTTACGGCTGATTCTTATAAAGGTGGCTGGAGCTACATCCTTTGAATCTTTGCGAACTGTTGATGGTAATTTACTAGCTACTTTTCGTGATGCGGCGCGTGAACTGAAGCTCATTGATGACATAGGAGAATGGACGCAGTGCATGACGGAGGCTTCATTGTATTTGATGCCTAAAACTCTTCGACATCTATTTGTTTTAATTTTAATACAATGTATCCCTTCGGACCCGTTGCAGCTGTGGAATGATTTCAACAAATGTATGTCTGAAGATTTTTTTCATCATGGTGTTGCTGAAGAAACAGCTATTAATCTTTGTCTTTTAAACATACAGGATATGCTTATGAAGGAGAATTCATCTTGCAGAATGCAGGGCTTACCTGAACCTGATGAAAGTTGCAGTTTTGGACAAGTGACTGATTTTAATGTAATTTCTGAAAACACTTTAGGTGAATTGATGGCTGCCAAACTCAATGACGAACAACTTCAAGCATATAATTCTATTTTGAATAAGTTTTTTTCAGATGAAAATGATGACAATAAATGTTTCTTCATTGATGGCCCAGGAGGAACAGGGAAAACATACCTTTACGAAACTTTAATTCACACTCTAAGAGGAAAAGGTAAAAAAGTTTTATCAGTCGCTTGGACAGGCATTGCAGCTATCTTGCTTCCAGGTGGGGTAACGTGTCATACTGCTTTTAATTTACCCCTCAGTTTACAGGACAATACAACATGTAAGGTCACATCAAAGAACCGGAAAATTATAACAGAAGCAGATATTATAATATGGGATGAAGCACCAATGGCTCCAGGTGTAGCTTTAGAAGTAATTGAGCGTACTATACGTGATATCATGGGAAGTGATTCTGTCTTTGGTAACAAAGTTATTGTTTTGGGCGGAGACTTTCGTCAGATCCTTCCAGTGTGTCGACGTGCTTCACGAGGACAATTAATTGCCGCTTGCATAAAAAGCAGCATACTTTGGTACCATTTCAAAACTTTTCAATTAAAAACAAATGTCAGAGCTTTAGAAAGTGAAAACATATTTTCTAAATGGCTTTTGGACTTGGGAGATGGAAAACTTCCTCCCGTAGAAGGAACATTAGAGTCCTCTGTGCTTATTCCCAATGTAAATATTTGCCAAGATATTATTCAATGTATATATGGTAAGACACATACCACTGCTGATGCCTTAGTGATGAGTCAACGTACCATTTTGTGCCCCAAAAATAGTCATGTTTGTGCAATCAATGAGGATGTACTTCAACGATTAGAAGGACAAATGAAGACTTTTCATTCTGTTGATACCATCATTAATGAAGAAAGAAATTTAGATTATAACGAGCAGGCTAACTTTCCTGTTGAATATTTAAATTCTATAAACCCAAATGGCTTCCCACCACACATATTAAATCTTAAAATTGGTGCCATCATTATGTTACTTAGAAATTTATCTGTTGGTGATGGCCTTTGCAATGGAACAAGAATGGTTATTAAAAATTTCAGCTGTAACTTAATTCAAGCCGAAATCATTACGGGGGACAGAAAAGGTACAGTACATTTCATTCCTAGAATTTACTTAAACACTTTGTCTGATGTTACAATACAATTCAATATGTGCAGGAAACAGTTTCCAGTTAAATTAGCTTATGCAATGACCATTAATAAATCTCAAGGACAAACTTTTGAACGGGTTGGACTGTTACTTCCTGAACCAGTATTTTCTCATGGACAGTTGTACGTTGCCTGTTCCAGAGTACGAACGCAGTCATCGTTATTTATACAGATTATTGACGGTTCCAGACAAGGGCAAATTCTGACTGATTGGTATACGGACAATATTGTTTATAAAGAGATTTTTTCCTAATGAAAGTCTATAATATTAAGTTGTAAATTGTAAAAAATAAAAGTATAATAAATTGTAGGTACTTGCTTACAATAGTTTGGTTTTTCAGGTCAATTTATCCCACATGTAAGGTTTTTCTGCCTAAGAATTTTTTCTTTGAAAAATTTTTAAGAGAGTTTTGTTGTATGAGTATTTACTTTGACAATCTTTTGGTAAGAACATAATACTATTTCACCCAAATATGTAGATTTTTAGGAATTATTCCAATAAAATAATCCTTTATATTTAAAAAAAAAATTATTTACTTTGACAATCTTTTGGTAAGAGTTTATTATTTCAGCAAAGTTATATTTAATATTGTAATATGTTGATATTTTTTATTTCCGAATTACATATATTATATATATATATATATATATATATATATATATATATATTTTTTTTTCAATTTAACTTCGATTTAAAAATGAAATCATTTCGGTGGTATGGGAGAGGAAACATTTTTCTCATTGACGAGATTTATGTTGGGGTGAAGGGTGTTCCTCTCATTGTCCGCGCTCGGATTGATCTAATATCTACTTATTAAATGTAACTGTTGTTAGTAAACTGGGCGAAGCCCAACTAAGTGCCGCCCGCAGGGCCTAGCAGCAAAAACCCGCGGAGCGGGTTTTTAACTGCTAGTTCTGATAATTATGTGTACCCACAAAATGCCGCCGACGGGAATTGAACCCGCACCTTCTGATGTCCGGTCAGGTGCTTTGAGACCACTGAGCTACGTCGGCTTATTTCCAACACACCAAATAATTCAATATGTACTAGTACTTCAATCAACAATTACTGCTTATTATATTATATTTTATCGCGTCAGCGGCATTTATTTTTACTGGGGAGATATTTTTAATTTGTATGGATATTTCAAGCGACAATTATTGCTTGTTATTTTATTTTTTACTTAATTAACTATCATTAGTAAAAAATGAGAGACTGCTATTGGGAATCGAAACCTTGCTTTAATTTAGTTAGCAGGGTATATGTTTAATAATCAGATTTGAATACCCAGGAAATTTACAACTTAAGCCCTTTTCGTCCTAATCTTCCTTCCGCCTCCCAGCCTTCTTAATTGGAGTTACAACAGACGCACTTTCTTCGTACACTTTTTTATTAAACTCGTTTACTGACTATTTATCAAATACCTTTAATATTAATAATACCTCCAACTTCTGCCATTTCCCATACATTCTGAAGGCAGCATGATACACTAGCGCTTCGTAGCGGCGTGAGTTGTGCGCCTTGGTTTTCTTCATACATTTTAATCGATTTTATACGAATGTAATAAATTCTTTGTTTTACATTAATAAATTAGAGAAAGCGAAACAAAATACAAAAATTAGGTAAACCACGTACGATTTTTACCGCTTTTTTGCTCACACGTAAAAAATGCTAAATCGGCTATTAACTCTGTCTTTGATGATTTAGAAATGTCATAAAATACTTTTAAAGATATATTACTTATTTGTAGATTTCACTTTTTATGAAATAAAGAACATTTTATTTGATAATTTAACGAACTCATATTATATTTCACCAACGAACCTATCAACGTTTTTTCTCATCTTGAAAACGACTGGGAGTGTTTTTGTTGTTTGTAATTATTACATCCGTAAACTGCACTCAAAACCTACTTAATGGGATATTTTTATCAATATTGATCAAAATACAAATAAGAAAGTGCAAAACATCGCCACCAAGTACTAAATAAATTCAATTGCCGCCAGGTAGGGGGAGGGGGCGAGAAAGGTGGGAGGAGTAAACATAACAGGGAAACATTTTCAATATAGGTGACTTATAGAGTGCTATTATTTTGTTATATACATACTTGGTATTTCTATATAAAATTCTAAATGATTTAGTTGATAGTCCGGTATTGCTAGAATTGATAAGCTTCCGTATTCCACAACGTAATACTAGAAGTCAGGTTTTATTTCAGTGCAGAAATTCTGGGACTAACTACCATATGTATTCCTCTAACAAATAATTATACCAAGTCAGTGGTCATCTTCAATTTACCTTTAAACAAATATAAAATGTTGTTAATGAAGCAATTCAGTTATGTACAAGAAATAATGTATATTTCTTAATACATATGTAAATTCCCGAAAAAGCCCCGCTAATTAATAAATAAATAACTACTAAATACTGCAATAAGCATGATGGCCAAGCAGACAGATTTATGAGCATGTGCAAAAATAATCCTATCTATTTATTAGGAGATTAAACACAGATATATAACAAGCTTCGTACCGATCGTGAGTATGGGTAGGTACTGCCGTCAAGCGTTGCTAATCATGACAAACGGAAATCCACAAAAGGCTAACCGAAACCCCTCAACTAGCAAAATCTACAAAAGCCAAAAGCCCCGATGAACAAAATCCGCACAAGCAAAAATCCCGGCGCATAAAATCCCGCCAGCCAAAAACAAGGGAAGACAAACTACGTTCCGGCGAGTTCTCGTTAAAATTACGAAATCGTGAGTTTTGCCGTATTGAACGAACGAATATTTCAACAAACATATTAAACTTTTAGTTTTTGCTCGACTTCGCCATAGGTTCGACGCTATTTAAAAAACTGCAATTGTCTAATACAGAAGGACAAACTCAAAAATATTCGTAAACTGCTCGTTCACAAATGTCGCTAATTTAATTATTTTAGGAAATAACACATTTATTTATTGGACAATTTGTATAGCGCCGCTTTTGTGAGATATCACCTCAGGGGCGCTTTACAGTTGATGCAGGTATTACAAAAAAATATTAATTTATCGAAGGAAGCAGACACTTTGTGGCTTGACATTATTACACAAATGAAAGAATATCTTTGTTTTAAACCACTTTATTACATTTATATACGTCGACCGGTTTCGGTTGAACTCAACCTTCATCAGGACAGTACAAATATAAACTAAAATATAATACAGAGGAAGATTATTAAGTAAACGATAAAGAAAGAGAAAGTATATAAATGTGAGGGAGAGAGCATCAGGGCAGCGGAGTAGGTAGTGGGGTCGGGGAGGGGTGGGGATTACCCAGGGAGAAAGGAAACATCTTTAAAATAGGGCTTTTAGTAAGTTCTATCTGTTTGTTTAAAATTGGGTAATTATTTTTATTTTTATTTGCTTTTGAGATTTCCAATGATTCTAAATTATTGAGACGTATTCCTATTTTATTTTTATGTAGTATTTGAACTCCTGTCGTTCTATTAAATGTATGATTAGTATTAATTAGGTGTTCGGCAAATTCTGAAAAACCGGTATTTGTTAAACACCTGACATGTTCTTTTACTCGAATATTTACATTACGCGCGGTTTTACCAATATATATTGCCGGGCAATCGTTGCAATTAAGTTTGTAGATCCCAGAGTGGCTAAACGTATCGTCTTTATCTTTACAATTATTTAAAAATTTGGCTAAGTTATTATTAGTATAGAAGGCCGGCCTAATTTCTGATGGAAAACTTCCTGATCTAAACTTCCATCAGTTTCATGTGTTTATACCAGTGGCGGCTCGTGACTTTTGGGTGTACATTATTGATATTGTTACACCCAGAAACGTCTTCTTGTTTTTTACGAAAATTCGGATTTTAGTATGAAGATTTTCAGGAAGTCCGCGCGGCTAAAACTGAATTTTCCTGAAAACTTCATACAAATAACCGAATTTTCTAAAACACATCAGTAATGTAGAACTTTTCAAACATACTCGTAGCACTCTATCACACTCAAAACTCAGAATCAGCCACTGGTTTATACGTAGCGTTATAGTCAAAAAGATCATATTACATGGCATGAAAGGAAAAAAATATATACTTTTTTTGTTTCCTACTGCTAAGGCCACTTTATTACGTACATTTATGGTAGGTTTCAACTTTAACAAAAATTCATTTCCCTATTACCCTATAAAATTTCAAAAATCATGCCTCGGGGGGTAATAGGTTGTTGGTAGAATGCTAGGGATCCCAGCCTAGGGTTAAATAAATTCGACAAGCAAATGTAGTACCTACTGGCGTAGAAAGTATAAAAAGTGTGAACCTGTCACATTTCTATAATAAACAGCCATACAATATTACTATGGAATGCTTGAGGAGCCGATTTTTATACGAGTAAAGAATAACATATTGTGATTATTGTGAAATGTACCTATCACATAATTCTAGGGAAGCGATACAACTGACTGATGGAAACCTTCTTGGTATCTAATAATTGCAAGAAAGGAAATTAACTGAACGATGTTAAATCTTCAAAAGCACTTGCAATATGGAGATCAGATGTTCAAAATATATGTATATTTTAAAAAATCAATTATCAACAACTACTAATAACTCTTTTCTTCTTTATTTTCATTTACTTTTGTAGTTTGTCAGCATGCACAAATGACACATTTAAAATATTTTAAAAGTATAAATAACTATGTAATGGTAAATTAACAGCTAGATTAAGAGACTCATAGATATAGAACTACATCAACGAGTTAAATTAGCAGTGTTGTATAATTATAATATTATATAACAATGAGTATAATTATTAAAAATCAAATACCTAAGTATAAATAAACAGTCATAAAATCATAAGTCGTAATGTGAACTCTAATTAGCAAAGCAGCGGTCTCTGTAGAGCAGGGGTGGGGAACCTGCGGCCCGCAAAGGCTTTTTGGTGCGGCTCGCGAGCACTTTCGGTGCGGTCTGCTGACCACAAAAAAAGAGTATCAAAAAATTAATTTCAGAACGCGAGAAAGGTTTGCTTTAGAAAGGTTTAATATAGCTGACAGGTACTTACATACCTACGCACCTATGTTACTAGAAAGCATTTTGTCAAAAATAAATACGCGATCCAAAATCCCTTTTTTAATTTCTTATTACTTTACTAATAAGAAATCAATTGTGTGATAAGAAATTATGAGTTTAATGCTAATTAAATTCGCTTCCAGATAAAATTACAGTTGTAGATTCATCTGCAGACGCATTTATGAAGGAAATCATTCTGGTGTATGAACCGCAGTTTTAAAATTCTAGTTGCAGACTTTGTGCGGAACAAGCGGAAGAAACCATTTTCATGTTCTGAGTGTACTTTTAATAAAAGTTGGGGACTTGCACGAGGATTCACTCTTAAATTAGAACCAGATTTGTGTTCAGAAAGTAAAGTAAAATAATTATAGTTGTGGATCCATCTACCGACGCATATCGTAGGAAAACATTATCGTGATTGAAATGCAGTTATAAAATTCTAGTTGCTGACTTTGTGCTACAAAAATAAGAGGAAACTATTTTCGTGTTCTGGGTGTATTTTTAATTAATGTTGGGAAATCGCACAAGGAGTAACTCAGTTAAAACTAATTTTGTGTTCAGAATTTAATAATAAATTCCAGTCGTGGTTTTATCTGCTGACGCATTTTGAAGGAAAACATAATCGTATTCAGTGCAGTTATAAAATCCAAAATGCAAACTGTGTAGGTACTGTAAAAATCGGAAGAAACTTTTAATCAAAGCAGCGGACTCGCACAATGATTCAATCTGACGTTAAAAGCAGTTTTGTCTTTCGGATGATGTGTTAAAATCCCAGTTGTAGATTCATCTGCTGACGCATTTTGAAGCAAACCGTTGGCATGTTCCGAGTGGAGTTTAAATTCTAATTTCACACCACACGCTGCGAAATTCCAACGAGAACCATTTGCTTGTTCCGCGTATAACAATTATTTAAGCTCGTGGACTCTTATACAGAATTACTCTTCAGTTTAAACCAGTATTATCAATAAAATACCCAGGATTCCGACATCTCACCCCTCAAATTCCCAAAGATTCTGAATGCGTAGCGACGGTTATTAATTAATCTTATTTAAATTTGCACTCGCGGTTAAAGCCGACATTGTTCATTTTATATTTTTGGATCCATTTTTTGTACATTAGCTCCACTCGGGAGGCCCTGAGGAAAATAATTCTCCTCAGGTACCATGTCATCTTTGGGGATCCTGTGTGGAAAGTCTTTTTTAGAAAATGAAGAAGAGGAAGTTCTGGGAAGGAAGAGGGTATAAATGGTGGGTAGGAATCAAGGGATCAATGAGTCCAGGAGTGACATACGTATGCATTCATCTATCCCACTGCGGTACAGGGAGATATTTGGAGACAGACCTGTTTGAGAGGTCAAACGATCTCCCTCAACCAGTCTCTCCTGATCTTGTCCAATACCCGCCAAGCCGCCTACACGTGGACAAACCATACCCCATGAACGCGGGCACCCCTGCTAAGCCACCAAACGTAGTAAAACACTAGGGATGACCTAGGGCAGAGGTGTTGGTTATCCAATAAATGGTTCCCGGGGTGGCGTTACCCATACCCGCCTGCCAAATCGTAAAATTCTCCAGCTTTCTAACAAAAACTAAATTATTATAAAATTTAATTATTTTTAATCTGTGCAATACACGACTACTCGAGCAAGGGTGTACTTAAAATTATTTACGTCTACCTTTGTTTAAAAAATATTATATAAGTTTTCTTTACAATACGTATGTTATCGCTGATTAAAACACTAAGGACGGGTTGTTTCGGAGAATTTGAACAATTCATCAAATTTCATCGTTCATTTTCAAGTTCTGTGAAAGATTTTTTCAAGTTCTGTTTTTATTTCAGTTTTGTCAAGCAACTAGCCTACAATGATATAATAACAGAACTTGAATAAGACTTTCACAGAACCTGAAAATGAACGTTGAAATTTGATGAATTGTTCAAATTCTCCGAAACAACCCGTCCTAAGAATTTTTGTAATAATCGATATTATGAACACATTCCTACCTTTGTCATTTACTACCATTATTGTTTTACCTCCTACAACAAAATATAACCATTCGAAAGTCCACCAATTTCAAAAAAAACTTTGATAATAAAAACATTGGGAGAAAAGGGGGCTATGAACGCTTAACTCAGGCAATAATTACAAAAGTTTTTTTTCTAAGTACCTACCTACACTAATGCTGTTTTTTTAACGAAAATATTTGTAAAACATCGCGCAATAATGTATTCAAATACACTTTAGTGACATTGGGAGAGTTAATTTAGGCTATCGACGAAAAGCTAATTTAGTGGCTTTGGACGGAAATGTCGTCATGAAATATTTAAATGTTTCATGTTATAATTTACAGGTGGTCTAAAAACCAAGGTAGTACATTTATAAATGATTTTTTTTAAATAGCTAGTCGACCTATAATAATCTTAATCATTGTATAGAAATAAAATAATAACGAGCTGTGAATTCTTAAATAAAATTCACTGTTAGACAAATGAACGTGAAATATTTCGTACCTGTGATAAGTAATATATTTTCGTAACGTAAGGTTGAAAAACTTTACCAAACACTTGCCATAATAATGATGTAAGCCACTTATAAAACAAACATGAAGCTTTAATGTAACTCCGCAAGTTTGCTTAATACGAACGACGCGCGACGTACAAATATTATTTCGTAACAGTTAACTCATATTGAGAAGTTTGTCAGTCGCATTCGCCGAGAACAACACTCGTGACATTTAAAACTTTTAATGGTCCATTTTAACCTTTGCGTAAGTGAATGCTAACGACGGAGCACCCGAGTTGATTCCCCGGACATATTGTCATTACGTTTTTCAAGTAATCTCTTCTATTTTTGCAGACGATTCAAAAAATATTTAAAAAAAAACGCTGAAGATTGTATCTGTTTTCAAAATAACTTAAACAAGATAATTAATTGGTGTACTCTCAATAAACTTTATCTCAATATAAATTAGTGTCGCTCAATAAGATTTTACAAAATAAGTCAACCATTTATTCGTATGAACTTAATAAATCAACCCTTACCTCTGTCGAAGAAATTAATGACCTGGGCATCATTTTCGACTCTATAAGTTAAACTTTATATCTCACATAAACGCAATTAATAAATAATAAGGGAATGAAAATGCTTGGATTCATTCTTCGAAACTCCAGAGACTTCAGGAATATTTCTACCTTGAAAATTTTGTATAAATCTTTAGTTCGAAGTCAAGTCAAATGTAACTCCTCGATCTGGTCCTCCCATTATAAAATACATTCAGATTCAATAGAAAAAATTCAACAGAAATTCCTTTTACACATTAATTTTAAATTCGGTATTAAAGTATAAACTATAATTACACAATGAAAAAACTAAATTTATTAAAACTCTCAGATAGAAGAATTATATCCGACTTAATATTTATGTTCAAAATTGTAAATGGTAAAGTAGACAGCCTTGATTTAATTAACCTCATTGAATTTCATATACCCATAAAAGCTACTCGTTCTAAAACCCTGTTTAATTGTAACAATTCCAGGACTGATCATTTCAAACATTCGCTTGTATCTAGATTACATGAAGTTAGTAATAGGTACGCAGATGTAGCGGATCTGTTTAACTTCAAAGAAGCTAGGTACAAAAAGGCTAAACCGACTTAAAGATCTTCCAGATAATTATTAATTAAACCTAAGTCTACTCATACTTGTTTGTAATATTTTGTATCTCCTTGTATCTCCTTGTATGGCTTGTATTAATTTAATACTTTCTGTCGTCATTTTATGATCAAATGCCACAGTTAATTGTTATTCTGTGACATGTAATTATTGTGTATGTTATATTTATGCCGTTGATATTAAACATATATTATTCATGGAGTAGAACCACATGTTCGAAATTCAATCGACTTTATTAAGGACGGGTTGTTTCGGAGAATTTGAACAATTCATCAAATTTCAACGTTCATTTTCGGGTTCTGTGAAAGACTTATTCAAGTTCTGTTTTTATATCATTGTAGGCTAGTTGCTTGACAAAACTGAAATAAAAACAGAACTTGAAAAAATCTTTCACAGAACTTGAAAATGAACGTTGAAATTTGATGAATTGTTCAGATTCTCCGAAACAACCCGTCCTAAGAGGATTAAATTCAAGTTTTGTACGAAAAAGGCCGTGCAGCCGTTCGTTCCTCTTCAGCTTTTAAAGCATTCAAATGTCAAAAAGGCCAGAGCAGGAAGAAAAACTGCGAATGGAACATATTGAAATTTGAACCATTTTATTTTCAAAAAGGGTAATGATAAAAATATATTTATTATTTTTCAGATGGACCCATAAGGTGATTTTACCAATATAACATAACAATACATAATATTTATTGCAATCTCCAGCTCTCCAGGCTCTATTTGCATGACGTTTTCTGGCATTTGTACTCCGGATTGTTTGTATTTGGGTAGCTCGTGTGAGGAAAACCTATGGAAATTTACCTCCCAACGTAGAAATACATAATAACCTTTTAAATTTTTATACTTTTTAACATCCGGTTTCATTTTTATTTTTATTACTATTATGGTTTATTTTGTGTATTTTGTTTCTTTTTCCCTAAATATGTTATCACTGCTATCCAATTTTATCTAATACAGGGTTTTCCAATAAGAGGTGTTATTTTGAATAGCCCGCTATTTCGGTAGATGTTACTTTTGAAGCTGTCATTTTTGGACATTTGACAAGTAGAAACTACGTTATTAATAAAAATGGAACGATACACGCTTCAAAAACGCATTGAAATTATTAAAATTCACTTGAATGACTCAAATGCAAATCATCTTGAGTGATGAGGCCCATTTCCACTTCGGTGGGTTCGTCAACAAGCGAAATTGTCGCATCTGGGGCTCAGAAAACCCAAGAGTTATTGTTGAAAAGCCTCGCTATCTTCAACGTGTGACTGTTTGGTGCAGTTTATGGTCCGGCGGAGTCATTGGACTTTACTTTTTTGAAAATGAGGCTGGAGCAACAGTTACGGTGAATGGATTGCGCTATCGAGAGATGATTAATGATTTTTTATGACCGGAATTGGATGGTATTGATCTGGACAACGTTTACTTTCAACAAGACGGTTCTACGTGCCACACAAGCAACGAAACCATTGATCTTTTACGATTGAATATCAAAATAACACCTCTTATTGGAAAACCCTGTATAATTCATTCGAATTGAACTCCCCCACTTTACCCCGCCCTGGGAAGCTACTTAACTAACTTTTCCAACTTCAATTTTCCCACGACTTTTGTAAATTTATATTATTTGCATATATTATTTATTACCTTAGATTTCACCGAAAAGTATGACTTCGCAAGCTCAAAATAGGTGCGTTGTTCTAATTTTCCAACCGGAAAAACTGTGCAAATATGAAGGCATAGTTTAACATTCGAGACAGACTACTAACTTTTCGCACAGACTTTTCTGCTTCTACTTACTACCCAAATTCGCCCAACTTTAAATATAGTTTTTCAAAATTAATTTTACTGAACAATGTAATATTTCAAAACTCGTGATGAAAATGACAGATGTCTGAAAAAATTAAGAGGAAGCTACAAGCCAAAAATGTGTATATTCTTGGTATACCTTATTTTGTAGGTAATGGTTCCATGATAACTCAACACAGTGACAATTCAACACACTTTTAAAATATGATATAAAGTCATTAGAAACTATGAAATTTTTTTTTTAACCTAACCTACTTAACCCAGTTAATACAGTTTTTGTTTCATCACTTTCTATAACTTTATATAACTTTTTAAAGATGTGATGAATTATCATTGTGATGATTTATCCGGTCACCGTAGGTAATAGGCATTAAAATCGCTTGACAAACGGAATCTAGAAACGTTCGATTTGAAGCACAAAACTGGTTTTTATTTATTTTGTAAATATTGATTTATACATTTATATTGATTAAATATTATTTTTAGTAGTTAGTATTTATATTTTTTATTGAGTAATTTATTATTTTACTTGTATTCTACTCAAGCGAAACGATAGGAAAACTTTCAATTTATCTAGAGCATATTTTTTGGTATTCATAATGTACGAGTACACCAATTCGTTATAAAGATTAATCAAAATAGTGATTTAGCACTAAGCTTCGCCTCAAATCTGCTGTTGAAGTTGAATTCTATAGCCCTAAAGAAAAATCTAAAAGCTTTACATTACGGTGTGGCGGTAGAAAATTCCGTGCGGTACGGAGTTGTACACTCAGTGTACACATACCCCCATTCTAATAAACGTGTTTTAATTTTTACACAACTGGTAAACAGCCATTTCCCTACATTAAAAATTGTTCATCTTGACATAAAATTTTGAAACTATAAGGGCCTCACTAATAAACGTGTTTTCAAATATACACAGCTGATAAACAATCAATTAATGTGGGGTAAAAGGTTGTCTGTAAGCTGTGTAAAATTTAAAACAAGTTGTATTATTAAGGCCCTTTTAGAGTTTTGTGATTTTAAGTCGCTTAAAGATAAAATTTTACATTATTACGAATAGTAATCGTGCGTAGCAAAGTCCTGTTTCAACTTGACCGTTTTGCATTTCTTCTGTCTGTAAATTTTTTGTACGTTCCGTTTCCGGTTCAAGGTAGTGGTCGTTTTTAAAGGTTCATTAAATATTATTTTTCAAATGCGAAATCTTCGTGTTTCTTTGGTCTTTCTTATAAGATTTTTTCAACCACCTGCCTGAAGAAAGTTTGAAAAAAGAATTGTCATAGTGACGTTTCTGTGAACAAATTGTATAATTCCTTATTCGATTTTTTTTAATTTCAAAAGTAGGTGGGTTTAAATACCTACATACAATATTTTATGATTTCAGAAGAAATTTTGGTTTTAATTCACTGAACACAAATTATAAACATATTTCTTTGGGCGCGAAATATACATTTCACAGAACTACTAGTAGCAGATTTGAGTCGCCGACAAAACCCGCTGTGTAAATTTCTGCTGGTTCTGATACATGCACATAAAGTTCATGAAGTAAAATGAAAATATATAAATGATGAATATTTTTGCTAAATATCAAAAGAATGACGTGTAATTATGTTCTATTTCTGTAATTTAGCATTAAATGTATATTATTGTTAAATTCAAAGTGTTCTCAACAGTTTTACATTCAGAGTGTTCTAAACAGTTTATACATTCTAAGTGTTCTAAACAGTTTTACATTTAAAGTGTTTTAAACAGTTTTACATTCAAAGTGTTCTAAACATTTTCTCGCGATAGCTACAGATTTCCGATAAATTCCGGAGCGGGGTTTACGAATCGACGACTGATTTATAATATGAGTATAACATATAAAATGTTAAAGCTAAAAAATGAAATAAAAAAAGCTGAATATTTACAAGTTTGTAGATCACAGGATTAAGGTATAACCATCCGGGAAACTCTCCCCCGCTCGACTATTCCGCGTACTGCCCGTAAATAACTGGGTCAAAAACTGGGATTAAATCTTTTTCTTTTGGGGCCGGTTCAACGTGCTGCGTTTTCAGCGTGCCCATTGAAAGGCACCTCGGTTTCTCAAACTCGACACATTTTAGTTCAACTAGTTTCCAGTAAATTACTCGAACCCGACAACAAAAGGACTGCCGAGTTTTCAGGGGGTATTTCAGATTGTTAAGCTATATTCTGAGGGGAAATGGTGGAAACTACTACTACTGGGATGTATGTATTTTGTTGTTTGAATTTATCCGGAGATCTCTTGATAAGAGATTTCTTAACGATAGTTCTGCGGAAGTAAGCTGGTTTAGGTACATTGGCAGTAGATATTTATGATAATAAGTAGGTAGAAATGATTAGTCAACTATTTACATTAAAGTTAAATTAAGCTCTACTTCAACAAAATAAATTCGTACATTCGTGAAACACTGCTGACATTCGTCTTGACAGTATAATGAAAATTAACAGAGTCCGCCCAAAAACGTGGTGGAAACCCTTCTATGAGGACGTGACGGGGATTTTATAAAAAAACATGTTTACAAATTAGGTCGAGTTAGGTATCGGTTACTTTGTTTTTATGCGTGTTAAATCGAATGAGACCACTCACAAGTCGATCGAATCAATATTTGGTAACATAAGACATGTTTTAGTTAAGAAACAACAAATCAAAGGTGAGAGAGGGAAAACAAAATTTTTACTACACATATTTGTAAACGCATAAGTTTTTGTTAAAATGTAGGAAAAGTGATAAAAATTCAAACTATATGTTTTCGTAAACAAAAAGGTTTTTTCTCTTTCTGTTAATTTTTTTGCGATGTTTCAAAAAACCCTACGTCATCGAGTACACAGATGAAACTACTTTGTAGTGAGAATAGACATTTAGTAAACCTTAAAAAAGATGGTCTGCAGGTGCACCTCTTGCAGGGTTCCGCGCAGTCATGAAAATAGTGAACGATTTTTTCGTAAGTAAATTACGTCATATGTACATGAAAGGAAATGGTTTCTTACGATAGGGGTCTGCTAGGAAAGAAATGCGTGGCGGCCCGTTCGGGAGAGCCCTTTGGCCTCTCCAATCAGACAGTCACGATTCATCGCCTTGCACAGTGGGAGGGATGGATTCAAACGTCCATAACTCATCCTCACTAACCCGTCACACTGACCCCCAGATTCCTAATCACCCCTCATTCATTTTTCCTTCGGGGAACTTCCTCTGATCCTCCTGTGTGGTGTAAAAATAAATAAATTATAAGTAAATAAAAATTACCAGTTTGATTACGGCATAAAAATACTTTTAAATTGAAAATTTTGGGTACATGCGATTTATTCAAAATATAATTCGAATATTT
Source organism: Hesperophylax magnus (assembly GCA_026573805.1). NCBI lineage: Eukaryota > Metazoa > Arthropoda > Insecta > Trichoptera > Limnephilidae > Hesperophylax > Hesperophylax magnus. Next base: position 854,890 of record JAIUSX010000165.1, on the reverse strand, counting down.
CTTTATTTCGAAATCAGATGATTCAATATTATAAGTAATGATAACAGCCCTAAACCCATCGCGGAAACTGCGATTTCCCAACGGCAAGTAACTGTGGTAGAATTCGATGAAAAAATGTACAGATATTATCCGACAAGCGAGACTTATTGTTATTGCAGATGTAAACCCGTAAAGTGCTCCACGTTCCAATTTCAAACTTTTTCTCTCAGTTTTACAAAATAAATAAATCATAGATTAGAATTTCAAAAAAGTTTTGGGATTTTGTTTATTATCCACGAATTTAGGCTCTTAGAATATTCTCTTTCGCGAAGTGCTCGTTGGTAAGAAAAATAAAAATTCTAAAAAACTTTTCTACCAGCTAAATGTTTTGAAGCCATTATTCCGCTGGCAGAATTATAGAATTTTTATTCACGTTTCTTCGATAATTGACGTGGTATATTTAACATGAATATAAAATAACCCCATTAATCAATAGGATGAATACGTACTTCTTTGGATTCTACAAACTCTAGTAAAAGCGGTGAATGCGAAAAGATTACCCAACTAGGCTTTCATTTACCAAAGACAAAACCTAATAAATAAAATAAAATATGTAATGCTTTTTTAACTTGTTGTTGAAAAAAAATTTAAATCAAAATTTAGTCGATCCCTGTTTAATAAAGCCATGTTTGGTTTGTAACAAAGTTGTGCCATTATCGCCCCATTTAAATTGGGATTAGCACATCAAAGAACAAGAAAAATACTGATTGTTGATTACCATAAACAGAGTCTTCAAGGTACATTAATTTCATGTCTACCAATCTTGGTTAAGTTTTAAAATGTAACGCTGTAAAACAGCTGATAGCAGTTTTAGGGCGGCTTGCACCAACTATCGCAAATTTTATTTACCTAAACGAATTTAAGACCCTAAGGGCGGCTTGCACCATAAGTTAAATATCATTTTAAACATATTATTTGATTTAAGTCGACTTGGCGTCTTGCACCACAAAATTTATGTCGTTAAATGCGTTTAAAGAACTGTCAAAGTTAAATACCCAAAAGCGGCTGTTTAACCGAGTTAAACGTGTTTAGCCCTACTCATAAAGCAGTAATGTCATTTTTTTTTAGTTTATCCCTTCGATTTCTGATTGTGGTTAAAATCTATCTCATTTTAATTTCTATTCACAATGAACATTTGGGATTTGTTTTCTCACGGTGATGAAGAAATTATATTATAGAAATTATAAAATTATGAAAATTATAAATAAATTATACTTATATAAGAATGCTGTAGGTATGATTAGAAGTTTACAACCTTGCAAAGTACTCCTCGATAAGAAGTGTTAGCTCCAAGTTACGAGCACCTCGCTGATTGTGATTTATTGGTGTTGAATTTTAACTGAGGTTCAATTTCTTGCACTAATAATGATGTCGTTTCTTTACTGAGACGAAATCTTCTTTGAAACTTCTTGGCACTGAGTGTTTCAAATAAATTTGTTCTTGTGTTTACTTCTCTGACTATAAACGGTCTACTTATATATATGTAAGTATAATTTATTTATAATTTCCATAATTTTATAATTACTATAATATAATTTTTTCATCATCGTGAGAAAACAAATCCCAAATGTTCATTGTGAATAGAAATTAAAATGAGATAGATTTTAACCACAATCAGAAATCGAAGGGATAAACTAAAAAAAATGACATTACTGCTTTATGAGTAGGGCTAAACACGTTTAACTCGGTTAAACAGCCGCTTTTGGGTATTTAACTTTGACAGTTCTTTAAACGCATTTAACTACTTAAATTTTGTGGTGCAAGACGCCAAGTCGACTTAAATAAAATAATGTTTTTAAAATGATATTTAAACCAAATTTAACTTATGGTGCAAGCCGCCCTTAATGTTAACCTCTCAGGCTAATTTGTTCGGTTTTACGAACAAACAGTTATTAGCCGTGAATCAATTTGTTCTTTTCTGAGAACAGCATATATGGTCTCGTAGAAATCGTTGCGTCTCCCTTACTGTCATGGTGAGAAATATTATCTAGAGTCTAAACTGCATTAGAAAGAGAAAAAACAACGCTTTATATTTAAATCTAGAAGTTAACCACAGACAAATTTAAATGTACACATCCATGAAACAAAATTTGAATGAATTTTTTTACTAATTATGTTTATAATACATTTGTCTAATAAAATGTTATTTATTACATTATTTAGATGAAAAAACGTGAGTTGTATAGTTTTTTTAAACTTTTTATGTTTGCACTCAAAATTTTAATATTTAAATAATTATGTTGTTTTCTAATAATAAAATTTGAAAGAATATTTTATAAACTTTCAAAAACAGTTTTTAATTTCCGGTTTTGTTCAGAAATATTCCATTTATTTGAATATTATTGCATAGCGGAAATACAAACAAATTATCCGACTTTCTGACATATAAGAAGGCATCGAACATAAATATATATTTTAATTTAACACAAAGTATCCTAACAAAACCTAATTTTTTATGAAGACATTTTTTAGTCGAATAATTAATTGGGTAAGATTCAGCGTAATTACAAGATCCATTGGTAGATACGAAGTTAATAAGACCCGTCTTCAACATACCTATTACACGCAGCAGAGTTGATCTATAAATAATTATAAAATAGGCTTGCTAAGTGTACGGAATGTTCATTTTAATGATCGAACATGCATTGTGAATACAATCATTATTTATTATTTATAGAGCGGGTGAGATTCCATACATGGTGGCAAGGAAGATACTTGCCCATACCAGTAAGTAATATATAACAGGTTCGGACTAAGGCGAAGGGGCGCTGCACCCGGGCGTCAGATACCAGGGAGTTGATACCAACAGTTGAAGAAAACTTAAGGAACAACTTTCACAATAAAAGAAATACTAGCTATAAAAACAACAACAAAAATTCTAAAGCATTCATCTGGATTCTACATCATCGCAAATTTCTGTGCAGCTCTAAATATCCATGTATCTGTCAACAAACAACACAAGACGCCACATTGTTTATTCGATATTTTTGCATTTGCAAAAAGTTGGAAATTCTGGTTAATCCCGGCAGTAAACGTGAATACAAAGATAACATAAAAGGACGAAACTTAAAATACTACGTCGCAATCCGCGAAAGATTTTTACGAGACGGCAGGAAGGCACCAGTCGAATAATATTAATCAGTATTATTAACATTAATCGAGCCCCGTGAATCATTAAGACTCGAGTTGAGAGAACTGTGCGCTTCTATAGATCAATAATGGGTTAAAATGAACCGACTGCTCCACTGCCGAATATTTGTAGAGTTACTGTTATGTGGATGATCAGGTAGCTTCAATGATAACCCGAGATTATTACATTAATTAGACCGAGTACAGGATTGCGGAAACGTCTTGACAAATTAGCAGTTGGGATGTAAGAGAGGTCGAACTACTTACCATAATAATATTTATACAGTGTTCTATTTGACTCACTCTGTATTGCCAGCGTCAACCTCACTACTTATTATCCCTTATGACTTATGGTCTATAACTTTATTTTTTATGAAAAAACAAAACAAAAATGTTAAAAGAACTTAATTGAATAATAGTGAAACAGATGCGAAATTCGAACGTGATAATATTTATACATAAAATAATAAAGAACCATTACCAAAATATTATTCATTTAGATCATTTCTTCCGGAAGATAAGTGGATTTCATGGATAAATCATGAAAATGATAATTCATCACATCTTTAAAAAGTTATTTAAAGTCATGGAAAGTGATGAAACTAAAACTTTTTTAACTGGGTTAAGTAGGTTAGGTTAGGTTAGATTAAAAAAAAAATCATCTTTTAATGACTTTATATCACTTTTTAAATGTGTATTGAATATTCACTATGTTGAGTTATCATGGAACCATATAATACATGCATATAATATTTATAGAAAGTAGAGAAGAGTCGAGCAAAGTCGGTTAGTACTAAAATAAAGTCGCTATCCGCGTCTGTCTGTTTGTGCGCTTAGTTCTTCTAAACTACGCAAAGGATCTTGATAAGGTTTTCACTGTCATTTAGAGATTTTTTTCCGAAAGGTTTACATGCATAAAATATGCACGTTATGTTTATATGTAGAGAAAAGTCGAGTATACCTCAGCTAGTAAATAATAAAAATGTAACAATGCACGTATGTAAGTTATAATAAATTATACATTTGTAAACTTTGATGTACAATTGGCTAAAATAAAACAAATAATTAAAAAAATAATAATATCTATCCTAATTAAATACTTGGGAATCATAATAGATAACAAGTTAAAAAAAATTAACACTAACTTTGAAATTTTAAATAAAAAAATTGCGAAAAAGGTTAATTTCTTAAGTAGGATAAAAGGAAAATTGGACATTAAAACAAGGATATTGGTCTACAATACCACTGTAGCATACCATCTGAATTATTGTACAAGTGTAATATTTCTTATTTGACGGCCGGCATAGTCCAGTGGTAACGCATTGGACTGCCATTCCGAAGGTCGCGGGTTCGAACCCGGCGTGCGCAAATAAATTTTATTTGATTAATTTGTGTTATTTCACAATTAATTAATTAAAATAATATATAGTATATTTGCGGCACGTTCCAGAGTGGAAGATACTACCAGTATCGCCCTGGTGTAAGACCACCATTCAGAATTGAAACGTTGCTCCAAATGGCTTTAGCCGTGTTTAGTGACTAGATCTGAATAGCCAGTTACTTCCCAACCTTCCTCTTTCCCTTCCCCACTTACCTTCAGCCTCACAACATCCCCCAATTGGGGATGCCATAGTCTCACTGGCTCCAGACGGGAGCAGTTGGGACTCTTGTGAGGTATTCACTATAAAAAAAAAAAAAAAAATTCTAAGTAACAAAACCCAAATTAAGAGAATAGAAGTAATCCAGAACAGAGGCATGAGGTCAATATACTGTGTTGTAGTAGGTACACCAGAATAAAAACCATGCAACGTCAACTCAATCTTTTAAGTGTGTGGCAACGATTAGTTTATAATACCTTAGTGTTTATTTATAAGCTAAAAAATAAAATGTTACCTGACTATATGTCAAAGCATGTTAGAATTAATAGTACAGTTCATTTATATCCTACGAGAAACTGCAACGATTTTAGGCTTCCTAAAACACATTTATCGGGAACACAAAACAATATTTATTATAAAGGTTTTAAAATGTTCAATGAACTCCCGGTAATTGTTAAGGAAGCTAAAAGTCTTGCAGTTTTTCGTGGATTATGTCTCAATGTTGTGAAATCTAAATTTTAGTATGTAAGTAGTAAATAATATTGTAGTAGTCATAGAAAATAATGTATTAGTTATAAGATGTAAATTTTTATAACTAAATAAAATATACATTAAAAAAAAAACATTTTGTGGAAGCAGCGCTACTTGATCCGCCTCTGTATTGAACGAGTAAAGAATTCCATAAATACACTCTTTGTAGTATTTATAGTGTGAATGCAGCTAAACAGGAAGTAGAATTCTTCCACCAGATTTGGTGAAGCTGTTATTATTCATCGAGTGTTAGTAAAACGAAGAAATAAAACCAACTGTTCGGTCGAATCCATAAAATACTGGGAGTTTTATACGTAGATACCGTTGCATACGAACAGGCGATATACTAAAATGGATTTTATACTTGGTTCAACACTATTTTGGACTATAGAGGGATAAGGGCCAATACGCCTGATGTTTCAAAATATCTGAACAAATCAATTATTCAGCACGTTACACACATAAGACACAATAATAATAGTCTCAGAATCGCCTTGGTGAATGAAAGACTACCATTCAAAATGGTATAAAACAAAGTCACCATCCGCGTCTCTCTGTTTGTGCGCTAAGTTCGTCTAAACTGCGCAAATTTAGACGTAAGGTTTTCACTATCATTTCGAGAATTCCTTGTGGAAGATTTATATATATAATACAGGCATATTATATTGATATAAAGTAGAGAAAAATTGATGTTTTGTAATCGAGTCGTAAAAAACAATAATTTCGGGCGCTTACATTGCTAACGCTGGCTAAACCTTATGAAATACATCAAAACAGTGTACTATGGAATTGCATATCTTAAAAAGGCCAACACAAAAGTCGACGATGGTATATGTCTATCTCTTAAGAATTACACCCAGCAACGCCTGGTACACGCCAGCTAGTAGAAATATAACAATCGAAAATAATTATAAAATCATAACTTTATTTACAAATTGCGAAAAAAACCAATACATTATACACAACATTCGAGTGTGACACAATATGTCCATTTGGCCCACATTTCTTGTGTCGCTTGATCGAATATGTTGATGCAGTGGAGTCTTTGTTAAGTCTAACACTAAACGAATTTTTCTATTTATCTTAATGATGGATCAGTTTTTATTGACGAAAGGTCCATTATGTTTGTCCTACCTTGACTTTTTCATCGACGATTTCTTCGATGGGCGTCGTCATTTTCTCCATAACTTCGACCCTCATATTTGGATAAGTTCAGGCGGTGTGATCCATTCCCTTCCACCAGTCCTAGAACAAAGATAAACAAATATTAATTTAGATGTGAAATGCCAATACACTTCGCAGACCTTTCAAAACTACTGAAAAAGCTCCAATACTGATAAAGCAATTTAGAATAATTTGATAATCTGACATACTGTGATAATATATACGATTATATGACGAAATGTTTGATGTTTATCGTTTCGGAGATAGATTTTTTGATATCAAAATTTATGATCTGCCGAGAGTAGTTTTTATTAATTCTCTCTCTAGAATCTCGTGAGAATATCCACATGCAAACTAAATATTGAATTAAACTGCTTCAAGTAGTGAGTGGGTTTGATTTTCCACAAAGTAGAATAGTTTTTAATAACATGATCATTAAAAATAATCTAACTAATAAGACCAAAAATATAGGAACATTAAGATGGTCTATAGAAGGAATCGTTTCCGCCTTTGACTGATCAATTATTATCTGATCAGTATTTTACTCAGCAACGTCAAAATCTCTAATTTACATACAATAATAATAATATTTGGATGATTTGTATAGCGCCGTTTTTGTGCAAAATCACGTCAAGGGCGCTGTATGTAGTTCTGGCTGATTTATTTATGTGCCAACAGAATACATCACATAATTTTTACAGTTATTTACATTTATACATGGTTATAATGATGTCTCTAATTATAGGTATAGAGCGGTTCCATGCTAACTCAACACAGTGACAATTCAACACACTTTTAAAAAGTGATAATTAGTCATTAAAAACGACGAAAGAAATTTTTTTTTAACCTAACCTACTTAACCCAGTTAATAAAGTTTTTGTTTCATCACTTTCCATGACTTTATATAACTTTTTAAAGATGTGATGAATTATCATTTTGATGATTTATTCGGTCACCGTGTAGAGCACAACATTCATCTCAATATTCTGTCTGTAATAGTAATTGGTTAGTTACAGTAATAATAAATTTAATTACAAGAATGTATATAAAAACAAGGAGGTTCGAAATCAATTATTAGGAAGAAAGATGCATACATACTTACAAATATATTATACATATTACAAATCAACCAAAAGCCATAATAAAAACCAGGTCCTCAACAAATAAAACACTGAACATTCCGATAACACACACCACACACGGACAAAGACACTTTCGATACTACGCAACCAAACTTTTTAACAGTACGCCCATTACTTTGAAACAATTACTACAAATGACTACAACTGACTACAAATACATCTATAAACTTTCTCAAAAAACATATCGTAGCCTGGATAAAAAATCAAGATATTCACTTTATTCACTTTATAGCTTTAGAACTAGAGATAAGTCACTTTTTCATCTTCAAAAATGCTCTACTAATCACAGACAATACGCTTTTATTTTCAGAGCTTGTACCCTATACAATAAGAATTTTAATTGTATTGACATATTTTCGTGTAGTTTAGGAACATTTAAAAAAGATACCTTAGCTATTATTAAATAATAATTAATAACATACTGCAAGTTATCATGTTGTTGATATGAACCCTGTCCAGTTACAAGTGACTCATTTTATAAACATCTGTTCAGTTTAGTTGTAGGTATATACATATATTGGTGATTATTGGTGTTGTGTGAGGATAAAATTGATATTTTGTAATTTACTTGTGTTCTTATTTTTTTTTTTTTTTTTATATTAACTCCACACAGGAGGCCCTGAAGAAAATAATTTCCCTCAGGGCCTATGCCATCTTTGGGGATGCTGTGTGGAGGGTCTTTTTGTGGAGAGGAAGGAGTGAACATGGGTCTTGAAGAGTCCCATGTTGTAGGAGGGAGGAAACACAGAGGCCGGCAGTTCGTTCCACAGCCGAGCTGTTGAACTTAAGAACGAATCGTAGAAGCGACCCGTTCTCATGTGACAAATGTCAACCGTGTACAAATGTTGGGCGCGCGTTTGGCGTGTATCCCGACTACGCACCGGTGCCGAAGGGATCAATGACGCTAGTTCCTCAGAGCATCTTCCATTGTAATACCGATAGAACAAGGACAGCATACCTACCTGACGCCTGTGCTCTAAATATTGCAGTCCGTTTGTTAAGATTGGGGAATCTATCAAACGGACCGCCCGTTTTTGCACAGAGTCAAGGGTTTTTTTCAGGTATTTAGGGGCTCCGGACCAGAGATGGCTGCCAAATTCGACAGTAGGGCGCACTTGCGATTTGTACAGGGTCAGCAGTTGTGTACTATTAAAGTATCTGCAGGCCCTGTACAGTACGCCCAGCTTCTGAGAGGCCAGCTTTACTCTGGCTTCGATGGAGCCCCCATACCTGAGCTGGTCACTTATAGTTACACCAAGCATATCAATGGAAGGCCTGTTCGGAAGATTGCTTCCGTTGAAGGAGACTATGTTATCATTTAGATCCCTTTTAGACGTAATCAGACAGGATTGGGTCTTTGAAACATTAAATTCGACGAGATTATTTTTACCCCAGGAGGAAATACTCTCGAGATAACCGTCCATTCTCTGCTTCAAAGCCCTCCGATTATATCCGATGTTATGTTTACTTTATTTAGTATTTTGTATTTTCTGTAAATATTTTTTGCCCACGGGTACTGGACCCTTAGTTTGTTATTATAATTATTTTTTTAAGTGAAAACCTATCATTAGATATTATTTGTATTTTTTATAAGTTAATTATTTAAAGATGTAAAAAATCTGTTGGTTTTCCTAAGTAAACAAAATAAATTCAAAAGATTATAATTCCAAACCAAACATATCCAAAATATAATAAGTAAAATTAAATATTTTACACGTTCTTCAAGAATTATCCAAAAATACATACACTCACATATAAATGTGTGTTTTCATGTTTCAATATATGTCTGTGAAAAAAAAAAAAAAAAAAAAACTTTCTACTACAGCACAGGTTCTCCTAGTGAGGTGTTCACGTTACATATCACCCACACAGTTTAACCTATATCAACCTATGTTCTTTATTTTTTATACCTGTTTTCTGTACTTCTTTCTCTGTACTACAATATAAACCACTGTAATCATTTGTAAAATGTGTATTCAAGAATAAACAAAGCTTTGACACGTTGTAAAGAGAGTAAACAGCTGATAGTTACCACTTAGCGACCGTTTTTTTTCTTCAAATGTGCAGTATAACATAAATATTTAACTTTAGACTTGAATTACTCGTAAAACGAAATCTCAAAACAAATAAGTTGTACCCCAAATCGACTCCAAATTAATGTGATTTGAATTCCCCAGATTCCCGCTTGTTCTGGATACCTTAGGTGTATGGAAATATGTTTTGTGTTCTGACCCAAAACCAAAGAAAAGTATGACTTAACAACGACTATCTACCTACATTGAATACGACTCTACCGCTGAAAAATCCGTTTTAATCTTATTTTTCTATTTCATGCGTCGCTCGTGAGAAAGAAAGGAAGCGACAACGGACTTATCAGCGGTACGTCTAAACCACCCCGTTAGCAGTGTTTTTTCGTGTTTTACTGACTTTACTCCTTAGGGGACTTACTGTCAATATGGCTAGATTTGAATACGAGCCCAGAGAATGCTCCCCGAGCAACTTCTGTAATGTTAAAGTCTTCAATGGATTCCGGAGGCAATAAAGATTTTATGGGCTACTTAACTATTCCAGTTGCACCTTTTTACGCCATTAAACCTCATGGAAAGCGTATAATTTATTGTGATAAGAATATAAAGCATATTCAAACAGATGATTACGAAGAAATGGGAGAATATTTTCTATCGCATGATGTATATTGTCAAGCCCTCGGGCTGCAAAACTCTCCAAATATAATTACATCTACATTCTATTATTTCAAACACATGTAATATGGTTGTTGATTTAATTGTATATTTTCAAAATTGGAGCAATGTAACTTTTTTTATGTGGGTACCACGTAAGACACCCAACCACCACAGCTAACTGGTACAGCCAAACAACTTGGTCTTGGCACACACTACTTGCTTCATTCACATTCATACATACACTTCTGTTATTCTGACTCTTGACTTGGCCCGACTCAAATATTTGATTCACCTGATCGTTCCATGTCTTCCTCAGGCGTCTCCGACTTATTCTATCATCAAACGTCTAAACGTCCCTTTTTAATTATATTAACTACACTTACATCATTATTTGAGAATCTACATTTCTCACACGGTCATACATGGTGTTATCACGCATACGCCTCAGGAGTCTCAATTTTCTACAGCATTAAGTCACTTTCATCCTTCCTCTGCCAGTTCTATGTCTCACTCCCACACATCAGGGTAGGTACCAGCACTCCATTGTGAACTGCTAACTTCGCTTCTTTGGACAATTTTTTTAGCTCCAACCGTGTTTCTTCTTCTTCTTTATGTGCCGTATCAGGTCCCCCCGACGTTGGCGATCACTCTGGAAAATGTCTCTTTGTCTTGCGCTGCCCGGAATAGCTCCTCCACACTTCTAATGCCGGTCCACTCTCGTATATTTCGCAGCCAAGACATTTGTCTCCTACCAGGCCCTCTGCGACCCTCTATCTTGCCTTTCAACCGTGTTTAGTATTTCGTAACCTAGTGGTATCCTATATTTGGGGATTGTTGTAAGAGAAGGGAATGGAAACATGACTATAACCATCTCGAGTAACGTTTCGATTCAGTGAGTGAACAGGTTGTTTGGAGTAAACATTTTTAAAATTTCTAGATCTCTCTCACTCGTACTAAAGAAATTAAACATAGTTGCCGTTGTCGTGGGAATTTTAAAAGAGCCCAATGGGTAGACTATTCCATCAATAATTTATTTTCTTTTTTCCCTCCAAATTAGTTTTAGATATCACAAAAACTTTCTAGGGAGGTTTCTGTTGCACCTCAACCAATATCGTGACTAAAAGATAAATAGTTAAAAGTTCGCAAGAACTAGGAAAGCACTGACTTGCCGATTTTAAAAATTCAACGGTGACCTTTCAATCCAAAATACATACATTTTAATGGAAGCAAAGGGACAGATGTCCGTAGATCCAGGTTATATCAAGTCATACAGATATTCAAATACAATATTATACATATTATACTAATGCTTTTAATAGGTTCAGTGAGCACACGTTCCTTCAACCAAAATCATCAAGTATGTATGAGACGATGCATTTATTAGTATCTGCTTTTTTTAAATAATAGAATAATTTTAGTTAGGTAACCTTACGTAGGTACGTATTTTACACTGACCATTTTTGGTGTTACATGATAAAATTATAATAACCGTAGGTTCCTGGTACGGACGCGCGTGGTGTAATTGTATATGCAAAATATTTAATAATAATCTATTAACTTCATGCGATTTCAGAGACAGTAATACTCGATCACGTATTCGAGGATAACAGTGTGGGATGCAATCGAAAAAATACTGTTATATAATATCTCATAAATAATTGATTTTCATTTAAAAGAACTTTATTAAACTAGATAATGGAATTTTCACCTGGCAACACAGCGTTGGTTCAATTCTTGGAGAAATAATTATTTCCTCCAAGGTTCAGTTGTGAGTGGTTTATTTATGGTTCAGTTCATCCAGGATGAGGATAGGTAGGTACTTATATAATTACAACCATTTTTAAGACTTTTTGATGGAGATTTATTTTTCTACTGTTGAGTTGAGGCGAAGGAGGAAAATTGGAAAGAGGATAAATACTTAGCTGACCATGTCTAGTTACTAAACATAAGGCCATTTCAGCCAATGTCCAATCTAAATGGTGAACATTCACCAGGGCCATACGAGTAGGTACCTACCTAAATGGTGAACTTTCACCGAAGCGATACTGTGGAACAAAGTGCAATTATTTTTAATTGATTTCAATTCCTGTGATACACGAAAAAATTACAATTCAAAAACATTTTTATTATTCGTAGAAAACATAAATATGTAAAAATACATATATTTTTTAACTAATAACGATGGCACTTGTGGATATTACGAATATACATTATTTTTAAAGCTTAATAACATAATAAAATAGTATATAGGTCCAAAATTTGCAAGCTTACAACATAAAACTAAAAAAAAAAATTGTGACTGTTTTTTCATTTTTATACTTAGCAGACAAGAAGTTCCCAAATGTTCAAACATAAATGCGAACAGGTTGGTAGGTACCCACCTATAACAATATTACCAAGAAATAAAACGCTAAATTAACAGTAGGTAAAATAATTCTACGATAATAAATTAGAAACAGTAAAGATGTATCCTGTAAAGTACTTTGAATCTTATGTCATTCTAAACAGAAATAGATAAGTTTGTATTTTGTACAATATAAAAATATCGTGTTGAAAGTATACAATTAAAACCAAAAAACATTAAACAAGCACCCTGGTTAAAAATAAAATGTCAATATTAGATTCTTTGATAACACGATTATCCAAGAATGCCAAGTGCACGTGAACTTGACTTCTGTTTTCAATTTATGTAATGAATAATACGACACTAAATTTACAATAACAATATATTTTCTTAAAGAAGTTGAAAGAATCAGAAACTTATGAAATGTTGAAAAAAAGAACATGGCTTTTACGTATATTAAAGTAAAGTATAAAGCTTAATATTTTTAAAATTAACAAACCTTTCAAAATAAATGTCCCTCAATTCAAGAAGCAGTACCGCACCCTTAGAAGCAAAAAATACATATCACTAAGGGAAATTATAAAGATATAACACTACACTCTTTATCACTGAACAATTTAATGCTTGTAGCAAACTTTAACATGTGCAGTTTATGTTACAAAACAGAAAAAGATCCAGCTTTCATTTATTATTGTATTTTAATCCACGATATAAAACAGCTGGTCCTGTGACGCGAGAAACACAAACCCCATTTGACATCAAGCCCTATTCATAACAAGCGATTGATACACACTGCTACCAACTGCGCAATGTACTCGGAAAGCTTCGTTACTGTTGACGGCATGCACAAAAACCCGATTCCTTTCGATAGCCATCTTAATTTATCAACCAATCATCTAGCAGTTTTATTCCAACAGGACCAATGATTGGATGAGAAACAGAAATGTCAGCCAGATTTAATTCACATATCCGTAAGACATTTTAAATCTAGTTCTCTTTTCCGACAATAGATGGCAATTGAAGAGAACTGTATCGCCAAAAATGTTCTTTATAAAAAGTTTTGAAATTTGTCAACAGATGGCCAAACTTGGCAATTTGTTTTGAGAAATATAATCGTAAATTAATTTAATATCGAATATCGAGGATATAAATTGAAATTATAATCATACATTATAAATTAGACTTTTTTTATACACCCACTATGTAAAAAAAACTTTGAATTTGATCTGAGGATAACCGATGATTTTAAGGAATTATTTTTATATATTATTGGAAAAAAACATTAAATATATTATGGACTTCTACAAAATTAACCAAAACACGAAATACCTTATAACAATGGAGGGAGAGGAAATGTGGGGGGATTTACAGAACACAAAAAAATTATTGGTTTTTTAATCGAAAACGCATTCCTCTTTTTAGGTTTTTCATTTAAACATAATATTTGTCATATTATTATCCTTTCACACCATGTTCTTCTTCTTTTTGAACTCTTACTAGTTTTTCGCAATACTTTTTGGATAAATTAACATACCCAAAAGGTGCCGTTGCGGGACACCTTCGACATTATTTATTATTTAGGCTGCACTGGATCAAGTTGTGTCTCTTTAAAAAGTGTTGGAGGGCGTCACAAGTGTACAAAATTACACGTTCAAGAAATTACACACTAAACAATTTTCATTTACAAAAAATTACATTTTCAAAAAATTACATTTTCAAAAAATTACAATTCAAAAAATTACACACGTTAAAATACAAACGAGACAACTTAACGTTCGGAAAAATACACTTGTTAAAAATTACATATTTCAAGGAATTATTTTTTTGAAACTTCGAACGGACACTAGCGGAAATTGAAGCAAATGTCCATCGAGTTTCAAGCAAAGAATCAACGCTGCTGGCTCCTTCGAGCAGGATCCTGATCCTGAAATACCCGTATAAAACACACTATACCTGCATTGCGACTGTGCATTACAGGTGGCAATATAAATATTATTTATTTCACTTGATCGTGCCATGTGTTCCCTACTTTTTTCATCCTTGTGCGTTGCATACTCTCGCTAATTAAAATTTTCAGTATTCTTCTTTTCGCGTTAGAAAAAGCGAAAAAAAATGATTAATTTATTATTATGCAATGTTCTTAAATAATAATCATTTTACACCCCATTCGTTATTCCTTTCACTCTCTTTCAAACTAACCCCATCCTTTTCCAACATTAATTTTTCATCTCTTTTTATCCTTTAATACATTAGTTTATTTCTCTATCGCTCCTAGGAGCAGGAGACACCCCTAAAGGTTGGCATTTCGCTCTGTCGCATTGTAGAAGCTGTTCGTTTGTCCCCCTCAGCCGCGTGCAGGTCGCGTGTGAGACGATTGCTTCGAGAGCTTTCCCACGGTACGGCGCCAGCCCTGCCAGGGTATGATAAATGCTACAGGCAAAAGCTATAAATTGGCAAAAAAGAAATTCGCATAAATTACTGTAGTTTTTCGTTTCTTTTTGTTGTTGTTTTTAAATGAAAAGCGTAACAACCTTCACGCTTTTTAAAGCATTTAATTTTCTTACCACTTTTGCAGCAAAACTGTTTGCTGTGTATGTGTTGATTATATTGTATTACAATTTGTAACATGGAAAATGTAATAGATATTACAAAATAGGCTCAACAGATGATATTATAAATGTGATATATTTAAATGGTAATGCCCAATGTGAAACACAGTAGGCATTAGTAGCATATTTGTGGAGCTGTTGATATTGTAGAGATCTACAATATCAGCATAAATAACACTGCTGTTCGAGTTCAAGAGCTCATAAAATCAAAAATATTCCTACCGCCTTATGATAGACATTGGCCTACTGGAAGTCCACCATCTCCACTTATAATGTACTTCAATAAAAAGTGTAGTGTTTTGTTTATCCCGATGTTTCACCAAAGAGCCAACCGAGAATTACATAAATTACATTATAACAAGATTCTGGAAGTTACATCAATAATGAACATTTATAAATGTCATAGTATGTCAAAAGTTAAAATTTTGTTTGACAATTGAAGGGTATTTTTGCAAAACCGACTTATTCCACCTGAACGGTTTGTTGGGAAATCACAAAAAAACCGACACAGGTGCTGAATCTTTGATTTTACAACTGCGTTTTTTTCCTAATAGATTACTTTAACAGAATTGTATTTGATTTTTGATGTATAATGTTGTTGTTGTCTGTTTTGCAAGACAATCGTGAAATAATCCTGTTTTGCCACCAACTATTTTGGAATTAGCTGATTTTTAAACCCATATAACACAATTGATAGCAAACTTCATACAAATCATCTAGGCAGCCATTTTCTCACCTGATCAAATACTTTGTTTCTATTAGATGAATGGAATAAGCCTGTTTTGATAGTAACATTGGATGGAATAAGACGAGTATGCAAGAAACAGTCATTTTTAAAGTTCAAAGTTTTGAAGTCAGTTCACCCCTCAAATGGTAGATGCAGATCATTTAACATACACTTTTATGCGCATTTATTTCCGTCAACATTGGTTCCGAAAGTTTAGCTGCACTTTATGCTCGCTAAGAGAGATATTTACGTCCGTCAAGTTTATCTCTGGTAAGAGCCCTGGCAAGATAAGCCCAATGATACAATTACTGATACAGCCAATAAAGGTGCAATAGAAATAAAATGGACCGGTCCAAATAAGTTTTAATTATACACCGATTAAAAATGATATGTTTTTTTTTGTCTTGCATTAATAATCTAAAATTAACCGAATTACTAAATTGTTAATATTTTATTATTTTAACATAAGTTTGAATGAGTCCAAAATAATTTAACATTTGTATTGGTACATACGTGCTTCCCAAATACACGAAATACACCTATTTTTACGTTTCCCCTTGGCATTGTGATGAATTCAGAAAATAATACATTATCTGATCATAAAATGAAGAATTGATTGTACCTATTCGAAGTGTTGCATTTAGCGTTTCCTCTTTAAAAACTAAACTAAATTAAGTTTCTCCGGGTAATTCTGGTTGGCGCCCAATTCTGACATTGCCTGCGTCCGATGTCACAAGTTGACTGCGCAGTGGCGGCAGGTTCTGCCCTGCGCACCGAGTTGTACCTGGACATCTGGGCACATCCAAATAAATTTAAGGAGGTAAAAGCATTTCGCAATAAGGGTCCAACGTTACACCTGTGTACCACGATACCACTGACTTTTCCGAACTTTTGCACGCAAGTATTGTGAGTACTAGCGCAGATCAGAGAAAAATCACGGGATATTGTAATAATTATTATTTTGTACATGGTTTTTTTCATACTTTTCGACTATCACGCTAAACGTATGCCCTTATTATAGTAGTCAAAATTTGTGTACATATTATATATGTATATTTGTATCCAAACACTTGTTAATTGTTAAATATATTATTTTATAAAATACAATGTATTAGTATAATGAGGAAATCTATGATTTGTTTCTCGTTTAAGTAAATTGCAAATGATTGTTTGCTGTAATATTGACAATTCGAAATTAGATTTTTTTCTAAAAAATCATTTTAACTTTTTCTTATTATTCTAAAAATATCGTGAAGCAATATTGACACTTACTGCTGTCTCGCGGCAAATATCGTGGTTAATACCAACCTGTATTGTAAACTGTTTAATTTCCTAAATTAAAGAAATTAAAAAAATAAATAACTTAATAGATTAATTTACACGTTATCTTAAAAGTGCAAACTTTTGAAAAATCATGAAATCTACCTTTATTTGTAAAGATTAACAATAAAAGAAACACACATTAATACAGAATTAAATATGTTTTGGGTAATAATCTTATATTATATGTAGGTACATTATAGTTTTATTTTTGTTAAATAACATTTGAATTCAACGAATCCTAGTTCATTGAACTAGAGATACAATCACAGACATACAACCGAAATTAGTATTTTTGAAGATTTCTAGTAGTCTAGTATTAATGAAATAATCCTAGTAATACCTACGTAGATATTATAGACGTAAGACGTAACCCATGAACCTGATATAACCTATCAAAAAAATAAAAAAACTTCAGGGGAGGATCTACTGAGGTTGGTCAAATCTTTTTTTAAAAAGTATTTTTCATGTGTGTCAACATTTTTAATAGTAATTTCTAAAGCTAATATTTTGTTCTACTTTGAAATGGATGGTAAAATGGAAAATGCATATTTTTTTTCTGCTTCTTATGTTAAGGTACCTCCACACTCGGCACTGCTAATACCTACATTGGAACAATTTTAAATCAATCGTTAATTTACCCCGCGGAAATGAACTCTACAAGTAAATTATAAATCCCACTTCATTTAAATAGGTAGGTACTATCCATACGTGAGAACGCTTTTTTTCAAAGGGAGCGAAATGTAGGGCTGTGAATAATACCTCCGTGCCTTATACAAAATAATATGCCAGTTGTAGGTGGGTAGGTACCTACTGAATAGTCTAATCGGTATAAAAAGCGTGAGAAGATCGATATTACCAGAACTAGTGGTTGTTTTTATCTGTGGAGAAGGGGTACCAGATTAATTTTGTTTACCTTTAGTAAATAAACAACGTACGTCAACTGGGTTAGGGAGAAATACAATCTGATATCTATCAGTCTTGTCAGTTTATTTACTTTTACGTAGATACCCTCATATTACGTTTGATTATTGTGTTATTATATTATATTATGTATTTACAATTATCATGAAATTGGTGTAAAAAAATCACTGTTTAACTACCTAGGTACTTTCTTATGTGTTTGTGTTTCAAAACGTACCTGATAATCAATATAAAATAAATAATTAGGTTGGAATCTTAACGAAATAAGTGATGAAGTCATATAAAAACAATGTCCGGTGCGAGGACGGCGTAATAGACCGACCTACGGTCGATTTTGCCCTAGCAGGCATAGAACATCGATCTTTTCGTGGGGTTTATTTTAATTATTTCGGATGAACGTATTACTAAAATCTCAAATGTTTCTAGAGGGATCTCTCGGTATGTTACTAATTCATCGTCTAGAAAAATAAAATCTGGTGCTTACCGCTAATTTTATATTTGGAAAACGTTTTGTAAAATTTTCAAACCTTTTTAAATAACATATTTTAATGTTAAGGTCCTGTTTTTATTAAACTTAAATATATTAAATAATAATATCTGAAACAAATTCAATATAACGGATGTAAGTTATTTATAAATAACTTTCAGGGATCCCTCTAGAAATATTTGAGTTTTTTGTAATACGTTCAT
Source organism: Hesperophylax magnus (assembly GCA_026573805.1). NCBI lineage: Eukaryota > Metazoa > Arthropoda > Insecta > Trichoptera > Limnephilidae > Hesperophylax > Hesperophylax magnus. The sequence continues at coordinate 835,989 of JAIUSX010000165.1, read as the reverse complement.
CGGAAATAATCAAAATGTGAGCGTCGAGCAAACTCCCGTTATGAGTCTTACAGTAGTGAATGGTGGAAGAAATAGATACGCCCGAGAAAGACATTAGCAATAGCGAAGCATTGCGGGGTCCACTAGTTTTATAATTATTATTAAGGCGATGCACTACGTCGTGTAATATTATAAATTGAGCCGCTATTAATAACAACCTTTACGTAGATGGCGATAAGGTTTAAATTCCCGCTTAACACCATCCGCCTGTTTTGGTTAATGCAAGAAAAAAACATGGCCAAAAAGTGCCATTTATTTTATTTTGTGGATGTTCAGGCATAAATATTTATTTTTTTTCCCATAATTTTATAAATAACTTAATTTGCCACATTATACAATAAAATCATAACCGAAAATGGGTTCGTAAGTAGGAGATTTTGAACTTTAAAGTAGTTTTCATAGGCCTATACATTATTTTTTTCTGGGCTTATAAAAAGACTTATATAAAAATACTCGATTATTTCAAAGGCCAAGATGTATTCTACTCGCAGTATTTAATTAAAGCATCTAAAATATTTCTAGGCGACCAAATTTTCAAACCAAAAACACATGATTTTTCATTACTACGTATGGCATCGCCTTAAGGTTAATCTATTAACTCGGTTAATCATATTTTAAGATAGATGTCAGTTTTCGATTCCGAGTTGCAACCGGGAAGATATTGATTATTAATCGAGCACACATACCTTTAATCAATAAAAAAGAAGATAATGCTAATTAATCTAAATAAAACATCTATATTTTACAGGGACAAGGCATCTAACAACTCTGCCATTGCAACCTAATTTTTTTACAACATTTTAGTCAATCTCAAATTCGGAATTGATATAACAACATTATTTTCAACTAATTCACCTATTTTAATACCTTTTCGTGTAAATTTTCTTACATTAATAAGACAACAAGTTCAACTTGAAAGCATTTTGTCAACTTTCTTTCAACAAAGTTGATCAATTTTTTTAGTTAGAAATCTTATCGTTCAATAAAAGTTGATCAACTAAAATTGAATGATCGATTCCGCTATTTGGGGAACGCCCGTGCGAACATTTTCATAAAAAAAAACATACTTACATTTGGATTTGACGCAATTATTTTTTTATTCAAAGGTTTAGCAAGTATCTAGTACAGATTTGTGCTATTTATTTATTTCAGTTTTAAATCATACAATATTGGTCAGAATAAGAAAGAATTAAATATTTCATGATCTTAGAAACTTTGGCAATTGTTTGTGAGTTAATGATTTTTTTAATTGCTAGACTTACTATACAAATATTTGTCATTATTTTCCAATCGTAAATATCGGAAGTTTATTTTTTTAATAATTACTAACTCACCTAAAATGCCAAAGTTGCCAACTAAAATCTCTCAAAATTAAATTCTGTAATGGCCTGTATATCATAATTTAAAAAACAAATAAATAAAATAGAACCTATTCTTACTAGATATTTGTTATACCTTTGGATCTGAAATATTAAGTATTCAGTTTGATTAGGTATTTTCTATCAAATGGTCCGCGTAGGTGTTCCTCTTAACAAGAAATGGGCAACGTTACACGATATTTGCGACTGATACAAAATACAATACTCGATGTTGTCATGAAGTACCTACTGCTTTACCCATCTATCTATTTATACAGTTAGATACATTATATTTATAATATATTATTACATAAATAATTGAAATAAACCTAGAGAGAACAGGTATTTAATTGGCTGTTGACATAATGTAAGCCTACCTTTTCATCAATAAGTTCTTCATGTTCAACCCGCCCACACAATAGAGAAAATATTTTTGTTTTCATCGTAGGCTTGATCCGTGTGTTTTTTCTTGTCAAAAGAATCAACACATAACACAAAGGTACCTACTTCAAAAGGAGAACCTTTTGCGTTATCTTGGACAAATAGAATCTTTTTTATCCATGTTTTTATTTTCAGTTTCTCCCACACCGTCTTATCGGATTGCCCTTTTAACTCCGTTTCTTACAATATTAAGCCTTGCGATATGTCGATGAGAGCGGTACCACCTTGCAATAATTTTTATCTATGTAGCAGTGGCGGTCCGTGACTTTTCAGTGAGCTAATCTAGTAAGAATTAAAAATACCACATTGATGATGTTATTGTAGCTGAAAACGTATATATATATATATATATAAATATGTGGCGTCAAGAAGAATCCAGATTAACTCATTAATAATAAGCAGCTTGATCTACTTAGGTACGTACTTCAGGTACGTACTCACAGCCGAAATCGTAAACAAAACAAAGCAATCTACCTGCTTCAAGTATCTACTCGCCTACCCGCGACAATACGATCGCAAGTCGGTCTGGCACATTACGACAACTCACCAGAAGGTTCGAGTCTACCGCCTATGCATAATTGCCGCGCTGTCGAAGATTCCCGAAACACCCAGACTGTGCGAGTGCCTCGGATTTAGTTGCAATTCATCTACCTACTGTTGCCACCGGCCGTACAGTATAAATAAGCCCGAAGCAGCGAGTAGTCAGTCAGTCATCAATCTGCTGTCAGTGGATAAATCTCACGAGTGATAATCCGCGCACCTTTGCGCGAAGGACAATACTCCCGGCTTCGCACGTACACATCACGGACTCCATCGGGATATCAACTTAGCGCCTTGGCCACGTCCCTGGCCAGCGCTACTCGGATTACAGCGCCCTGGTTCCAGCGTCTCTGACCAGCGCTTCATCCACGCATCATGACCACCACGAGGACACGCAGCATCCTCACTGGTCTACGCAGCTCCCGCTCAACCGCCTACAAGGTCCGCCGCACCTTCGGCATTCCCGTCAGCACTGGAGTATTGATTCCCCAGATCGCCAGTGCCTGACAGTCAACGAGTCCCGGTCACCAGCGCCCGGCGTCGACTCACTGACCCGCGCTTGACCAGCACATCACCGCAGCGTCCGGAGAATACCACATCTGTCCTACGTCACTCTCATTACGGCCACCTGACTCACCAATAAACACTGTGACCTTCACGACACGACTTTCATTTTGTGCCTCTCACCTGATCCCCAAATATATTATTTTTTAGCTCACTGAAAAGTCACGGACCGCCACTGCCATGTATGTCGTTAGCTGTTACCTACATTCAGGCTCGGGCCTGATAAACTAATAATAAAAGTAGATATAAACAAAAACATTTGAACCCGTCTTGACTTGGTTATTACATTAAAAACAAATAATTTTAAAAAATTGGCTACAGCTGATGCAATAATTCAAAACACTGTAAGTAGATAATTTTTAAGACCAGATATAATTTTATATTCATGAAGAACACAAAAAGATATATTTATCAATCATCATTATCACATCGACGGATTTCTGTTGCAAAAACGTTGATGGCAATTAATAAAATTCAGCATTCTACAGAACATTACTATCCTACAATAAATAATAGTACAGGTTAACTTTTTTCAGACCTTTGCGTGTATAGTTCTGTACTGAATGGATGAACAAATAATATTTTTTTATTATTTTTTTTATTTATTATTTTTTTATTTATTTATTTAACGCCCAGAGGGCTTTTACATGTGGGTGGTACAAATTTAATGACAGTTTTGAAACATAAGAAAGAAAAGAAAGAAATTATAAAAATAAAATTACATAAGTATATGCGAGAAACAAAATTAAAAATAACAAGAACATAAATTAAAAAATACAGCGATTTGACTGGTTTACAAAATATAACTTCCATTTAGGAATAGTATTGAAATAGGTCTTTTATATAATTTAATTGAATAATGATTTCGCTTTTGTCAGGAAGCTAATGCTACGTATACACGCTTGTCACAAGTCGCTTGCTCAAATGCTTGGCAAGTATAAGCAAGTCAAACGTGTAATATTTTCATACTTTCGGTCTTGCTTTTTATTATATTAAACAATATAATATTTTCTTCTCTCTTGGCTATGATCGATACTTCTTTTTTTTCCTAAGGCTTTGCATATGTGTTCGCAGGGATGGAAAATTCCTCCCCTACAACACATAAGCCTCCATGAAAATTGGACCCTTAATTTCTTTGATAACTTCAGAAAGCTACTTAAAGCCCTCTTGTACTGTATATCTTTATAGACATATGTACTTAACTAATTAATACGTTATTTACGAAATTGAACGCAAATATTTTCGTATTTATATTGTAATTAAATTCCATCAAACGTTGTGTAATTTTTTGATTTATGATATAGGATTTTAATTACTTTCATTTTTGTGGTAACCCTCTTGGTTCTGATCGAGGCGTTGAGTTTCAAAATTTACTTGGTCTTTCCATTGCAAACCTAGACTTAAATGATTTCTCTGAATGAGCTAGCTTTCCTATTGTAACTATTCTGATTTCCTACACCCTAACAAAGTCGTAGTTAAACGCTGATAAAAGATATTATACATGTTTATTTGGACAGGTAATTAAATATAACTCAAATGGTTAATTGTTAGTAAGTTTGATTTTGATTAACTCTTGTCTGTTTGGCGCCACTCCTTTATGATTCTGCTGCTATAAGGTACATGTAAAGAATGATTTAGTAGGTTAATGTAATTAGTTAATTGTATATTTGACGAACTCAGAATAACCCTTTGCTAGCAAAATTTGGCTCCTATCCTCCAGCAAGTAAACGAGATGATCGTGAGTCAACAAGAAATTCGTACAATCTTTTGACACGGCTCTTTGATTGATACCTAAGTTATCGCGTCCCAAAAAGCCTTCCACGTCATCATGCACTGCCTTCAAGTCTTCCCTCGGGTCCCGAAACCTCCAAATTCCATCTCCTCCAAGGTCTACTATTTACTTAGGGCGAACCGGTTTCGTCCTATATACAATCATATACTCACGGTTGGTGTGGACTTACGGGTCGTGAATCCTCATTCCACGTTTAAAAGAGAATGCGAGAGTGGTCTACCGACCTAAATGCAAGCTGTATGCAGGTCCGCATTCTCCAGTAAACAGTACATAAGAAAATATATATGTATACATACGTTTTTGGGAAGGGTTTATAACTTGCAATACAAGGCTATTTACCTCGCATCCCAAGCTCGGATCTCGCACAAAGAGTTCTGCGAAACTCTAAGTTTGGTTACCGAATAAATACGTACTAATAAGGTTATACTAATAAATACTAGTAGAATAAGATATTATTTGATAGTTTGTTTTGGAGAGCTATCGAACTCCAGGCTTTTGTTTGTTTGGTTTTGACGTTTTTATTTAAGAGAATCGTCATCTCTATTTGGTTTTGGTTAATGGTCTTGTTATAGGAGCGACCACTGCCTCCTATTGGGTGAACTGTATTTGTTTTAAATTTTACCTCCAGGGTTCAACATTAATTTTGTTCATCCTATCCCGTGATTTCTCAATTGTTTCAAGTAGTTGATTGCCGCATTAGAGAGTACTCGACTCTCAAATGTCTCAGGCAACTGATGGGGTTTTGTATGAGCACCCAATCAATAACATTCAAATGTTTTGTATAATTATTCGATATAAATCTTACTAACCCGTGATTTTTCAATTGTAGATTGTGAATGGTAGGTAATTGTAAGCACGCAGCTTCTAGCTGTTTCAGGTAACTAATAAAAATCTATGCGACTATCTAATCAATGGTATTCAAATGTTTCATGTAATATTTTGATATAAATCTGGCTAACCCATGATTTTTCGATTGTTGTTTGTGAATGATCCATATCGCTGCACATTGCACAATGACATCCTGATGATTATCCTTATAACTCTAATAAACTTTCTAGTTACGGCCAAGGTCGTTTCCAAACTATGCGGTTGGCCCAGATCTTCAGCGTCTCTATTTGTAAACAAATCGAATAATATAAACACCTTCTTTGACACACTAACCTAGATGCGAGATTGTTTATTTAAGAAATATTTCTACCTCTCCTTGTAATTCAGTTATGTTACCTTTTATTGTGCATAGTTAATTAAAATATTTTTAATTCCTTTTGAAGTTAAACTATTTATTTCATTTTTTGAACACAAATTTACTAAGAGGTTAAGTGAAGAATAAATATAAATATATATATAAGTACACATATCTCGATTGTCAAAATACGTTAAATAAGATTACATATATTAATAAATAAATATAAAATATATGATTCTACATAGTCTTGAATATTAATAAATACATATTTTCTTTTCAATAATATAGATATGTCCATGAGTAGGTATTTTAAATCGTTACCATTCCGATGTTTTGATTAATAAATAAAATACATATATATAAATACATTACATATATATTTATTCTTTATATACAATATATTACTTTATTTTATATAAATAAATACATAATATACATATATTAATGTGTAATGCTTTGTTTTGTTGTTTTTTTTTTTAATAATTTAATTGATATACCATAATCAGCTGTATCTCCTCACTCCTAGGTCCTGAAAATTATTTATAAAAGGAAAACTTACCCCCCACCAAGATTTTTCCAGTTGGGTGCCACACAACAAAATCTAGTCGAAGAAAATCCTACCTAATTAATTGTATTTTTCAAATAAATTCAAAATTAATCTTTTCGACTATTTATTCCTATTTAATATTTTATTCTTGCTCGATTCATATAAATTAGCTGATATTCAAAATTCGTGATATAGATGTGCCGGAAAATTATAAATTATTTAGGTCGAACTATTTTTGTTGTTTTTATTCCTTTTTTAATTTTTTTATAAAAATTTATAAGAAAATTCATTCCGAATTGCGCAAACTTTTAATTATTCCGATTCTGAATAAATTAAATATCTGTTTAAAACTTTCTTCTAAATTTCACTGTTTTCACCAATATTTTAAAGTATCTACAATTATTTTTTTTTTCGAATTGTTACTTTTAGAACAAAGGTTTGAGCGTTTATTATTATTGAATCCTTTTTTTTTGTTTTTGTGTTTGATTGATGCAAAATTATAATCTATTTTTAAATATTAATCCGCGAACCCGTTCACTCTAGATTAACGATAAAACTCTCCATTAAATTCTAATGTTTTCACTTTGAATGAAATAATTATTTTTAAATTTAAATAATTCACTTTTAACACTTTTTGCACTATTCACTTTTAACACTTTTAAGCACTTCACACTTTACTTTTAAAGCACTGAGTTTAAACTGTATTTATTTTCACTGTTTGATTTAATTTAACTGGCTTATTAAATTTCACTGACTCTAGCACTTGTACTTTTCACAAAATTTTCCTAAGTCGGGGATTCAAAATTTAACACTTAAAGATTTTTCACTGTTAATCCTACCAAAGACGTAGTACTGCCACGTAACAACTTTTCGAATCCTCGGCGCGACTGCTGAAAACTGGTCTGCACCGTCATTTTATACCCTTCTCAGATTCCAAAAGACGTATCTGAATTTCCTCTGATGATCGATTCCATCTTTTACCAACTCGCAAATCCGAACATCCCTGCCATCAATATCGATTGTGCTTCCATAAGATGTTCTGCTTTCCGGCTCTGGGTGGTGGTCAATTTCCATCTCACAACTCTAAATCGATAGGGTCCGAATCGGGTAAGTCCGCGTTAGTCGCCCAAGCTTTCTTTGTCCTCCGTTCATACAAAATGTAGTTAAAATCTCATGATTTTGCGTTCCTTTTTTTTCCCAATTCGCGATAGGTCCGTCCTCAATAACATATATATAGATCTCAATTTTATGCATCTCATGCGAAACATGATTAAATCCATGGCGAAATCTTTACTATGCATTTTTGAATTTCGATTTGTCTAAAATCTACTTAATTTTATTGTCACCTATATGAGCTTTTCCATTTTCTCCCGTACCTTCTTCCTTTATGTCGTAGATTTGAATTTTACCTTCTCCCTTTGAATTTTATATTATTAGCGACGTTTTCTTACACAAATTTCTTCTTTATTCTTATCTTATTTCTCATAACTCTATAACTAATTATTTTCCAAGTCGTATTTATTTATTTCACGGATAAATTTGAATTGTATCACTTTTCTCCACTTGGATTATTCTTTATCTCCGTTCTTTACCCTTCTTTTTATCTTTCTCTCACTTTTCCCGATGTGTGTGATCTCCAGGAAAATTTCATACTTCATCTATTATTAATTAATATATAATTCTCCACACTTCTATGGAAGATATACCTAATTAGACTCTGGGATATCTGTCACTTTTATTGTCTGACCCAATCTCCGCCCATTCTCCATCCCTCACTTACAAGATTTCACATAAATTATACGTCTGGACATATGTTTACGTCTCAGATTTTATGTACTACGGCCGTAAATTTAGTTTAATTTTGGAGCCATTAGTTTTAATCTCTTTTGCTTTAAATAAACATTCCATAAGGTCCACGTTAAAATTAATCGTCTCTCCAATCGTTTATTACCTTAACGTAAATAAAAATCATGTTCGGATTTCGATTGTTTATATTCCAAAATACACATGAGACTGTCAACCTTTTATCTTGTTTCGATCCCTCTGTAATCTTGTGTAACTTTAATATCTATCTACCCTGATAATCATGTAAAATGCCTACGTTTCCTGAATTTAATCTATCGCTATATGTTTAGTTTTATTGCCTTCCTATGGTACCCTATTTTCATATCCCTAGGACCTTTGTGGTAGCTCAAAATCTCTGTATTATCACTCCGTTCAGTCGCTCCACTATTTCTAAAATGTCTATTTTAATGCGAGATTTTCATTCCCAAATTGATTTTCCAATATGTCCGCTTCATCTTAAATTGATAACGATTAATTTCCATTGTTTCCAAAACTCTCACCTCTCTTTAGTACGATTTTTTCGAACTCGACACCCTACTTCTATCATAAATAATTGCACTACAGTTGAAAATTCCGCCAGTAGCTTTCCTTCGCTTTTCCCGTCCTTTTTTTATACTATCAAGCTTATAATTTTTCATTGCATTTTTGTGTGTGCGCTTTACAACGTGTAAAACTTCCAAAGCCCTCGATTTCAATGGTTCGATACCCCATAAATGTCTCAGTCATTGTAAACATTCCCAGGAGTTTGTCACCTTGAAAGTCGATGCTTACCCTAAAGTGCGTTCACTTCTAATTTCTGTGGGAATCGAAATGTCGTTAATTATCTATTTTAATGTCGGGTCCATAGTTCATTTCTTTGTCTTTCGTAGACACACTCCCCTCCGTTCACTGATTGGTTACTCAAAATTTTATAGCTTTTTGTTCAGATCTATTGGTTGACAAAATTCAATGCTTATTTTGAAGCCTCAAAAGGGGAATTCCTAGTCGTTCCTAGACGATTTTAATGACCTCTGTGTTTATGCTATAGAATCTCAACATAATTCCAACTATTACAGGTGCCTACTGAAAAACAAACTGAATCAATTTTAACCTCAACAGATGTCGCTAGAATGACGGTTTTCATAAATAATTTGTATATTTTTTTGCAGCTATGGTTTATCTGTTTTTTTTTTCACTGTGATTTAAAGCCTTTCATCACAAACGTCAACATCTACTGAAATATTGTCACTGGTTAATAAAGTTTGCAGAGGAAATATTTTTAAGAGCTTTTGTCAATGTTCATTACTGGAAGTTTAAGTTCATTAAAATTATGTGACATAATAATTAAATGAAATAATAACAATATTGTATTGCTTATTCCATTTTAATACAATTTACGTCAAACGGCACAGAGCGAAAACGGCATGCATCCGTCGCCAGTTCGGATGTTCCACTAATGAACATAAATAAACCATTCTAATGAACGTGCTAACGTATGGATGCCTCGTAAGCGTTTGCCGCAAAGATCTATGATTTGTGCACAAAATACACACCGGCCCGAACGGCGGCAAGCGTTTATAAGTCTATGCAAGCCAAGCCAAACGCCCGATCTACACGTTCGAACTTGTGAATGCTTGCCGAGGCTTGGCAAGCGTGTAGCACCACCCTAAATAATGAAACAAAAAATAATAAAGAGAACATTGTCGAATTGAATCGCGATTCTAAATTTAAACGGAAATTATAGTTTGAAACTTTTGGTACTGTATCGGTGTACACAAATACTTTCAAACGTGTCCTCTTTAAAATTATTTGTTTGTAAGCCTGTACGACGTACGTACATGGCATATTTTCTGCAAATAAATTAATGGTAATGAACTCAACCCAGAATGACACTACTGCCCATTTCTAAACCTAGAGTGGGTCGCTCAAATTAATTTATTTAAAGTAGTCACCTTCAACATCTATTCACGATGTCCAGAAACTCGTGGTACAAGTGGAAAACTGCTGAACCTAAATCACAGTTGAGTCGATTTTGTGGTATATTTTATTTTTCACTTTAGTTTTTAATAAATCTTAAGGTATTTTTAGGTCAATTTAAATACATAAAATCAGTCGTTAAGAGGTTCAGCTGTTTGATAAAAAATCAACCACTAAAAACAAAATGTTTTCTAACGTCTTTTAAAATTAAAATAAAACTTTTTTGTTTTGTTTTGACTGGGGATTGAACCTTCCTACCCAGGCATTGGAGTCGACAACTCTACAACCGAACCAAATCCCGATTGGATAAGACTGACATTTATTGCGTATGTTAACTGTTGTAATGTCGAATTTCCGAGTAATGCGTACATGTCCGCGATTGCCATCAGTCTATCGATGTCGGGAAGTTGGTGAATTTCCACTTCCAAGATAAATTCATATAGATGAATTTAAAAAAATCAGATCTAATAAAAAAAAATTGTTCTTTATGATATGTGATGTAGGTACCTACATATAAAGGTTATCGGTGTATAACTTATTCTAGGCTCTATAATATTCTAGGCTCCCACTGTAAGGTTCTAGTCACATGCACTAGGTACGTACCAGCTACCTGTCATGGAAGGAGCACCTGTTATTAGAATGATTCGCACAATATCGCTTGCGGTCAAATGAACTAAAATCCTTTACCTCTATTATTTTGTAACGTCTGAGAAACTAAAAGTCTCACAAAGGCGTGGGAGAAAAGGTGTTCTCTAAAGTAAGTCACTCGTTCATCAGACGTCTGCGCAAACAAAAAATACTTAAGTTATCGTGGGAACATTCATTTTTGTATATTTTAGAACATTGTATACAATCCGATTTGCGTTATCAAGTACCTACATACTTAATTAGGTTTCTCACTACCAAAGTTATATGTTTTGCAGAGCCGACGATTTGTAACTAGTCGTTATATATTTGATAGCTTTCGAACGAAGCTTTTGATAGGTACATTGTTTCACAAACAAAAAGCTTCGTTGGACCCGTTTGAAAGTAGGCAATATAAAAAGTTACAAATTCATGATTATTATGTAATAATTCATAAATCATACCCGCGAAAAATCAAGGGATATTATAATTTTAGGAGTTGTGAGCCGAAAATATTTACTAAACAATATTTTTCTTTGGATCATTGCCTTTCGTAGAGGCGATCAGAAATTTACCTTTCGAATCAACTGTAGTAAAATTAAAAATTACAACAACTGTCAAAAACTTAAACAGAATAAATAATAATAATAATAATAATATAGAATTATTAATATATTAATTAAAATAAAATAATTTTCGTATCTACTTTATCGCTTGCCTGAATGATTTTTTCCCACAATAAACTCTATTTTTGAAAATGACACAAAATAAATCTAAGGTCTAGAGTTCATTGAACTGGGGTTTTATTTAATTTTATTTTTTCGTATATACGGCATAACGTTGACATCGACAAAAGTAAGAATAGTGAAAGTACAAAAACTCAAAGGAAGGTATAAAGTAAAAAGTATAAAATGTAAAAGTACAACAACTCAAATAAAAGTAAAAGTATAAAATGTATAAGTACAACATCTCAAAGAAAAGCATAATGTAACAAGTATAAAATGTAAAAGTACAACAACTCAAATAAAAGTAAAAGTAAAAAATGTAAAAGTACAACATCTCAAAGAAAAGCATAAAGTAACAAGTATAAAATGTAAAAGTACAACAACTCAAATAAAAGTAAAAGTATAAAATGTAAAAGTACAACATCTCAAAGAAAAGCATAAAGTAACAAGTATAAAATGTAAAAGTACAACGACTCAAAGAAAAGTATAAAATGTAAATGTACAAGAACTCAAAGAAAAGTATAAAATGTAAATGTACAAGAACTCAAAGAAAAGTATAAAATGTAAATATACAAGAACTCAAAGAAAAGTATAAAATTCAAAAGTACAACAACTCAAAGAAAAGTTATAGACAGAATCACAACCGAAATATTCATTTTAATTATGACCTACTTCCATCATACTACGTTTGTTCAAAGATATTAATTTCTTTATTTATATTAAATAACACAAATAGGTTCCTTGTTAAAACGATCATTTGGCGCATTACAACTTGCGTTTATTATAATTTAAAGTTTAATTTCTAAATTACAGCACCCAGCGATCTCAAAATCAGAATATACCATATTATATACTTCGCAACTAACTATTTTTCTATTTCCATAATAATAAAATTTTAACGAGCTCTCATTTAGAAACGTGCTTTGTCACTAACAAATATTATTTTCAGTGTTTTTCTATGATCATCCATTAAAAGTGAATTAACCGCCATAAATTCAACTGTCACTGCCTAATACTTCCGCAGGCATATCCGAAAGTACTTATAAGAATAGACCGAGACATATTATTATAAAGACTACCCCTACAGAGGCAAAGAGACCAACAAAAGGCGAAAGGGTTCAATACGGAAGTGAAGGAAATTTGAACAAAACCTTACAGAAATAATATGTTTGTTCAGTATTTTAATATAAAGCTTTGAATAATAAAGCAGAGACCCAAAGGAGATACTGCTTTTTTATAGGTAGATAAATATAATAAGTGATGGAAGGGTGGATATTTTTATTTTGATTGACAAAATGAGAGGACATTTAAATTAGGTACGAGTTTAAACCGTGCTATTTCAACAGTCCCAACTGCTCCCAACCGTTTGCAGCCAGCGATACACTGGAATCCCCATTTGGGGTATGTTGTGAGGCTGAAGGCAGTGGGGATGTGAACGAGACGAGGAGAGGAAGATGGAGAGGTATCTGGATATTTAGATCTGGTCACCAAACACGGCCCAAGCCATTTCAAGTAACGTTTCAATTCTGAATGGTGGTCTTATACCAGGGCGATACTGAGAGTTTCTTCCACTCTGTAAAGTTCCGCAAGCAAATACGCACGACTGGATTTGAACCCGCGACCTCCATCTTGCACAGTCGAGAGCCTTAACCATCGACCACGGAGGCCGTCTCATATCTTAATAAATAAAGCATAAAAAAAACAATTTACAAAACTTTATTCCACATTTATTTTTCTCCGACCGGACCAGTTTCGGACAGTCACGTCTATCTTCAGAATGGTACATTTTAGCTTAAAACTTTGGTATTGAATTAACCGGTTCCGTGATATGAAAATTCAACACACTTGAATCTTGTTGAATTTTCATTTTGATTTCATGAAAATTCAACACACCTCCAAAAAATTATATAGAGTAGTTACCTATGTAACCTATTTAACTTAGTTTTTGTTTCATCACTTTTCACGACTTCATATCACTTTTTGGAGGTGTGTTGAATTGTCATTTTGATGACATACCCGGTCACCGAATGAACCTCCTACACGGAAAATTTCAAAATCTGTAAGTACATGGCACAGTACATGGAGAAAAATGATGCTGTTAAAAAGTGAAAGCATGTCATTTATAATAATAAAATTTCAGCATTCAGAATGTATCTAGAACACGTGTTCTTTTCCTAACAAATATCATGAAGGAATGCGACAATATGTCAATGTCAACATTTGTGTGAACACGTATTCCGCCGTCCCCATAAAACATTTGCTTTTAACTTAGGGTTTCTGTCAATACATTCGTTAAAGACCTGCAGTCCCGTTTTTAACAAGAAACGAATAATTAGACCAGATTCTTACTAAATTAACAATATTTTATATTAATAAGTTTTCTCGGTGTAAAGTCGGGAATATCTCTATTACTAAGATAAATTCCATTTCAAGAAACTCAAATAATTTGAACTATTAAAAATTAACGGTAACTTAACCCTAAATCAAATAGTCGATAAAAGATGTTCCAGCGTTCGGGACACGTGTTACGCAAAAAAACTGATTTCAATCAACATTTACCAAAGTAACCCTCTACAAAGCATCCCTTGTATAAAATTAGCTGTTTGCTTTCATTCCAACTTTCTCCAAGCCAGAGAATCCGCCATCTACATAAAATGGCCTGTTGTAATAGAAATGGATGGCAACCTCCCCCTCCCCCTCCCCCTACCCCGCCAACAGACATACCAGGGGCGGGCTTCCGGTGCCGGTGGCCTAGATTTGTTCCCTTCCTTCCTTCAGATGTGGGTCACCGTGACCTCGTGTTGTCTTGTGCGCCTTGTTCGCCTTGTGCAGACTCCCGATATCTGGAGTATAAGATCTTAGAACAGGGTTGCCTACAACTTAAACAAACACTTAAAATAGTTTATTTTAATTATTTTTATAATTTATAAACATTGTTTTTTTCGATTTTTCGTAACCTTGAAAAAATCGACGTCATGTTAGTTTTTCTCTTGTTGTTGAGTAAGCCATGTAATTTTTTTACTAGCCCCCGCAGGAGGTCCTGAGTAAAATAATTTCACTCGAGGCCTATGTCATCTTTGGGGATACTGTGTGGGTGGTATTTTAAGTAAATAAAGGAGGCGTAGTTCTGGGAAGGAAAGTGTATGAATTCATCCCTCTCTCTGCGATGCAAGGCGTTGGTTCGAGAAAGTCCGTCTGGAGAGGTTAAAGGGTATCCCTAAGCCGTACTCTCCTAATCCGACACTCCACGGAGTAGGTGGACAGATCTCAGTTTGTTCCAACTTTTTTAAATTCCTTTCAAGGTTTGCAGGTCTCTGGCGCCACTGGGTGGATTGGAGTGGAGGGTGGATTATTAGCACAGAATTCGAATGGCAAACGAAAACAATTTTTTTTTTTTTTTTTTTTTTTTTTTTTTTTTTTTTTTTTTTTTTTTTTTTATATATTCAATAATATTATTATTGGGTTTATAAAAACAGTTTATTTTTAAACTAATAAAAAAATAAACAATAAAAAAAAAAAATAAAAAAAAAAAAAAAAAAAAAAAAAAGAAAACAAAAATGATTGAAATTGATATTTTTCAATCAACGATATAAAGTCTTTTTCGCTAAGTAGATATATTTAAATATTTATTTATCCTATTAACAATTTTTTAAACTTTTCCGATGATTTTCCCACCATTTCATTCCCATTGTCATCGAATTAATTTCGGTCGACCGTACACCCGTCTTCTCACGCTAAAGTCAATAGCTTCTACGCACAGTACCTACCCAGTAAACAGTCCCACGCGTTTTCCCGATATCCACCCCTAACGCAGCGCAACTCACCCCTGAACCCAATGCCCACGGCGACCGTAGTACTAACGCCGGCGATAGTAAAGCTCATAGTAATAATACGTGTAGTAGTGAGTTGTAAACCGATACATCGACAAACAAAGACCAATACATTTGTAGTGGTCGCGTAGAGTTACCCTTCACTAATACAGGCAAGGGGGCAATGAATGAATGGTATTGAACAGCGCCACGTGAGCGGGGCCTCCTCTCATTCGACCACCGCCCGTGCACGCGTCGACACGTTTCTTCGACACACGCTACACGCGCGCCAACCTGGAGCGCTTTCCGCCCGCGAAAACTCTAAAAACTTTTCCGCAATAAACTAACACTAAATTTTAATTTAAAAAATCGAACACTAAATACGCATATATTTCCATAGAAAAAAAACTTATTGAAAAACTTTTCGATCGTTCTTTTTTATGATTTGAATATATTTTCTTGAAGTGCAAGTGATAAGTGACCTACGTCTTGACACGTGTCGCTCATTAGCGTTGAAACGACGACACAAGTTCAACACAGTTTTCTTGACCTTTCTTTGGAACAAGTGAATAATAATGAACTGTTAATCAATAACATTTAACCTTACTTAATAATAACGCAATTACGATATTATTAGAAATCAATATAAAATTTGGAAAAACTTTTGTGCGTTTTAAAGAAAAAAATTGTGTTTCCGGAATAAGTCACTTTATGTGACAGTAATAAATATCTTTATATATTGTGAGATATTTTCGAAATAATTGCAAAGTTTGAGCCCCAAAAAGGCGGAGCCCTACTTCGTCGCTCCCTACAAAGGTGGCTTTCCGCCCAGTCCAGTCCGGCGGCATCACGCTGGAGTACGGGTCGGGCGAGGGTGCGGTGGGCCATGGCGTCCCCCCGGAGCCATGGGGCTACACCCCGCACCAGCAGCAGTGGGCGCCCCCCGCCAGGGCCAGTAAGAGAACGCACTCGGAGAGCGATGATGGGGATGAGTTCTCGGAGGAGTCTAGCAAAGACCAGTGAGTGAACATTTTATAAAAGTTTTTCTTTTGACCCATTTGACACAAATTCAGTCTTGAAGAGTTTTGAATTTAGCTCTAGCAAATTGGTACGCGGTTCAAGAAATCAAATAAAAAATACCCCAAACTTTTTAACTTACAGTTCGACATTCCAAGTAGGCGTGCAAAAAACCTATGCCAAAAATATTCTGGTTTATCGTCTCAAAAAAGACAAAAGGGCAAACATCTCACTCAAAAAACAAGAGCAAAGCAAATAGTCAAACCAAATAAAGGTACGTGTACTAACATTGGACAAAGTAGATCTGAATTTTTAGTTTTAAAGTCATACAACAAACTTCCATCTAGCATCAAACAAATTAAATCAATTAACAAGTACATTAAGGACGGGTTGTTTCGGAGAATTTGAACAATTCATCAAATTTCAACGTTCATTTTTGGGTTCTGTGAAAGACTTATTCAAGTTCTGTTTTTATATCATTGTAGGCTAGTTGCTTGACAAAACTGAAATAAAAACAGAACTTGAAAAAATCTTTCACAGAACTTGAAAATGAACGTTGAAATTTGATGAATTGTTCAGATTCTCCGAAACAACCCGTCCTAAGTTACATAGTAGTTACTGAAAAACTCTACCTAAACTATGACGTTGAACTAGATATAAATTCGCCGAGACCCCACCTAGTGAGGAGGACTTACAAATATATGTTTTAAATTAAATTAATAAAATTTTCTGTCATGTGTAAAATTATTTTTTTCTCAAAATCCAATAAGATTTGTTTTTTATAATTTCCAACTTCATTTTTTTTATAGAATTGTCAGAGGAAATAGTGGTACACTTTGGAATTGGTCGAAAAAACTCATGTTTTGGCTTATCTTAACTTTAACTAAAATAAGTCACAGTTCTTAGTAATTTCTTAAGAATGTTAAAAAACGGAAATGAATATTTTTTTGCGTTTTTACAGCTTAGCGTATTTTCATATGATTCAATAAAGCGCCCTTTATACATAGTGAGCTTATAAATTATTATTACTCTTCAAAATGGATAAACACTTAAGCAAAAATAAAAACAAAAAATATATATGCGTAGAAAGGGCGAGATTTATTAGTAGTTCGTTAGTTTTCGTTGGTCCTTCGTCGAGATATATTAAAAGAAGTGAGGATGGATGTGCTAATCAATCATAACCTTCCAGATGCACCTCCCCCGGCGATGCGGACTCCTGCCAGATGATGTCGCGCAAGAAGAGGCGCGGCGTGATCGAGAAGAAGCGCAGGGACCGCATCAACTGCTCGCTGACCGAGCTGAAGAGGCTGGTGCCCACGGCGCTGGAGAAACAGGGCTCGGCCAAGCTGGAGAAGGCCGAGATCCTGCAGCTCACCGTGGAGCACCTAAAAATGTTGCACGCTAAAGGTAAACATCGTGCTTATGGCCTCTGTCTTATAAACACGGCGTTTTCATGGCGTAGGTATTGTTAAACCGGTCATAAACTGGCCTTAAGGCTCCGTTATAAGATTTTGAAAAGACGAAGACGATTATTGAAGACTCTTTGAAAGGGAGATATACAAATACGAATGATGAAATTTTTGAAAGCGATATTATAGCATTTAAAGATACGTGAATTTTTGCATACCTATGGCATGTTTAATTAGATTTAAACAGATCCAGATGTGTTTTTTATTATTATTTCCAAAAGGTTTTGGGTTCATTGCTACACGATTTTGCTATTTTGAGAAGAAGAGGTACTGTTTAAGTTAAACATATATTTTTAGTCCTCCTTTCTAGGAGATGCTGTGCTGAGGCGAACTCGGTTAGAGTTACATTAAAAGTTTTTCAGTGACTTTAAACCTAGTTCAATTTAATGGTTTAGATTAGAGAAGTATTTTCAGCAACTTCTGTACTTATCGAAGGAAAAATAGAGAAGATATACTTACTTTTTCATATATTAGACACAACAGGATTAGATACATTTATTTAAAACTTTATACTTTATACGTTTTACAGTTGTATTCTCCCCCAGCGCAGGTTACAAGTAACTGAGATTTTACGTTTCCTTTCATCTAAAGGTGCAAAATATTACTTTCTATAGATGAGGAAGTAACAGGATTTCACTTTTTAGAACATCCCTTGTCCTTATTACGAATTTCACAGTTGGAGATTTTTTAGTTCTCACAATGGCAGGTAGGATTTTCATAATAATAACATCACTTGTATAGATTGTTACGGTTCCGTTAGGTTTTACACTTTCGATGCTATTTTTTTTATTCACTTTAAATTTCCTGTAAAAAACCCTAACATTCACAAATTTCCGCTGTTTGTCGTATTCCATAAAACCGAGGAATAACCTGTTCCAATGCAACGTTACAACCAAAAATTTCATTTCAACTTAATTTACATTAAAATTACAAAGTTTCCGATAACCAATTTTAATAGAGTCCACTTCATTGTACAGACTTATATTTTAATATGGTCTTCTTCAATGCACGGACTTATATTTTAATACAGTCCTCTTCACTGTAGACACATATATTTTAATACAGTCCACTTCACTGTACAGACTTATATTTATATTAATAATTGATAGTAATAATATAAATATTATTCTTCTTAATTTTCTTCGAGTTTAAATATTGTATCTACTTACATTATTTTTTCCCTTGTGTCCTTCAAAAATTTTTGTGGGTTTTCAAGTATTTTTGTTTGAAACCCAATCAGTTGGCAAACGGGGAAAGTAAACAGGAAGCAATCCTTTCGTTTTCCTAAGCTCGCCCTGCTGACCCTTATTCCCAGGATTCTCAAAAAAATACATCAGATGCTGTGACAAAAAAACTGTTGTTTCCCCCAACATCTACACGTCACACCCGCTGTGTCTTATTTTGGACCCAAAACCTATTTTAGGATCTAAAACAAAATTAAGTTTTTTGCTCTCGACGCCACGAGCAGTAAACGCATCAATCCAACTGTTGTTATTTCGGTTTTTACTGTATGAAATCTATTTACAGACTTCAGTTTTATGTTTAAAACTTTATTTTATAATTCTATTTTTTTAACGTCGTTTAAAAAACAAAATAAAAAATTATATTAACCTCGATCAACTGCTGGAAGGTTGGAAGGAATAAATTTCACCACCAACTTTTGTAAGAAATTCACCATATGTTCTGAAAATATAAGAATAACTTATTTTTAATTTCAGGCTGATACGTAGAAACACCCGCAATTACATTGTTTAATAAACAATAGGTTTTAATTACACTTTTTAGATAAATATTCGTGTGCATTAATGCCTTCTTCAAAAGAGTGAGATTATACCTATGACCTGTGACGATTCAATAACTTACAGCTTAGGTATTCAATTTATATTTAGTTAACAGTTTTTATATTGTGTATATATTTCAGAAAGGTCCACTAAACTCAGCAATGAAAATCGACAACAATCATGTTCATATTTTCTATCCACATTTTGGTATGCTTTCAACCTTGTTCTTCGGGTATTTCAATGGAAGATGCTCCGAGGAACAAACGTCACTGATCCCTTGCACCGGTACACAGCCGAAAAATATGCCAAACGCGCGCTCACATTTGTACAAAGTTGATATCTGTCAAATGTTTCTACGACACATTCAGCTAGGCTGTGGAATGATGTGCAGGCCTCTGTGTTTCCTTCCTCCTACACAATGGATCTCTTCAAGACCCGGGTTCACTCCTTTCTTTCCTCAAAAGACCCTCATCAAAGATGGCTACATCTCCAAGAACTCCGGTGTTAATATAAAAAATAATAAAACTAGGCTAAGAAAGAAAAAAACCTTCGAGTAAATTATACCGCAAACAATACCAGTAAATAAAAAGCTCGTTTTTGCCCATTTTGAATGTGATATAAAAAAAACTCTTACTAACCATTAGCACTTCCGGGCTGGTGTGGGGGAGACACCTGTTACTCCGATATACCTGGTATCTAGTGAAGTACAAACACATTCAGAAAAAGGTTCATTCATGACAATGACGTGCAAAATTAACACAGGAACTGGAAAGATCTTTTTGAAAACTTTTTAAGGAACAAGATTTATTAGAATGCAAGCAAGTATTTTTGTTTTGATTTTCAGTATCTGGTAAGAGGCGGAATAAATATCCTTTTGATAGCAATAAATCACTATTTTCAGTTTGTCGGTTATGCATTAGATATCAGGTGGTTTTCAACATGCTGTGGTTAGTGTTTATGGTGATATTTTAATGGGTTTAGGTACCTGTAAAGTGGTATAATACTACGTTTCTAACTTATGGGTTAGAGTTAGAACGCATAAACACCCCCATGTCCGTTAATAATTATTTATAAAGCCTTTAATGCCGGTAGTACATAGTAACAGTAGATTGAGAAAAAGTGGTTTTTGCAGTATCTACCTGTCTGACTAATATAATCGTAAATTAAGGAAACATTAAAAAAAATAGTTTTTAAAATTAAATTATAAAAAATGGAGTTCTACTATGTAATTCAGCATGATTACAATAAATAAACATTTAATTTTTTCCCCGACAAGGGAGACTTACTTACCATTTAAGTAGGTATTCATAGGTTAATCCTGCAACGTGCGAAGTAAAAACTTTCAAAAGAGACAAACAGCCTCCGTGGTCGAGGAGAAAGACTCTCGACTAGTAATTCATAGGTCACGGGTTCAAATCATGACACGCGCAACATTTTTTTTTTATTAATTTGCGTTATTTCACAATTTTTGTCATTTAAATGTGAATGATACTCTCAGTGGTGTAAGACCACCATTCATAATTGAAACGTTGCTTGAAATGACCTAAGCCATGTTTCATAACCAGATCTGAATAGTCAGGTACTTCCCCACCTTCCTCGTCCTCCTCCCTATGTATCTCCTTCCCCTGACCAGTCACAACTACCTTCAGCCTTACAACATACCCCATATGGGTATGCCATAGTCTCACTAGCTCCACGTGTTCGGGAGCGGTTGCAGCTCTTGTGCGGTATTCACGTAAAAAAACTCACTCTCATAAATAGCGTGATTTCTAATTCCTAGTATCCTTGTTAATTATTAAACAGCCAACCGAAAGCTCTGCAAAAGGGAACAGGTCGGTAAACCGTTAGGAGATTTCTGTCTTCCGGTCTACAGTATGTTAGTAAGGTACCTGCGCAGGTCACGGTGACTACACAACACCCTCTGTAGACCGGACCAATCACTACAACAGTCCTACCATTTAGGCCCCATGCACATCCTGCGAAAGCTTTCAAGGTCAATCTTTACCCAATTTTGGAAGTTGCGGTCAAAATTTTGCATAGCGAACTTCCACTGAAAACACAACAATGCACTCCACAGATTTTCACACTCAACTTTGCAGGCGTCCAAGGGAGGAACTTTTGAATAGACGAAAAATCAAGATTTTTATGTTCGTACGCTAGCGAGGCCACTGATAACAAATTAAGCGTATCAAGTTGTAGTAAAACTTATTTAAAGAAATATAAATATATATATCGGTGAAAGCATACAAAACACAACACAGTTTCAAATCGGAAAAAAAGGGTGCAATAATTTAATATTTATATATTGTTACCTTTTTGGGTAGGTACTAACCGTCGCTAAATTTATAGTAATAATAATAAATTGTTGTGTTTTGTAAATCTCATATCATACAATTATTTTTAATTCAAATATATACACAAATTTCGAATACCTATGGTATTCGACCACCCTACGAACATGCCCGTATTTATGATACGGACATGTTCGTAGAGTGGTCGAAAGGGAAGTTTTTTTTTTTACATAAACCTATGTATTAATAAAGTAAATGTATTATTATCAAAAGCTTCACAAAACACAACACAGTTTCTCCTCGAAGGAGAACAGTGTGAAATAGATTGTGGCTTTTTTACTCTAAGCTCTATTTTAGTAAGCTTTAAGCTTTCGGCTGTTAGCTCCGTTATAACCGCTCCTCTCTCTTGTGTAACAGAAAGGCGGGTTACAACAGAGTTCTTAACGGTAGGAACAACTTGAATTCCACAGTTGACTTGTAATAGGCCTGCAAAAGTGTATCAAATAAAGCGGTAATTTTCAAAAAATCATAAAGCGCAAAATCCCACCTTCAATAAAGTTTAATCATAAAGCAGCCAACACGATTCACTGCGGTTAACTTGATGGCCCATGAAAATTACAGCATAGAAGAGCTTACTGCGATAATATTGTTTGTAGTATCTACATTACATGCAATCATAAGAAATGTTCTCTGTGATTTACTTCTTGATATTCTGTGACTGGTTCCTTGTGGGAAATAACGTAGACTGGTTATTGTTTATTATTGATAAATAACTGGAGCGTAAATAACAAATCTGGTTGGAGTTGGAACCTAATCGTAATACAGGTATCTGCCTCAATACATGCTAGCCTAGTGAGGCAGAAACCTCAACTTATAACTACATCATCTTCAAACACAGCAAACTTATTTTGTGGCAACATTTTAACTGAAAATAAATAAAATAAAACATTTAATTTTAACCAATTTTATTATTTAGGTACAACCAACATATTTCGAAAGCAATGATCAGCTCTTCAATAAAAACTAAATTACAAATAGAGACTTAAATATGTATTGGAAAAGGGAAAATAGGGGAGGGGGGAGGGAGTCGTAATAGGGCATAGTTTACAACGGGAAAAAAATTAATACAGAGGAATTCAATAAAGAATTAAAAAAGATTTTCTTAATATGATAATATTTAAATTCTTCTTTACACTCAAAATATCTATACCATTATTTAAATCGCAATGATTTGTCTCCAATAAATGGTTAGTGGCAGGTCACCGAAAAAATGTTTTTCCATCTCCCCAAAGTAATTATAATATGCATTGTTGTATCTCGTACTAATTTAGTTGAACATTTAGGCGAAATTTCTACACAATTTTTTTATGCTGCTGTGGACTGTTTGTCAATATTTTTGTGTATTAAATCATAATTTGAAATTAGAATAGAATGATAGAATTACAAATCTATAAATATTACGACAAGAATTGCAAAAATATAAAGAGAAAAGCTATTTTTAAAGTAGTTTCGATAGGATTGTTTATTGTTGTTACTTTATCACTTTAATCGTCACTTTTAATAACCAGAAAATCACTTCACAACAACAACAGAACAACTCTCACATGAGAATATGTTTTTGATAAAACTACCCTTTATTCGCTAAGCTCCCGCCACCCGCCACCCGAAAGCCACCACCCACCCTTAGAGCATATTGTCCGCACTGCATTATGAGGGGAGCATTTAATATTGTAATAGTCAATTGCCTTTTTACTTGCCCCTTTCCCACGACCAACCCCAAAGTAAAAACCACCCCCTACCCCCTACTAAATGTAAATAATGGCTTTACTGCAAATCTACTTTCACACGGTTCCTGTCTACCTATACGGCGTATTATTACCTATACAGTTTCCAGTTCCTATATACCCACTGCCCACTTATGAAAAATAGAATTAATTGATCCCTGTTTAGTATCAAATGAATCAGAAATGTTTTATTCATCGTGAGTGTATGAGCTCATTACAAGCCTACAAATTTTGTGTTTTCTTCAAAACTTTTCTTCATTACTCTAAAAATTGATACTTTTTCAAAAACACGGCCCCCTAAAACAGATTAGAAATTATATATCATTTAATATTTATTCATATTATAAACAAAGGGTTAAAATTTTTACATACTAATAGAATTGGCTTTCAATTAAATAACTTTGAAATCAAAAAAAGTGTTATGAAATATTATTAATAACCGAATGTAATATTTTTAAATAGCCGTCCGAACCTTAATTTTTTTTTAATTAATACCTATAAGACGAATAAACACTTTCTCAGTTTCGAAAGACGTCAATTATTTAATTAAATAGTTTTTGATTTATTTTATTTAGATTTAAAAACATAGTATTTAATTAGGTTTCGAAGACCCTTGAAATTATGTAGCGAGCTGAAAATTACGTTATCTTAGAAATTCAAAGACAAAGGAGCTGTGCAAATTTTATGATGCCGGAGCTCCCCATAAAGTCACAATACACAAATGGACATGTAAGCTCAGTAATTGTTTTCTTCGACATGTTCGTACTTTAACACATGCACAATGTCAGATCACGACACATTCATACAATTTTGCTAATATATTTGTACGCACGTGTGTAATTTGACTATAGTCTCCTTTCTTATCTTCCCCTTTCATTTTTGCTATTCACCATCTTCTACAAGCAAAAATAGACCTTATGCCATCTCCTGAAAGAACGTTCTTCAATTCTTTCCGAGAAATCAACAAAGATCGATTTTACCTGCGCGGAACAAACAGTAGCGGAGGGGATTCCCCCATTTTTAGATAATTTATACTTCTTTGAAGTTGCGGAGAGATAAAAAACCTTTGGATGATTAATTATTTATAAAACAAGATTTAAAATTGCGATCAACTTTAAATATTTCAAAAACGGTCTACTTCATAGATATTATTTTTTGTGAATACCAGGAGCACATAAATTGAAAGAGATAACATAATATTATTTTAGTTAGGCAGGTAATTAAAAAAATTTCGCTCGCTGTCCGCAGGTGCGCGCGCATCGCCACCCTTTTCGGCGGAATATCCACCGCCTTTCCCACGGTTTGTCCCTCACATCCCTATCGCACACTCACACACTCCCTTATATTGTGTAAATTATACAGGTTAGTGACACACACTAGTGTGCGGGAAGGGAAGCCAATAATTCCTCGAGCACTTAGTAAGCATGCAACCATAAATAACAATGTTAGTCACTTCCTATCATTTACATAATGGAAACTAAAACATTGAAATATTGATAAACGCACTTCCTCTGACGGCAATGAGCCAAAGCTCAATTCAAATTTATAAACATGGATATTTGAACTCACAATAGTCTATCTCTACCTATAAAATTATCAATTATTTTAGGCATCGAAAGATGAGATCTGTCCTAGCGAAATTCGCAATTTCCTTCTGTCTGAAATTTCTGAGACGATGCAACTCTATTGAGCTCGCAATATCCTTTCCATCGTGAACTGGAGAGCTTCGAAATAGCCCTCTAGAAATACAACTAAGGACTGTATTGTTTACTTTTTCTAGTAGAAAACAAAAGTTTGTGGCACGGAACACTACTAGTCATTTTCAAATTTGGAACTGATTATGAGAAGAATTCAGACAATCGATAAAGTACCTACTTACAATATTAAGATATTTTAACAGAAAATTATTTTAATTGTCATTTTCAAATTTGGAACTGATTATGAGAAGAATTCAGATAATCGATAAAGTACCTAATTACAATATTAAGATATTTTAACAGAAAATTATTTTAACTGTCATTTTTAAATTTGGAACGAATTTGACCAACCCGTAATTTTTCACGGGTCGGCGTATATTTCTTAAAATTACGATATTAATTGCTATTAATATTTTACCATACATACTTTTCTCCATTTGTATTTTTTTAAACAATGTCCCCTTTTTCTGGTTTCAAGTAAACGTAAAAGCCACAGAAACACAAGAAATGCGTTAGTGAAGTAAATGTGGTCTATTTACATATCGCGTTACAGCCACGCTGCTTCCGGCATTAGAAAAAAAATTGACCCTCATTAGTAGCTGCTACCCTGGTTAGCGGTTGGCACTCTGAACCCGAGAAGTTAAATGAAAGGGCAAAAGCTATCGATATTAAATAAATATTTCAAAATTTTGTGTGTCACACGTCTTCTTCAAATTGTGCATCATTCTAGTAAATTTATTAATGGCAACACCTAAAGCGAATGATGTTCACCTAAAGTTTTTTTAATTGCAGCCATCGATAAAAGAAACAAATGAAATTACGGCATGGAAGCGTGCCGACCAGGGGGATATAACTCTGATCAAAAATTGGAACCGATATATTGTGACGTCTCACTATATCCACCAATGAAAAACTCTGAAATTCCACGGAATAAACTTTCAGAGTTTTTCATTGGTGTACAGTATAATAAGTAGGTTCGGAATGAGAATTGTACTGTCTATATATTGGCATATCTATGGTTTTTCTGGACCATTCTTTTTCATAAAAAAGCCCGAAACGAGTTGTTTATTTATGGTGCCGACTGTAACCGACCACCGAACAAACTGCACGGACTATCAAAGTTGGATCCAATGTTGATGATCGGTGAATGTAGGTATAGATAGAATGATAATGATAATGGTTCATGGCACATCTCTCTTGTTTCTTTTATCTACGATTCCAGCGTAATCATAATAGCTTTACAATGGGTATCATGCTCAGACCGCGAAATTTCAAGGTGCTTTCCTAAAAACTCCAGAGTCCAAAGTCCCTAAATAGTACCTTTTTTTAATTTTGCGTTCGGTTGTCGGTGTTGTATATTGTTTATTGTTGAAAGATGTATATTAAACTTACGATTTTTTTAACTTTATTTATGTACATAAATACTCTTTTCTTAGATTATAGGGAACATCACCTCCTGAAGTTTCGCGAAAAGAGCGTGAAACAATGTGTATTATTTAAAGATGCTCCTGGATGTATGTAACCTTCATTTCTATAAAATAACACCAAAGTTGAAACCTAGCACCGGGTCCACATCTTTAGCAGGGGGGTAACCACCTATACACCAATACAGTGCGATGTGCATTCACTTCGGCTAAACAAAGAGCTCTTTGTCGGAGTTTCCTGAATATCCGGATTTTTAGTCCAGCAGCGGAAGACTGCTTTTTGTATACAAAGGTTAAACTTTGTACCCCTCTGTCCTTACTTGACCAGTACACAAGTCTCTTTTTGCACAATCACGCGTAATGCTTACTATAACAATTCACTAAAATATTCTAACTAAGCTTTTTAAATTGGATTATATTTTCGTTAAAAAGCTTTGCCACAAATGTGCTATATTTATTTTTCATAATGATGTAAACATAAACTCGTTTTTACACGATGCTACCTGTATTTAAATGCAGATTGTGTTGTTGGGTTTCTGTTTCCTATTTAAAATAGGGGCTAATTATTAAAGTCCAGCTTGTAGTATGTAAGAAGAATGATAAAAAATAAAGCCTGTATCAATCTTTTGAAGGGATCCCGTTGGAAGATACTCTTTTCACCTAAATTGTGACTTCTTACGTCTAGCAACGTGTCCATAATGTATTTTGTATTGTATGTACTATGCCAAAAGTGACGGAACGCGTGTGTAAAGAAAGTTTATACCTTTTCTAGCGCTTTGTGTCCTCCCCTCATTTTTATAAATCGACCATTCATTGCAATGCTTCTGTCGAAGGTACTGGATTCTTTTTAATTTACCCAATTCGTGATTGAATATGGGGAAGTGGTGTATCTTAATAATCATTTCAGAAATGTAATTTTTAACACTTTTGCATAAATTTCATAGGGTTAACTAATATTTGTGTTCTTCTTGTCCTCAGGTGTTGACTCCTTCGCGTACGATCCACAAAGATATGCGATGGACTACCACAGCATCGGCTTTCGGGAGTGTGCTTCTGAAGTGGCCCGTTACCTGGTCTCCTGCGAGGGACTTGACATCCAAGACCCCATGCGCCTCCGTCTGATGAGTCACCTGCAGTGCTTCGCTGCGCAGAGGGAACTAGCGTCGAAATCATGTGCCACTCCGTACCCTCACGCGTATCCAAGCTATCCTCAGGTCGGGGGTGCGCAACCTTATTCTCACGCTCACACGCACGCGCATGCACCCCTCAGTGGGCCTCCTTCGCATCCTCCAATGCACGAGCATCATGGGTATACGGAGACTTCTGTATCATCAGCTCCTACGTCCGCTCCACCCCTGCCTATCACAAGCACGGCGAGCTATGCTCCAGGACCCCACGCCGCCAGTTCGTACCATCATGCACCTCCCCCAGTACCTGCCCCACACCACCAGTACGCCCAGGGCGGTTCCAAGCCCTACAGACCCTGGGGCGCAGAACTAGCCTATTGACAGAGATCGACGGGCTCGTTTGGATAGTCTTCATCATCGAAGTCTGAGCTCTAATTGTACACTTAAAATAACTCATTATGATGAAATTTGAGAGACATTCTTACCAAAAGTATAAATCTGTTGTGAAAATGTTAGTTTTTATGAATATGCGTGATATTATTATAGTTACATGTAAAGTTAACGACGGAATAATAATATTATCATCCTGCTGATAATTTTTAATAAGGTACCCCTAGCTTTAATAATGTATGACAATTACATAATATCGAAAAGATGTGCCTCAAAAATAAACAATCGCTTTCGTTTTCGCAAATCGCTTGTTGTTAAGGTTGTAAAATATATTATTGTGAAAACTTAACGCACAAAGATTTTTAAAAACCGGTAATTTGTATGCATATTCAATGTACGATAACAAATTATTGATGCGTGATCTCCTTGTTAGAATGTAAGCAAAAATTGAGTGAAAATTTTAGTCAAAGATAAATTTGTAAATAAAAATTTGTATGTTTTCATAGATTAGTGTGGCTTTTCCGCCGCTCAAAAATACCAAAAAAATGACGAAATTCGACATTCACCAAATTATACGCTCAAATTATTTTGTAAGCAATAATATATTTTTGATAAAACTATGTACATGTTTGTTTGTAAATACTATTTGCATATCAGATCGATGATTAAAAGAATAAATATTTATTTTTGAAAAAAAAAGTATTTCACTATAATTACGGCTCGAAACTTTATTTCAGCGAAAAAATAAAACCCGAATTTATATTTTAATATTTTTAAAAAGTGTTGTTTTTTATGTGTACCTTAAATAAATATTTTTATAATTTATGTCTTTTGGGGGGATACAACGAACGTTATCTAAAAGCTGGTATTTTGGTTCTTAGACGCGTGTTGTTAAAATAGGTCTTGGGTCTGAAGACTTTACAAAAGGGGAATAAAAAGCCGTTAGCGAATCATGCCAAGGGTGGGACGCGTGTGGGCAGAATGCATTCGTGTGTCAGACCTCAGATTCTTCCCCTAACCTAAAACTATCCTTGGGGGTAAAAGAGTGGGTTCTGTGCTCAACTTCATCTACGACTATTCAAGTATGTTCTGTGCTCAACTTCATCTACAACTATTCAAGTATGTTCTGTGCTCAACTTCATCTAACACCATTCAAGTAGGTTCTGTACTCAACTTTATATAACTGCGCGGTCGCCACATTTTCACGTGGAAAGCCAAAACGGTCAAATTTTAAACTCAAAACTGGACACATTTCTGCTGGTTATACCAAGCTAAGTAAAACGGTTTAATTATCTTCAGACAATAAAATGTTTGTTCGTCTACCAGAAATCTCTTGTGATAAGTTAGGTTAGATCAGAGGTTCCGAACCTTTTTGAGCCTATTCATTGCCTATGTATATTTTTCCACAAAAAATTACTAGACCCAAATAAACCCCATATTCAAAAGAAAAATTATTGACAAAATCATTTTGAATTTTATGAAAATAAAACGTTTAAATTGCATCAAACGCAGATCTCCATAAAAACACTGAATTATCTACGGTATTTATAATGAAATCAATGCAGGTAGTATGCCTATTTAATTCTTGATCGCCCACAAGCTAATTAAATCGCCCACTAGTGGGCGATATTGCCCACGTTCGGAATCACTGTATTAAGCTGGCCATAGACGAGAGTTATAACCGCATTATATAGGCCCACATATATTACGAAGTTGTATATCTCAAGAGTGATCCCATTTAAGAGCACATGGCTAAGAAACATGGTTGAGGACCTCGAAATGCATCAGTGGTGTCCAAACGGTCGATTGCATGAAATATAATTGATTGAAGCAAATATCATTCCACATTTTTTAAATTTTTTCTGCGACTCCTCACAAGAGCGCCCCTGCCTCTACAATGTAAAAGCAGGGAATCTATGTCGCCACCCGGTTGGGCAGAGTTGTGAGGGGCTTTAGGAAGGAATTTATTAATGCTGGTCTTGAAAAAGCCCTGATTATATGAAGGAGAAAAAACTTTAAAAGCTTTACTTAGGTTAACGGATGTCTATGAGTCGGCAAGAACTGTCTGCATTTCAAACCTGTAAAATGCGCTGAACTCTCCATAAAATATATTCAATTAATAAATATCCTTCATGTTTATGTGCAACTTTGTTATAAAAGGAGTTCCGGATCCTTAGGTCGTCTTTTATTCTGCACAATTCTCGAGGGTTTGAACTCATTCTTAAACGCAAGCACAAGATTTAAAATGCTCATACGGCGTGCAAACTAATTCGTTTATTCGGACAGAATCACACAAATACAAAATGCATCATAATGTATTTTTTAATAATTATTATCGTCCGGATTTTATGAGATCATATCAAAAATGCATTAAAACAGTTCATATTGCGTTATGAATGCATGTATTTCCTATTGTACGAGATGTGAGATCAGGTATCAGGTACCAGGTTCGCATAAAGCGTGCGGATCAAAACAACACTGTATCACAGTGACTATTATTGTGGTTGGCTGCACTCGCTATCCTTGTTGTATGGGACTGCGCTATGCTCCTGGTTCCCACGGCAGTCTCGTCCCGCTCGCACCCGTCACGGCCCCCATCGGGGAGAGGGGGACACGAGGCGACACTTCCGCATGTCCGGGACCACGGACAGTTCTGCGTGCGGTCACTATTAGTATTAGGGGGGTTATGATCATGATTGTATTATAATCGGTAAGGTTAGGTTAGTTTCGCTACCGGTGGGACCTAGAATTAATGAATTAAAATTTAAAAGATTGTCAACTAAAGGGTTTTCCAATAAGAGGTGTTATTTCGATATTCAATCGTAAAAGATCAATGGTTTCGTTGCTTGCGAGACACGTAGCGCCGTCTTGTTGAAAGTAAACGTTGTCCAGATCAATACCATCCAATTGCGTCCATAAAAAAATCATTACTCATCTCTCGATAGCGCAATCCATTCACCGTAACTGTTGCTCCAGCCTCATTTTCGTAAAAGTAAGGTCCAATGACTCCGCCGGACCATAAACCGCGCCAAACAGTCACACGTTGAGAATAAAGAGGCTTTTCAACGATAACTCTTGGGTTTTCCGAGCCCCAGATGCGACGATTTTGCTTGTTGACGATGCCACCGAGGTGGAAATGGGCCTCATCACTCAAGATGATTTGCATTTGATTCACTCAAGTGAATTTTAATATTTTCAATGCATTGTTGAAGCGTGTATCGTTCCATTTTTATTAATGGCGTAGTTTCTACTTGTCAAATGTCAAAAGGTGACAGCTTCAAAAGTAACATCTACCGAAATAGCGGGCTATTCAAAATAACACATCTTATTGGAAAACCCTGTATTTGAAGTCATAAACAGTACTTAATCAAATTACTGTTTACGTAATCTGAAACTTTGTTTGGAATATAATTAATGCATTCTTCTTATGTATTTTAAAAATGTATTGATGAGATATGTTAGGTAAATAATAATATTGATTAAAAAGACTAAGGCTATAAAAATAAAATAAAATTAAGCATTATTTGGGTACATGAAAATATATTGAAAATATAGGAAGAACAAAGGTAAAATAAACGCACCAGTATATTAAAATTAAACAATTTATTTATAGTAGGCAGGTAAATAACTTTTTCTTTGGCATCATTCTTTGGTTATTTTTGTATACATAAAGCATCAAAATTAACGATAAATAATATTAAAATCTATTCAATTTACACTATTTACAAAAAATAATAAACTTTGCAGTTCCTTATTTTGTTATTACGAGAGTGTCACAAGGATTTCAATAGTTTCATTCCACATATTCTCAAAGTTTTCTTTCTCCCCAGCACTGTTCTCAACCCAAGGTCCCACGTTCCTTCGCAGATTTGAACTGTTTTCTAATACCGAAATATTAACTTCTGAATCAATAAAGTCAATTCCTTCCGAATCATAGGCAGAGTCATAGCTGCAGTTGATATTTTCGTAAATAGAGTGAATTCTGAATTTCGGCGTTCTGTTATTTTCGTAGAAGAAAGATGGAGTCGTGTTTTGCGTTCTGATGTTTTCGTAAAAAGATGGCGTCCTGTTGCTCGGCGTTCTTATGTTTTCGACGGGAAATGGTGGTGTGGTGGTAGATGGCGATGATTGGGGAAATGAAACCAAATTGATGTTTTCGTCGCATCTGACAAGTTTATCTGATGAGTTTTGGCGAGTTGTCGAGTTGGAAGCGTCCCCCTGTTGTAATTTTTCTAACCTTGGCGACTGGTGAACACGCCGCTCCCTCCTTAAGCGCAGGTGTCGCAATACCTGAGGAATAAACAATGATAAGAAACTTGCAATAGAAAAAAACGATTGAGACTCATTACATATAATTTAGAAATTATAAATAGCGGGTAACCACTATTATTAAATATTTAAAATGTATTAATCTTTTTATAGTAAGCAGAAGCGGGCACGCTATTGAAGCTATTATAAAAAAATATAGTTTTATTTAAATTTAAATACACACCATTAGAACCTCTATGGATGGACGCTCCTGGTAGGTATGGATTTTATTTAGGTATAGCAAGTAAATAATACCGATCATATTCTTTAACAGAAGGTAACATACTACATGTAGAAATAAAATACCTAAAACTGATTTGTTAGTGCCAAGGAAAGGTAATGTAATGCTTTGTATACATACGCAAGCCGAACTGCCGAACTGAACCTCAACTTATGGAAAAGGAACGAAGCAACCTCAAATGGCGAGAAACGCCACTTACAGTTGCTTCGTTACTTTCCCGTTATTCGTGGCTCAGTTCGCGTTTCGGTTCGTAAATGTATACGTACCATAAGAAAACGAAAATGACATAGGACGAGGACGTCACGCACGACCTCTCTCTGGGACTACTATATTTGGTTTAATTTGCAAAAAATAAAGAATGAACACTTTTAAGAAAGCCAATCAATGAAATATAATTTTGAAAAAATCACTAACCTTCATACACTTTCTGCCCGCCAACAAAACCATGCAGCGGATTGACATTTTAACACGATCACAACAAACTTTCACAAAGTAAACAACGCTGTCAGCCGCAAATCCTGATTCATGTATGCGACGTGCTACTCCAATGAGAGTCTGACAGGAAATGCACCACGTCGGTTCATCCCCCTCCCTTATAGGGGCTTGTTTAGGTAGTCGGCCCACCCCCCGCGACAATAAACAGAGAAATAATAATAATAATTGAATTATCGTGTGAGTTGTGCGAATCGTTTTATTGCGACGGGGTTGCTTTACATTAAATACATCGTAGAGGGTGGAGGGTGAACGCCACGTTCTGTGGGAATATATTAGATAATGTAATTGGACAACAGTCGAACCAATTCATGCATATTAATTCAGATCATCTTTTTATCGGATTATATTTCCACGTCGAGTGCACAAAAAGCAATAAATATCTGCAAAATTGAGCATTTTATGTTCGTAAGTTTAGGATAACAGGTGCGCCTAATTTGATACAAGGCAAATTACAGTCAATATTCTAACATAACTTTGAACAAAAATCGTTCCTTTTACCAGTGTCTTGCACTTTATTGATGACTAGTTGATGCTAGTTGACATGTACCCGGCGTTGCTCGGGGTTATGAATGGTATGGAGTTATGTTTTGAGGTTGTGAATATAGTGTACTTGAAAACGGGGTATATTTTTAAGGAGGATTATTCTAAAAAATTGAAAACGTTTACTTTTTGTAAGTTTTTGCTTCGCTTGATCATGCCATGTCTTCCTCGACATGCGCCATTCACTAATAGACTTTTATTCGACTCGGTCTCTCATTCCAGTGCAGTGATAATGCGTTAAGTCTTCCTCTGGCATCCCTGACTTTTTCTATCGTTCACTGCTTTACGCCACATTAATAAACACTAATAAAAACAAACATTGAAATTTTCGGCGAAAACGGCATTTAGTTTTTTGGTCTATAAACAAAGGTGATAAACAAATAAACATTTATATATATTTAGATGAAACGGGGATGTGTGTTCATTCACTGCTTTAATATTGTTTTAATGTGACAAGAGAATATCATTGCTCGGAACCATGGGGTTTTGGCATCGTCAATAAGGGAATACTTTGAGGCAAAACAGGAAAGCCAAACGGTAAGGGAAGAATAATTGTCTATAAAACCAGGCAATCAGTATTATATTTTAAGTTTAATAATTCATGATAAAAAATAATACTATATAACTTTTTTTTTCACCCGTGAAAAATCACGTCGTGTGGCCGATGAATAATACATTTATTTTTAGTAAATAAAATATTAAAATTAAAACATATATACTGTCCCGGCCGAGAATTGAACCCCGATCAAGTTCTTGGAAGTTTGGAAGGCCGATACCATTACACCAACAAATATTGAAAGAACAGCGATATAATATTTGCTATAGGTTTAAACTAAAATATAAGAATTTTGTATTTTTGGATTTTAGAATGTTACGTCCACATGTCATATAACCCAAACTATAATGTTTAATCACGTCAATTCGTTATTTGAACCATTTACTAATTTCTGTAATTATAAAAAAATAAAAAAAGCTGATTTAAAGCTCTCAAAAATGGGTGGGCCCATATTCTGTGATGAATATGAAAATCATTGTGGGAAATTAAGATAAGTCACGAGTTAAGCTTCCCAAAAGGAATTGTTGGGGGACCGAGGAGTCCCACGGGAACCCGCGTTTTCCCTAGGAAACTGCCCCGCCTGAAGTTCGCACGGATGTTGGTACCACTCGGTACCAACTTTACCATACCACTGTGTATTGCACCCAGCTGTACAGGTAAATCATTTAAAGAGGCGCTTGTTTCTGTAGAAAAAATAATAATTTCGGTTGTTTGTGCGTCCTGCGTAACTCTGATACAATGAACACAAATTTGAATTGAATTTAAGTATCATTTTCAAAATTGGAACTGATTATGTGAAGAATTCAGACAAGCGCTAAAGTACCTTCTTATCTTAAAGTAATTGTGTCATTTTCAAAATTGGAACTGGTTTGTCAAGAATTCAAACTTTCTTGTGATTTTCCACGGGTCTGCACTAGTAGACAATATAATTTTAGTTTTGATGCGATTTGAGTTCGTAACATTATAAAACTCAATTAAAAAAAAATAATATTATTATTTTCAGTGCATAATTTATTTATTTGGTGTAATGACCAGCATTACAATATGTCTTCCAAGCAGTATGTAATTTTTTAATTTTTACTTTTACTTTAAAAACATGTTTTTTTTACCATGGTAACCGTGATATTTCACGGGTCTACACTACTTTATTTTTATTTATTTTTTAGAATCTGTTGAATGAAACTAAAACACAAAAATAACTTTACCGAATTCGAACGATAATCTAAATGTAAAGGGAATTAATAAACTTGGCAGCGCATCCAGTATCTTTGGATATTTGCGATGTAAGAGGGGACTTCCTAGTTCGAATAACTATTTTGAAACTTTCAAAGTGGTGTGCGAAAATACATTCACACGCGTCCTCTTTAAAACGATTTGCCTGTAGCACTACCCACACGGCAGACTTATGGTACCTGCGCGGCTAGCAGATTAGGCACTCGAGAAAACTATAAAAGGGTGGACAATTTTCACAGAACGTTGTGTACATAATAATTGAGAGTGATTAAAAAATAGGTAACTGCATTAATATAAAATCTAGTAACCTACTTTTAGTAAGTACCTAGGAGTGGAAAGGTTTTCTGTAAATTGGCTACATCAGTTATCTTTGAAATAGGTAAATATTACACAGCTATCGATTAATTTCTTCGGTTGTAATTTGATATGCAAACTCACAGAAAAAATGCAAACAAATTGAAACTAACTAATCTTATTAAATATAAATGAAAATATTACGAGTACTGTACTAATTTTTGGAATCCAAATTTTGTATTTTAAAACTAAACTGATGAAAACATTAAAACTAACTGTGATTTGATATTTTCATGTCGAAAAGTATTATATGTACGCGATTATTTTATCGGTAATTAATTCTGCCCTGGTTGATGGACGCCATAACGCGGTCTGAAACATGGGCTAAAAAAAGAGGAAGCGAAACACGGTACAATAACCCAGAAATGAATCACCATAATAATTTTCGCGGCGAGAATCTTAATTCATATCAAACCTTGGATTGTTTTTAGATAGAATATTCTGCTTCAAAAAAATAAGGAAAATTAGTACTTACCTACCTAATTTTCCAATGTCATTTTTATTCTCAATTCTATAGAAGAAAATTGTTACCTACTGGTATCCGTGAAATTTAAAGACAGATACAATGGGGAATTTTCAAAAATTATGATTATTTTTTTTACTATGATTATAATTTTAAAAATTTAATAGTAATTTTAATACTTTCACTAATAATTATTGATTTCAAAAACGATCTAAAACCGCACATTCCGAAACGGTTCCAACTGGCTACAACCAAGGTTCGTAGAAAATATATTTAACATACATTTTCTATGGACCTTGGGCTACTACGTCATTATGACATAAAAACGCTATTGTCTGGTAAGACGGCTGTCACTAACGTCGCCCGGCGTGACGTCAGCGCCGCCTAATTCACGAATAAAAACGAACATGTCGTTTTGGAGGCAAATCGAATATGGCACATTTTATTTCGTTTAAAATTTATTCGTCTACAAAAAATAGAATTAAAATACATTCGATAACGTTTTTTTGAGAATAAGAAAAAAACAATGAAAATATCCTTTAAAATAAGCTCTCTCATCGACAAATAAAGAGAATTAAACAATAATATTATTATATACTGTGAATAGAAAAGCGTGAAAGCTAGAGACGCCTCTCAGAAGCGCTGCAAAATAGAAGGATTTAATGAGACAGGGAAAGATCGAGAGCATTTCTGTGTCCATTTTCTTTC
The DNA here is from genome assembly GCA_026573805.1 of Hesperophylax magnus. NCBI lineage: Eukaryota > Metazoa > Arthropoda > Insecta > Trichoptera > Limnephilidae > Hesperophylax > Hesperophylax magnus. The sequence goes on along the minus strand of JAIUSX010000165.1, from coordinate 798,685 downwards.
ATAACGGTAATAATAATTATATTTCACTTCGCACTTAGCCTACCCACGTGCCAACATTGTTCCCTCGGCTACTTCTAATCGATCTTCCCACGAGAAAGCGGTGTTCTGGTTAGTTCTGTGGGATAATCGGAGAATACCCACGGGAAAGTTGTTCCCGCTTTACTCCCTGTTTAGCAGCTTTAAGGTTCTACTTCAAAGGGGTGAACTGGAGAGGGTTTGGTTTGGGGAGGTGAGGGTGGGTTTTAGCGTGTTATCATTAGTTGTGAACAGTTCACAGATATATCAAAAGATGTCGAGTTAATGAGATTGAGACTTGTACTTATAAAAACTCTCAAATTATTATAAATATAGGATAAAGGAAAGTAAGCATTCAAATTCAATGTTGGTCATTATTTGCATATTCAGTAATGTCATAGCTCGTGTATTTTATTTAGGTTTATTTTAATTACCTACCTACGTGTTACAGGTGTCACGACATAACGGCATGTCTTATATATTCTTTGTTAACCTAGCGTTGTATTCGTGTTCCACTTTCCTCTTATATTCAGAGTCCTTCAGTATTTCCTCTTATATTCGTATATGCTGAATCAATATCATGTCCCTGTAATCATGTAAGGCCTGCACAGACAAGATATTTAAGTTCCGGCACAACAATGAAATGTTTCGTCTCCGTTAAAAAATATATTTAGAACTACTTACATTTTAGGTAATTTAAATTAGTTTTCAAGAATTGATTTGAAATACTGAAATCTAAGTCAATCAAATTTTGTATAATTCATAAATATATATATTTTTTAAATAATTTATAATATATCAAATTTAATAATGTTATTATTATGTTCTAGAAGTAATTCAGTTATTTTATTAGTACTGTTAAAGCTGTTACAGCGTTTAATGTCACTATCGATAGTTTTATAATGTCAAAATAATAAGTTAAAAACTTAATTTTTTGCAGAATTTAATAATTAATATTATTTAAAAAAATGCAAAAATCAGTCATTTTAAATACATGTAGGATTACGATTTTTTTTAAATATATGTATTGAGGGATCAGTAGGATTTATAGGTCCAATTGGAGGTTCTACCGAGCCGAACCCTCTGATATGAAAATATCTGGAGTCGGTGAATTATTTTCCCATTTGATCTATCAAGTGCATTATCTTATATAATGCACTTGCATAATGTGGATTGACAAGATGATCTTTTATTTAAAAGTGTGTGAAAGGGTTAAGTTTTTCCTGTGGGGAAGATTTAACCCGGATATAAAGTCGGAAAATGGTAAAAAAATATAAAAAATAAAAAACATAAAATTAGAAGAACTTAGGCCGTGTATATACATATACTATAGTTGTATTTATTTAAAAAAATAACTGCCTATTTTCTTATTAAGATATGAAATATACCTCAATATACCTTCCCTTGTACCTACAAGTTGTGTGTTGTATTCTAGTTGATGACCTGAAGATAAATAACAATTATGTTGCCACGTTTTATATCATTTAGTACCTAAGCTTACCAGCTTTCAATGTCAGTACCTACACTTTGAGCACAAAAGTAATTTGTATGTGTGCACCAAATACAAGTAATTCGTGAATATGCATTATATCTGTTTAAACATTAGATGTGCTTGTGTGTGTAAGAAACTAATATCGTTGGCAAAGAATGATTGCATGGACACGTGTCGATACACGTAAAGGCCACGTGCCTTGGGCCAGGGTAGTAAATAGTACACGGACGCAACGAAGTGATAAAACATTTTATAAATTGGTAAATGTAAGGTACCTTAAACTAAAATTTCTTTTATAAACAAGACTTCAAATTAGCTGATGAGTTTCTTCAGAACGGTTTGATTTTCTGAAAAGTTCGCGTTTTGCAAATTTTCCAAAAAACACCAAATGTTTGTATTTTTTATTTTTATTAACGCGTACGATTTGAAAGACCTTAAATTGTTGTTTACAGTTTGGTGTTTTTTAAACCCAATTTAATTTAGTAGATTGGCATCTACCTACCTACCTAGTCAACCTACTCTACACAATAATCACAATTTTCTTCGAAAACGAAGGTTCATTCTTTTAACTTTGATCTTCTCCCCACCCCCCAGAAGAAAGGCAGTGTTGAAAGGTGAAAATATATAATGAAGTAAGTATTAAGATTACATTTATTTAATAATATAAAATTACTAAAGTTTTTATTCCGTTTATTGCTTTTATTTTCAAGGGTATTAACTTTGATGTAGATCGTAGTTCGCAATGTGCGTATCCCACTACTTAATATTTCCCCTTTATTCCTTTGAAAAAAACTTCTGAAAATATTCATCAGACTTCACTACTATTTTATTAATTGCACACACACTGACAAATCCTACATTAAATGTATTGAAAAATACAATAAACTCTATCCATGCTACGCGTACCGTTGATGGATTCATTTTAACCTCTCCCTCTTTCTCATGATGCATGTTATCGAAAGAGAGGTCACGACGAAACTCTCAGCGGCAGGGCCATATTTAGGATCCTACTCGGATGCCGAATTTGCGGGAACTTTAGTTACAAAGGGCTCTTTTACTGGAAGGTAACGAGCAAGATAAATTTCCTATTATTCGATTATTGCACATTGCTTAATGATAGTCTTGCCCGTCAATATTGCCGAGACCCGCCAAAATTTTCGTAATGTAAGAGACACATTTACAAGAATACGGTCTTCTGCAATAACTCCACCGAACCCCATTGCACTTTGAAGCAATGTCGCGAAATTATTTACTAATTTTAACCGCGTTCGAAATTACTATGGCAGTTTTGGTAGCGGGTAATCTTGCGCAATCTTGACCGAAAATGCGAAAATCTTGACGGCAATACTTTGGCGTAGCCGGCAAGAAATCGCCGAGCTAACTCGATTACCAAAGCCATAAACAACTCAAACATTGGAACGTGCCTTGTCCTACACAACAGTATGATATTTGAAAATACATTGCACGATTTGAATACATGCACGGAGAAAAATGTGCACTGCGATTTTATTAAGAATCTTTTCAAATTATTGGTAATCGGTTAAAAACGGGATTGCAGGCCCTTAATAAATTAATAGGTTTCTTTTTATAGTTTTACTAACCATATTATCAGTTGGTCGGAACACGTGTTGTGAGAAAACTTACTAATATAAAATACTCTTAATTTATTAAAAATCTGGTCGAAATATTCGTTTTCCTGTTAAAAACGGGTCTGCGGGCCTTTAAGGAATGAATTGAGAGATTTATTTGCAAAATTAAAGCAAGTGTTTAAAAGTTTATCAGGAAAAGATGGGCAATCGTGTTTTTAACCAGATTACCAATCATTTGAAGAGATAATTAATAATTCAGCAATACTCATTTTTCTCTGTGTGGATAATCTCAGATACATAGATTATTGCTTTTACGTCCAAGAGATGCACTTGTTTTTAAACAAACAAAAAAACTAATTTACCTGTCACAGACGACATCTATATATCTACATATAAAAACACACACGTATTCAAATGCAACGTTGTGTCAAAATTTCAAAGCAATAGGTAAATTTATTTTATTATTGAAGACAATATTAGCGATCTTTAAATGAATATTTGAAACAGAAATATCAGAAAAGATACGGTCACATCCAAGACACTGTCTAGATTGCATTTAGTTCGAGTTGAATCTTGCGATCATACAGAAGCCAATAAAAATGTGCAATGAGAAATGGAGAATATTTTGGAAGTTCTTGTTCGAAGTATACAGTTAAATATGACAGAATGAGATAGAGTCCCATTAGCTCAGTTGGTAGATGGGAGTCCCGGCAAGACGGGATGTTCTGTGTTCAGGTCCTAGACAGTATCTTTTTCTGATCCTAGACAGTATCTTTTTCTGATCCTAGACAGTATCTTTTCTGATCCTAGACAGTATCTTTTTCTGATCCTAGACAGTATCTTTTTCTGATCCTAGACAGTATCTTTTTCTGATTTTTTCTGTTTCAAATATTCATTTAAGGATCGCTAATATTGTCTTCAATAGTTAAATATTACAATTTGAGGTTTTACTCACTAAGTTATTCCTAAGATAAGTATTAACATTTTTATTTATATTTTCATATTAATAAATTGCATAAAATGTACATTATTCTAGGAAAATGTTGATTCTGAACTAACTAACTAACTAACTAACCATCACGCCGTTTCCCCGCAGGGGTAGGCAGAGAGGACGGACCGCCAAACAACTCGGTCTTGGCACACACTCCTTGCCTCGTTCACATTCATACATACTCTTATATTATTCTGACTCTTGACATGGCCCGACTCAAGTATCTGATTCACTTGGTCGTGCCATGTCTTCCTCGGGCGTCCCCGACTTCTGCTACCTTTCACATTTGCATCGTATATTCTCCTTAAACTCCTTTCTTCGCTCATTCGCTCTACATGCCCAAACCATCTAAGCATCCCTTTCTTGATCTTACTAATTAAACTTACATTAGCCTTGCACTCTTTGCGGATCTCCACATTTCTCACACGATCATACATGGTTTTACCACACATAAGCCTTAGGGATCTCATTTCTACAGCATTCAGTCTACTTTCATCCTTTCTCTGCCAATTCCATGCCTCACTTCCGGACATCAGGGTAGGTACCAGCACTCCATTGTGGACTGCTAGATTCGCTTCTTTGGACATTTTTTTGTTAGCGCCAACTGCGTTCAGTCAATGGAGTTACCTGCATTTACCCTTCTTTCAAATGTTGATTCTGCTCTTCTCTGAAAATATGAATTAATATTACGTCATTGATTATATTCTTTAAGAGACGTTCGGATTATAAAGGTTCTGCTTTTCATGATATGACTTTTTAAAAAGTAGATAAATTAGTTGAACGTATTTCTGAATTATTCCTAGCCCCTTGCACGTTGTAATAAATTTGGTTGAACACTCAACACACATAATTTCCTACAAACTTGCAGTGTGTAGGTGTGGGTATTTACCATGTAGGTAGTGGTAGGAACTATACAAAGAGGCCCTTTTACTTGACACGTGACCATTGATTATTATTTTTTTATTACATTTTAGCGGCTGTAACGGGTCGATTTCAAAGGACTGAAATAGTGAGATAAATCTTGCCATTAAAGTAAGTAATTACATGGCCCCAGAAAATATTTCTGACTTCGTACATCGTAGAAAGTTTTTTTTTAAATCCATAAAAGTTCACCTAAAATTTAGTTAAATGATAATAAAAAATATATTTTTGGTACCTAATGGAACATATATTTTTTCAGAACAAAGTTGCGTAGTAATTCTCTTAAAAACAATTATGTTCAAAATTTACCTAATCTTCACTCATCTCATGTCTTATTAGATTTAGTAGGTACCAAACGTAATCCAGGTATTTATTTGTATTTCTATATTTCGCTGATTATTATGATTTGAAGAAAAAAAACTAATTTTATATAACAAAAATGTATTTTACGTTATGTAAATGACGTTGTGAGCTGAAAAAAATGCATTAGCTCTGAAACAAAGTTAAGCTGCTCAAATTTATTTGTAGTTATAAGATTTTTTTCGTTGTTAATGTAATATATTTTTTAATAAGTTTTATATTCTTTCCAGGAAATAAAAAAATATATATCGCCCAGTTCGTTCCCTACAGAATACATAGACCGAACTTAATCACCAGCCATTGCTGCCAACCAAATTACACTGAAAACTAATACCTTATTTCATCAGACATCAAATTTAAGCATTTCCAAATATAATTTGCTCGATGGACCGGCGATCCTCAAACTTGTGTATTTCGATGTGTTTTAATCGAAAAACTTAAACTTACGTTGCAGAGTGTGGAGGTGTCTTTGAATCATTACAAATATCTTTATTTTCATTTTTGAGAAAATTTTCGTTCCTTCTACAAGTATAATGGAATAACAGTTTTTTTTAATCATTACTTGAATACCACAAGAATTCTAACTTCTATCCGGATCCAGTAAACTAAGGCATTCCCAATTGGGAATGATGTCAGGCTGGATGGTGTGGGGATGGGAAGGAGACGGGTATGAAGAAGGTGGGGAAGATTCTGGCTACAGATCTGGTCACCAAACATAACAAGATTCTCTGAATGGCGAATTGAAAGCAGAGGTTGGTTAACATTTAGTTATATTGATTAGCGGTAGGTACCTAAAATATTGGTATAATTTGATCAATTTTTTGTTTGGTCAACCGTCAGTTTTTTTTTAGTACAATCATATCAAATTGAAGTCAATCCATTTAATGCATTGTTCAGCTTTGTAATGAACACAACTATGCTTATAATATCACAAGAAATGTTTAAAAATCTGATTCGTTATCAGAAATAAGTAAAACTATTTTTTTTTTTTTTTGTGAAAGTACTATTATCAAATTTACCCATGAGTTATAGATGTAAATGAAATAATAGACTCATTCGTGAATACGATACGGGTGTGTCTCTTGTTGTTCTGAAGAACGCTATCAACCTTTCGGGGTGGTAAAAGAGCACATTTAAAAAGTAAACTAATTTCTTCAACATGTTGAAAATCTTTTGACAGTAAGCTTCTTTTTAAGAATTTTCCCGCTCAAAGAGCCTGGCGCGCGTTCTCCATAGATAAAGCGCCCCGCACGCGTGTCTAGAACAATGGACAGGCGCGGCGCACGCGCCTCCCACTGGCTGACGTCACTGGCCGCGTGCGAGCACGCCGTCGTTATAGTGCCCGACTTTTCACTGAACCAAGATGGCCGACACGAAAACTTTCCAGAAAGTTTTTGGATCAATAATGCAACTGCACACAAGTTTAAGCAGCCCCGTTGTTGTGCGCCAACAATCGATATTTGCAGACCTTGGGTTTCAATTACCCATCTACGTAAAGCCAAGAGATTCATAATTATTTAAGAAAAGCACCTACCTACCTAAAGGATTATTGAAAATACGTGAATTTTACTATTTTCACGAGAATAACTCGAAATTCGCAAATTCCGGGAAAAAAGAAGGGGCTGTAAATAAATATTTTGCTGCAAAATAACACCAATTGTTAGAATTTCGCTAATTTCGCGAATTTCGCCAAAAATAACGCAAATTAGGCAAATAAATAAGTGAAACTTTCTAGTCCCTTGCGAGAGGCTACAAAATTTTCAGTGATTTGATCGTTATCATTGTACCTTCTCCGTGTTTATTTACCAACTCTTCCTTACAAACATGTAGAACCATTTAAATTAAGTTAGGTTATGTTAAAATAATACTAATTTCATCAATGGTTTTTTTTGGACAAGTTTTCAATTGACTGCGTCGATTCGTGTGAATCCCCTGCACCTTACCCTTCTTCGTTCATACTAACACCTTCATACAACATACCTTGACTAGCAATCCGTATGTCGGAATTCAAATCCCGGCGTGCGCAAGTAAATTTTATTTGATTAATTTAGGATATTACACAATTTACTTATTTAAAATAATATATACTACATTTGCGACACACGAGTGGAAGATACTATCAGCATCGCCGTGGTATAATACCCCCATTCAGAATGGAAACGTTGCATGAAATGGCTTTGGCCGTGTTTGGTGACTAGATCTTAATAGCCAGGTACTTCAGCTTCACCTTTATCCTCTCCATCTCCTTCCCCTCCCCACTGCCTTCAGCCTCACAAAATACCTTAATTATGGATGCCATTGTCTCACTGAGTCCAGACGATTGGGAGCAGTTGGGACTTTTAAATGTGCCTCTGTATCGTGTAATTACCTACCTAGAGTGAATTAAAAAAATAAATTATGAACTCAGACCATCTGAAATATTTCGGCTCTAAACCAAAATTATTCTTAAATATTGTTATGTATTTTAAAATAAAACATTTTCCTCGTTGAAAAGAGGAACCAATAAGCTAAAAACAGGAAGCCAGTTCGATGTCTATAATGCCCAAAACAGGTCCAACCCGCTTGCCCATTATTATTTTTGAAATCCCTTTGAACGCGCACTCGGCGTTAATCCTTCTAATTAGGAGGGAACACACGAATAGATCGTTATCGTAAAACCGAACAACGCTATTCAATATCGTATTGTTACATTCTGTTACTCATTATCGCCAATATTCAATGGCACGGAAAAGCCAATATTATTTAAAAGTCTTACTTTTAAACTGTTGGTCATTTTTGTCACACCAACCACTTTTGTGATAGTCACAATTCAATTCAACACAATTTCAATGTAAGTACCTCTATTTGCGAACATCGATAGAGGTTCAAACTAGTTTTAAAATAGTTTATAAAACTCGCCCTCACAAGTCACACAAGTCCCCTCTTACCCCTCAGTGTTATATATTCACTATATTTTAATGATTCTATTGTAAGTGTGTAGGTCAGTAACGTATTCTCCTAAGGGTGTGGGGGCGATCGCCCGGGGCTGCAGGTTCTAGAGGGGCGGTCAGAGGGCCGTCCCTCTTGGTTTTGGCTGACCCTTAACGTACAAATAAAAATCGTCGCGATTTTTATTTTACTGATAAAGAAAGATGAGTGTAGTGGCTAGTATGTTTTTTATTTCATAAATTGGTTACAGCATGGTGTTATACAGTAACAGCGATCATGTCGTGTCATGGACGCTAGTTCTGCCATTCGGGCACTCGTGGATTTTGTTCTGTTGCACTGATCGTCATAATTTGTTTTTCTTTCTTTATTTGGCACGCTTTCTCGGGATTTTCTTGGGGGATCCTTGCGCTTTTTGAATGGCATGGTTTAAAATTCCAACTTTATCACTTCACTGTGCCGATGTTATTATTTTTCTGATGTCGATAATTGATATGCTTTCTTACTATCCACCGTCACAAATCAGAAGACATGTTTTAAGCAGTCCTCTACACCTTTGAGGCGTAATATCGGCATTATTATTAGCAGAGGTCATTCTTACGATAATGGCAGCAATAAGTCTGGATGCTACAAGGGTCTACAAGTAAAAATAAAGGAAATATACCCTTATGCATTTTACGTGCCATGCTCCGGACATTCTTTAAATTTAAATGGATCGTCACAAAGATAATGCTTTATACAAATACCCATTATTCTTCTGATTAATTCTTTCGTGCATTCGATATAAGGACAAGTTACCATAAGTTTAAATTATTAAAAAGTTTAGTTTTGAGACTGTTAATTCGTAGTGGAATTCCATTATATTAGATTTAAAATTAAAAAAACTTTTGCACTTTTTTCCACTTATTTATTTTCACCAGGACCGGTTTCATCCTACTACGGGCATTTTCAGACTGGTAGTTGAAATTCTTATGCTACGGAATTTATACAAACTTAGATAGGGGTACACAACACTGTCTCTATATAATAAATTATTATATTTTTTGTTAATTTAAGGTATTATAGGCTATTTTGTTGATTTAAGGTACATCTAGGTAATTATAACATTTATTATTAAAGTTATAAATGATTTTACATAGTAAATAGATATTTTAATTCACATGAGTATAAATGAATTTATATAATAGAAAAGGTTTGTGATTACTGATATTTTATTCTGCTAATGTTGGGATATTCCCTCCTTGTTTCTTAGGGCTTCAATGACAAATATTGATAACACTATGATAATTGTTTTTATAATAATTAAAAAAAAAAACTTGTATTATAATATGTTTTTATTAACCCTGTTGAAGGTTCGGGTTGAACTGAAACCGGTTGGTTATAAATATATACAATAAAGTGGTATTCAAACAAAGTTATTTTATTGTAATTATTATAATTATGTATACCCACAAAGTGTTTGCTACAAGCGAAAAAATAATTGTTTTTATTAGGGTTTGTATAAATTCCGTAGCATAAGAATTTCAACTACCAGTCTGAAAATGTCCATAGTAGGATGAAACCGGTCCTGGTGGAAATAAATAAGTGGAACAAAGTGCAAAAGTTGTTTAATTTCAAATCTAATATTAAAAAGTTAGTTATGTTATTTAAATTTGTTGTCTTGTAAAAACTGCAAAACTACACATAATTTCTACTTATAACGATATAAACAAAAATGCAGCTAAAATTGAATTTTGTTAATTAAAATTTCCAATTATTGTCGTTGCCCGAAGAAAATCCGTTCAAGCAAGATGAGGACCGCTAAATCGTATCACAAGTCGGTTCTCATAGTGTTTGGACACATATACTAACATCGCGAGCGCTTGCACTGGTAACAGGAAACACTCGTTGTTCAATAATCGAAAAGCGAACTCATCGATCATGTGTAATTTTCAATTGGAATCATTATTGCAGTATGAAAAATGATAGATGCTGCTCCAAGCGTGGGCTACCCCTTTGCTAATTTTAATTCGATTAGCTATGACGAATGGATTGATGACTTTATTGATTTGATTAACGATTATTGTATTTCCTTTTTGAACATGTGTCCAATATTTTACCAATATTGCAAAGGAAATAATACAATACTTCTAGTTTCTAAATTCCTCAAAAATTGTTATAAATTTGCTAAATAACGTTCAAGAGTCACAAGTTTTTTTGAATAACAGTCTCAACTTCTCCCACCGTCTGGAGCCCGTAGGACTATGGCATCCCCAATTCGAATTTTGTTATGCAGCTGGAGGTAGTGGGGATGGGAAAGAGACGGGTGGGAAAGTACCTGGCTATTCACATCTGGTCACCAATTAGGGCTAAAGCCATTTCAAGCAACGTTTCGATCCCGAATGGTGGTTTTCCACCAGGACGATAGTATCTTCCACTCTGTTTATAAGTGTGTACTTAAATGGATTTTTTTATTATACACTGATTTGAAAATCAGTCAAAAGCCCAGACATAGAATGGGATGGCGTTATAAGATGTCAAGCAAGTATAAGACAGAGCGCGTGCCAAAGGGACTAGAATCAAAAATTATTAAGTCAGTGGTTACATTGGTTTCCATTAAAATCTACATGGAATGCATGTATTGTCTAGTGCAGGGGTTCCCAACCCCGTGCCCGCGGATACCATGGCGCCCGCGGAACGATTCGTATGTGGCCGCCACTATTCGACCGAGAAATATTTTTTTCATAAACATTAATTAAAAATGTGAATTATTTTTATTTATTTGTTAGAGTTTTAATTTTTTTGAGCGCCTAGGTTTATTAAATACGTTCGTATGTTTGCGATATTGTATGTATGAGTGGTTCCTTTGCTGACAGTACTTGTCGCAACCTGTCTAGCGGCGAGCCAGACTGCACTCTTCACGCTAGCCTGGAACGGAGAGTTCTATTTGCACATCACTCCTTGTACACGCAGAAAACCTGAAGTGAACGAACGTCACGAACAGAGCCGATGAACGCCGAAGGCATGGCAAAACACATGGCACATGACTCTGCCAGCTCTGTCTATCAGTGAAAGTCACTTCGGGTGACTCGTTCAACCGCGTTGTTGTCATTTTGATTGCGATTGCTGCCCCGAGTTTGTCGATTAAAAATAGGTGGTGCCCGCCACCCTACCGATATTTTAGAATGTGCTCTAGAGTACAAAAAGGTTGGGAACCCCTGAGTCTAGTGCCTAGCGTCTAGTGTCAAGTAATATTATCTATTCAGTGCAAAACCTCTTAGCCCGTCGTCCCACGGATCGGCAAGCAAGCGACATTAATCGAATGCTTCAAGACCCTGCGCAGAAAATATAGTTCGGTATAGTAACGTAACAGTACGCAGCGCAGTTCAGAGTGGAACTTTTCTGCGCAGGGTCTTCCTGCATTTGGTTTTATGTCGGTTGCTTACCGGACGACGGGCTTATTCGCATCATTTTGCGTCTGTATAATATTGTATTAATAATAACCGCAGTGAACTTTTAAATACGTTTTACAATATCCACAATCTAAGTTAACTGCCAGTTTTTTAAACCAAGTTTTCGTAGAATAAATGACATTGTCATATTTTTACCTGATTTGAGTGTTCCATGCGATTTATAAACAATCATCATATTTATACCATCAATCAAGGTTGCATTTTTATACGTTTTTGTGTCAATTTGTTGCTGATTTCAAATGCTTACTATATTTCTTCTTCTACTTGAGCCTTCATCGCCTCATTTCTGAGGATCGCCACTCCCACTTCAATATCCCTAGTGAACCACTAACCAGGCTCCTCCATTTCTTACAGTTGCTCAGTCATGAGCGATATTGAGAACCTCAGACACCTACGATTTCTACATTTCAACACTAATTTAAAAATTACCTGATCTTATGACTTGAAATCGGTGGAAGCTTCGCGGAAATGAGGTTTATTTCAAGTACACCCACCATTATATGTAGCACTTCTCTCGTTATTGGCAAATCACGCAGCATAATATATAGAATCATGGAACAATCAATGGCATCTGTCGCCAAATAATCCGCAACATTCTATTGAGGTTTGGGGTCAGACACAACATGCAATGATTAGCCACTTGTTTGTGCAATAAATGAATTTACAATCGGCAGAATGCACAATTCCACATCTCCGGCTGGGAGATAATTGACTGTAGGAACTAGAAACCCTTGTAGAGGTAAACAGATACAAGTATATTGTGGGCGTGTCCATGTGCTCGAATAAGATTAATGCTTTCGTACATCTGATTGAATTGATCAAACATTTTCAAAGATCTTGAACCAATAATCTATTTCATTGGCTGGTCTGAAGTTGGAATTACAGGTCTAATGTAAATCAGCGACATCAGTTTTCTATCAAATTGCCATAGATCACACAGCCAGGGATTATATATTCAGCGACCAAAGTAGTAACCAACAATTATTCTTATTACTAACTTATTACTAACTTATTCTCTTTACTAACTCCCTAATATGGCTTTTCCATTTCAGATTTTCATTGGTGTGATCATCGATGAAAATCTGAAATGGAAAAGCCATATTAGGGAGTTAGTAAAGAGAATAAGGAAATGTATATATATATTTGTTAGGTTAAGAAATATTTTAAATGTGAAAATACTAAAAAATGTATATTATGCTCTTGTCCACTCCCTGCTTATTTACGGAATCATAGGTTGGGGAGGATCTTATAAAAACAACCTAAACTCAGTAAAAGTCTCGCAAAAAATTATTATAAAAGTAATACTTAAAAAAATGTCTACTTTCCCAACAAAATTGCTTTTTAAATTGTTTCCAGTACCAAATATTGATGATATATTTAAGCAAACTTCCATTATAAAAATGTGTAAAGAAAAAAATAACAAAGAATATCAAGAATTTTACAAACTCATGAGAAATGGAAATCAATTTATTACGCCAATCTTTAAAACAACTCAAATGCAAAACCATTATATTTACCAAGCCATAAAAAACTACAATAATCTCCCTTCCAAATTGCGCTGTATTACGAACCAACAAGAACAAATAAATAAAATCAAACTTTTTTTCCAAAAAAACTTATATTAAACAAAAAAAAATATATATATATATATATTTATATATATTATAATATATATTATTACTATTATATCACATAATGAATTATGAATCTAAGTAAGAATCGTGGCTCCCTTATCAGGCACAAGAGCTCCTCTTTTCTGATAAGGTATACATGACCAATTATGAACCTTAATATTATATTTTGCAAAATATGTATGTATTAATGTAACCCATATGATGTATATTAAAATAATAAAAAAAAAAAAAAAAAAAAAATTACAATCATTATTTATTTCTATATAGGTAGGTAGTCAATATGTTTATCTTATCTATCTCAAGAAGAAAGGGTTCGTCATTTTTTATGTCATTACCGCACAAGAGTCTACCCGAATTAGGGGGATTATGGCATGCCCAATTTGGGGTATGTTGTGAGACTGAAGGAAATAGGCAGGGAAAGGAAAAGAAAAAGAGGAAGATTTGGCAATACCTACCCACCTGTAATAGTGGTCTTTGAGGGCAAGATTATGATTATTATTTGATAGTAAGATTATTAGTTGAGACGAAGAAACTTCTCCGTAACCATGATAATTCGTTGGTATGTTTTCTATATTCTGTTGTTTAAAATTGAAACCTTTAAATTTAAAAATGCATATGACACCAAGATAGAACTCCCTTGGTTTGGGATTCGCAAGACGTAGCGCAGAGTGGTCGCCTTGGGTATCTTATCAAAATTCTCGCCTTAAAATGATCTGAAGTGAATTTCCGAGATATATTTCTGCAGAAATGTTAATTGCTTTTATGATTAAATAATTTATTTATGTTGGTGAAGACAAGGCGTCGACTATTTTTTTCTTCAAGTAGGTTGCTAAAATATATGGTAGGGATCATCCCCATTGTCCCCGTGAAGGACCGCCACCAGGTGGGAACCCACATGGCAGGTAAGAGTGCAGATCCGCTGAATGACTCCTTGCTGCAGCCTATAGGATGATGATTGGCCTGATGATAGCCAGCCTTCTATAAGAGAGAACATCAAAAGACTGTTTAAGAATCTCTTCAAATTATTCGTAATCCGGTAAAAACGGGATTGCAGGCCCTTAACGAATGAATTGATACGTTTCCTGTTAAACTTTTAGTAAAAGACGAATGTACCTATTGTCACGTGTATAAAAGTGTACATAAAAATCCTAATATTTTCACATTATATTATCAAGGCAAATGCAGGTGCATGAACACGTGTTCCGATATATGAATAATTTACTAAAAGTTTATCAGAAAACGGCCTGCAATCCCGTTTTTAACCGGATTACAAATAATTTGAAAAGATTCAATAAATCTGCAATGATGAGTAAAGAATGCAGGGCCGGCCCCATGCGGGCGCAATTGGATCACTTTGCACCGGTCGCCGAGTTGTCAAAGCGCCAAGGCGCTCATAATATCTTAACACCTAACACAACACCCTTGTGATTATTTGATTGCAGTGATCACCCATCTACTACCTAGGCGTCTACTTGTTTTGACAAGGAGCGCCAACATTTTAGTCGCGCTAGGCGCCGTTTGGCTCAGAACCGGTCCTGAAATAATGAATGCACTTTACCCAGCATTCAATTAGTAATCCCGAAGGAAAATATATATATGCGTTTTGAATATCAGCTAATAATTGAATTACTATTGACCATGTTTTTATTTCGATATGTAGGTACATTAAATAATTCAATTATGGAACCATTTCCGCATGGGTCATGAAAGAGCTCCCTTATTTTTATAAAAGTATTTTTTTTCATTGGACTGTTATGAAAAAGTTATCAAAATATGAGGGGTACAGAATTAATGGTATGCACGTAATAAATGACCATCGCATACAATTTGCATAACACCATTAAATAATTATTTGTAATCCAATATAACACTTGGTGTAACTATGGTAGACCCTCTACTATATTTTTATCGGGGAATTTTTTAATAAAGGTAGGTCGTAAATTTTTCATCAAACTTTGTAAGTACTGCCTCCTTTTTTATGCGAATACCGCAGAAGAGTTCCAACTGCTCCCAGTGGGACTATGGCATCCCCAATTGGGGTGTGTTGGAAGGGTGATTGGTGAAGGTGGGGAATTAGGTACCTGGCTATTAAGGTCTGGATACCAGAATTGGCTAAAGCCATTTCAAGCAACGTTTCGATTATCAATAGTGTTCTTTCACCGAGGCGATACTGAGAATATCTACCTTTCTGATTACTATGCACGACAAAAATAACATCCATCTTCCATATTATATATCTGGTCAGATAGACTGAGCCACAGTAACGCGTGGCGGGGTACGGCTAGTTCTAAATTAATTTCAAATACGAAATTGGTACACGGAGAAAAATACGGTTACCGGATAAATCATGAAAATGATAATTTACCACATCTTTAGAAAGTTATATAAAGTCATGGAAAGTGATGAAACAAAAACTTTATTAACTGGGTTAAGTAGGTTAGGTTAGGTTTAATTTTTTTTTCATCGTTTTTAATAACTTTATATCACTTTTTAAAGGTGTGTTGAATAGTCACTGTGTTGAGTTATCATGGAACCGAAAAATACATTTGCCCTGATATATAATTCGACTTTTTTTTACCTAAAAACTACCTTAAAACATTGGAATTTTAAAAAAAAGTTATTTATCTTTTTCACTTTTAAAATCCTGTAGAATCATCCCCCGAAATTAGCACACTTTACCCCCGGACACGCTGTATAATGTACCTACCCACAGTGACCTAACGACAGAATCCCGGCCCCTATTATTTTAGGTTATAGGTACCTTCCCAACACGGATTTCAGATGTTCTCGTAGGTATAAAATATGTTAAAACAATATGAAAATTTATTATTTCTTATCACAACTTTTAAACGATATCGGCTAGTATATATTAATTAGTTACAATCTGCAAAAATATCCGCGTATCGCGATGACTCGTATCAACTCTGACAATGGTTATTTATATGGGAAGCGTGTCTTAACCTATTATATTTCACTTATGAAGCTTGCCTCACATCTGTTACGGACTTATGCACTTGTAAATTTCACTCATGGTTAATTTGTACGAAGACATTAATGGAACAAGTGGTTAAACAAACTGACCATTAATTCTCGTCTCCGCCAAGCAAACATTTGATGCAATTTTTGATACCACCGAATCGAAATGGTCAGCACAATTTATTTCATTATTTATATATGAAAATTTATATTATAGAAACAAACAACACCATTATACATATCAAGGTATAAAATTGTTTAATGTCCTTCCGGGTAAAATTAAAACTGAAAAAAATTACAAAACATTCAAATCACAAATCAAACAACTTTTAGATAAACCCAACGGTAATCACAAGTTTTAATTTCATTGGATACATTTTTCAAATAATTTTTTATATGAACTCATTTGTAATTTTTATTGATTAAATTTTCCTAAATTCACTTATGAATTTAGGAAAATTGATTAATGATTAATAAAAAAATATATATAAACAAGATTTAATTTATAAAAAAAAAGCTACATATATTTTTTTTACATATCCTCTAAAGTTATATTATGCGCTTCCTAATATTAGTTTATTGTTGTTGCATTTTATTAAGTACCATACTCTATTTCATACAAGATTGCCAGCTCGGTCTTTGAACAATTTACAACTAGTACTGTACCTACATTCTATTATTTCGTACCTAATAAGTACATTTTTATGTTTTCTAAGTTTAATAACTATTATATTATTTAAATAATGTAATTAAATTTCTTATTTTCTTAATTATATTATGTTTATCAAATTTATCATCTAGTTTTATAACTATTTGTTAATTTTTAGCTACATCAACTAGTGAAATTTTACAACCTATAAACCACAATGACTCCCAACACTCCCCAACTCAAACACGAGAAATAATTTCTCAATTGTGTTGGGCAGTTTTCGTTAAAAATTTCTAAATTTTTCGCAATCAGCCTCGAAATATCTACATTTGTAAATTATTGTAAAGTGTTTGTATATTCAATAAAAAAAAAAAAAAAAAAAATAAAAATAAAAAAAAAAAAATAAAAAAAAAAAAAAAAAAAAAAACAGTAGATTGTGAGCACAGTAATGAAACAATTTTTAGATATTAAATATTCCAAGGTGGTACTTATGATATGTTTCCTAATGATGCCCTATATGTGGTATGTATATTTAATAATTACAGGGTGACGTATGATATGTATGTGTGTGTGTACATGTGTGAGTGAGTGTGAATATGTATGTGCATTGAACAGTTTATATTATTGACATGATGTACTTTTAAATATGGGCAATGAATCCGAAAAAATGACGATGTTGGAGTTTAGACAAATATTACTGAAAGAATTAATTGTCTTTGTCATAATCATCGTTCTTTTGCTATTGCCCTTTTCATGAATTGTTAGGTACGTGATGATCTGGGGTAATAATTGCGTAACAAACCCCTCGTTTCAACCTCTCCAACAATGGTCAACGAAATCAACTCACCCCTACTTTTAATTGTCGTTTATGAAACAAGTCCGTTCAAAAATGCTTGGCAACAGTTACATTGAAATCATTAAATGTTATTTAGATTAAAATTAGTGAGTTTTTCAATTAATACTTAACAAAAAATTTGCAAAAAAACATACTAACTTCTTCTGTCAATAGGTACCGAGAATTTACGAAGAACAAAAATATTCTTCGTCAATTATAATTTTAGATCAAATACATTATTTAGGTGTGACAGCTGTATTGTACTGGACGGGAGTCCGCACAAGACTGTAGATTTAGGCGCCGGGTCCAAACCGTGTCTTCAACCGATGAGATGCTCCTTTACGGCCGATGATGATGATTGTAGTTGATATTGGTGATGAAATCTGCCTCCCGCACCCAGGCTTGGTGAATGGTGGGCACTGGGTGTGCTTTCGTCTCTGCTCGCTTCTGGTGTTGGCGGTTTTCCAAAGGAGGGCCGGCTGGTCTCGAAGAGGTAACACCAGAAGATCTTGGAGCAGCAGACTTGGCGAGGTGAGGCAGATGTTGAGCAGGAGTCACTTGTTGATAAATAAAACGCTTGGTTTTGGTGGTAAAGATGAACTAATTTTATGGTATCTGGTATCCTATTGTGCAAATACGAGTGTCGGGGAATATTTTCTCCATGTCTCGTGAACTGAGGGTGTAAAGTACCTGGGGGATGGTTTTTTTCTACCCGATGAGTGGGCTGCCTATAGCAACTTATAGGACTAAAATACTATATTTTTTGTATTTTTATATTTTTTTTTTTTTTGTCTGTAGGTATTTTTTTTTTATTTAGTTATATAAAATTTTTTTTTTTTTTTTGTAAAAGATTTTTTTTGTTATGATTTTTGTATATTATTTTAAGTTTGGGTGTTTGTAAATGTATACTATATTTTTTGTATATTTGGTTGCAATTTTATTTTTTTATTTAAGTCCACTCATCAAGGGGGGAAGGTTATAGAGACTGGGAATGGATAGGTGGGTTCGTCGTCGGGACTTGAGCGCCCGAGACATGCTATGCTGGGATTTGGGTGCATAGGAAGTTTCGCATAGAATGTTTTGGCTAATTCTACCACATGAGTTTTAAATGGGGGGATTTTCGTGCCTGAATTAATTATACTATTACGGACGAACCAAGGGCTTTTGGTGAATCTTCTAAGTGTGACATTCTGGAATGTGGCGAGACTTTTTGTGTTTGCTGTGCCCCAAATGGGTGAGGCGTATGACATGATGGGGCGTATTTGTGTTTTGTAGATGAGTAGTTTGTTTTGTATGGAAGTTTTTGAGTTTGAGTGTAGCAACGGGTAAAGGGCGTTGGATGTGTTTTTTGCTTTTTGTAGTGTAATATTTATGTGTTTTTTCCATGTGAGTCGTCTGTCAAGTGTAACTCCAAGATATTTGGCCGATTTTTCCCACGGTATAGATTGGCCGTACATTGTTATTTCCTCTCGCGGGGCGCGGCTGCCTTTTCTACGAGAGAAAAAGACGGCCACGCTCTTTGAGGGATTCACGTCTATACGCCATTTATCGTACCAATCTTGGAGTAAGTCAATGTTTTTTTGTAGTCGGTACGTAATCATCCTGGGTGAACAGTATCTAACCATAACTGTGGTGTCATCTGCGTACAGAGCTTTATGAGAATTTGAGTTTTCAGAGAGGGGGATGTCGTGAGTGTAGACATTGAAAAGGATTGGAGAAAGCAGAGACCCTTGCGGGACCCCAGCTGTCATGAAACGTTTTTTTGAGAGAGCGCCACCGTATTTTACTTGAAAAGTACGTTGGCGTAGAAATGATTTGAAGGCACCGAGTAGTTGGGGATCGATGCCTGTTTCGTGGAGTTTGAGAAGCAGGCCGTTTATCCATACTTTATCGAAAGCTTTGGCTATGTCCAGGAAAATGGCGCCAGTTGATCGCTTGGTATTGAAGCCACCGATGATGATTTCGGAGACTCTGAGAAGTTGGTGGAGGGTGGAGTGATTTGATCTAAAACCGTGTTGCTCTTCAGGTAATGTTGAAACCTCGTCAATGTGCTTGAGGAGCCGTGTCAAAAGGATCTGTTCGTAGATTTTACCGATGTTTGATAGAAGGCTGATTGGACGGTGATTTTCGCAGAAGAGGGGGTCTTTTCCCGGTTTTGGGATGAGAAAGACGTGCGCGTGTTTCCAGTTTTTCGGGAAATAGCGCAGTCTGAGGGCTGTGTTGATGAGATTTACTATCGCTAGTATTCCTTTTTGGGGGAGAGCTTTAAGAGCGAAGTTTGTTACGCCGTCGGGGCCGGGGGCTTTTTTATTTTTCCGGCTTTTTATAGTACGGATAACCTCGGCTGGGGTAGTGAAATGTATGTTTGTATTGGGGAGATTATTTAAAACATTATTGATTTTGCGGTTGACATTTGCAATGTGATCTAGATCGGCGTGTTTGAAGCTGGGACTGAATTGATTTTCAAGACTGTCAGCGAACGCCTCCGCTTTGTCCTGATCGTCGAAGACGAGGCCGTTTTCGGCGTGAATGGGGTGGTTAGGGGTGGGGGTGGCTTTTAGAGTTTTGGATAATTTCCACAGAGAGCCGTCCTGTGGATTTATCTCTTGAATTTTCAAATTCCAGGTGAAATTAACGTGCTCTTGAAGTTTTTTTCTGATGAGGGCTTGGATACGGTTTATAGAAGTTTTCAAGGTGGGATTTTGATATTTTTGCCAGTGGCGGCGTAAGATATTTTTTGTTTTAATTAGGTCTTTTACTGAATTTGGGAGGTTTTCCTTGAAATTTATTTGGGGGGGTGGGGGGAGAGGTTTTGAGGCCTCATCAATTGCGGACATTATTGTCTTCGCGAATTCGTCAACCGCTGTATCTAAATCTGAGGGATTTTTAATGTGGGGATTTATGGATATTTTTTCCCCGACTCTGTGCGAAAAATATGTCCAATCAGTTTTTTTGTTAATTTTTGCAGGGGGGGGGTAGGAGAAATCGTTGAGAGTTAGCAACACGGGGTTATGGTCGGAGGAAAGGTCACAGATGGTTTCGATACTGTATGCCCAGGATGATTTGTGAAAAAGTGCAATGTCGAGTACGTCAGGTCTGTGTCCGATGCTAGAGAAAAATGTTGGCTCTATGGGTCCTGCAATGTTTATGTCGGGGTGAGAGTTTGCAAAGTCATGTAGGATACGTCCGTTTTTGTTGGTGAGCCTACTATTCCAAGCGGGGTGTTTTGAGTTAAAATCCCCCGCTAGAATAGTAGGCGTTTGTCCATCGAGAAGTAATTCAAGATCCGACTTTTGTAAAGTCTGAACAGGTGGGTTGTAAATTGAATTAATTCTCAATGGACCTGAATGTTTTGTAAATACAGTGATAGAGGTACTTTCAATGGTAGTCAGGGGGGGCGTGATGTTGTGTTTGTGGGCGATTTTAGTTTTCACGAAGACGGCTGTGCCACCGCCTCGCGAGTGTAATCGGTCGTTTCGGTACAGTGTGTAGTTAGCGATTTTTGGTGTGTGTGATGGATTTAGGTGTGTTTCATTTATGAGTATTATGTCTAAATTATGTGTGTTGGTGAAAATTCGTAATTCTTGCATGTTTTTGTCAAGACCATTGGCATTCCAGAATGCCAAACGTAGCGCGGAGGGCTTGGTAGAATTAGCCATTTAATTAGTAAAGAGGGCAATGATTTGAGGGGCTGCTACAAAGAGAATCGAGAGGTAGTCTGCCGGCGAGGTGGCAGATTGAAATTTTGGGAGTAGATCAGCGATGAGTTCGCCGATCTTTGTAAAGAAGTTACTTTTGAATATGTCTGAGAGACTAAAGGGGGTAGCTGAGGGCTGGGGGGTGGGGGGGGAGGTTGAGGGTGAGGGGGGGAGGTTGGAGGGGGGAAGGGGAGAGGGGGTGGGGGGGGGATGGGGGATTTGGTGGGGGGGGTTTAATGCCTGAGCATAGGAGGTGGATGGTTGGACTGGGCGGGAGGTGAAAGTGATTTGGGGAGGTACCTCAGTTCGACGGGGCATGGCTGTGGAGGGTGCAGGGCGTTTGGGGCATTCTTTATAGTTGGCCGGGTGTGGGCCGGCGCAGTTCGCACAGGTGGCCGGGCCGTCAGTTCTCTGCTTCAGGCAGGTGGCGGTGAAGTGGGGCCCCGCGCATTTGACGCAGCGGGGGGGGAGATGGCAGCCTTTGGCGGAGTGGCCGAATGATTGACATCGGTGGCATTGGGTAGGGGCTGATTTATGGTCGAGGAATTCTGCTCTGATGCGTAGGTGGAATATGTGAGTAATGTTAAAGATTTTTTTTCCCTCTTCGCCGTGGGTAAGCTGCACGAGGACCATCGGGACGTTTGTGCGGTCGGGTCCCGACCTCATCCTGGAGACGGAGATGGCCGGGAGACCGAGGTCCTGCAGTTCAAGGAGAATCTCCTCCTCCGAGATTTGTGTCGGGATACCCCTCAGAACTGCCTTGGTGGTTTTGTCCTCGTGCAGCTCGAAGGTGTGGAAGTCTGTTTTTATCTCTTCCAGCATTTTAGTGGCTAGTCGGAAGCTGGAGGAGTCGGCGGTGTGGACCACCACACCCGTCGGGATGGCTTTGGCGTGAGAGATGCGCACACCGGCGTTCTCCAGCTTCCTTCTGATGGTATTCCAGTTTGTGTCGGATTTAATGATGATGGGCGGGATTTTGATGGGACGTCGGGCGGGAGTCGGGGTGGTGGTGGTGTTTGTCAGATCTGTGGTGTCTGCTCCGTCAGTGGTGATTGTGTCCGAGTTTGTGTCAATTGAGGAGGGCGGGGCCAGGGTCTGGAAGCGGTTGGTGGTAGCGAGGGTCTTGGGAGGCGTGGGCGGTTTTTGTTTTATCGGGTTATTCGGGGTGGTCCAAAGAGGCGGGAAGTCCTTGGTTGGTGATGGAGGTAGTGCAGTGCAGCTTGCCAGGCTGTGGTCGGCGGAGGTGGAGGCGGTGGAGGTGGAGGCGGAGGTGGTGGGCGGTTGTGTGGCGATGGGCGGGGTTCTACGTGTGGTGCCTGAGAGGTAGGTGGTGGCCGAGGGGTTTACCCCATCTGGGTAAAAGGTAACCTTTCTTTGGGGGGTTTTTGTGACTGTTCTCTGCATATTTTTGATGAAAGTCTGGAGAGCCTCAATTGGAGGATCCAGCTTCTCCAGTTCGAGGAGGTATGTTTCCATGTCTAGGGCGGGCACGGGTAGGTAGTAGGGCAGAGTAGGGTGGATATCGAGGTCAAGGAGCGCAGGTGGTCAGTGGTGTGTGTAGCCAGGATGGGTGGACTGTAACAGTATTAGGTTGACTGTATTGGCTCGCAGAGCGAGTCGGTGGGCTCGGAGAGCGCAAAAGGGGACAATTTACAGTGGGAAGATGAATCTTCCAAGCAAATGTTCCCTTTTTTTTATTTTATTATTTGGCTGCTTATATTCAATAAGCATGACTCGCACCCGACATTGGGCTTTGAGTCAAAAAGTGGTGGGGGATTGTACCCGCGCCAGATATGTGTTTATAGCCTCCGACAAGATGTTGCATATTCATTTTGTCGGTAGTACTGGTGATAGTAGTCGCTTAAATTTGAGAGTTAGAAAAGATTTTGAGCGCTTACATGAATGATAATTACATAGTTTAAATGCATAGTAGTTATAGGAATGTGTATCTTGACAACTAGATTTTTGTTTGTCAAGATACGACAAAAAATAAGAAATGTTTGTAAAATAAATGTGTAAAAATGATCTCAAGCGATCAAATTTGTAAAACATGTTAAGTTAGTATTTTTCCGAGGTCCCCCGTAACATAGCGCTCAGAAAGAGATAAGATTCACTATGCTACGAGGTTCCTGGATTTTTGTACACGCAAAAAGGGTAAAAAATATTGTTCAAAAATGGGTTTACATATGGGTGAAAAACAGCTTTTTTAATATCTCCTCAGCGGTAGTATATCGAAAATAGTGTTTATTTGACTACCGCCGAGGGGATGAACAAGTAAAATATACATATTTGCAATGTTTAAAAATTGATTTTTCTATGTAAAATTTACATAGAAAAAATGCTGGACATTGATCCACGCGGCAGGTAAGCCGGCGATGTGGTATCGAAGCCATTCGGAGTCAAATTTTTCAAGCCGCTTGGGCCGAAAATTGGACAAAATGACCAGTGGCGGGGAGTGGTGATTTTGCCAGTGGCGTGGAGTAGGGACATTTTATAAAAGTAAACAATTTTTATGAAATTAAATAATGTGGTCAACTACGTCCGTTACATGTATTGTCTTCTGAAAGTTCATTTCGTAGTCATTTGAAGGCGATACAGATATCACGCGTAAATATGGCAAAAATATCACAATCTATTATAATGGGGAACATACTTTGATGGGTACATATGAATACGAAAACAAAATAAACGGAAAACAATAAGTAAAACAGTACAAACAGAGAAAATTAATATTTGCATAAGTCAAGATAACATCGAGACTGAAAAAAAAAATAATGTAAACATATAGGCTGACTAAGTCCTCCATCACAACTCTAGCAACATTTTCAGCTTACTGTAGTGGTAGTAGGAGATATTCAAATATTGTCAGGTTATTCGTAACCCGGGAATGTTTGTCTTTCTTTAAAAAAAAAAAATAAATATAAAATAAATATGTTTACAAAACAAGGTTTTATGCAAATCACAAAGGATAACAAATTATTATAAGCAATTAGCCTGAAACACATATATAAATTGAAAAAATCTTCTGAGAAAAAATAAATGCCACCGACGGGAATTGAACCCGCATCCTTCTAGTTGCAGGTGCACGGAACCTGTGCTACGTCGGCTTATTTTTAACCACCAAGTAATTCAATAAATTATATTATAGGGTAGGATCGACATTTATTTCGTATTTAAATGTCATCCAATTTCAGGAAATGCGTATACGTACGTGATTGACACCGTTGTTTGAATGCATTGTCATCGATAACAAGTTTATCTGCCGAGATTCAGCTCGATCGGATGTCGAGAAATGGGTTAATTTCCGCTTCCAAGATTTAAATTAATTCATTGCCGAAAACAAAAGTGTAATTCAAATATATGTATTAAAAATAAAAATAATATTGCTTCCGCGCCAAGATACAATGAACGTAGTTTTGGAACCATTTATAGGGACAATGCATTTGCTTGACCGCTTCATGTAATAAATTTTGCATTAAAATAGTAATAATAATAGAGTCACGCATTAAATCAATTTATGAATTCAGTTTCATTTTAAGTGCGTATTATGCGAATTTACGATGTAGAAATTAGCGAAATGCTGAATTATTCTATATAATATTTACGCTCGTAAATTCGCTTTATGGCAAGAAATTATTATTATATCGAGAACGAATAGGAAAAGGCAGATTTGTAATTTATTTCAGTGAGATTTTATTGCAATTATTTTTTGTAGGTTAGTTCATTACAGTATTATTTTAATGCAATTATTTATTGTCGGGTAGTTCATTACTGTATTATTTTATTCAAACCGTCGTATATTTACTGTTTATTTCAGTGAGATTTTAATGCATTTATTTACTGTCGGGTAGTTCATTACAGTATTATTTTAATACAATTATTTATTGTCGGGTAGTTCATTACAGTATTATTTTATTCTAACCGTCGTATATTTACTGTTTATTTCAGTGAGATTTTAATGCAATTATTTATTGTCGGGTAGTTCATTACAGTATTATATTAATGCAATTATTTATGTCGGGTAGTTCAATACAGTATTATTTTAATGCAATTATTTATTGTCGGGTAGTTCATTACAGTATTATTTTAATACAATTATTTATTGTCGGGTAGTTCATTACCGTATTATTTTATTCTAACCGTCGTATATTTAGTGTTTATTTCAGTGAGATTTTAATGCAATTATTTACTGTCGGGTAGTTCATTACCGTATTATTTTATTCTAACCGTCGTATATTTACTGTTTATTTCAGTGAGATTTTAATGCAATTATTTACTGTCGGGTAGTTCATTACAGTATTATTTTAATGCAATTATTTATTGTCGGGTAGTTCAATACAGTATTTTTTTAATGCAATTATTTACTGTTGGGTAGTTCATTACAGTATTATTTTATTCTAACCGTCGTGTATTCACTGTTTATTTCAGTGATATTTTAATGCAATTATTTACTGTCGGATAGTTCATTACAGTATTATTTTATTCTAACCACTGTGTTCTAACTAGTGTTTTGAAACACTTATATTTAAAATACATATGTTTTTAAAATCCAAATTAGGCTTTTTCTTTGAAGACACAAGAAGTGCTGAAGGAGCCATGTAGAAGGTGTTACACAAATTTATTATATTATTAATTGTTATCTTATTACTATGATTGAGTGAGCGATTTATATCTAGCAGATGTATTTCAAATTGTGATTATTATTATTATAATTTTTTGTTTTTTTTTATGAGAACTTTTGCAACTTTATTAGACGTATCATTGAGTAGTAAGCAATTTCTGTGAACATGGGTGCAAAGATTTGTAACTAATGGTCGTGTCTGAAAAGGAGGCTTACGGAAAATTTCAAAATAAAGGGTGTTTTTTTCTAGTTTAAAAAATGTTCATTTTTTATTTTTTATTATTACACTCTTTTCTCATTACACTGTCTTTCCACTGTAAATTGATAGAGATAGACAGTTTAATAAAAATACCTAATTGTCTTTAGAGATCAGAATGATGTCAACATATTAACGAACATAGCAAATGATGTACTAAATATTTCTATATATGGGTATTACTAAGCGGCAAACCGTCGTTTGTTGATAAAATTTATCGTATTATATAAAGTATGTATGTAATTGGTTTTCACACGTATCGAATGCGTCTTGTTTAATAACCAGGTTTGTATTAGATTTATATAATATATCCTCAACGATTTTAAGGCACTATTGTATGGAGAAATTACTCAAAAGGCTTACTGCGTCTAAACATAAAAATTGGCAGCTGTGCGGGTGATTTTTTGGATTGTGTTTACAAATAAGTTGTAGGTAGGTAAAATACAAAGAGAAAGAAAAAAAATGATTAAGTAACAATTTTACCTAGTGGCAACTAATTAATACTTATAATTTATATTTTATTGCCTATTATGTTTTATTGACATCTCATATCATATAATATGGCAGACTGGGATAACACTATCCACCCAATCCTGCTAAATTACCTAGTAGAAACTAATTAATACTTACAATTTATATTTTATTGCCTATTATGTTTTATTGACATCTCATATCGTATAATATGGCAGACTGGGATAACACTATCCACCCAATCCTGCTAAATTACCTAGTAGAAACTAATTAATACTTATAATTTATATTTTATTGCTTATTACTTATTATGTTTAATTGACATCTCATATCGTATAATATGGCAGACTGGGATAACACTATCCACCCAATCCTGCTGAATTACCTAGTAGCAAGTAATTAAAAGTTATAATTTATATTTTATTGCCTATTATGTTTTATTGACATCTCATATCGTATAATATGGCAGACTGGGATAACACTATCCACCCAATCCTACTGAATTACCTAGTAGCAACTAATTAATACTTATAATTTATATTTTATTGCTTATTACTTATTATGTTTAATTGACATCTCATATCGTATAATATGGCAGACTGGGATAACACTATCCACCCAATCCTGCTGAATTACCTAGTAGCAAGTAATTAAAAGTTATAATTTATATTTTATTGCCTATTATGTTTTATTGACATCTCATATCGTATAATATGGCAGACTGGGATAACACTATCCACCCAATCCTGCTAAATTACCTAGTAGAAACTAATTAATACTTACAATTTATATTTTATTGCCTATTATGTTTTATTGACATCTCATATCGTATAATATGGCAGACTGGGATAACACTATCCACCCAATCCTGCTAAATTACCTAGTAGAAACTAATTAATACTTATAATTTATATTTTATTGCTTATTACTTATTATGTTTAATTGACATCTCATATCGTATAATATGGCAGACTGGGATAACACTATCCACCCAATCCTGCTGAATTACCTAGTAGCAAGTAATTAAAAGTTATAATTTATATTTTATTGCCTATTATGTTTTATTGACATCTCATATCGTATAATATGGCAGACTGGGATAACACTATCCACCCAATCCTACTGAATTACCTAGTAGCAACTAATTAATACTTATAATTTATATTTTATTGCTTATTACTTATTATGTTTAATTGACATCTCATATCGTATAATATGGCAGACTGGGATAACACTATCCACCCAATCCTGCTGAATTACCTAGTAGCAAGTAATTAAAAGTTATAATTTATATTTTATTGCCTATTATGTTTTATTGACATCTCATATCGTATAATATGGCAGACTGGGATAACACTATCCACCCAATCCTACTGAATTACCTAGTAGCAACTAATTAATACTTATAATTTATATTTTATTGCTTATTACTTATTATGTTTAATTGACATCTCATATCGTATAATATGGCAGACTGGGATAACACTATCCACCCAATCCTGCTGAATTACCTAGTAGCAAGTAATTAATAGTTATAATTTATATTTTATTGCCTATTATGTTTTATTGACATCTCATATCGTATAATATGGCAGACTGGGATAACACTATCCACCCAATCCTGCTGAATTAAATAATTGGATAATTAAAAAATTATGTAAATTACAATTATTAAATTTGTAAAAATTTGGGACGAAATCAGGAATATCGTAGCTTTCAAAGTATGTATGTATCAGTTGTAATAAAATAATTATTACATTACATTATTATAAGAAATTGTCCCTAAATAGTTTTCTTCTGAAAGAGAATTAGAGTGACAAGTGGGGTGAGAAGGGTAAAAAATTAAAACCCATGACATTTGTCAAAAATTATATTAATTTGTTTAAGGCGCGAGATTGACAACCGTGACCATTTTTAATGCTCTAAAACGATTCACTCTCTTTCGAAGTTCCCCTTTTTATACGGAAATAATAAAATAAAATGTACGGTGCAATTAAATGTTAATTTGACGATTGTCGAGTGTAGTTTTGTTTTAATGTGACTATTCTTTCATAGATCGTTGGTGAGGAGTGAGGAGACTGAAGAGGGACAACACTTTATGCAAAATGTCATTATGAAACTGTACCATTAGTTGAAAGAACCAAACACACTATTTGATAGAACTCTCCTCAAATATAAAAAAAGATGTTCCAATCTCTCATCTATTATCCACCCATATATTATACGGATAAAAATGAATGTTTATTTGTTTGTGCCCTATAGATTAGAAAACTACTGCACTAAATTTAAACTACTACTACATTATAAGTCTACTATAATTATAATATATAGTATAATTTTTAAATCTTTATAAAAATATATGTTTATTTTTTTGTGCCCTATAGACTCAAAAACAACTGTATTAGTGCCAGGACGGTTTAGAATTGAATGACTTAAAGCATTATGTCTCCACTGGAATGAAGTACGGAGTCTAATCAAAGTACGTGTAGATGAAAGGGGTGTAAGGAGAATGTATGACGTGGAAGTGAATGGTAAAAGCAGGTGATGCCCGTAAACATTTTTTTAGTTCTTTACATAAACATTGTTTCCATCTTAAAAATGTACCCAGATTTCTGGTACACTAGAATTCACAGCCTCAAGAACTTACTCCAAACCATTCACAACCCCGAGCAACGCCGGGTACCTACATGTCAGCTAGTACAATAAATTAAAGTATTTTACTAAAATAATAAATAAATTCACGTCACAAAATTCTTCTATATTTTTCTAATTACAAAATAAAAATTTCCAATTTTATTGCAAACGCAATGAAAATATTTATTTTAACAGTACCTAACAAAATAAACAATAGTATTCATTTTTTAAACACTTTTTTAGGTATGTACCAAATTAGTTTTGATATTTTTGGCTTAACAGCCGTTTTGCCTTTATAAAATGCATTATCAACAATAATTATTGCTTCAAATAAATTATATGTACACATATCAACAAACTAACCGCATTGGGAATTAGTTACTGTCGGTTTATATAAATGTTATATCAATAATAAATACTATGAGGTGATTCGCGACATCTGTGAATAGACGACCTAACTAACTCTCCCCTTATAACTTTTTACGAAAACGAAATAATATTTTATAAGTGGGATCCCCCGTCAGACTTTTACATGTCGTGTGAAAGTCATTGGCCCCGTGTACCAGTATTTTTTTGTAATGGTATTACTTGCCAGGGCTCCTACCAGGGAGCAACTTGACAGAAGTAAATATCTCTTATAGCGCGGATATAGGGCCGGTATTTCAGTATTATTTAGTAATTTCTAACTAAATTAACCGGCTTAACTTTCCAGGAGGGGGATCTTGTTGGCTTAATATCTTCTACCAGAGAGCGATTTGACGGACGTAAATATCTCTCAGAGAGCTTAGAGCAACTGAAATTCCATGTTGTAATGTTAACAAAGCCCCGCTTAGCAAGTAAGAAATCAGAAACGAATCGATGAATCACGGTAGACCATTTTCACCTTGATAAAATTTGTATGTACATTTTAAACCTAACACTGCCTCAGGGATGCTACCAAATTATAGAAATTTACAAAAACTTTAAGAATAACTAGAGAAAACTGGTATTTACACAAACAATAATATGTGAATTAAATTTTACGAACTAAATTTATTATTAAAATAGGTCTAATTTTGCACAAAAATGTTGACAAAAACATTGCCTAAATTAGGGACTTTTAAAGTTCAGCGCCCTAAAGGTGATTTTTCACAAAAAAAACGGCGCTATACAAATCATCCAAATACTATTAGCTATGAAATAGTATCTCCAACATTATTTTTAATTAGTTATCAATTTATGCTTTTCTGAGAAAACAAGTTTTAAAGTAGTCACCTAGATGTACTATTACTGTGTACTCTTCCAATAGCTATTGACATTTCTGGATCATGATTCTCTTATCTGACTGAATGAGGAAAAATCCTATATTTTTTGCATGTATAAAATGTGATAAAAATATCTTATCGCAAAACTTTTTTAAAAAACTCGGATACAACGTTAACTTTATTGCATGACCGTGCATCTGTCTAATAATATTCAAACGTTTTGTAAAAATTGTCGTCGATTAACATTCTGTCGCATTTATATAAACTCTTCGGGGTAGGTACCTACCGTTTGTAGCAGCGTAATTATTCATTGAATAGCCTCAGTTGGTGCATCGGCGCATTGGAAATTCAAACCATGGTGGCAAATGAAGAAATCAACAAAACGGCGGAAGTTTTTATTAGTTTTACCACCCTGTGGCGTCATGTTAAAGTCACGGAGTTGACTGAGTACCTTGCTTTGAAAATTGAAATTCTTTCTTTTTCTAGAAATCTCTCGTGTGGCGGACGGACGCGTGGTCGGTGTATCATCTGCAGTCCAGATTATAAGTGCTTATTTCTCGGTAATTACCATGTATTTACGTCAAATTCGCGCTCACTAAGCGGCTTTTGCCGGCAAATAATCTTCAGAAGGCGAAATCTGATTGGAAATGTATTTTATTTAACTTTTTAAGATGTTTGCGAAAATAATTATTACTCAAAGCCAATGTGCATTTTTTCAAATGTATGTTTTCAAGCCGATTCAAGGATTCTATATAACTCCTGGAATTTAACCTCTCGTTATTGTTGCCTTCCTAATTATTCATTTTTATTCTAGTGTCTTCTGAACCCCGGTAAATTGGTAAAGTTATCAAGATGCAATCGTGTTGCTGTTTCAATCTTAAAACTGGTGGGATGATCATCGGCTGGGTGGGAATGGTAATTATTATAATTTGTTTTAGGGTCAAATATTGTTGAAAGTCTGTTTGTGTAGTTACTGATATATAAAATACTTTGATGCCTTTGAGCTACCTCATGGCAATTCCATGCCTATAAAATGACTTCTATTTGTTTCTGAGTAATGGTAATGGGTGGTCGCAGACATAACGACTAATAATGGTAATTGTTCAGGATCGCTGGCCACGCTTTACGATTTTTATTAAAGAAATCGCTGGCCAGGGATAATACGAAATATTTTTAAATGAAACCTTTTGATTCACCTTAATTAGTATAAAAGGAAACTGACGGTATTTGGGAAATTTTTAATATTAGCATTTTCATTACGTAAAATTAAAATTCGCATTCGTTGTATGGGATGACAGCTGTAATAATTTCTGTTGATGTCATTTTCTTTTGTTGATATTCCTGATATGAGTGGCTAGAATTTTTACCTTTTACTCTATGCAAATACTAGGTAGATACATACTATTTTGGCCGAACTCGAAAAATAAAATAAAGGTATTTAGGTATGTTTTATAAAAAAAAGGTAAGGTGGTATAGGTTAGGTTATTGTAGGTTGGGTTGGGTTATTAACCCTTAGGATACGACCAACTACAATAGCAGTTCAATGAAATCATGACTACGTTCAGGTGCATTTCAATAGTGTCCATGAAAATTCCTAAGTAAAACGTTGACATTGTAGATGCCGGTCAATTATTTCAAATATAATTTTCAATATTATATTTGGCTTTGAGATATTTACAAAATATTAGCTCTCTTCTAAGCGTTAAAGGTTAGGATAGGTTGGGTTATGATAAGTTAGGTTAAGCACTATTTTACTGAATTTTCATTTTTACCTAATTAAACATTAAAATGCTAAAAATAAAAATTTCCCAAATGCAGTCAGTTTCCTTTTCTAGTAATTAACCCCTCCGACTTTTCGCGAACTTGAAGCTAAAATGTCTTTACCGAAATGTCAATTTCACGAAAACGTTGTGTTATTACCGCCTCACAATCAAAGCTCTATAAATGAAACATTACTGAACGGAGCCGAATAGTAAAAACTGTTTTAGAAAGGTTACAAAATAGGCTTTCAAATTGTTGTATCATAAATAAATATTAACATTTGTAAATATTTAAATTTAGAATGGAAACATGAAAAAATTGTAAAAATGACTCACCTGTAATGTTTTATGTAAAAACGATACTAAAATCACGGATAATGAAAAAGAAAAACACTTATTTCATCGTACAAATGTACAATAAACAATTCTGTCACTTCACTTTTTGACCATTTCATACAAAATATATTTTTAAAAAAATAATTAAAACTGGGATATGTGGGAGGCGGGTCGGCACGTCAAACGGCTTTCTTGGCGTCGTTTTACGATTTGGCGGGTAAAATTTGCTTCCACTGAGTAGGTCTTTTTACGGGTTTCTATGGATAACTTTGAATAGAGATGTGAAGCTTCATTCAATACGAATATTCTACTTTTTGTTTTAGGGATGTCACTAGAAGAATAACGGAGTTATGACGATTTTTGTGGAATAACACGCGTTGACGTGTAAACACGCTTATTGTACTTGACTGCTATCGTTATTTTATCGTGTATATCTGCTTACGTTGCTGACCGGTTAAGGTGAATCAAAAGGTTTTATTTAAAATAAAATAAAAAGTATTAACACATTTCGGCCGGGTATACTTTGTGATGGTGCTGTCTCCGGGCGAAAATAAAGGTCTCGTGTGAATTTCTCTAATTTTGTTTTTAAATCGCTGTATATTCAAAAATAATAAAAATTTCGACATACTAATTCAGCATACCCAAGATATAAAAGAACCAAACGAAAATCGATGATTATTTGAAATGTAACTCAATTAACCTTGTATGTATTATGTTTATTACGGTTCGCCTATCGGTATTTGCCATACCTGCTTTCTTTTGCACATCCCTCGCTTTCTCTTGCACATAGGAGTTGAGTGGGCGGAACAGAGATAGAGATTCGAATCGGGTTTCACGGTCATAAAAACCCTCATTCCAGGAATTGAATTATTACAATAACAAATAATATACTATCCTTTTGTTGAAATACCGATGTAAACTCAAGGCACAAAGATAAATATAAAAAGAACACTTGCATTACCATTCAATAATTATGTTATATAGTTGGGTCCTTTACAAATAGATTGATATACACGGTGTCCGGAAACTCGTAGTACAAGCGGGAAACTGGAGAATCTACACCACATGGGGAACCCAAAAAAACATAAAGTTTTTTGATTTGAGCATTTTCACAAAAAAAAAAAAAAACCAAAAAAAAATATTTTTCGGCTATTTTTGGGTTAAAGTTTTTTCTGGTGTTTAGGGTTGAACAACAGATGTTTTAACCCTGCAGAGCAGAAATATTTTATGATTACACCGGATTAAATGAAGGGTGATTTCAAAATAATGCTTAAAATCCGAGTTTCTTCATTTGTTTTACTTTCAAATAGTTTTAATTAGTTAGGTACTTTGATCTTCAGTAATAATTTATAAGAATTTGATTAAAAACAAAAAAAAAAAAAAAATGAACTTCTAACTCGATTTACTCGATAACGAAAGCTCAAATAAAAAAAAAATATACTACAAAATCGACTCCAAATCTGATGTAGATTCACCAGTTTCCCGCTTGTACTACGAGTTTCCGGACACCCTGTATATATAATTCATATAAAAACATTGAATAATTCCATAGCTATTTTTCCTCCCAAAGTGTACATCTCCAGCGATCCTGAATATTTACCAAAGAAAGCAGAATGTAGTACCCTGTGATATTTTATTTTGTATCCAGAGATAGTGCGCTTACCATACTGCATAATAGAGGTGAGGCGTATTTATCGTACCCAGTAAAAGTACCGGGTATTTCCATGCGATACTTTGTACTTGTGACAGATCGCCAAAATATCAGGTTCCAAAATACTCGTAAGTATTTTATATCCGGACTAAATATTTTTAATAGGTACTTTTACCAGGTATTTTTGATGGGTATTTTTTGATAGGTATTTTCGACAGGTAATTTCGACGACTATTCCCGTTGGGTATTTGTGACTGGTATTTCTTATGATGATATTTTGCGACAGGAAAAATATGGGGAATTTTTTTCAACAATACCCCCCCCCCCCATGGATTTCAAATATTTTGTGGGAAAGTACTTGTTTAGATTTTTTTTTGTGGGGAATTGTTTTACAGGAATTCTCTAACAAACCCCCCCCCCCCCCAATGGATTTCGAATAATAAATGGGGGAATCAAGCTCACATACAAAATATGTGGGCAGAATTTATGCGAGTGCATTAGAATTACCTATTAGAATCAATCCTCAGGTCGGTATTAAATACTTTCGAGTATTTTGTCACCGGTATTTTTACCAGGTGTTTATTTCTCTGTACCTGTACTCATTGTACCCAGTAACGAAAAGTACTCATAGGACCCACCTCTACTATATAAACTGCCAATATTATGATATTTTCTGTAATAATAATTGTTATTGTATATTTACCTTTTGATATTAATTTTATCTAAACACATACGAGGTACATATTTTCAAATACGCAATTAAATGTCAAATTATAGCATTATGGCATGATTTATTGGACTGTATAGACAGAACAGATTATTCTCCACAATATGAAAACAAATCCTCGTGTGTCAACACTCTTAGATGTTTATAAAAACATATCTTTCGAATGCGATCGCGCCATTCACTCGTGTGTGTGTACTTAGAGGCCACTGCATTGATAGACACAAGTGGGACACCATGATCACTTATCAGTTTTAGTTATGAAAACTTTTTCTAAAACTCAACACTTAAAAATAATACATAAATTTTATGTCACTTAATAAATATTGTTTTAATTATTAAAGCACTTTAGAGGAATCTGTGTCGGTCACATTTTTTTGGAACTATGGTAAACTTTAAAACAGGGTTCGGTACATAAAGAAAGACGCACCACATTCTTAACATACGTATCTGCATTTTTTTTATTTTTCAATCGGCATACACAACATCGTCTGCGCGGTTTTTTTTTTATTTTGTCGGTTGATGGAATCAATTGGGCCATATGCTTAGTGGCATATTTAGGCAAAACCCGAAACGGGTTGAAGTGGACTGATGTATTAGGCTCTGGTATTTGAGAAATCTCTGGTTTATATTACTAGTTGCATAATAACCGCCAATTGAAAATCTACTAGAGATTTTTTTATACCTCACTTGGGTGTACAAAATAAATGAATTCAATAAATATAGGTCAAGTATGTGAAAAAATACTTTTTTTATACCATTTAAGGTCTTCCGCATACAGGCTAAACTGCTCAGCATCATGTCGCTTTTGTCAACAGCTCCCATAGATTTATTGTAA
Organism: Hesperophylax magnus; assembly: GCA_026573805.1. Classification (NCBI taxonomy): domain Eukaryota; kingdom Metazoa; phylum Arthropoda; class Insecta; order Trichoptera; family Limnephilidae; genus Hesperophylax; species Hesperophylax magnus. The sequence continues at coordinate 762,613 of JAIUSX010000165.1, read as the reverse complement.
TCAATGACACAGGCGGGTTTGCGAATGGGTTGTTTAGTTTGGTGATTTATTTTACTGGTTTCTTTAAATGAGCTATCGTGCAAGGTAGTTAGCATATGTACATCCCTTTTATCACACCATTTTTATGCTAAAAGGGGACCGCGGCTTTTTGAGTCAAATTTGCCTTTTTTCAGTTTTATAAATTTTGGCATTTCGTTTCGGTTCTATTTTACTGTCCCACAGGCATTTAATAACTTTGGACTTGAGTTCCAATTGTCACACCATGAATTGTGCCCTTTGCCATAATAATCAGTTAGGAGTGTAGTAACAACAGCGGTTATTCCTAAGTTCTGCTCATCTGTAATTTCCGTGCCTTCTCCGCAGTAAATTATGAAATCAAGAATGTATCCAGTTTTCACATCACACAAAACAAACATTTTGATTCCAAAGCGATGTCGTCTTGATGGAATATACTGCTTAAAAATAAGCCTACCCTTGAAAACAATGATGCTTTCATCTCTACATCGGTCTTCATAAGGTTTCACAGACTTTAACCACTGGAGCGACCATGTCGAATAATTCGACTTTTTTTTTTCTTCTAATATTGAGCATGTCGAATTATTCGACGTTTATTACGTACCACTCGTAAAAAATTAAATATAATAAATAATATTATATTTAATTTTTACGAGTGGTACGTAATAAACGTCGAATAATTCGACATGCTCAATATTAGAAGAAAAAAAAAAACGTCGAATTATTCGACATGGTCGCTCCAGTGGTTAAATAGTGTTCGGGTGTGATTTAAAATTAACCTTATTTTATAAAGACGATCTATTGGAAGCGAATTTGAGTCACAGAAATGTAAATTTTGCAACAACAATTGATATCGGTCTCTACTCATGATCTCGCCAAAAATAGGGGAACTTAGAAATATATTTGTACTCCAATACTCTTCAATAGTCAAGTGTTTGTTTCTTGTCACAAGCATGGTTATTGCAAAAAATAGATACATTTCTTCAATACTTGTGTCCTTCCACTTATGAATTCGTGACTTTGCACCAAATTCCTTTGAAATGAGAAGAAAAGTATGGTAGTCGTTTGTTTCTCGAACAATTTCATTCATAATGGAGCCATTCAAATAATGTTTAAAAAAATCACTTTCAGTTGAATTTTCGTTAAATTATACAGAAACGCCGGATTGAAAATCATCAAATTCGTGTACTATTGGAATATGAGGTCCAGACACCCAGGAGTGTAACACTTCTTCACTTACATACTCATTCGCTTGAGTTTCTGCATCTGAATGTTCCGAATATTCAAATTTATCCTCAGACATTTCATAATCAGAATCCAAAATGTTTAATATATTTTCAATTTCATCATCTTCCAAACTATGGGCCATTTTTTATCTGAACAATCAAATGAATTACAAAACTAAAAACTTTTTGTAACAATTTTTGAAAAAATAACACGCACTTTAGTAATATATTGAAATTAATAAAGTATATATTGAAGTCAACAACTCAGTTTTGTTATACAATAAAGCGTTAAAAAAATATGCACAAGGTCACACGAGAAATTTAAAAAAATATATTGATATATCAAGTAAACGAATAAAGTTAAATTTTTCGTAATGATTTAATATTACAAGAACAAAAAATATTATCGGAGCAGACTCCGCAGATTAACTCAGCACACGCAAGCGCAGATAACTAACCATAAGATAAACTAGTACTAACGCCATCCGTTCACAAAATTATAAACTATGGCACTCGAAGGTGCAAAGAGGCGCACTTCATTATCGATGTTTGTTTTTTATGAAATACAATTTTATTTTCGAGAAATTCTTGTAGATGTCAGCATCGTGATAGTTCCAGGAATGTTCAAGTAACCGGGAAATAAATTTATGACAAAAGACCGCTGGAATATCGGCATTCAAAGTTTCCATATTAACTGTTGATACAGCCACGTGCGATGGTCTTTTTGCCGTAACAACAGTTGATACGGCCGCGTGCAAAGAGTTAACTAACTATGGATATCTCTTGTAGGTTGGTGTCATCGCAAGCTTATGCTGGCTGATCCCAACACTCGAGGATGTGAATGCTAACATATCTTTTGGTGGATCTCCAAACCATCCACTGTTCAACATAGAATTCGAGAAGCGAAGTAAGCATTAAATCATTTTCTAACCAATGTTAGTTCTGTTTTCGCAGAACAAAAATGTGCTAATGGTTGGTATCTTTTAAACATAACCAGAAAGTTTTCACCTTCACATCAGAAACTATACTTGTCAGTACCTACTTGTACTTTGTTTCATACAACTGTAATGTATGAATTAGGAAAGGAACGAAGCAACATTTTGCGCCGTTTGCGGTTGCTTCCTTCCTTTCACTAAGCTGTAGTTCAGCACTAAGCCCAGATGTTTATACACACCCTGACATACAAACGTCTCCGTTGTTCAATTTCAAAACCTAGGAAAGCCTAAAAACTTTCAAGTATGATCAAAATTACAATAATTAGGCAAAATATAATATGGAAATGATCTTATTGTAATGTAAGCTTAGATCATATAGCAAGTAAGCCGAACACCAAAGAGGCTTCTCCATAATGAGCCTAAATATCAAAGTATTACATTTGGGGCTGGACTGTAGGAAAAAGAATGCCACATTCTTAGGCCTATGATAGTGGATGCCGTAGCACCGATGATATTAATGTTTTATTTGTGTTTTCAGCTGCTCACAGTTTGACCGCTACCTTAATCGGATCTCAAGTCATTCAGTTGATTATGAACCTGGCTCTCATGTATGGAATTTGCAAGGTAACAAAATTATTTCTAGTGGAAACTAGAATTTATTATTAAATTTATCATGTATTATTACTTTTATTTTTTCTTTTTGCAGACTAACGAATCGTATTTGGTGCCGTGGCTTTTGATGAACATGCTGCAACTACTCGCTGTAGCCGTTGTGTGTGTAATCCTCAGTTCTGTTTTTCAAAATATAATTCTCTTCTCCGTTTCTGCCGTATTCATTGGTTAGTATTTTATAGTAATTACTAGCTGTACCCCGCCACGCGTTGCTCTGGCTCAATCTGTCTGTACAGATAAAGGAACAATAGCGCGTGTTGCTTTTACGTCGATGGCGCTGTTTAAAAAAAAAGTTTATCCAATGGATGGCGCTGTTTGGAAAAGAAAGTATTTTTTTTACCTGTCATAGGTGACATCCATATATATATAATATAGGTATATAAAACATGCATATTCGAATGCAACGTTGAGTCAAAATTTGAAAGCAATTGGTGAAGAACTTTTGGAGACTTAAGATTTTGAACAAACGAACATTTTTATTTATATAGATTGAATCTAAACAATTTTACTAATACGAGATAGAGTAAAAGCGTCCTATGGGGCAATTGCGTCAGTTCGACCTAGGCATTAAGTCCTGCCCAATTTCCCCTTTTCTCATTAATATATCAAATAATATTTCACTTTATATCCGACAATTTGGAAATTTTTTTAGAAAGTAAAGTTTTATATTATCTGATATTTTAAAATGAAAAGGATAAATTGTGCAGGGCTTAATGCCTATACGGAATGCACACGCCTGCATGTGCATGCACATTTCCTTCAAATTCAATACAAAATCAATAGTTGAATTAAGCTAAAAGAGCATCTCCTTCGGTCATATTTAACTGTATCATACTTTGAATAAGAACTACCAACATTGTCTTCATTTTTCTCACTGCATTTTTTATTGGCAGCTATCTTTATGTGTGTCCTAGATGTGACCGCATCTTTTTCTGATTTTTCTTTTTCAAATTTTCATTTAGGAATCGCTAATTTTATCTTCAATAATTAAATGACGGCCGGCGTGGTCTAGTGGTATACGCTTTTGACTACAGATCCGAAGGTCGCGGGTTCGAACCCGGCGTGCGCAAATAAATTTTATTTGATTAATTTGTGTTATTTCACAATTTTTTTTTTTTTTATAGAGAATACCTCACAAGAGTCCCAACTGCTCCCGTCTGGAGCCAGTGAGACTATGGCATCCCCAATTGGGGGATGTTGTGAGGCTGAAGGTAAGTGGGGAAGGGAAAGAGGAAGGTGGGGAAGGGAAAGAGGAAGGTGGGGAAGTACCTGGCTATTCAGATCTAGTCACTAAACACGGCTAAAGCCATTTGGAGCAACGTTTCAATTCTGAATGGTGGTCTTACACCAGGGCGATACTGGTAGTATCTTCCACTCTGGAACGTGCCGCAAATATACTATATATTATTTTAATTAATTAATTGTGAAATAACACAAATTAATCAAATAAAATTTATTTGCGCACGCCGGGTTCGAACCCGCGACCTTCGGAATGGCAGTCCAATGCGTTACCACTGGACTATGCCGGCCGTCATTAATTAATTAATTTTAATTAATTAATTAATTAATTAATAATTAATTAATTTTAATTAATTAATTAATAATTAATTAATTAATAATTAATTAATTTAAAATAATATATAGTATATTTGCGGCACGTTCCAGAGTGGAAGATACTCTCAGTATCGCCCTGGTGTAAGACCACCATTCAGAATTGAAACGTTGCTTGAAATGGCTTTAGCCGTGTTTGGTGACCAGATCTGAATAGCCAGATACTTCTCCACCTTCCTCTTCCCCATCTCCCTCCCCTCCCCAATATACCCTCAGCCTCACAACATACCTCAATTGGGGATGCCATAGTCTCACTGGCTCCAGACGGGAGCAGTTGGGACTCTTGTGCGGTATTACTGTAAAAAAAAAATATATATATTACAATTGGAGGTTTTACTTATTAAGTTACTCCAAAAATAAAGGTTAAATTAGTTTGAACTAGCTGACTTGTACCCGACGTTGCTTGACTTTCAATTAATATAATATCCATGTATTATATATATAAACCTTCCGGAAGAAATTCTCCAAATGATAGTGAAAACCTTGTCAAACCTTTGTTGCATAGTTTAGAAGTACTAAGCGCACAAACAGTGACTTTGTTTCATACTATTTAGAGATGTTGTCATTCACATCAAAGTCATTTTATAATACAATAGTAAATTCATGTTCTTTGTTTCTGCTATTTCAACATTTAAAAAATTGATCTTTGTCTACATTCACATCATAATGTGTTGAATTTTATCTTTTATCCATGTCATGTTTTGTAAATGGCTATTTAGTTAAACCACTTATGGTAAATGGTATTCCAGGCATCTACTTTTACTTGTGGATGTCGATCCTGTACCTGTTCTACAAGCTGCGCCAGGAAAAGATGGCGGGACCCCTCGGAGCCGGGGCGGGAGTCGGAGCTGGAGCTATCATCACCAGCATGGTCACCCACAACTCACCGCCCCCTGCTTATGTCCGCTTGGAGGAAGAAAAGATTTAATATTCTCGTCAAAATCTCTTCGCACATTCTGAAAATGTTTAACATATTTTGTAATTACATAATCTAATTTTTTACCTAGCCGCTTAAACAAGTCTAAATATTCAAACAAAATACGTTTGAATAATAATATTATGTATTGTGTGTTCATTAATATAATATACTATTGGGCCCGACAGCCACTGTCCTGCCACAGAACTATTATATATTATATTATTTTTTGGGTTTTACAATTTATGAAAAATAAATTTGCATTCCACATTATTACATTTCAATTTCCAATAATATATGCCATGGAATTTATTGTTCTTTAAAATATCTCCTAAATTTTAATGTTTTTCATTTTAAAATTGTCTCAACAAAGTTTGTGCTAAGCGCAAGAAGCCAGTAGTAATTATTTTTGTCTTATTGAGGATCAATAATCTTAAATTTCATGTTAATGCTGTTTGCAAATATAATCATTTTTTTTTTTCTACTTCATTAATTGTTTTCGAGTTTCACAGTGATTATGTGAAAAATGAGAACCATATTATTATTATTATTAATTATCATTTTTTTTAATAAATATTATAGCGCTCTAATTTTCGTATTTCCATATCTTCCTTTCAAACCACCTCCTTACTTTCTCTACGGAGCCAAAATATGTGGATAATTACTGTCTACACCTGATTTCCAAAATCTCTGCATAAAGCCTGGACAACGCCGGGAACTTCAGCTAATTATACAGTTTTGACGCGTGATAAATATCTTCTAGTAAATATGAAATCAAAACTTCTAAAAAGCAGCACTCTCATACAGCTGTTACCGGAAGTTTTGCCAAATGCAGTTAGAACTATATGCCACGTTTTGTACATTATTACAGGTTTTCGTTCAAAGACTTCAGCGCCCTTTAAATGTCACGCGCCCGGGGTCAGGTGCCTAAAATATATTGCCCCACCCTGGTTGTAAATTGAATAAATGGGCATTTTGTGGCAAAAAATTTCTGCACTGTATATCTGAAATAATAATTACATATTGTGTCACCACTGCAGATTTGATTGCTCACACATCTTCGTTGCATGTTTAACTGTCAAGCATGGTATGTGCCATGTAAATTCTCTTGCTCCGTGTTAATCCTAGCTTTTTAAATGCATTAATGAATGAGTGCTGCGGGTTATTTTCTGTTTTAAAAGTGTGTATTTATTTCAAAATCAGGTTAGTAAAAAAAGTCCTGTTCGTAGTATGATAAAAAAAACTTATAAGAAAGGGTTGTTTTATTTTCCTTTGGGCTTATTTTGGATGACTGGATAAATATGTAGCCACTTTTCCAGTTTATTTTTTTATTATTTTATTTTACACACTTATAAGGCAAAAAGTCCCAATAAACTTACTTTCTGGAAGGGGAATCATGTACCACCAGTTACCGGATCTGATGGGTTCAGAATGTGCTTGGAAAATTCGTAAAACTATCTTGATGGTTTTCTGTCATTTCAAATCTCCGATCTTCACTTACTTCACGATTAAGGCCAAGTATAATAGGTACCCTGTTCAGAACGAAACTACAACAATGCCCCCCAGCGGAGGAACTAGGTTTTACTAGCCATTTAAAGACAGTTCTGTACTAAAAAAGTTCTGTTGAAATTCGTAAGATGTCACTAATTATAACTGACTTATATTGTATGTCAATATTGATTTTTTAAAACACTTTCCCACTGCAGAAGGCTCCGCGCTGACATAAAGGTGGATCATTTGCTCTTTGAAAGCGTTGCCGGTATGTCAGTTACTTTTTGCTTAGCTTAACAGACATTGACATTCGTCAAGAACCTGAGCATTGAAAAACTGGCTGAGAGGAATTTTTGAGAGAACTTAAAAACTTTTGTTCTGCAAAGATACCGCTATCTGTCCATCAAAGCTTAATTTTTCTGATTTTTAACTTTCTAAGAGCTTTAGAAAATGTTTGTTGCATAGCAGCACGCTGGTTAATCGGGACAGAGGGCTTGATAATGTTGACATCCGTATTTTGTCTAGGGGGGGGGGGGGAGAATTTTTCCACTCCCTTTGCTTTGTCTTTTACTCTTGATTAATTATGAGATTATTGAGAGGAGCTGGGGTAAGGAAAGAGGTAATTACTCTTTGGGCCTCTGAAGGAGCTCTCTGATCTGACTGGGGTGGTGCATACATTATAAAAGTACTTATGTTTATATTTTATTCTATAATTTGTAGATTTGTTTGTCATTGGAAATATAAATAATTATTGTTCTCAGTTTGTATCAAATATTTATACATTTATCAGATGGATAAAATTAAAATAAATTTCCAAAGTACATGATTGCGAAATGTCCGAATTCTTTCATTGACAGCTGAAAGTTAAAATTTTATTTTTTTATTGTATAAATTGCATCAAAACTTAAGGCAATGCCATACGTAGTAATGCAAAATCATGTTTTTTTGGTTTGAAAATTTGGTCGCTTAGAAATGTTTCAGATGCTTTAAATAAATACCGCGAGTATAATACATCTTGGCCTTTGAAATAATCGAGTATTTTTTACATAAGTCTTTTTATAAGGCCTATGAAAACTGCTTTAAAGTTCAAAATTTCCTTACTTACCTTAACTTATTATACTTACGAACCCATTTTCGGTTATGGTTTTGTTGTATAATGTGGCAAATTAAGTTATTTATAAAATGATCGGAAAACATTTAAATATTTATGTCAGAACATCCACAAAATAAAATAAAAGGCACTTTTTGGCCATGTTTTTTTCTTGCCTAAATCAAAACAGCTGGATGGTGTTAAGCGGGAATTTAAGCCTTATCGCCATTTACGTAAGGAGTGTTATTGATGGCGGCTCGATTCAAAATATTGCACGACGTATGGCATCGCCTTAAGGGACAGTTATCTTACTATTTTTATTTTTTTTTTTTTTTTATTTTTTTTTTTTTTTATTTTTTTTTTTTTAGTAGGCAACAATAACATTTGGCTGTCATCAGTTGTTTTGTTTTGCTCCATCTAAAATTATTTTTTTACCATTCTTTTTTGTTTTCTGGCAAAAAAAAAGTGTAGTGTGTTGTGCCTTGAGGTTTCTTCTCCCTCCTGATCTTCCAGGAGTCACTTTTCGCTGCTGATTTCCAGATATTTATAAACTTTGGGAGGAATGCAGATCACGCCAAACTCTGGGAATTGAATAAAAATGCACTTTCTAGATGAGAAAAGTGTGTAGAAATTCATTAAAAAAAGAATTAAGGCGCGGAAGAATAAATTGAGGGAGATACAGCCGATCAAAGTTTAATAAATTGCACTTCGCGATCTAAAAAACTTTTAATACTTTTGAAATTTCAGTAGTGCCATCCAAAAAATAAAAAGTGTTGCCATATAATAATATCAATGCATGGAAAATTCTGAAAATTAAATATCATTATTTACACCAAAAACATGCCGTTTATATAAATAAGCGGTGGTCAATCTTTGACAACGAAAGAAAAACTGAACTTGATGTTAAGAAGAGAGGATAGAGCCACATTCCAAGCTCCGAAACTTCAAGACCTGGAATCGATTTTGAAGAAAGAGATGTTCCGTTTTGAGAACGGAAATTACCTTCAGCTAGCACTGACCTTCTTGGTGAGTCTCACCAATTAGTGTGGAAGCGAGATAGTACCAAAGATGATTGAAACCAAATAACAAAAAAAGTTTATAAAACATCGGTATTATCTCTATTTAATATTAATTAATCACAATCCCGCTACATCCCGCGGGATTTATAAATTCTATCCCGCAATCCGGCGGGATTTGTGAAAGGTGCGAGATTTTCAAATTATAGTAACAATGTTAAAGGCAAGTTTTTAGGCGTGACATAACTCAAATTAATCAAAAACAATTTTCATAAAAAAATATTATTTTGGTGGTGTGTGCGTCCTGCGTAACTTTAAGTTCAAAGAATTAAAAAAAAAAAATTAAATTTAAGAAGTCAAGTAATTTACACATTTTTTTCTGTCCGTGATTTTTCGATTAATTATTTTCACCATGAGCTACGGAGCCTTGAAATACACGTACACAACTTCAATCAGTATATTGCTACAGGCCATTGAAATGTAGATTTAAAAGATTAGATTAGTAGATTTAAAATTAAAAACTTTTAATACTTTTGAAATTTCAGTAGTGCCATCCAAAAAATAAAAAGTGTTGCCATATAATAATATCAATGCATGGAAAATTCTGAAAATTAAATATCATTTGCCAGATTGGTAGTTTATTATTTAAAATCTTGTAAATACTTAATTTATGTATATATATGTATAACCTAACCTAACTGCGATTTTCTATACCAAAAAAATGACCCTTTAATAACGCCCACTCGCGTCCCCTTTAGAGTTTTATCCCAGTTTTCAAGTAGTTTGTGGGCTACGCTAGGTTTGTATAGACGGTTTGTGATTTAATACTAATACCTTTTTTCCATGTTATTTCCTGTTACACAAAATTGCCCCTTTAATAACGCCTGCTCGCGTCCACTTTAGAGTTATATCCCAGTTTTCAAGTAGTTTGTGGGCTACGCTAGGTTTGTATAGACTGGTTTGTGATTTAATTCTAATACCTTTTTCCCATGTTCTTCTGCCTACTCTAACCCAAACTAAAAACCTAACCTATTTTGTAAAAAAATATTATTATTATATGGCAACACTTTTCTTTTTTTGGTTGGCACTACTGAAGTTTCAAAAGTAAATAGTTGTTAATTTGATTTTCTTAAGTCATAATTGATAAATAAAACATTGTTTCTATGTATCGCGTACGAAGTTTCAAAACCCTATAACTCAGTTAATAGTACCGACCCCCACCTAATTCTTTCAGATTCGGATTCCCCAGCCCTAAATTAGTCTAAATCAAGTTCAATTTCGGTTATACTCCCATAAACCGAATTTTACCCTAAGATCGCGAAGTGCAATTTATTAAACTTTGATCGGCTGTATCTCCCTCAATTTATTCTTCCGCGCCTTAATTCTTTTTTTAATGAATTTCTACACACTTTTCTCATCTAGAAAGTGCATTTTTATTCAATTCCCAGAGTTTGGCGTGATCTGCATTTCACCCTAAACTTTTTTTACTTCTGTCATTTTCCATACTATTGTTGTAGTTGTTTACTGTTGTGAATAATGGAGGAAGATTTCCCTCCTGGACTCCCTACAAAGCCCCCAGATCCCTCTCCAGACCCCCCAGACGGGGAAAATGTAGAAATTTCTGACAGTGATTCTGTCATTTTGACTTCTACCAAAAAAAGGAAATTTACTCCTTCTTCCCCAATAAAACTTGATTCGCCTTCGACTTCACAGTCCCCACCAGCACTTTCTCAACTTCCTCCAACGAACTTTTATTCTCTTCATTCCCGTGGCCCATTCATTGTATACGCCCAAAAAACTGAGCAAGGAAAAACCATCCACCCTCTTGAATTTGGCAAATTCCTATCAAATAGCAAGAATCTTTCAATCAAGCCTGGAGGTGTAAAAGCCGAGGGTCGCTTCCGAATCTCCGTTGAATTCCTCTCAGGGTCAGCTGCTAACAGTTTCATCAAAAATATCTTCATTTCATCAAATTCAAAGTTCAAGGCATATATCCCTACTTTCAATGTCACTCGCATGGGCCTGGTCAGAGGTATCTCGACCGATCTGTCCATCGAAGAAATTCTGTCTTCACTTTCAACCCCCCAACACATTGGCAATCCCATAAAAGCCAGGAGGCTAAATTACAAGGACTCCTCTGAGGGTATAATTTCTTGGAAGCCCTCCCAATCTGTCGTTATCACCTTTGAAGGTCAATCTCTTCCCTCCCATATATATTTATTCTTCAACTCATTACCAGTTGAAATGTATACTTATCCCACCACTCAATGTTTCAATTGCTGCCGTTTTGGCCATACCAAAGCTGCATGCAGATCTCAACCCAGATGTTTTAAATGTGGAGAAAACCACGCAGCTGACCAATGTCCTTCTTCCTCCTCACCCAAATGTTTTAACTGCTCAGGCTCACATACAGCTATCAACACTTCTTGCCCAGAACAATCTCGCCAAAAAAATATTAAAATTTCTATGGCCTCTCAGAACTTGTCTTTTCTGCAGGCTTCTAAACTATTCCCGCCTGTGAAAAAATAATTTGCTGAGGCTTTATCCAGCAACTCCTCATCCAACCCTCTTCCCTCCTCTACAACAACTTCTTCTCGTTCAACTAAATTCTCATACAAAAACGCTATCTCTAAACCGGCTCCTGGATACGATCAGCAACAACACAACTCACTGCTCTTAAATCCCAATGGTTCATCTCTTTCAAATGCCACAAATGGGTGTGCAAATAATTATAATCCGTCCTCAATGAACTCTCTAAAACTTTCTGAAAAACTCTCCCAAGACAATTCTTCATTTATCCAAACTCTTATTATGCTTCTAATTGAACTTATTTCTTCTCAAACTAATCTACCGTCTAACGCTGCTACTATTATTTCCACATTAAAATCATTTATTCAAAATGACTCTTCAAGATGTCAGAATACTTCAGTGGAATAGCCGAAGTGCTATTTCTAACAAATCTGATCTCCTTAACCTATTAAATTCCAACTTTATTTCTTTGGATGCTATCTCAGAGACTTGGTTTACTCCATCCACCCACTTTAATGTGGGAGGGTATTCCTGTCTCCGCGACGACCGCCCGGAAGGTTCGGGCGGTGGTGCTGCCCTTTTTATTAAAAAATCCATATCATTTTCCCCAATAAATAATATCAAACCCCCCAATGCTGACTTCCAAATGGTTGCAGCTAAAATAAAGGACACATCCTTTATTTCAGTCTATCTTCCCCCAACAGCCCACTTCAACAAACAAACTTGGTTGCAAATTGTAAGTCAACTAAGCCCTCCTTTCTTTATATTAGGCGATTTTAATGCCCATTCCCCCGTCCGGGGTTCTGCTTTCTCCGACCGAGATGGTCGAAGTGTGATGGATTTCCTAGATCAACCCAACCTTTTCCTTTTGAATGACGGATCTCCTACCAGGATCTCACGCCCCAGCACAAACCCCAGTGCAGTGGATCTCTCGATATGTTCCACTAGTCTGGCTTCTCTCTCCTCGTGGGTGAGACTCCCCCCCGACCCTTGCTCCAGTGATCATTTCCCGATCACCATTACTTATCAAACTTCTTTCCAATCGGACAAGTCTCATATTTCGACAAAGATTAAAACGAAACACACCAAATGGGATGAATTTAACTCTCATATGGACAAGTTCCTACTAAATTTACCCGCCACCGATATATTTTCCGTCAAAGATGACTATAATAACTTCAAATCAATGCTCATAACTGCAATAAATAAATCAAATCCTCCCCCTAAAACTAAATCTCTCAAAAAACTCCCTCCAACTCCCTGGTGGGATGAGGAATGTTCCAAAGTAGTAAGAATTCGGAAAGCTAAATCTCTTTCCTATCGTTACAATATGACTATGGATAACTATCTTAAATACAAAAATGCTGAATCCAATGCCAAAAGGGTATTGAGGTCAAAAAAAAGATCCGGGTGGTACAACTTCTGCAGTTCAGTATCTTCGAACACTCCAATTTCGGAAGTTTGGTCTATGATCCGAAGATTTCGATCCTCCTTCAGTTCACCATCTCCTCGAGCGTCTCATTCTAAATGGATAGATGAATTCTTGGACAAAATTGCCCCCCCTTCTGTTCCTAACTTAGATGAAATAACGCCCATCTATAATACTCCCATGTCTAATCATTGGCTAGACTCTCCATTCACCTTAATTGAGCTAAAAAATTGTTTATCGACAGTCAAGGACTCATCTCCAGGCAGAGATGGTATACCTTACAGCATAATCAAAAATAGTAATGATAATGTTCTAAACCACTTCTTAAGCATCTTAAATAAAATCTTCCAGACTGGTATAATGCCTGATGACTGGAGTTCTCAAATAATCATCCCTATTTTAAAATCAAACAAATCTCAAAATTTTGGATCCAACTACAGGCCAATCGCTCTTTCATCCACCCTCAGTAAACTTTATGAAAAATTAATTAAAAACCGATTAGAATTTTTTGTCGAGAGTAAACAGCTTCTCTCTCCATCTCAATTTGGATTTAGGAAAAAAAATCCACTCAGGATAACCTTGCCATCATCAGCACTGATATTAATTTATCAATTTCTAAACAGGAAGTTTGTCTTGCCGTCTTTATAGATATAGAAGGCGCCTTTGACAATGTTTCCATCCCAATCCTGAAAAAAAAACTTCTAGGCCTTGGCCTTCCCCCATGTTTGTCCAATCTATTATTAATCTATTTCTAGATAGAAAAATTTTCATTGAACTTCCAGATATTTCTCCTCAAAGTAGGTCTATTTGGAAGGGTTTACCACAAGGCGATGTATTGTCCCCCTTACTGTATAATATATACACATATGATATGCATGTCACTATTCCCCCACAAATAAAAATTATCGAGTTCGCAGATGACATAGCTTTCTTCTTATCATCCAAAATCATCCCTCTTGCCGTCAAATATCTTAACGAAGCCATGAATGCCCTTTGCACATGGCTCACGTTAAATGGTCTTGAACTTTCAATCCAAAAGACTCAATGTGTCACCTTCTCAAACCGCCATAAAAACCCCCCCGTTCAAATTTTATTTAAAAATTCTCCAATCCCCAACGCTTCTGAAGTAAAATTTTTGGGAGTAACATTTGATAGGAAACTTAAATGGTCTTCCCATATTAATAATTTAGTTACTAAATGCGAAAAAAATTTAAATATCATCAGATCATTATTTGGCGTTTGGTGGGGAGCTCACCCTACTTGCATTAAGTTGCTTTACAATGCACTTATTCGAAGCCATCTCGACTATGCCTGCCCACTTTTTAGTACTGCCTCAAAAAATGTACTTAATAAATTAGACAAAATTCAATCTAAATCTTTGAGAATAATAACTGGAGCGATGCAATCGTCACCCATCAATTCCCTTCAAGTAGAATGTTCTGATCCTCCTCTTTATTTAAGGCGTCAACTATTTGCTGACAAATTTGTTCTTAAATGTTTAAATTCTAAATGTCATCAGGTTATCCCCAGCGTCTCGTTGTTCATTGACTCAACCCATTCATCTACAATCAGAGCTTCAACTAAACCTATTCCTGACATCTGTAAAAATTTTAAGTCTCTCTCAGAGCTCCACATCATCCAAAATGATCTACTTCCCTTATACAAACTAAAATATAGTCACGTCACTCTATCCCCGACAATATTAGAAGGGATCGGAATCTTTAAAAGTCATTCCAATCTCCCGGCCCGAACTGTCAATAATATGTTCAATGACATTATTTTATCTAAATGGCCCAACTTTTCTCTTTTATTTACTGATGGATCCAAATCTCCCGACTCTCCTAACTGTGGTATAGGTATTAACGTTTACCACAATAATTCTAATGATAGAATATTTCATTCAATTTCAAATCAATTTTCAATATTTTCAGCTGAGTGCATTGCAATAATAGAATCTCTCAAATATATAATCAAAAATAATTTTGAACATTCCCTCGTTCTCTCTGACTCTCTCAGTTCCCTCCAGAAACTTAAATCCAGTCCTCTTCTTCATCCTGATGATCACTTTGTATGCCTTATTCGAGTGATGATAGCCTCCATTCAAAGCTCTGGTAAAACTGTAACTCTGATTTGGATTCCTGGACATGTTGGTATCATGGGTAATGATATTGCGGATGCCTTGGCAAAACAAGGAGCGTCCAACCCTGTTGTTACCCTCGTAAACCACATTCCCTTATCTGACATTTTTTCCATCATCAAAGAAAGATCCCGCAATGTTTGGGCAGAGTATTGGCAGATTGCTAGTCAATCCAAGGGAGCCTGCTATGCCTCAATACAAAGGACTATTCCATCAAAACCGTGGTTTCAGCAATTCCCTCATTTTTCCAAAAAAGAAATTTCTTCACTCATTCGAATGAGGATCGGACATTGTTCCGTTCCTTCCCACCTTTTTAAAATTCACGTCCTTGACTCCCCAGATTGTACATTCTGTGGTCTAGAAGTGGGAACTTTAGATCACATATTTTTTGGTTGTCCCTCTCTAAACAAATATCCTCTCTTCTATCAAGCCTTAACTAAAATTGCCTCCCCTCCATTCAACATTTCATCTCTTTTAAGTCTGAACTCGACTCCAATTTTCATTATAATTTTGAAATTTGTCTATTTAAATAAAATTAATATTTAAATTCACCTTTCATTTCTCAATAATTTTAAATGATGGCCAAGAACACCCTTGAAGGGTGAAAGCCAGAAATAATGAAAAAAAAAAATTTATAAATATCAATGTTTATGTCAAATACAAAAATTGCAAAGATAATTTTATAAAATGGTGTTTCTTTTAATGACAACTTTAAAAATAAGCACATTTTAAATACCTCGGAAGCATTCCGAAATTTCACCATGTCTTTGGGACTTGTATGCAGAAATATTGTAAAACCTGTAGGGTCAAATAGAACCGAGCCATAATATGCTTTTTTGTTCGATATCAAGCAACGGCTCGATACGAAAAAGATAGGTCCGTAATTCTTGCTCGATCTTCGACGGAAATTTGCGATTTGAATAAGCGTCTTGGTGGTATATCTATGGCGTCTTGTATTGAGCGCGTGGATGAGAGTGGTTTATTTATGGTGTGGACGCAACGACAAGCATGGTTCCAAGTCAACATATTCGATCGAGCCAAACCTTCGAGCATTAATATACGTGTGTACATAGCATTAAAGTATATTAAAACAAAAAAACATAGTTAAAACCATCCACTTCTTCCAAGTGAAAAAAATGTTGCTAAGTCGTATGCTGCGAATTTCGGAGGAAAACCATTTTCGTGTTCCGAATGTAGCGATATTTTTTTTAGCCTGTGGGTGTGAACTCGCGTGCAAATGCAGTCGAACTCTAAATTTAAAACTATTCTCGTGTTTAATTGTAAAAAATCTAGTTCAGACTCAAGTGTTGCAAAATTCTGAGGAAAATCACTTGCGTCTTCTAATTGCAATAATTATTTGAACTTGCAATTATAAAATTCGAGCCGTTCCCTCATCTCCTAACGCTATTCGGAGAATTTCATAAGTTTTAAAATTAGGAGGTAAACCATTTGCACATTCCGAGTGCAATGATTATGCTGGTGTACTTACATGGAAGCCGGAACTAGTAAATCTATATCACACTCGTTTTACTCGTCTATTTTACCTCCTTATTTTAGTACATTTGAGATTTAAACCCGCGATGTAAATAGTTGTTTCTTCTAGTAAAGTTGAAACGAAGTGTTATTTAAATAATTTGAGAGTAGAAGTAAGCGGAGTAATGAAATTTTCGTTTTTATTGATCGATTTCTTCTCGGTGAACAGAGAATTGAATATTTTCGATTACCTAATAGGATAGAAGACACAATAAATTATTTTATTGGGCAACGCCATAAACTTTCCTCAGACACTAATAAAAATATTTGTTGCGACTAAAAATAAATATTTATGCCTAACTGTTATTCTTGCCACTCGTTTATTTTTCAGTATTCTAGATTCTATGGATTCTATCATGATTCTAGCGATGCGATTCTAGCCTTCCGTAATAGGAGGGCATTCTTTTCCCCTGTTTTTTTGACATTTGACAGGTAGTAGTTGTAGTTGAATTATACAATTTTAAAACTTAGGCAGGCAATATCTCGGTGGCATCAGTATAGTTAAGTGAAGTGATATTTTATTGACTAAACTACGGCTGAGTTTAATCATTTCGCAATGATTTTACCTTTAAAAAATATTTGGTCGTATTTATTTGGACCCCGCTTGTGTAAAATTCATGGCGATGGGTCAATGGACAATTTGTATAACCCCAACAATTTCGAAAAGTGGGGCGATCAAGTCATCACGTCCCTTCATATTATTTGGAAGATCACTGTCTACACTTCACCGCTGGTGATACTCTACTTGTATAGATCAGAACATTTGGAAAGAAATACATTATCGACTCCTCTGATCAAAATGTTGGCGGGCTTAGGATTTGTAGTGACTGCTTCACTATGCATCAGGGCCTATGGTAGGGCCACCAATCCTCATTACCGAGACTTCACGAAGATTCTAATTCGGGTGTTGTCTGACTCTAAATCCAGCACTGCTGTTCCACACAGGAAATATGACTTTGATTTTCATTATTGGCCAGTGGACTGGAATAGTAAGGTTGTCGAGGAGACTAAAGGGATAGATTATTACAAACCCCCCAATCGGATATTGCGAAGCTGGAAAGAGATCCCTATGTATATAATTGGTGAAATAGCCATCAGAAGTTTTGCATTGAAAATTATATATCCTGGGTCTATTTCTCTGCTTCAGATGACCATTAATAAATATTTGTTGGAAGGAAGAATTAAACTGGTAGAGCAGCACCATGGACAACGCTTCAAAGTGCACACAAGGGATGACAATGATATTGACTGTATGTTTGTTGATAAAAGAAAAGTGACGACCCACGGAAAGACCCTCGTAATCACTTCAGAAGGGAATGCGGGCTTCTACGAGATTGGCATCATGACCACTCCTTTGGAGGCAGGCTACTCGGTGCTGGGCTGGAACCACCCGGGCTTTGCCGGAAGTACAGGGCAACCTTACCCCCTTCAAGAGAGGTATGCCATGGACGCAATAATGCAGTTTGCCATTCACAAGTTGGGATTTCTCCCCGAGAATATACTTCTGTTTGGATGGAGCATCGGCTGCTACTCTGTGGCCTGGGCAGCAGTGCAATATCCTGACATTAAAGGAGTCATCTTGGACGCCACCTTCGATGACCTGCTCCCTCTGGCGCTGGCTCGCATGCCTTCCTCTTGGAATATGATAGTCAATGAAGTTATCCGAGGCCACGTTGATCTAAATATCGCCCAAATACTAAAATCTTACGCTGGACCTATAAAATTCATAAGGCGTACTATGGATGAAATCATTTGCTTGGAAGATGGAAAACTGTCCACGAATCGTGGCAACGATTTATTGGTTAAAGTTTTAAGCCACCGATATCCTCAGGTGTTTGAACCAGAGCAGGTGAAGGTACTGAGGGACTACTTGGGGCTGCTGGGACCTGCCCTCAACGTGTTTACCTCCAAGGATCATCCCGGGGACTCGGACAAGAACAAGAAGGTGTTCTTCTTGATCGGGAAACACCTAGTCGATTACCAATCTACTCATTGCAATCCACTTCCCGTTGACTTCTTTCAAATTCCCCAAGAAGTTACCTTGGACGAAGACTTCATATTTACATAAACATGTAAATTATTTAATTTTATAATTAATAGGTGGTATTATTTATTACAGGTGTTTATATAAATATTAAGTGTTGGTGGTATGAATTGTGCTTTTCATTTAAATTTCCTTATTTATTACTAGCATTTTGCTGATTAGTTGAGATAAGGTATTCCACTTCATCAAAAGCTGACAAATTTCAGACTGTAAAAATTATCAATCATTCAAGAAAAATGAACACTCTTAGGATGCGTTGTTTCGTAGAATTTAAACAATTCATCAAATTTCAATGTTCGTTTGCGAGTTCTGTGAATGTCTTATTCAAGTTCTGTTATTATATCATTACATATAGGCCAGTTACTTGACAGAACTTGAAAATTAACTTTGAAATTTGAAGAATTGTTCAAATTCTCTGAAACAACCTGCCCTTTGTCTTGAATGACCCGACACAACATTTTTTGCACACACACACCCACATAAACTTTGAACAGTAAAATTTTTAAAACCACATAATAATATATGTACGAGGGTATTCCGAAAGTAAGGGTCAGCATTTATGTAGGGTTGAAAAATGCTTGTATTTAATTGAAATTCAGAAGATACTTCACAAATATATTAAACTACTAGCTGTACCCCGCCACGCGTTACTGTGGCTCAGTCTGTCTGTACAGATAGAGAAACAATAGCATTGTGTTGCTTTTACGACCAACAGATGGCACTGTTTTTAAAAAAAGCATGTTTAACCTGTCACAGGCGACATCTATATAATATAGGTACATAAAAACACACATATGCAAATGCAACGTTATGTCAAAATTTCAAAGCAATACTTGAAGAACTTTCGGAGATTTAATATTTTGAACAAACAAACATTAACATTTTTATTTACATAGATTTTTCAACATAATCGCCGTCGAGATCGAGACATTTCTGTAGTCAGTGCACCAGCGAATGCCAGTGTCATAGACCTCCGCGCCTGATTGTTGGAAAAACATTTCCCATCCAAAAAGTCCTTTAGTTTAGTAGTGAAAAGGTGATAGTCTGAAGGCACCAAGTCGGGTAAATAGGGGGGGTGGATAACAATATCCCATCCAAACAATGTGAGAAGCTCCTGTGAAACTCGCAGTGTGGGGCCTGGCGTCATGCAGGAGGCTGACTGCCCGAGTCAGCATTCCTCCTAGGGTATTGCAGTAAGCGCCTGCATTAATGGTAGTCCCTTTAGGCATAAAATCCACCAAAAGGACCCGCTTACGGTCCCAAAAAACAGATGTCATGACTTTTCCAACTATCGTCTTGAGCTTTTTAGTGGCTGTGGATGATGAATGACGCCACTGAAGTGATTGGTTTCTGGGGTGTAGTGTCTCAGGTCCCATGTCTCGATTTGTCCTGTCTGGATGGCCCTCGTGCATTATCCTATGTACATTCAAGGCTTCTAGCTTGCGACCACTACCGTTTTAGTTTCTTAAACAATGATTGTCTCGGTGACCGGATAACTCATCAAAATGTGAATTCAACACACCTTTAAAATGTATTATAAAGTCATGAAAAGTGAGAAACAAAAACTAGATTAAATAGGTTATGTTTATATGTGTGTTGAATTGTCATGGAACCAATTTTCTTTTATAGGGTATTTATTTTTTTATTTACATAATTTTAGAAATTTGATTATATTTGTTTCCTTAACTTCTTGATCGCCGATGCTAAATTGCCAGCTGATGCTATTTTCGTAACACCTTTTTTTCCTTCTGCAATATGATGTTTTTTTAAATTGTAATGTCTTACCAGATATATATATATAATATATTTATAAAAATATTATAATAATCTACCATATGTAGTTTCACCAGAATAGGTAGTCATACTCAGAGAAATGATTTCTTTTTCAATGTATCCTTAAGGATACGCTGGCGAACAAGAGGTTGAATAAATCATGTCCTGATCTTAATCTGAAAACTTAATAGTTTTCAATGTATATTGCAGTAACTAGTAGCCCTCTCGTTCTAGGGAACTTTTAAGTGGATGTGAGTTTTTTCCTCGGAGGAAAGGTAATTTATAAACATAATGTGTATTGATAAGCTGTGTATTGTCATCTATTTATAGTATTGTGTAAATAAATGTAATTGGTTTATTGATGAAACAAAGTATTTATTGAATATGGCGACACTTATTGCATTGTACGCATTTCTCATGCCGTATTACATAATATTATAAGGAAATAGCAGTTGTACTAAGAAGTGAAAGAATTATTTGCTAGGAGATTCCACCCATTCTTGCAACAAACAAACAAACAAACAAACACTATATAAATACACAATTCTTTATAAATACTCTTGATTAGACATTACACATACCACTCTGTTGATCATGACTTATAAAAATACACACATTTGTCAAATGGCAATGTTATCACAAAATATTTTCAACACGGTGTAAAAATACTTTTATTTTTAATTCGCACATACTTTGTCTAAGAAAAAATGAAAACTAACTCAACCATATAAAAAGAATAACACAAGAAGCGCCCCACTTTGGTCGTATATTTCCGTACAAAATTGTGATTCACAATGTTGATGAAATTCAAATGGGATGGTGATATACAATTTTTAGGCAAGTGTAAGAGAGACAGATCGCATGCTAAATGGTTTACAACCAAAAGGTACAAAGTCGGTGATACATTTGCTTCTAATCAAATTTATATGGAAGGCACTTCTAGTTTTCTTCTTTATTCTATGGAGTCAAATAACCAAAAATAGTGCATTTGTATCGTACAAAGGTCAATAAATCTACAATAATTATTATACATATCCCTCACTATAAAAATATGTTTATTCAGGGGAAGCATGTTTGAATCCTGCACTACGGACTATAAAAAGAAAATAGATAGCAAAATGTCTAAATTTTAACTTCCTTTTGACTGCCCTAAATATAACTAACTTAACTTTTGTTGATATGTCAAATCTAAATATTACATTGAAAACACTTGCATAAGATCCTTGAGGTGGTTTTGGACAAAAACGACGCTGTACAAATCGTCCGAACATTATTATGTATTAAGGTAGCATTATCAATACATAACGTAACTATTAGATTTGGCACATCACTCAAGTCTTTTTACTTTGGCTGGTTCAATTCGGGCCAGTCAATAATAGCATCTGTTAGACAAAGTTGATTCTCGCACTAGCAAATATCCTTCCATATAAATAAATACAAGGAAGCTGAACCTGACAAAGATAGACTTGGCCTTTGCGAGATGCTAATGGTGAGCATGACTTATAAAAGCAATAAAAGCTCGGTGCGCACGTCAGGGTTGATATTCAATCGCAGAGCCGCAGCGGTGAGAACCCTGACGTGTTTTCTAGTATGTATGTATTCAAATTCATAAATGCACCTTCTTCCACGGGGATATGTAAGTATCTGATATTCGAGGATTCAAGATTCAACTATCTTGCTGACTACTGCCATACATCTGTGCGGAAGTTCTTACACACGTTGCCGACATTTTGCAAACTTGTCGCCGACGCCAGTCTCCCGCAACCAGCTGGGCTAGGTCGTTTAGACTTTAAACATGGAGTCACTTGTGTCAAACTGTCCTTATGTGTGCTTTAGATCAATGCTAGGAATAAAACAGTCAACAAAGAATGACAGCTTTCAGCAACCGATCGGTTGTGAACGAGGTTATGAAGGCATTCTATTTTCACATTTCGAGAATTCAAGAATGATTGTAGATTTAATTTGTATATTTAACGACGTGTAGGCGAACCAGACAACTACTCAATATGGACAGAAACTCACTGAGGGAACTGGTAGGACTACTAATGGGACACTGCCATCTCAGGAGGCACATGCAGTTGTTGGGAGTGGAAAACACCAACAGATGCAGGAAATGTGAAGAGGATGAAGAGACTCCAATTCACCTTTGGTGCCAATGTCCCGCTCTGTTGGAAACAAGGCTCAGATACCTGGGAAGACACATTGTAGAACCAGAAGACATATCCAATGACAACCCTGGTGAACTTCATTAAAGGGACCGGGTTACTATTAAAGGAATGAGGTAAAATGCAACGTGTACAGACTGCGCAACCAGTTTTTTGCGACGTGAGTACACAATATGAGGACCAGATACTTGCATATCCCTGTGGAAGAAGGGCGTGAGGAAACGAACGTAACAAGCATTATCATTAATAAATATGTAGAAGGGATTGATTGGTTGGCACGTGAAGGTTGACCAAATATCTCCCCAACCTTTGTGTATTACATTACATACTGCATTCATTGAAAAGTATAAATCTAGAATCACTTCGGACCATTTTTTTATTAAATAAAATAGGTGTTCATTATTTATATTTATGTTCCCTATATTATTATAATGTTTTAGTCACAATAGAAAAATATGGAGTATGTACAGAAATCCAACGACTCACTCATATAAGGTGCATATTATTACGTACTTACAAATACTCAATGATATAAAATACATAAAAATAAACAATCATTTCAAGGCCATATAAGATATTTTTAAATGCAACATATTGAGCCTATTCCGAACAGAGACAGAATCAGCTTGGTAAAGAGTTAGAGCTATGAGCTTGTTTTTCCACATCATTAAACATACCGTCGATGCCATCCATCTTGGCGTAATTCAAATTTTTAATAACCTTTTTATAATAATCAAATTAAGGCAGTAATTTTTTTTAATACTTTCAACTGCCTTATCATAGAATTATATACTTAAAAACAGTGAAACTCGTTTAAGAAATTTCATTTTTTCGGTCACTTGAAGACTGAATTTGAAAAATGGCCCACTTATCCCACATGATGGCTTTCCCGCTTTTTTCCCGGTCCCTTGAAAAACTTTTTAAGAGAGTTTCACTGTAATAAAAGATAATGATTCTCTAGGGGTTGGCTCTTGTTTTGTTTGTATAATGGTACGTATACATTTGCGAACCGAGCCACGAATTACGGGAAAGGAACGAAGCAACTGCAAGCGGCGTTTCGCACCATTTGCGGTTGCTTCATTCCTTTCCTATAATTTGAGGTTCAGTTCGGCAGTTCGGCTCGCGTATGTATACGTAGCATAATAGGCCCCATTCACTATACATCCTGGCTGTGCGTTTTGCTTGGCACACAGCCAAAACTTACGGTGTGTGGAGTTGACGTGCCTCAAAAATCGTGCCTGGGCTTGATGGCTGCCAAGCAAAACGCACGTACAGTGAATGGGGCTTATTAGTGTTTAAATTAGTTTTATTGTGAGATTAGTGTGAAAATACTACAAGCCACTAAAACTGAAGCAGGGATTTTGTTAGTAGAATTATTATTGTCACCGTCAAGTGACATTTCTGGGTGACTGATGCAGTGATGAATTCAAAGCGACGATAATCTAATGAGGATTTATTTGCGTAATATATAATATTACAGAACATATTTTATAATACATATATTTATACATTCCAATGAGTTAGAAAACTCACTCCGGATCATTCTTGTACAGTTAATTTTGCGATAAACTTTTATATTTTATTGCAAAAAACTAGTATGCATATGTATATATATATATATACGTACATATAAAAATGTTGCAATTTACACGTTTTTCAAGCAGATGGACATAGCCGATCTCCCAAATCACAATAAACCTTACATAAGCCTAACGGCCGAATTACACTTTGATTGGAAATGATTATTGATTAGTGTTAGGGTAAAACCAGAAGAGACGCCACCAAATGGAGAATACAATAATTATGTTGGTTTAATATTGGCTAACACTAACCCCTTGCTATTAAAGTTTAAATGAACCTGAACCTTAACAAAGCGTGGAGTGACATAAGTGGTTGTTTGTTCTCGTTTATTTATACATATATATAAAAGTAATAACCTCTACAACAGAATAAGGATACATAAGCCAAGCTTTACAAATTGTTATTGAATTTCTAATAAATTGTTCACAAACGAAAAGCTAGAAAAACATACAACGGAATTCAAAACGTTAAAAATAATTATCTAAAGATCCCAAAAAATATAGTGTGCTTCCCTTCCGTCACAATTTGTTGAACTCAAATTATGAAATGGCATCACATAAAAAAGAAATGGATTTGGTGTGCTACCGTGGATCTCAAGTGGCTGAACAGAATTTTCTTTGCAATACAAGTAGATCCATGGCAGCAATTTATTTTGTACATGTTATATACACAGAAATAAGAAAAATATTAGTACTACCGGGTATCGCGAATATGTTTACTTTTTTGTTGCAAGTAATTTATTGTTTGGTTAGTACCACATGTTACTACAATTACTACAATTAAAATTGTCACGCACTCATAACCCATCAAGGTTTCAAACATCTTTAAAAATATAATTTATCAGTTTGTACGGGTGGCAGAGCTATTGATCTGTGAATATGATGTATTAAAAGTTTTTGTAATATTCACTCATTTGACTTTTGTACAATTTTCTGTTGTTCTTAATAATAATTAGATTCAATGGTATTTTAATGGTAAAATTTATATATTATTCAACTCGCAACAATCCATCTTTTTTTTATTTTAACTGCAAGATAAATAAATGTAACAAGGATCAACAATGCTTGCATTAACCTGTTGTACGCGGATGTCACAGCAGTTGGGTTGCGAGCGGCCGTGCCCCGTACGCGGACAACACAACAGTTGTCTCGAGAACATGTATCAATGAAAAAGTGCCATGAACAGGGGCACCTAGCATCGAAACATCACGCATTTAAAGAGTTAAATAAAGTAAAATTTTCATAATCATAACCTTGTTTAAACAACATTTTTGTTCCAACACAATCTAGCTGAAAGCTATTTATATATCTTAATGAATAAATAATCTATCTGGATCCAAACAATAATGGGTATCAAATAAGCGTGAAGAACTCCCGACAAAATCACAATAATGATTGATTTGATACGTATCGAGTATTGAGCCTTGGTGATTTGTTTGGTACTAAAAGTTCTGTTGGCGCTTCCTCTTGGTGTCCATGGCGTCCAGGATGGGCTGGCGCTTGGTCTGGTACCTCCGGTGCAGCTCATCTATCTCCCGCTCCATCTCCGAGTCCAGGTTGGACATCCTCTCCTGCAGCTCTTCGTATGTGAGGAACTTCAGCTGCAAATAGACAACACACTATAGTTATCTATCTTCTATGGACTTCTATGAAGTTGATGTGCTCTCCTGCACTGATAATGTAGTACTTACAAATTCAAAATCAGTACTATCCACAAAGTTTCTTTGGAACTTGGGTTGGTTGTTGTCATGGTGACAGTTGATGGGGTGAGGAGGTGGGGGGAGGGGCGGCGTCATCTCTCCGGCCTCCAACCTGCAATCCAATCAATTCATTAAAACTAACATATAGTTTGGTTAATATTCTCTAAGTATTATATGGAACATGGACATGGTCTCCTGAAAAACTGGCTTAAGAGAAATTCCCTCACACTCATTGTCAATAAAACAAAATATCTGACATTTTCTATAACAGCCAGAGGACAGCTGTCGGATGACTTTATTCTAAAATTACATATATGCCAAGGAATCTAACAAGATAATCAAGGTTTATCATGCCTTGTCCCACTATAGCACACTCCAAAACCATCAAATATCTTGGAATTGAAATCCATGAAAATCTCTGATGGAACTCACACATTGGCGTAATTACAAAAAAAAACTCATCAGGTACATATACTTTTTTAGAAACATCCGTAATATCCTCAACATTAACGACATTAAAAAAGTGTACTACGCTTTGTGTCAATCATTAATAGAGTACGGGATAACTGGTTGGGGTTCTGCCTTGAGCACTCACACAGAGCGACTCAACATAGCCCAAAAAGGAGTACATACTTAAGACTCCGTCAGTCTACAAAATTTTTATTCAAAAAATATTTTATTTAAAATAAAACATCTGAATACTCCACTGCCCAACATAAATACTCAACCAGATCAATAAGTCAGAATATACTGGTTACTCCCAGTTTGAATACATCTTTTGGACAGAGAAATATTAAATTCTATGCTATGAAATTATACAAGGCTCTATCAAATATAACAAAAAATAACAGAAATGAATATATTTAAAACAAAAGTAAAAACATGGCTGAGAGAACAAAGTGATATTCAACTTACAAACATTATGAAGACGATGTAAAGACAACTTGAATCTAAATACAAAAGTTTAAAAACTACAGGCCGCCTCAGAACAGGAAACCCTAATGAGGATTATGAAAAAAATTAATTTATACTTTATACCTACATCATGTACAAACTTTGCAATTGAAAGTAATAATTTTTTTAAAAATAATAATGATATTTGAAATACAGTTGAGCTGCGGTAATCAATAAATAAGTCAACGATTAACAAATTTGAGCTGGGTAGGCAATGGGCGCAAGAGAATGGCGCATCGTATAACGAACTTTCACTTCTGAGGAGACTGAGAGACAAGGGTTTGCTCTCGCATTTAGCCAACATAAAATAAAAGAAAATTGATGTTATTTTTTGCAAGTACTATAGTGTTAATTTTATAAGAAAACCTATGCAATCTATTGTGTTGTTTAATTCAATAAGTCTAATATAGTATATCATGTAGTACATATCGATTTGATCTCACCATTTTTATAAGTATGTAATTTGTCAGATTACACGGTACTCCTTTCAAAATGGTTCCGGACTACAAGGGGTTGGTGGCAGTACTCTGTAGTCTGACAAAATCGATCGTCTGACAGTGCCTTACAAAATGTTTGTCAGATTACCGTGGGTCAACTGCACAGTAAAAACCCCGTCAGGTTTCCACCTAAGTTTTTTACTAAACCACCTCTTTACAAATTCAGTTTATTTTTGTCAAAGATAGATTTTATTTCCATAATAATTATGCAAACCTGTAAAACATTTTATTACAATATTTTGTGAAATTACCTTTTGTAAATACCTCAATCTCCACAATACGGGCCATGTGCCTATTCTGGAGGTGGTAAGTCAATAAGGAACTCAAATAAGTCACTGAGCAAAGAAATATTAAAATATAATTAATTTTGTAAATCTAACAAACTAGATGACTTTTGTCACGGCAATCGTCACTGTTTCAAAATCCATTGTAGTATATAGTGCGTGCGCATGCAGTGACATGGCATTACACTGACTTTTTAGTTGTGAAAGACTGTTACGTGACAAGAGTCATTCACCTGGTCTAAGAAGTTTTTTTTGGTCCCTTGAAGACCTTGTAAGATACGAGGGTTATTAAAAAGTAAGTTACACAATTTTTTTAAATCCATGCGGTATACGGGAAAAGTCCAGGAGTCGCAGGGAACTTATGTCAGGGAACTTAGTCACAACAACCCTGTAAAATTCCTATGCGTCTACTTTTACCGCTCGGACAGTCATGCGCCAGCAACCATGGAGACTCCACTTGCTCTTACCGCTAATTGCGAAGTTTGTGCTGTTATTTGATTTTTTATAGAAAAAATAAAAGTGCAACTGAAATTCATTGCGAGTTGTGCAGTGTGTACGGTAAAAACGTAATGTCAAAGCCAATGGTTTGTCGTTGGCGTCAATCATTCAATGAAGGGAGAACATGTTACACGATGAACAACGAAGCAGCCGACCCTCCATTTCCTGCGTTCCAAATGTTGTCGACGAGGTCCGAAGGGTAATGGACACCGATCTGAGCATCTGCATTTATCAAAAGTGTGTGCAAGATGGGTTGGAAAGATGGCTAACCAGTTTGGCGGGAAAGTGGTTTGATACTGGGTTAAAAAACTGTTATCACGGTACCAAAAATGTTTTAGAGATTCAAGGAGATTATGTTGAAAAAAAACTATTAACTGTACTCTTCAAAATATACCCTTTTTAAAAAAATTTGTCGTTTTTTCATTTAAAACAAACAGACAACCCTGATAATAAACTGTAATAATAATAAATGAAGAGCAAGCTACCTCTGCCTTTCTTCATTGAGTTGATTATAATTATGCGTTGGCTGATGGGGGTCCATGGTTTCTCTGTGAACGGGGTGATGCATCATGCCGATGTTGTTCATATTATTCTTATTCTCCTTGGCAGCCACCATCATTATATTACTATTTGTTTCCGAGTTATTGCTTTCTATGATGATGTGATCCGGCTCCTTCTTGTCAAAGTGCTCCAGGAACAGGGGACGATATTTGGGGCGCTGGTTGTCACAGGTTCCAGTGTCATGTCCTGGAAATATCAAAACATTTTAGTAACCATGCTGTTCTTCAAATTAAATTTGACTTAAAACCTAAATGAAGAACCCTAATGTGAATTTAGGCATCTAACTGATAATTATTTTAAATTTAATAATCTCTCAAATTGGATATTTAAAGTTTACTTTTCCGGGGTTAATCAGGGTCATCTTACGATGAACTTGAAATATAAATTACTAATAAGATGGTCAACAGGTTAAACACTGGAGATAGCACAATGGGTCTGTGGCCCAAGTGAGTTAGGCAGACCGTAGCGTCTATCCTAAAAGGTACTCACGTTTCATGGTCTGTTCATCGGAGTCGCTGTTGATGACCATGGTGCCAAGGTCGGGCTGCTGGTCGGGCAGGAGTGTTCCGCCCCGTCCCGGCACCAGCGTGCCGCACTCCACCCCGTCTCCACCGGGATTGCGTAATGTCCCGCAACCGTCCCCTCTGTCATCATCCTGGAACAGTCACATGTCTCATATGATACACTGACTTTCATAATACCAATACTATTAATACATTGTCACTCACTGTTCACTCACATACGATTGAAAGAATCTAAAATAAAATCTTAAGACACGTGCAAGTATTCCTAGATAATACCTACATTACGGCTACCTACTTAATTCATTAAATTTATTAAAATTACCGGAATGAAGAATTATTTGTGATTTGTTTAAAATTATTAATTCAATGTTGAATACCCCTGAATTG
The DNA here is from genome assembly GCA_026573805.1 of Hesperophylax magnus. Lineage (NCBI taxonomy): Eukaryota > Metazoa > Arthropoda > Insecta > Trichoptera > Limnephilidae > Hesperophylax > Hesperophylax magnus. The sequence continues at coordinate 733,046 of JAIUSX010000165.1, read as the reverse complement.
CTATATTCAATTTTGTTCCAGGTTCCAGGCAGGACGGTAACAAGACAGTACCATAGAAGTAAGAACCTAAGGAATGGCAATCTGTATGGAAAGTATGCTAATGCATACTTGGGGTCAAGGTCAGACCGTTTGGGGCGAAAAAACTTGTACAGACATCATTCGCTCGCAGTTAGTCTTCACGATAGGTTGCTCGATTTGGCTTCCATGATTTATTCTTTTAAGTGAAAATTGGTTTTGTGTTCTGTGATTTCGTGTTCCAATAAATGCGATGAAAAATATATATTTTGTGGACTGTGTAAAAATTTAAATATTTTGTGGACCGTCCAAAAATTAACATTTTTCAGGAGGAAAAACATCATACAATGTAAAAGTAAAGCAAAATGTTATCTTTATCTTTTCGTAAAACATTGTCATTACATTTATAACAATCATGTTTACTAATTTCTTATATTCTTTATTTATTGTGCAGTATAAAATTTAAAAAATAATTTGTGTAAACAGAGAAATGACTGAACGGCTGCCGTTACTTTATTTCAGATATTAAGTCATTTTTCAAAGCAAAAAGAGGTGGAATTTGATAAGAAAAAAAAAACATTTCAAATTTAAAAATACCAACTAAATCTTGGCAAATCATTGATTGATGGATTGATTCTGTCATTGTAATAGAACATATTTTATCTATGGGTTTAATCAAGCATTGTAAAGATCTCTTGAGATGATATTTCGGCAAATATACAGAAATTACAGACACTTAATTTCAACATTTTATTTTATTTTAAGTACATATTTCAGTTTCCGGAAATGGAAAATAATAATATTTTAGTAGTTGTTTTGTCAAAAAACAATGAGATAATTTGACTTTTTTTCTTCACGCCATGTTTTAACATGATAATATTTTGACATTTTTTCATATTTCTTAATTAAACCCAAACTAAGAACCTAGGAACATATTTTAAGATCATAGGGTGATATTTTGGGTTAAATAAGAGAAGAGAGGTTAAAAAGACTAACCTCAAAACTTTTGGATCAATAATAATGGTAGCCAAGCGAACAATCAATTTTAATTTTAACGTAATAAAAATTAAAATACATTATTTTCTATTTCCGGAAACTGAAATACTTACTTCTCATTATTATCTAATTTACAGAAAGTATTTTTGAAATAAAATAATTGTACTAAGCGCTTATTTCACTTAAATGGCTCTATAAAAATTTACCAAGCTTTTGATGACAATGCTAAATTTGAATTTCTATGAAACATCCCAAACTTGGATAATTATAACAAATGGACTTACAGATTCTTCAGTGTGGTTTTTATTGTTGATTTGTTGCACTGCATTGGCAGCCATGCTCCGGAAAGTCATGTTCTCCCTCAGCTGGTGAGCCTCGGCGATCATTTGCCCTAATATTGTCGCCGGCTTTGCCGCCCCTGATGGATACAAACAACATCAGAGATTGGTAATTCACAAATAGAAGTTTTTATTTCTTGAATGATTAGACGATCAAGGGACCTTCAGTGGGTAGTAGTAAAGGATATAATCTAATATGTTCATATTCAAACTGGCCAATGATGTTTCACACGAATTGCCCATGGTTGTGCAATCTTTTTAACCAATGTTTAAAGGAGGGCTACACGCCTTTAGATTGGAGAAGGGCTGTGATCATGCCGTTATACAAATGTAAAGGGTCACATATGGAATGTGGGAATCATAGGGCTATTAGCCTGCTAAGCTCAGTTGGCAAGCTGTATGATAAAATTTTGCTGTCCAAGTATGGAGTGAATACGAATCTCACTCAGGCAATTGCATCTCTGTATGAGGGAAGTTTGTGGAAGTGAACGGTGGTTTTACGGGGTGGTTTGATATCACAAAAGGTGTTAAACAAGCCTGCGTAATGTCACCGTAGTTATTCAATCTCTACTTGGATAATTGCATGCAAAAATTGAAAGAGGTGGGATTGGGCGCTAATTATATTAATTTTGAAATTTTATAAATTGTTCAAATTCTGTGAAACAACAGGCCCTTAGAAATGGCATTTAACGGGGACCTTTGAAAAAACAAAATGGCTCTGAATGGCCATTAAAAATGTTACATTTCAACTTCTGTGAAACAACCAGTCAATTTAAAGTACATAAGTGATGAGATATGAAAAGAGTACCTATGATTTTTTTATTTTTTATTACTGTCAGGACAATAAAGTCAGGTCTTTGAATCGTCTGGGTAGAGCGAGTTAGACATATCATATCATAAAAACCCATGTATTAGTTTGAGCTCGCAATTAGTAAGCATCTCGGAGTATCATTATATGAATAATCCCAGAACCTTAATATAATAGTGGTACAGCAGCCTACATCCATATTATAACATTATGAATGCGGCAATACATGAATGTGAATGAAACAGAGTTATCCTAGGCGCAATGCTTAATTAGTTAGGAGGCTAGATTTACCAATGAATTCATGATTCAACAAGTCGCCCGCTGTGGCCCTCTCGGTTGGATTCTTGACCAGACAGAGGCTGACAAAGTCGATGAACTCAGGCGACCACTTGTCGGGCTCGCGGAAGGAGGGCGGCGGCTTGGTGGGGATCATGAAGATGGCACGCATGGGGTGGATGTCCCCATAGGGCGGCTTGCCCTCAGCCATCTCCAGGGCTGTGATGCCCAGCGACCAGATGTCCGCCACGCAGTCGTAGCCGATCTCTTGGATCACCTCGGGTGCCATCCAGAAGGGGGTGCCGATGACGGTGTTGCGCTTCGCCATGGTATCCTGGAACACAATGCACAATTTATTATCTATCACACAACTAATAAAGAGAAATGGAGAGACAGAAAGATGAATAAATCTAAACTTCAGCACATTACTTTACTTCACCAAAAAAAATTCTGCGTAAATCTGTCTAATTCTAGTGGATATTAAAAGATTTTATAACAACTGGTAAAGTTGACAGTTCAGTTCAAAATTAATATAAGTTTTATTTTTTTATTTGAATACCGCACCAGAGTCCCAACTCCTCTCAACCAACTGCAGCCAGTGGGACTATGGCATCCCCAATTTGGGTATTTTGTGAGACTATGAAGGTAGTGAGGAGAAAGAGACGGGGAAGAAGGAGGTGGGAAAGTGCCTGGCTATCCAGGTCTGGTCACCAAACACGGTTCAAGCCATTTCAGGCAATTTTTAGAATCTGAATGTAAATGAAGTTACTCAAAATTAAAACAAAACTCTACCGCTTTTGCATTTTTAATTGCAGTTGTATTTTTAAGTGCAGTTTTTTTTAATTTTTTATGTGAACAACGCACATGAGTGCCAACCGTCTGGAGCCAGCGAGACTATGGCATCCCCAATTGGGGTATGTTGTGATGCTGAAGGTAGTGAGGAGGTGAATGAGATGGGGAAGAAGAAGGTGGGAAAGTACCTGGCTATTCAGACCTGGTCACCAAACATGGCTAAAGCCATTTCAAGCAACATTTCAATCCTGAATGTTGAATATCCACTCTGTAACGTGGCGCCAGCATACTACATATTTATTATTTTAAATGAATAAATTGTGAAATAACACAGAGCCTTACCCCTCGGAGGCCGTCATTGAATTTTGAAGTTAATATCATAGTTACATATTATGGGTTGGAGACATGTAGTTACTATGCATGGCGTACATATCCCGTTATAAAATTATAAGATAACAATATTTTTTTAATGGACCTGAAGAATAACAGTGTGCGGGTATCGGTAGTGAGAGGGTCAAATTTGATATCATGTAATAAGCAAGTAAAGGATGTTCATTGAACTCACCGTTAATTGTCCAGCAACTCCAAAATCAGCAAGTTTAGCATGCCCCTCCGAGTTGAGTAGAATGTTGCCCGCTTTAATATCCCTATGAATTTTCCTACGTAGATGTAAATATTCTAACCCTTTGAGGGTATCACATAAAACTGTTGCTATTTCGTCCTCCGACAACGTCTTCTTCCTCAGTCTCATGATGTCAGACACCGACCCTGCCCCGCAGTATTCCATCACTATCTGAAAAAACATATTACAACAATACATTATATTAAATTCACTTTTTAATACTTGACCTTCCATTATGATATTAATTATGGAAACAATATTCTAAGGACGGGTTGTTTCGGAGAATTTGAACAATTCATCAAATTTCAACGTTCATTTTCGGGTTCTGTGAAAGACTTATTCAAGTTCTGTTTTTATATCATTGTAGGCTAGTTGCTTGACAAAACTGAAATAAAAACAGAACTTGAAAAAATCTTTCACAGAACTTGAAAATGAACGTTGAAATTTGATGAATTGTTCAGATTCTCCGAAACAACCCGTCCTAAATATTTAAACAATATGAATTAGAAAAATTAACAGAAAAGAAAAAAGATTAGTTTGTGAACAAGACTCAAAGTCAGTACCTTCCTCTCGTATCCATTTTAAATACAATATATTCATTACATAACTCCATTTCGTACCGGGCTTCATGCAATGCAAGGGATATTTTGTTTACAAAAGAATATGATTCATTTTAATATGCCGCCAACAGATTTTCATTTAAGAAAACCCTAAGAAAATCTTAGGAATTATGGAATTCAATTAATTTACATTACAAATTTTCCGTTTTAACGCGTTTTTAAATAACATATTATGCAACATAAATAAAAATTACATAATGTAGAAATACCGTCCGGTCGGTTTAAATAATGTCCGGTCGGTGGCTGAGTTGACATCGCATTTGGGTCCCACCAGGCATTGTGTGTTCAATTCCTCGGCTGGCTAAGTCCTCCATCACAACACAAGCAACATTTTCCGCTTGGTGGTAGTAGGAGATTTTCAAATATTGTCAGGTTATTCGTAACCAGGGAATTTTTGTCTTTCTTTAAAAAAAAAAAAAATGTTACGAAAGGATACTTGGACACACGGGGACACCTTTCGTATCCGATAGGCACGCCGGTACACCAGAAGTTAGAAGTAGAATTATTATGATTTTTCTGTGACTTTGCTGTCACTGGAACTGTTAATATTATTTTTATGAGTTGTTTTTTTTTTTTTTTGATAACCAGATCAAAATGCACATAGATAAATAACTGGTCTTCGGTATCTGGAACCGTAGTGACAGCTCATTTTAGGTATCAACCATCTCTAGGTAAATACGAGTAGACATTTTGATTGCATGATGCAGATTGATGAACAGTCACTTACCCACAGGTCTGTGTTCTTAAAGTAGCTCCCGTAATACTTGACCACGTAGGGGCTGTCGCACTGCTGCATGATAGAGATTTCCTTGATGATCTCCTGAAGGTCGGTGTCCACAGGCACCTGTTTGATGGCCAGCACCTGACCCGACTCTTTGTGCAGCGCCTTGTACACACTGCCATAGGATCCCTCGCCCAGCTTGCAGATGATGTCGAACACCTCCTCCGGCTGGCGCGTCAGGCTCTCCTCCGAGAAGATCAGTTTGCTGCAAGTGGAAATTGGTACTTACTTCAGGTTAACTATCTAATCAACCATCACACCATTTCACCGTACAGGTGGACTGCCACACTACTCTCACCGTACAAGTGGACTGCCACACTACTCTCACCGTACAGGTGGACTGCCACACTACTCTCACCTTAAGCGCACGCTCCTTGACATTCACCTTCAAACAAACTCTTCTGTTATCGTATCGTCAAAAAGGCCCTCCATAAGTTCAGGATTCCCAAAGATAATAATAATCATATGTTTATGATTTGTTTGGTGCTGTTTTTGTGTAAAATTACCAGCTAAAGACAATCTATTATTTATATCAACTTATGGCTAACAGATAAGCATTTGCATCCACCAGTTTATCCATCAATAATACAAAACTACACAAGGTGTCTGAGGGTAAAGTGCACCAACTTCGGGAATAGTGGAGATAAAAAAGATAAATAACTTTCTTACTTCTACCATCATGTACCCGAAGTTTGTGCACTTTACCCTTGGACACCCTGTATGTACAATGCATTTGACTAATGAATGGGATGCTGTGTTAAAATGTACATATTATTTATATAAAAGAATAAGCAAAAAATGACATAGCCCAGAGGGAAATTATTTCTCTAGGGACTTCCAGTGTGGCGTTAATATATTTAAAAAAAAAACCCATCTATTGACATGACTGAATGATACCGATTCACTTGATAATCAATCAATCACGGCCATTTCAGTTCTTCTTCCTTTCGAATGTATGTGAATATATTTTCATTCAGTAAAAACATAGTTAAAACAATTTTATTTGTTTATAATAATCTTAATCTTGATGAGAATTTTATACCAGAACTAGACGATTGACAATAAATTAATATGTAACTGAATGCTTTATTATTCCTGTCAAACAGACAACATAACATTATTAGAGTACCGATAACTAATATTTAGCTGATACGATTTCTATTGGCGAAATCTTAACATTTTATAAATATCAAAAGATCGAGCTATTATCAAAAGTAACAAAATATTAATTCCAGGAATCGATAATCTATAAACTATAACCTATAAATTTCTTTCAAATGTTTGGTGATAAATAATGGCAAATAACATGTAAAATAATATTTGAGAATCACAATTAATTTTATGCTTCAAGATTAAAATCACGCCTACATTAATGCAAGAACCAAAGAAGAATTAGAATGTCAGTCAAGGTAAGATTGAGTTATTTTAAAAGTTGGTATTTATTTTACCACAGCATTGTGATGAGAATTTTTTCCTGATGGTAATCCTTATTTATCCTCAGAGCTAAGGATTGACTCGAAATAACACCAAAACTGGCAAATGGATATTAATTAATTGCACTACAGAAATAAGCCAGTGCTTCGAACATCTCGATTCAAAGAAACGGCAACTACTGGATAAATCATACACTTTAAATCAATAAGATGCAGGAGTTTACAAAAAGAGTATTTAAAAACAGGAAGAGACCATAGATTTCAGGTGACCACCCGTTCGATATTTCGTATTTTTTTTCAAATTCGTTATAATCCATCTATCGATTTATAACGACCGTGGTTTGGTAAAACCCTTCAAGTCACAAAATAAAAACTTTGCAGGAGACGAAAAAAACCTAAACTTACAAATTCGTAAAACTAAATAAAGTGTATATGAAAGTGGTAATTTTTTTAATTCAATAAAATGTTGAAATTCTATAGCTGTACCGCTTTTCTGTGGCTCGGTCTGTCTGTGCAGATAGAGAAACAATAGTGCGTGTTGCTTTTACGTCCAACAGATAGCGCTATTTAAAAAAAGGATGTTTGTCCAACAGATGGCGCTGTTTTTTTTAACATGTTTTTACCTGTCACAGGCGACATCTATGTAATATAGGTATATAAAAACACATGCGTATTCGAATGCAACGTTGTGTCAAAATTTCGAAGCAATTGGTGAAGAACTTTCGGAGATTTAAGATTTTGAACAAACCTACATTAACATTTGTATTTATATAGATAGATTACGAGAGATTTTATCTACGAATTTCTCGAAGTAGCCAAAAAACATCTACGCATAAATTTAGTTTTAAGTATTAAATATGCCTTTCAGCAAAAATTACTTTGTGTTGTTACTTGTATATGAAACCACTGAAAAGTAACATTCCCAAAAAATGTGGCTTGAAGGGTTTGTAACAAAACACAGTCTTACAGTTTTATTCCGAAGTTAATGAAATTTTGCACACTTGACCTTCAAAACATGAGGTAGGTCACTGTATAAGCCTGATTTCGAAAAACTCTGCGTAAAGTCCGGGCAACGCCGGGGACTTCAGCAAGTTTGCCAATAAATTCGGCAATTTAAAAAAGTACATGCAGATAAATAAATATGCAATGTTAACCGGAAAACTATTACGTGCTAAAGGTAACGACTTATAACTCCAATGCGCTCAGATCGGATTGCAATTCGGATTATCTTGATTCGAATGCGAAGCGCGCGTCTCTACACATAATAATTGTTTCGATGAACGTCGATATCGAAGCTCACCAAGTGTATTTATAATCCTATTACCTGAGAATTATCCCTCGCCGTGAAATCGTCCGAAACAAGCTCTTTCAAATATTCAGTCATTGAAATAAATATGTATATTGTTCTATTGATGTGCCTCTTAGTTTACAACTAAGTTCATCAATATTTTTAAGTAGTTTCGCGGTGTCGAATTAGCCGTCGACGAATGGAGAAGTCAGCAATAAGTAACACAGATACAATATAAGGAGATCCGATCAAACAAAAAAAGTTGAAACATTTGGTTAAAAAACGATCGTATCATCTTTATGCAAAAGGAAGTACATAACCATTGACGTAACTCTAGATTAGCTATGAAAATGAAAAGACGTTTCTCCATGCAGTGTTTTTCAAATACCGAAACGTAATATTACTAGTATATCCTTCGCTTCATTAGCTTTGTTCACACTCCGCGCGGCTAGCACACGAGCCGTCCCCATCTAGCAAATAAGTTTATTTTTGTATAAGGCAATTCACTCTGAAAAAGAGTGCTTTGTAGCAAATAAGTTTAATAACTTAAACACCAAAACGTGATTTCTTCCTTTGCACATAGATATTTAGTAATGTCCCGTCTAGTATTATAAACAGCTGGTCACCGAACACTTCGGATGCGGTTAGCTGTTAGCTTATTCACGAACAACACACCTCACCTTACGTAGATTCGAATCTAAGGACGTTACCATAAACAAAAGCGAAGCAGTTTGATTCGGCGACCATATCCTTTTTGGCGGCTGCGAATAGAACAAAAACGCCCAGCTTTTAAAGGATTGGCTCGACATTGAAATGCAAAGAGAAGTACATAACCTCATTTGGCGCATTGGCAAAAATGGGAGAAAAACCTTTCTCGCCAACTAACATTCTCGACAGAAATATTTACACATTCTCGCATTCTCCGCCAAAATGCTGAACGTTTGCGGCTAGCGGATACCTTTCATTTTACAGGAACTGCACTTGACGTAAAAGCGAATGTTACGATTTTATGTAATAACTACTTACAAATTGTTTTACATAATTTTACAACGACTAATGATTGGAGTTTGACATGACGGGCTCGGTACAATGCGACCGATAAAATGCAGCGGAGAAATGTCAATAGAATATTAACAGTCTCGGATATTATTTTTATTATCCTTCACTATCCTCATCGTAGAAGCAAAATACAAAAAAAATGTATTCGAATTCCAGATCTTTAACTAAGATTTGTTGGCTTATTTTTGAGTAAAAGAAAATAACCAGTTAGATTAGAGAATTTTCTTTTGTAGCTAAGTTAATATACCATTTCGGTCTATATTAGTGATACCTGATGCCTTTACACAGCATCTCCAAATATGACGGTTCCAAGACAACTCAATACAATTCAACAAACCTTTAAAAAGTGTATAGTCATCAAAAGTGATGAAAAAAACTAACTCATAAATCTAACTTACGTATTTGTTTCATCCTTCTTAAAGGTGTGTTGAATTATCATTATGTTGAGTTGTGCGGTTACCGAATAACTATAATCTCTCTTGTAAAATTATCGGGATATAAAAATCATACTTTTCGTATTATATCGGAAAAGAGTTATATGTCCGTTCAAAAGGTTATGTGCTTATATCAACATGGCTGCTCACGCTACTTACTCTAAGCTAAGGTTAGAACGGAGTTCAAAATTTTAAGTTTGGCTATATATTTGATCATTGATCATTATCCAATATCTAAAGCTCAGAAACTTATCATAAAGATTATCCTCAAACTACCAATCACAAGCAGTTCGGATGAAATCTTTAGGAAAATCTGTGTTATGGACATTAGGCAACTTTATGCCAAAAACATACTAGCATACCTCTTCAAACACAAAACTACTGTTGACAATATCCAAACTGCTCGTGATACTAGAACCAAAGGACATAATCTCTTAAAAATCCCTTTCGCTAAAACAACTTTTGGCCAGAGAAATTTTAGATATTTTGCAACAAGGCTATATAATGCTCTCCCACTAGCCATTAGATTGAACGAATTTTTTTTTAAATATAAAACAGACATCAAGTCTTGGATCATCAGCCAAGACAGATCGAAGATCAAAAATTTTATAAAAATCCCCTCACCAATTTATCATTTATTATCATTTTCACAGTGTCATTTAATGTAATGAAATATTATATGTATCAAATAATATGTAAACATTAATTTATGTATTAAATACGTCTGTCTCGACACAGGTTTATCCTAGTGAGACAGACATCGAAAAAAAAACCGTAAAAAAACTTTATATTGATAATAAAAAAAAATACATATACATATATATAAATCAGGCTAAACACGACTGGAAGACGAAACAACCCAGCCAAAGTTTGCCCAAATTAAAATGATTGATACCTTCATAACTTTATGTCTAAAGTTTTACTTTTTAGTTAAATTATTATAGACAACGAAGGAATAGAGGAAGTAGAGGAAATCAAATACTTGGGCATTATAATTATAGACAATCGACTAAAATTTAACTCTAACTTTGAATTGTTAGCTAAGAAGATGGCAAAAAGGTTAATTTTTTAAGAAGAATAAGGAATAAATTACATGTAAATACAAGTAAATTAGTTTATAAGAGTATAGTAGCGTATCATTTAAATTACTGCTCTAGTGTCCCTTTCTTGTGCAATCAAACACAGATAAAGAAATTGCAAATAATTCAAAATAGAGGTATGCGAGCAGTATTGAATTTTAGTATTCTAAGATAATTATTATGCAGAAAAACTAGGAATGTTAAGTGTGAGACAGCGAATAATTTACAATACCCTAATGTTTATATTTAAGCTAAAAAATAAGATGCTCCCAAAATACATGTTTAAGAATGTTAATTTTAATTTCGGAATACATGGCTACCCCACGAGAAACTGTGGAGATTTTAGACTTCCAAAAACAAATTTGTCGGAAACCCAAAATAATCTGTATTTTAAAGGATTTAAGATTTTTAATGAATTACCGACAGATGTTAAAGAATCTAAAAACCTTACTGATTTTCGTGGGTTATGCCTAAATACGATAAAGAATATGTTTTAGATGTATTGTAAAGTGTCCTTAATGTAATAGAAATAAGTTAAAAGGTTTATACCTAACATAAAAATGTAAGAAAATTAAAAGTAAATAAAAACATACAAAAAAAGATACAAAATATTTTCGATACTGTTGGGAATGTAACGACACAATGGGGAGCAATCTAAAGGTCTATCAATATTCATCCGTCAAAAGCTAGACACAATGTTTTTACTCGTAATTAATCCGTCAGTTTTTCTAACTAGAAGGCGAAGTTTTCATCCCTGGGGCGACGGGGGAGGGGGCATGTTGGACAAACAGTAGGAGACAGACGGCGTGAAAAATAAATAAGCCGAGATCTCTCGAGACAGAGAGGAAAGTGCCCTCCTCTGGAACAATACTGGGAAAATAATTACACGACAATTTACAGTTAACAGCAGTGATACACAACCAGCCCTTTTCGTGCAGCTCACTTGGTTAAATAAAACAAATAAAAATCAACAGCATTATTTTTTTTATACCTGGGGACAAATTTTCGACAATTGCACTTTTATTTGTGACCGCTAGAATTGATTTTTAATGGGTTCCAATTTACCAAATATTGTCTCCGAAAACATTGAAGTGAGATTTGACATTTCTTATTTAATAGCAATTGTTCGGATATCAAGTGTGCTTGATATCCGAACTGATACAAATCCGAATTGCAAAAGTTACGAAACTAAATATTAATTAAAAACCCTATATATATATATATATATATATATATATATATATATATATATATATTTATATATATATATATATATATATATATATATATATATATATATATATATATATATATATATATATATATATATATATATATATATATATATATATATATATATATATATATATATATATATATATATATATATATATATATATATATATATATATATATTTAATTTTGCATTTAGCTTTAGCAAAGTTTTTTTAAATGTAATATTTTAGGTAGGTACTAAAGTGCTTACTAATTTTTTGTGTTTATAATATGTATACCCAATGGCTCCGGAGAGTTATGACGTTTGTACGGTGTTCACAATTTTAAAAAATCTACACCCAATCTCGACTCAAATTATGTCCATGTCAAACTTTAGGTAGGTACTCAACCAAATTGAAAATTGATATACTGACCCTAAAAACTGTCTAAAAAGGTTGTGCATCACTGGTTTACACAGTCTTACAACCTCCAGCCGCTTCAATTGTTTTGTAAATGGGGAAAACTCGCAAAGGGGATGAACGTATCTACCAAGTGTACAGCAGAGGTGGGTCCTGCGACTACTTTTCGTTACTGGATACAATGAGTACAGGTACAAAAATACCGGTTACAAAATACACAAAAGTATTTTATACCCCCTGAGGATTATAGTATCTGGGGACAGAAAGTAATACTCAGGTTTTTAACAGATATTTTTTTGTAACTGTTCTTAGATACTTGCCCACAACGATTCCCCACAATTTTCAACGTAAAATTGATTACCCCATGTTTTCCAAATCCATGGGGGGGGGGGGGATAACTAGAAAATCCCCATTTTTTATCGTGTCCTCTGGTGCTTTGGCCGTTACTTTTTTCATTACTAGGTACAGTGACTACGGGTAAGAAAAATACCTATAAAAATTACCTTTTTAAAATACCTATCAAAAATACCTGTTAAAAGTACCTATTAAAAATATCTGTTAAAAATACCTGTTAAAAATACCGGTTACAAAATACTTACAAGTATTTTATATCTATCTGGGGACTAGGGACAGAAAGTAATAAATAGTTAGTCCCAGTATACAATACTTGTGTATTTTATACCTATCTGAGGACTGGGGACATAAAGTAATAAATACTTAGTCCCAGTATAAAATACTTATGAATATTTTGGAAGCAGGTATTTTGGAGATTTGTCACAAGTTAAAAGTACCACATGAAAATACTCGGTTCTTTTACTGGGTGCGATAAATACGACTCACCTCTACTGTACAGCCTACAGTGGGAGTAGGTACTCGGTTCAACATATTGTCAAAAATGACAACGGCGGATACCGTACCTGTAACTGATAATCATACAATGTGAGTGCTGTTTACCTATTAGAGTTGAGGCGAACAACACGCCATATTTAGGATTGTGTGTATTGGTGCATATTATGTACTATACTTCCGATAGCGATGTCCTTGCGAAACGTACCAGTTTATCTCGCTTACGCCTACTGTTTGTTACTAGCGAGAAGGGGACAACGATTGCATAAGATCATTGAATTTTTTAAAGTTTTTACAGTTATAAGAAATACAAAAAGTTTTAAAGTGTGTTCTTTTCATTATTTCAAAAATTAACTCTTTAATTTTCACTGTAATTGTCTGGGTCTAGAAGACGAAAGGTCATACTGTAAATTGGCGACATTTATTTTATCACACTTCTAGAGATTTTCTGTTCAGTGACTGCCGCCACTGAGGTCGTCACCCCGTACAATGACCAAGAGGGCAACTAGAAGTGACGGCCGTTATGACACTCGCAAGCCATGAACCGCCTTTGTACTGTTATCAGACGCAGCGAGATAAGAAAGCAAATCGGAAGCTGCAACTCAGTCGATAGTCGACATGGGAGCGCGCGTACATTCCTACGTTTGAACGTCAAATGGGCCAGTTGCATGATGAGTTTTTACCAGTGGCAGTTCGTGCAATCGAGACAGGGGAGGCTGTTCCCCCTCTAAAAGAAATAGAGGAGAAAAGGGGAAAAAAACACTGATCAATATTTCGAAAATACAATATAAGCCTTAAAATTATATGGTTTATTAAATATTATCAATTTATAAATTGTATAAACATTTAACTTACTTCAATTTTAATATTACATACATTTATGTATTCGAATTTCACTAGGACCAGTGGCAGCTCGTGACTTTTGCATGTACTAGGGTGATAACATAAAAAATATCATTATTGATGTTGTTGTAGTTTTTTTCCGGAAATTCGTTTTTTTGTATGAAGATTTTTAGGAAATCGGTGCAGCGCACTGCCAAACTGAAATTTCCTGAAAATCTTCATACAGCCGCCACTGTCTTTTACACCCTGCATACATACTAGTTTCAGAAATATGTTTGTGCCTCCCCACTTTTCAACCCCACAAAACCGCCACTGGTTTTTACCGAAGTTTGAACAGTCATGCAAATTTTAATAAGTTCATATTATTGAACTGTAACTTTTATCAATAGGTTTAAAAATCGTAGTAATAGAATCAAAATCAAATCATAGTAAATTATAATAACTTCAACAATTTTATTGTTTTTTCTTCGTCAATGTCCAATTTCAAAAGCCAACCCAGTGGGCCATATAAAATAAATTAGAAAACTTATTTTCTTTAAAGTAATGACGTAACGAGCTAAAAAATCACCAATTTGATCATGCCGCGCAGTTTCACCGCAGGGGTAGACAGAGAGGATGGACCTCCACACAACGGTATTGGCACACACTCTAAGATACATTAACATTATTTTATTTTATTTTACATTAAATAAAAAAAATTATAATTATCAATTTAGTCGATTAAAAGTGTATGCGAGTGGCGCATTAAATGGCGCCTTGTGCGTATTTCCTCTGCGAAGTATTATGGTAAAAATAGAATGATCGACGATTTTTATTACTGCATTATCCACTGACTGGACTATGGTCACATTGTTAGACAACAACCTTGAGCGACATTGATTTTATCTGCTAAGGCCTCATTCATAAAAGGAATCTTTTAACGCGTTGCAGTAGTGTTTCACACGGCTGTTTTAGAAGTTCTTTTTAAATTGTGTAGTTGTCCAATACATACAAAAATGCAATACATTTACAACACAAATACAAATCATTTATATTTTTCCGAGCAATTTGTCCACTAGAACGCTGAAATTAGCTAGAGACCGAGTACTAACTTAAATATATTGTCACTCTTGAAAATTACTTTTTTTATTAAAACGTTTCAATAATTTTAGAATTATTTATAAGGACGGGTTGTTTCGGAGAATTTGAACAATTCTTCAAATTTCAAAGTTAATTTTCAAGTTCTGTGAAAGATTTTTTCAAGTTCTGTTATTATTTCAGTTCTGTCAAGCAACTAGCCTATACTGATATAATAACAGAGCTTGAATAGGACTTTCACAGAACCCGAAAATGAACGTTGAAATTTGATGAATTGTTCGAATTCTCCGAAACAACCCGTCCTAAGTTTAAAATATTCAAAGCACGAAATTTACGTTGAGGTGTTTCAAACCCTCATTATATTAATTTGAGATCACCAAATAGACGATTTTTGATATTTGAACAGTCTCAGAACGCTGATTCTCGGCCCGTTTCAGTTTTTGGTCAGATTGTGATCAGCCTTCAAGTAATCTTGGCAGCTGCTAATACAATTTGATCAAGAGCTAAAACGGGTCAGTAGGCGTTCAACGGGGAACGTTCAAATGTAAAAAAATCAAAATGGCGCTGATTGTTGATTTGACGGTCATAAAATGTGACGAAAATTTGAAACCCCCATCTTATTCATCTTGGCACTTCCAACTATTCGATTGTTCTAAAATTCACAGTAAATACCTACGTAAGCGCCATTTATGCACGCTAAGTGCCAGTTGTTTCACAAAACTTTTAAACAATTTATCAAATTTCAAAGATTATATTCAAGTCCTGTGGAAGTTCTATTAAGTTATGTCACAACATAACTTAACATAACTTCTAACAACTGGTCCTAAACTGACATAGAGCTTTAGCAAAAATCGCATGGTAACCGGATAAAACACAATTAACAGACTGAACATAATAAAATAATGAGTTAGGTAAGTTAGGTTAGGTTTGTTATTTTTCTTAAATGTCATGGAACCGAATCTCATAGCTCTCGTGCGAAGCGAAGCGAGAGCGCCAACTCCTGAGTAAAAAAAACGTTTCGGCGAATATTATTTTACTCCCCGTCTGAATGCGGCTTGTGGAACTCGAACAGTGGAATGTATTTTAAAAGAAAATAGTCAATATTGATTTTACGAAGTCACAACCAAAATGAGATGCGCATTTTTATCATAATATTATTTGTACTCAGATAAGAAAATCGGGAATATGTAAATCAGTTCATGATCTACATTTTTTTACGAATCAAGTGTGAAATAAATCAAAAGATTGAAGAGAAGATTTATGGGAACAGAAATTTAATAAAAATAATATTTCATTGGTAGAATGCTACATTACCGGGAAAATTAGGTGAAGTCGATCGGGCGGGGTGCAGTAATCAAATTTAATATTTTTTGCAACAACTATACCACTACTGCCGACGATTGGAATCTACAGTAAGATAGGTGTTCAAAAGAACACAAGTAAAATAAAACAGATAGTACCTAATGCTACGTATATACAGGGTGTATCGGCACGTACCCGACAAACTTTAACCAGCTATTCCTTAGCATATTTGGAGTAGAAAATCTTATGTGCACTTTGCTGTTCGGTAACGTTTTTTTTTTTAATAAAAAATTTACTATTCATATTTTCACCACATGTCACCACTGTTTTATCATTTGTCAAAGTTTGAAAACCCATCTGGCAATATTTTATTTGAATTCCGTTGAATAATGTACGTGTGTACCTATATTGGCGCACTTTTACAATCACAACGAAATGGCACGGCACCATTCGTCTCATTTTTAACTATTATTATTTAGTGTGTGCGAAAGAGCGAAGACGCTTTTTGACATACTTGCTTATAACAGCTGTTGAACACGAAAAGCAATGCTGATGACAGTGATGTAGTGTGGAAAAATTTTTTTTTGTTTTAAATTGAAAAAAAAAATGCTACCGGACAGCAAAGTGCCAATAACATTTTTTACTCCAAATGTGCTAAGGCCAGCTAAGGAATAGCTGGTTAAAGTTTGTCGGGTTAGTGCCGATACACCCTGTATACGCGAGCAGAACTGCTGAACTGAACCTCAACTTATGAAACGTTGTTCCTTTCCCGTAATTCGTGGCTCGGTTCGCAAATGTATACGTACCATCATAAAAAATGTCGAAAAAATACAAAGTTAAAGTATATTTTATAAACTAATGCACGGGTTTAATTCATAAATTCAGAGTATTGTCAACAATATCTTAAGTTCGATTTTGTGAAAACCTACATCAATATCCAGAGATGAGGATAAATGTTAAATTCGATATTTTGCGGGGTGAGTCGATCATGCCACGAGTATATACATATACTGTATAGATGGGCTTAGCGGGAAGCGTAATTACTAATTGGAATTCCTTAATAAAGGATTACAGCAAATACGAGCAGCAAACATTAGTATTAGAAAGGCCAACAAGAAACAATAACAAATAATAGCCAATAAATTACACGCATCTTTCACTTTTTTGATGAAACTAACAGGGTAAACGCAAAAGACGGGATTTTTTTAACTAGTTCTCCCCGGATTACGGGTACGTAAAATAGTGAATGCGAATTAATGTGCGTCCTAATTGGGTAATTGTTAGTATGGTAATTAAATATTTTATTGCGTTTTAACCGACTGATAATTGGTAATGAATATTTTTTAACTGACCATTAAAGAAATAAATTTTTTAATATCTTTAGTAGTAATTATTAATGTTATAACCAGGCTTCGTCCGAGATTTCGATAATCTATTTTCGAAATATTTTATGCTTATCGAAAAAAACAAAAATAAGGAAGACCTGTTGTCTTGTCTCGTGACAGTCGAGGTTACCCCGCCACTTGCCCAACCGCGTTATAAGAAAACATATTATTTACCTCATATCGCCGCATACAGTAGTGCTGCTCTCAATTTCGGTTAAAAAAGACAATAAAAAATCAACCCGTAAAAAAAACATTTTTTTGCACTACAATACATGTATTGCAAAATATCTTATAAAACTTTAAAAAAATGGTTTAAGGCGATGCCATACGTAGTAATGCAAAATCATGTGTTTTTGGTTTGAAAATTTGGTCGCCTAGAAATGTTTCCGATGCTTTTATTAAATACTGCGAGTAGAATACATCTTGGCCTTTGAAACAATCGAGTATTTTTTAGATAAGTCTTTTTATAAGTCCAGAAAAAAATAATGTATAAGGCCTATGAAAACTGCTTTAAAGTTCAAAATCTCCTACTTACGAACCCATCTTCGGTTATGATTTTATTGTTTAAAATAAAAGGCACTTTTTGGCCATGTTTTTTTCTTGCATAAATCAAAACAGGCGAATGGTGTTAAGCGGGAATTGAAACCTTATCGCCATCTACGTAAGGGTTGTTATTGATAGCGGCTCAATTTAAAATATTACACGATGTAGTGCATCGCCTTAACTGATGATTGTACTTTATTTCCACGGGACTTGAGTCGACAACTCTATCAACTTCGCCAAAACGCCGATCAGGTAGGGCCGACATATTTCGTAGGTATATTAACTACTGTGATGTCATCCGATGTCAGAAAATGCATAGGTATATGTCTGCGTTAGTGTACGTGAATACCACCAAAAGTTGATAGAATGCATTGTCATCGATAACTAGTCTATCTACCGAGTTACAGCTCAATTAATTGATTTCCTAATTTCGGTTGATTTCCGCTTCCAAGATTTTTCATTCATCCATTACCGAAAACAAAAGTTAAATTCAAATAAATGTATTTAAAAAATGAGACAGGCCACTGTTATTTATTGCACCACTTAATAATTTCAATAATTACAAATTATAATTACTATTTTACTATAATTACCATCTGGGGGTTGGCGACCCATGTCATATGACGGTAATCTGGAGAAACCAAACCCAAAGTGCCAGGAGTATCCAACTAAAACCTAAAGAATCAAAATATAGTATTTAGGATAGAAACCACTGTCCCTTGGCGGGACGAAGCTTTGTTTCCGGTATTCGACACTCTTCCAGAGGCAAGGGTGCGCCGAAGCGTTATTTCTAGCATTCGACACTCTTCCAGAGGCAAGGGTGCGCCGAAACGTTGTTTCCAGCATTCGGAACTATTTCATGGGCAAGGGTGAGCCCAAGCGTTATTTCCAGCATTCGACACTCTTCCAGAGGCAAGGGTGCGCCGAAGCGTTATTTCCAGCATTCGACACTCTTTCATAGGCAAGGGTGAGCCCAAGCGTTGTTTCCAGCATTCGACACTCTTCCAGAGGCAAGGGTGCGCCGAAGCGTTATTTCCAGCATTCGACACTCTTCCAGAGGCAAGGGTGCGCCGAAGCGTTATTTCCAGCATTCGACACTCTTTCATAGGCAAAGGTGAGCCCAAGCGTTGTTTCCAGCATTCGACACTCTTCCAGAGGCAAGGGTGCGCCGCAGCGTTGTTTCCAGCGTTCGACCCTTTTCCAGATGCAAAGGTGCGCCGAAGCACTGTTTCCAGCGTTCGACACTCTTCAAGAGGCACAGGTGCGCCGACATTTTTTTTTTCACAAAAAAGTTACGTAACTGATACAAGGGGGTAGAAGTTATCCCGAAGACCCTAGGGTTGAGAATGAATCCCGGGACCGCCGGAAGCACTGATAGTGAAAAGGTTACTTCATAGAATAAGGTCCATAACTCGAACCTGACGAATCTCATGGTCACTGACAAACTGGGAGGCAGAGGAATATCACCTATGCATTGATTGTCATTAGGTACAATAATACGTTACTCTACAACACTCAAGAAAAACTGCATATCATAATGCCTGTATTCCATCAAATGCTTCTTCTAAAATACATCGAAGGGGAGAATTAAAATAATGTTAGCGGCAATTTTTGTCGGAACCTATTTAACATGTCAGTGATGATGCCGACTACGGGGGGTTCGATTTAGTTCAAGTTTATCCTTTGTATGTTCTGTAGCTGAAATGGAATCGCAGCGGTTCTGCCGCTCTTTCTATTAGACAGGCCGTTTATGAGAACAATGAAGAGGTTATAAGTTACAACGGAGCTATCAGCGGTACGCCTGCACCATTGAATGACGAATCAACAAAATTGTGACGGTGTTTTATTTTGTGGATTGAGAACTCATTCGGGATGTGGACAATATTTTTATTACAGTTACACACTCCATTTTCCAGCAGGGTTAATCAGAGAGGATTGACCATCACGAAAATCCGTCTTGACCAAATTTCTTGATTAATTCACACTCATTCATCGTCTCATACATACTCTTCTGTTGAAAATAATGCAGAAGAGTCCCAACTGGTCCGAGCCCGTGGTACTATGGCATCCCCAATTTTCAGTATGTTGTGAAGCGGAAACAAGTGGGGAGAGGAAGATTAGGAATGACGAAGTACAGTAAAGAAAGATAGGTTAGGTACATAAAAGTGTGTAGTTTAATTCAGTAACGGAGTTTGATGCACTGTTAACAATAGACAACAAGGAAAATGAACAAGGTACAGAGTGGGCACACACACAGGGACAAGGTACTCAGTACTCACCGCGCAAGGCCGTGAACTGCTGAGAATTCTCCGGCGATGAAAAACAATCAATGCGGGTCATTCAAGTGCTACAGATATTATATTCAATAGGGTAATTTACATTATTTTTATTTCTTCGGAAAAATTAAGAAAAGCTTTATCTCGCGGTTTAAAATGGGCCATTTTCGATTTGCCGCCAAAACGACGTGACTTCGGCGAAGTTGACGTCACGCCAGGCGACATCGATGACAGCCGTCTTACCAGACATTGGCGTTTCTATGTTATAATGAGTTGTAGCCAGTCGGAATTTCGGAATGTGCGCTTTTAGATCGATTTTGAAATCAATAATTACTAGTGGACCCCTTAATTTCCTTGTTAATAAATAATAATAACCGCACCTAAAATCATAAACATCTGTGTTTTATGAACACAAAGTGTGAAAAACACATTTTCCATAGGTGTCCCTATTAATATGGCAACCCACTGTATATAAACATGAATGAAAAAAATAAAATTACATATTTTTAGTGCGATAATCATAATCAGAAAAATAGACCAAAAATATTCTACACATTATTCCACACATCGTATAGTTTGTGAAAAACCCCATTATAGTAGAACAATTTCAAACGAAAAAAAATTTACAAGAGTTCGGTTCTAACGTTTGTTGTGCGATATTTAGATTTCATTTTCCACTCAAAAGGAAGCTACAAGCCAAAAATGTGTATATTCTTGGTATACCTTATATTGTAGGTAATAGGCATTAAAATAGCTTGACAAACGGAGTCTAGAAACGTTCGATTTCAAGCACAAAACTGGTTTTTATTTATTTTGTAAATAATTTTATAAGAAAGCAAAAAAGTTAATCAAGTGAAACTGTCACAGGTCACAGATAATCTTAGCTATAATACTATATTTTTTAAAAGTTGTTTCCTTTACGCGTTCATACCTATTGAAAAAATATTTTTTTTAGTAGTTCACATTTATATTTTTTTATTGAGTTATTTATTTTTTTATTTGTATTCTACTCAAGGGAAACGACAGGAAAACCTTCAATTTATCTAAAACATATTTTTGGTATGAATAATTTACACCAATTCGTTATAAAGATTAATCAAAATAGTGATTTAGCATTAAGCTTCGCCTACACTACCTGCTCGGCCTCGCCTGAAATTTAAAATAGTTTTATTATTGGACAATTAAAAATGTGGAACAATAATATACCTCTTGCATTATTTTTTTGACAATTGAAAGGAAATTTCAAAGCTTCATAGATCGTGATGGAAATTGTAAGCTGATAATTGGTGCACTGACCTAGAAATATTAGACATAAAAAGACGTGCAAATTTCAAACTAGTTATATTTACATCACTAGCATTATGAATATTTAAACTAATCACAGCGCATTTTAGTCTACTTTGTTTTTTAAATGTATATCAAGCAATTGCTAAATTTTAAAAATTGGAACTGATGATAAGTTACGATAATTATTCAAATTAAAAAAAAATCATACAAGCGATTAATAGGTACATTTATTTTTATTCTATATTTGAAATGTGCGTCCACTCCCCTAGGCTTACTTTTGAAGGGAAGCATTTGGGAAGT
Source organism: Hesperophylax magnus (assembly GCA_026573805.1). Taxonomy (NCBI): domain Eukaryota; kingdom Metazoa; phylum Arthropoda; class Insecta; order Trichoptera; family Limnephilidae; genus Hesperophylax; species Hesperophylax magnus. The sequence goes on along the minus strand of JAIUSX010000165.1, from coordinate 711,012 downwards.
AGAACTAATAATTTTTTCAAATACATATAATTAGTTTGCTAGACTACAAGGAAATTATATATTTTTTAATCCCTACCAAACTTTTTCAGTTTTACGTAGGTAAGTCAAGTTACATCCCGTGATTTTTCATAAATAACAACTGGATTATAAGAAAATACTACCGTTTTAAAAATGTCAGGCCCGGGAAAGAATGCAAGGCTGCTGTAAGTGTAATGTTAAGATTAAGAAAGGGACGCCTAGATGGTTAGGCATGTAGAGCAAATGAACAAATAAAAGAATGCAAGGAGAATATATAAGATGACGCTGAAGTTAATGGAAGAAGAAATCCGGGACACCCAAGGAAGAAATTACCCGATCAAATTAATCAAATATTGAGTCGTGTCAAGAATCAGAATAACAGAAGACTGTATGAGAAGATACATGAATGTGAACAAAGCAAGGAGACTATAGCAAAACAGAGGTGTGTGGTGGTCCATCCTCCTTGCCTATTACTGAGGCGTAATGGTTAGTTAGTTTGCACAGCAAAATGTAATGTAAATGATATCACAAAAAATTTAACCTTTTCTATATGTCATGAGAAAATGCTTAAATTTTTTTAACTGAATCGCTTGCGCTTAAAATACTAAGTTAATTTTTGATTTCATGCATTTAGTTCCTCGAAAAGGGTCTGGTGTTCCAAAGGTTAAATAATTATTTATCTTTAAAAATACATACTTTATTTATTGAGGTGCCTTGGTTAATTGTGATTTTGAATTTTAAAACACTTCATTTGTGAATTCAATCACTCCACAGGTGCAGTTGTTATTTTGGGGCACTGTCCTTTTGTATCAATGGTATAAAAGATTATTAAATGTAAATTTTACATCAACGTAATTCGAAAAATAAATAATGTAGAAAAAAATATTAATTAATATTATTGAGGTTTTCCTCAGGGGCAATTCTCACTCATAGGAAAATCTTATACTACGTACTTGTATATGTAGTTCTAATCAGTTGGGTTCTTGTGCAGCATCATTACTTAATTTAATATTGTCTTTAATTGAAGATTGACTGAATCTCTGTCAAACCATCGGCCTATTTGCTGTCACATTGGGGCAGCTGCATCGACCAAGTTGTTATTATATCGATGGGTATTGTGGGCAGCTGCAATAATGCATTGCATCAATGAAACAATACTCTAAAAATGCTGAATAACATAGATAATAATATTGAATTTTATATTGAAAACTGTAGTATTTTTTGGGAAATCATTTTAAAACCTAAATTGATTTGTTGATGGGTTTAATTTGGACAATTCTTTGTTGTGTTGGGATCTCTCAAACGCTCTTGATGTTTTAGAAATATATTGCATATAGAGTATCAGTATGAACTGTTGTAACATACAGGTATACATACAGTAATCTACTTCCATTCAACATAGCTTTTGGCTTAAGATCTAGTAACTATGGGCAAAGGAAAAAAATATATTAATACCTACACATTGGATTTCCAAATCGGCCATTAGTATAAATAAACTTAATCTATGAATCAGACAGGAAATGGTTCAAACATGCGTGAATAATTATTTAACTTTGAAAACCTAAATTTAAAAAATTACATTGTATATTTAAATTCTTTTAAGTTTTGCGCACTCCCTTAATATGTTGAATTTAACAATCTGAATAACCTTTTACCAGTAACTTAATAAAGATAATGATGGTGATTTATTTTAGGGTAGACGCAGACAACTGACTAAACGATTGATCGATAATTCAGTTCGATCAGGCTGTTATCCAATATTCGGCCGATTGCTACATAGGCATAAGCTGCACTTGGATTTGACCATGGCACCATTATCAAATTTCAAAGTTAATATTCAAGTTTTGTGGAAGTCCTATTCAAGTTCCAAGTATTCTTAAACATCCGGCCCATTATGAAATATAAGCAGAACTTAAATAGAAATGAACTTGAATTTCAACCCTTAAATTTGAATTGTTCAAATTCTGTAAAATAAACCAACCTCAATGTCATATCAAAAGGCAAAACTTACAATGGGCTTTCATCCTGATAGGCAATTATCAAATTACAACTTAGGGCAACTCTAAACTGGTACTGATAACCTTTGACGGTGTACAAATAAAACATACATTGTTGTTTAAGGTTTCAATTCTACCGTGAGATCTATCATATAGAGCGTTCATTAGGTTTCCTACACAGTTCAAAATATGTCATAATATCTGAACAAAGGATTATTCGTGGCGGCTAGCCTTATGTTTTTAATGATAATATTGCGATTGCAATGGGTTGTCAACATTTCAGAGGTTATGTTTAAGAAGACATGATATCAGGAATAAATACATTAGACATGTGAACCTAAGCTGTCAAACTATTAGTTTTGAATGCAAATCTATATTTTAAATTAATGTAATGTCTAACAAAGCAGCATAATTTGCACACATGCTTTCTGAAACAAACTGTCTTATTACTGACATTATTTGACCACACACTGTAATGTAAGTGTTATATTTCACGGTGCAACAAAAATTTTATGCAATTATAAATAAAAATGAAGAGTTTTGACTTCCTTTATAAAATATATTCGCAGACAAAAAAGTTCTTAACAAAAGAATATTCAAAATAGTGAGATGTTTACTATAGCAAGATACATATTTTGCAAGATAATAATTATGGTTAAAACAAAAAACCCGTATACAGTTATAAAATGTTATTATAAAAATAGTTTTGTAAAAATCATGTAGACGTACAATATAGTTTACACAAAACCTAATAAAACAGAGTTCCAATACATGAGATAATGATAAAGCATTCATTAAATATTTAATAACATTGTAACAAATCTGCAGTATTTCACTTGAAATAAGTTATAAATGAATGTCAACATAAGCAAAAAGAATACGTATGTATCATAAACTAACCTTTTGGACGACATTGCCGGTTTTCAATTGAACAAACAGTAAATCACTACAAATATTGCAATTACACTAATTTCATTGCGGAACTATAGATTTGCTTTAATAAAATTAAAATTAAGCGGCACTTTACTATGTCCCCGCCTCCATGATTCTCAGATGGCAAAATTGACATGAATAGGATTTCAGTTTTTCTTGTTTCGTTGCAAACATCCGACTGCTACAGACAAACAGACAAAAAACAATTTTCTTGTTATTATTTATGGTTTTAATATTGCACTCCGTTATTGCGGTATATTATGCGATTTTTAGTTAAGAGATAGAGATAAAACTGAAGAACACTCTTATTTTTTATAAAATTACCTAAGATCCGTAATTGTTCAATTATGGGCCTGCCGTTTTACAGAACTTGAATATTAAGTTTAAAATTTGATGAGTTCAAGTTCTGAGAAACAACTGACCCTTAGTAAAAAAAAGTTAGCTTAATGGAGATAACATCAGAAAGTGAAGTTGCTTTTAAGTTCACTAATGCCTGAACCAACGGCCTTTATTAAAAAAGGCGCGACTGATAAAGAGCAAGCAACTAAAATTTTGACCCATGATTAACTAAAAGTTATTTAATTATATATGTCCCGGTAAGATAAAGATCCTGTGTTCGATTCCCAGTTAAGACCGTTACATTTTTTTTCTGTTTCTTGTGCTGTTTCATCCACGTTTCATTTAGATTTATTAACATTATCTTCTTCTTCTTCGATAAGTGTTATTATTTTTACATAACATTTAGTTTATTTTACATTAACACATTCATCGGAAACCTGCGTAAAACTTTCTAAATCAAAGCTACACAGACATAATATTGGATGCAATTTTTATAAAATATTACGATGGCCCTTCCAACAAATTTACACCAGAATGATTTAAAAACTGACAATATAAACGAATGATCAGTGTGATTTTTGAGATGGTAAGAGAATATTAGAATATTTTTCAATGTAACATAATCACTATCCTTTATACTCGCTAAGAAAGATATTTACGTCCGTCAAGTTGCTCCCTGGTAGGAACCCTAGCAAAAAAATTCTGGTGATAGCGTTACTAAAAAATACTGACATACCGGAATTAGTGACAACAAAAATCCTCACTATCATCAGATATGTGGACCGTGGGATCGATAGTGGTTTATTTATGATGGGATCTATCATCAACATGGGAACAGTGAATTATTCTTCAAATAAAATTTCTTTTGGGTGTAAACACTTTCTTCGGGTGAGTTGTTTATTTATGGTGGTATTCATGATTGTCGGGTTGGTAATGCTTCTAGCCGGCTGCTCATTTCTTTCAAATTTTTGTTTACTGTGTTGTCAAAATAGACCATGTCGTGGGAAATTATCGATGTAACCTTACCTTAGTAACTGAATGAGTAATTTAATTAATTTTTATCTTTGATTATCATACAAAAAATGTTCAAAAATACTTTCCAATCGGGATTTTTATCCATATTGTACAGCATCGGAAGTAAGCCCTTACAGATATGGGATAAGAAAGTTCGCAATGGACACATTAAAAGGATTACCGATAATGATATACAGAGCCTTGTATTAGAAATAGTAGGAACAAATGTCAGCACAACATATATCACATGTCCGGCAGACCCAAAGAAGACCCTCGGTATAAAATTACCCTTCTTGGTTATGATAATAAAAAACTTGAAGAAATACTATACCTTTGAAGTTCAAGTAAGTATATTATTTTTACTCTCTACTAGAGTTAATTAATTCGAATATATCCTCGCTTACATTCATTGTGGCATACGGTAATGAAGCATAACAATGTGTTGGCCCTCACAGTTTACTCACTGTTACTTGAAGGTTAAATTAACCATCTCTACATCATACAGATACCTACCTACTGATTATTTGACATCCTCACAACTTTCTACTGTGAAAGGAATTTAACCGAGTCAACCATTATTACCTATTAAAGCGATAATTTTTCTCAAATTTGCAGAATCGATGCTTTTACATTATTCTCTATACATATTACTAAAGACGGGTTGGTTCACAGAATTTGAACCATAATGAATGAATTATTCATAAAATTACAAAGTTAATATAATAAGTCCTGTTATTATCTCAGCACTGTAAAATAAACGAACAATGATACAGAACGTTTGTAGTACTTAAATTTTATCTTTTAAATTTGATGAGTTTTTCAAATTCCGTGAAACAACTTATCCTAAATAATAACCTTTTTTCTATGCATTCTTACATATACTAGGCCCAGTGAGAGATCATACACGACATCGCCGTTCTAGTATCTCCTGTCTTTTTCGTTTTCAAACGAAATGTGCGAGAAGGAATAAGATTAATATCGATGACGTCCATACGAGCTCTCTAAGTAATGTCTAAGGCTGCGGTGTTTACCTCCTCTCCGTTTCACCTAGTAAAATTAGACTTCCCAACTTGGTTCTGCAGGTTTATTAAAGAAAAGTTCTGGTGGTGTATGCACCCTCACCATTCTGTTTCTTCCTTAGGTACTTGATGATAAAAATGTGAGGAGACGCTTTCGCGCCAGCAATTACCAGTCGACTACCAGAGTCAAGCCGTTCATCTGCACCATGCCCATGAGGCTGGACGAAGGATGGAACCAGATCCAGTTCAATCTGGCCGACTTCACCCGGAGAGCTTATGGAACCAACTATGTGGAAACCCTGAGGGTGCAGATACATGCCAACTGCCGGATAAGAAGGGTCTACTTCTCCGACAGACTCTATTCTGAAGATGAACTGCCCGCAGAGTTCAAGCTATTCCTCCCCATTCAAAATAAATCAAAGGCAGCCGTGGCCACTTAGCGCACAACAAACTTTCGACAAAAAATATTATTGTGTTTTGAATTATTTATTTTTTTGACAGCATCTTCACTTTTTGCACATTTCTACTAAAACTACCTTCAATAACTAATATTGAGTTAAATTGCACTTTATAATGCTGCCACGTATCTGAAGGTTATGTAAGATTTATGTACAAAGATAGTTCATAATGTTATTTTAAACAGTGAAGAGTAATTATGAAATTTTAAATTTCTCTGGTGGAATTGTTTCTTGTAGGAATGCTATTGGCTTAGTGTGAGTAAGCCCGTCGTCCCACGGGTAGGTAAGCAATCAACATAAAGTGAGTGTTGTAAGACCCTGCGTAGAAATTAAGTTCGTTATAGTAAGGTAACGGTCTGCAGCGCAGTTCAGTTTGGTAATTTTTTGCACAGGGTCTAATGATGCGTATACATTTACGTACCGAAACGAACGAAGCAACTGCTGTTGCTTTGTTCCTTTCCCTTAATTCGAGGCTCGGCTTGTATTTCGGTTCACAAATGTACAGATTAAATGTACACACAGCATTACAGCATTTGGTTTATGTGGATTGCTTACCGACCCGTGGGACAAGGGGCTTATTTTGTTTGGTGAATCACAGCTCAATAAGTGTGTAACAGCCACTAATACACCTGAACAACGATACATACATATAGTACAATCCTCACACCAAGCTGATTGCATCTTTGCATGGAAAAATTCTACACACAATGGATGTTTATTTTAAACATGCACTTTATTATCTAAAAAAAGGGAATATTGCAAAAATTCGAGTACAATGAAAGTAAACTGTAAAATATAAGAACTAAATTAAAAAGGGCATACCAAACAATATTTTGTATTGTACCAGTGCCTTTTTGCTCCTCTACTGTGAGGAAAATTTCCTTTAAAGTTGCGAGAAAATAAATTATGACGGTACTAGGTGAATTAACTGAAATATTGTAATTAAAATTGTGTAACAAATATTTTCTTTAGGAATTATCTTCTGATATAAATAAAAGATTACCAAAACCAATGTATATTATTTTTAAGAAGATTTATATCTTGAGCCTAAATAAGTAGCACGCTACTTCTTAAAAATATATTACGTATTATATACTTATTGATGATATATAATTAATCATTAAAGAAGAAGATAATACTAATACATCTAATTGAAACATGAAACGGAATAAGACAAAGAAAAATAAAAAGGTTACAGTTTCCCGGTTGAGGCAGTTACCTTTTTTATTTTCTGTAACACTCATAATATTATTAATTCTGAATTTGAAATATGAGATTGATAAAAATGACGTAAAATAGTTAGGTCCCAATTGCCCAGTGGTTAGAGACCTGAGTTCGATTCCTTGTTGAAAATGTTACCTTTTTATTTTTCAGTGTCTTGTTCTGTTTCGTTTAGATTTATTAGTATTATCTTCTTCTTCATTGATCAATATAACCCTTAAAAGTAAAAAGAAATAGTATTGTTTATAAGTGCTGTTCAGACGCATAATATTTTGTCTTGACAAAGATACCCGATTTAAACAGTTTTACCGTAAGTTGTAGTCTAATTTTTGTTCCTCTAAGTGTTAAAGTGTAATGGTTTGCATCATGCATTGTTTATTTCACATTAATTATAGCGTAATGAACTATACCTCCAAGTGTGATTAAACTTGAGTAAATTTGGTGACATTGTTGTTCGTTAACGGTATAGGTATCCGTCCTCTCCACCGCCATCGTAGGGCATGGTGCCCAGTGATAGAACTGCTATAATAGTACTTCTTACAGCACAGATAAATCAAGGCTGTGAAAATTTTTGCATTTCAATAACCATTTCCAAAATCGATGTGTAAACATATATTTCTCTGGCAAAGGACACAGTTAACTTATTGACCAACATGTTCACGGACCCTTATAATAAATTAACCAAAGAACATATCGCCAAAATAATTCTTAGAACCAATGACATATTAGGAACAATTGGCCAAATGGTTGTTAAAATGGCGAATTAAAAGCTCATAAAAAATATTTTAAAAATTATAGTTGGCTGCATCTATATTCCTCCATCTTCTGACGCCCAAATATATATAGACCACTACCGCGAAGTTGAAACTGCAGAGAAGATTTACTGGTGCCACCATGATTTTGATTGGAGACTACAATCTACCTAATATTGTATGGGACATAGATAATAACAAAATTTATTCCACGGACAAATTTTTTGAGCCTCCGGCAGTTAAACAATGTTACCACTTGTCTTCTCGATCTAGTATTTACCAATTGTTATTTTGTAAAAGTATCCGCATCTGCTCATACTATTATTCTAATCGATAAGTATCACCCCCCACTAACAATCGAAGGTTACAGTTCAATAACAATAAAAAAAATCAATCAGCATCAAAAAAATCGTACTTTTTCAAAGCAGATTTTAACCAAATTACTCATCTTTTATCTTCTGCTGATTTGAGCTTTTTGGATCTTGGAGAAAACATCAATGAAATGGTATATAAATTTTACTCAATTCTAAACAATGCTATTGGTATGTTTTGTACCCATTTCTAAAATCACAGAGCATAATTACCCAAAATGGTTAGTAAAGATCTTACCAAAATAATTAGAGACAAAAAAATTGCTCATGAAGTGTACAAATCATCACACTATCCTAAAGATTACGCTAAATTTTGTGAACTAAGAACGACTACTAAAAAGATATCCAAGTTATGTTAACTAAAGTGCATTGATAACTGCGGAGAAATGGCGACTGCTAATCCTCAGAACATTTACAAATTTTCAAAAATACTCAATAATAATGAATCTGGCATTCCCTCTAACATTTATCTATAAATAAATATAAAATAGAGTCGCTATCTGCGTCTGTCTGTTTGTGCGCTTAGTTCTTCTAAACTATGCAACGGATTTTGATAGGGTTTTCATTATCATTTAGAGAATTTCTTCTGGAAGGTTATATATATATATATATATATATATATATATACATGCATATTATATTTATAAACAGTAGGGAAAATTCTCAGATAAACGCCGGCTTTAGATAATAAAATGGCCGATAATCTCCAAGAAGGCGTTGATCTCTTTGCCGAATTCTTCAGTCAAGTCTATGAAACTGCAATTGACTCTCCATTGTCAGACACTCCATCAACTAATAATGATTAACAATATCGATTTGAATCAATGCATATTCGAATAAAGTGATACTAGAACTAAGTCTCCCTAAATCTCTTGATCTTCCTTGAACATTCCTCCAATCTTCTTATCACAATGTTTATCAGTCTTATCCTCTTATACTTATCCTCTGAGGTGCACTGGGGTGTGTAGAGCTTGTATGGATAATTCTAAAGTAAAAGGGTTGATATTGTGGAATTGTGGCAGATATTTACTAAATTTCACCCACCCAAAATAAATACATAGGTGTTAAAAAAGTCATTCCAATAAAACTGGATACCCAATTTATTTATTGTGGGTGAATGAAAGGGGTTTGTGACAAGAAGTAATTAAAATAGCGGTTATCAAGGAAGAGGTTTCAGTTTTTATTAAATCTGATGATGCATAATAACATGATATAACTTAATTTAGAAAACATCACAAAAAAAATAAACATTTTCGTAGAAGTCGACTTAAACCAAAGTAACCTTTATTAGAAATTAAGACCCAGTCATTGTGGGAACAATGGAGAATACAGGTAATCTGGCCTTCATTCATACAAACATAATTGGCTAACTAAGAAACAATAATCATTTGAATGAATTATCTATTCATTCCTACTTAACCCAAGCAAATAAAATTTATCAAAAGATAATTACAAATTATTAATGAGCAGATTTTTCATTCATGTTGTGTGATGGTTAAACGTGAAAGGGTTATAAGTTGGCTCCGTAACTCGTGATGCCAAACCTTTGCAAAATGAAAGAACTGCTTGTAATGCATGCAAAATTAATACATTTGGGTAAAATAAAATAATTACATATTCTCATCTGCAGTTCTTCCGGCATATATTTATTTGACTAACTTTCAGCTAAATGATATTTTAATTGTAGTTGGGAAACAGCGGACCCACACTGAACCAACTTGCATGTCAATGACCTTGATAAAATCAGTTAAATCTATCATGAGTTAATAATTAGAGCGAGAGTTTATTTACTACTACAATATTAATTACCAATGGTGTAGGACTAAAAGTATACATTGCAAATGTACAGAGTTAAGATTTAAATTTGTCAAGTAGGTGGATGAATTATTTTATTTGATTCTAATTTGTCTATATTTTTGTATTAGCTTTGACCTATGTAGCTAACTAGACTTTTGCTATTCTGTCAATGTATTAATGTATTATGTAGTAAACGACCAAATAAACAAGTTTTATCTGAACACTGCTAGCTAGTTAGAAAACATGTTTGGTAAATATGTGCAAATTATTGGTGCAATTACATCCAACCCTGTTTTGCTGCATCTTCTAAAATAAATAGTAATGTTTTAGATTATTTATTACACCCACAGAACAAATAATCTTCATTAATAATTTACTTGAAGCATTTAGCAAAGTGCATAGATAGTTCAGAAAGAGAAAGCATATGCAGACAAGCCACCGCAAGAGAAGACTGGAGGTCAGCAGTCAGCGTTGTGCAATAGCTTTCCCTTGAAATACTATTACATTAACCTTAACTAATTGGTTACCAAGGTCAATTCTGTTTGTTTGGAAATTAGCAAAATCTATAATGATTTTTCCCTTTGTATATCAATGCACATACATAATATGAATTACACTGACAACAAAACATTAATCTTAACTATGTTTAATACAATAAATAACTATACGCTACCATGGCCGCATGGCATTCTTACCGAAACATCCCCATTGATTACAATAATCCTCTCAGAAGAGAACCAGATAGGTTTAAATTTGAACAAGCAAGTCCAAAGCCTTACGAGCAGGCAGAACCGCAGATGTAATTTACTACTTGACTCCTTTGCTTAGCAATATGAATTAATCCTAATTATACTAGGCAAACAGTTCAACCCTCGGAGCGGAAATGATAATTTCAGTTTCTCAACAGAATAAATAACACTAAGCCAGAACACCAAGTAAGAAGCTCAGATGCCATATTCTAAATTTCATGTGGAACACACTGTGTCAATAAATAATTGTTGATTTATCTCGTCAAAGCAATAAATCAAATGCTTTTGGATTAGTTAAATTTCATCAGATTTAGTTGAGCAAAGTGAAAATAATCATTTGTGCCACTCGAAGGGTTGCATAAATTAAGAATATATATTATAAATAATAACAGTTAGACTTTTGGGCGAACAAACATTATGTTTCTAACATTCAAATGGAAATGCATTATTTCGTTATGCCGTTTGCCAATAAACCACCTCTGCTCGTGTTGTGGGGGAGGTCCCGCATCCTGCATACACAAAAATACAACACTGTTAGACATAAGGTTAATAATTAGGTAGGTACAGTTACATCTTTTGAATTTCCTTTAAAGAACACAATAATGGTAGAAAAATAAGAGAATGCAAGAGTCACTATTATGTAGGAGTATCCAAGAATTTTTATTTAATTTTTTCCATTATTTTTACTTTGTAAATGAAAATGCTGGCGTAAGGTGCATCTTATGGCCAAGGAATCTTCAAGAGAGGTTTTTCCGTAGTTAAACATTTCTATTTAGGGTAAAGCATCAAAGTTTTCGTGCTGTTGTCAAGGATAGTAGAAAATAGTAAAGACGATACAAATATGCTTATACCTAACAATTGCAAGTACTGAAGCGTTTTACGAAAGGGTAGCGACTCGGTGCAAGGAGTGAACCAGTTATGTCGTTATCCTTACTCATTAAAGAATACTATAATATTACCCTTCTGGTGACGGGACATTCCCTGGTGTGACATTGTCCAGCCCCATCTGCGACAGGTTCTGCAGGGCAGCCAGGGCCGACTGGTCGTGGGACTGCTCCGTGGTAGGGCCCACTCCGTGGCAGATAAGCGGGGGCACCGTCGACAGGGTGACCAGGGACAGGAACTCTTCGTGGTTACCCTGCAGGAAGGACAGTTCAATATAATGACTTTTACCTTACAAATTTTTTTTGTTGAGAATCAAATACCTACTTCTTCTACAATTACTTCTAATTCACGGATATCTTAGACCTAGGTCATTTTCAAGGTATAACCATCAGACAATACCTTTAGAAAGCATCTTAAAGATACTTTTTGTTGCATTATCCGATTAGTTCAATAATTTTGACCTGTCAGTGGCCGAGTTGGGCCCCACCCAGGCATCGTGAGTTCAATTCCTCGGCTGGGAAGTCCTCCATCACAGACACAAGCGATATTTAACACTTACTTTGGTGGAAGCAGGAGATGTTCAAATATTGTCAGGTTATTCATAATCCGGGAACGTTTGTTTAAAAAAAAGGTTTAGAAGCGTTTGGAGAAACAGAAAATAATGTAGGTCAAGATTCAGCAGTACTGCATCGGTACCGATCACATAGGTTTCAAAGCCGTGAAGTTCAGGAATAGGTTAATTTTAGTAGAAGTGAGGATAAGAAGTTTACCTTGGGAAACTCGGTGAACTGCACCCGGAAACCGAGAAGCTTGGCCAGGTACAGCAGCTGGTCCTTTGGGCGGATGACCTGGCTAGCGACCGGGGGCCCCTGGGGAGGAGAGGAGGGGGCCACACCACTGCTGGTGGAACTCACCACTGAGCTGGAGATGGGCTGGGCCAGAGACGGCGAGGAACCTGCTAAAGAGATTGGCAAGATATAATCCAGCAAGTTCTAGGTCAGTAACGTCAAATACATGGCGAATACATTTCAAATAAAATATACAACAACCTACATGACAAAATAAAACATAAAAAAACTAAATAATTTAAAAACTTGATCATCAACAAAGGTTGTGCAATACATAATTAGTCAACTCACACAAATCTACATTAACCTGTCAGGCTAATTTGTTAGCTTTTGGGTACAACTATTATGGTCATAGAAATCGTTGTACCGTTTACGAGTTATTCTCAATTAGGGAGATACATATTAATTAACAGCTTAGAACATATATTACATACTTACCCTTATGCAAATAACATACTGTTTGTTGTACACCGTCATTGGACGGTTGGGATACATACTTTATAATTTTCTTAATATTAACCCTCTGTCTGCTGTACACTTGCTGGTGTTCTTACTTACTTCTATCAATATGTATTATTTGTTACATCTCTGTTTAAAAAAAACCTCCCTTACTGTCATGGTGACAGATAAGATCTAAACGTTGTTAGAAAGAGAAAACACCAGGCTTCTTAATCAGATCTAGAAGTTAACCACAGAAGAATTAAAATTAGCACCCCTATGTAAAAGGTTTTAAAAGTTACAAACTTACGCAATCTGAAGAACAATGATGAAACTTTCTGATTTTTTTTTTTATGAAACAACAAAAAACGTGAGGTGACAATAACATTTGTTTGTAATACATTTGTCTAATAAAATGCGTCGGTTTTGATTTCTTTTTTTGTTATCAGTAATTTTAGTTACAAAAAACGTAAGGTGAGCCATTTTTAAATTTTTTATGTTCGCTTCAAAAATTTTTACATATCATAAATTATATTATTATTTATATTAAAAAAATTTGAAAGCATATTTTATCACCTTTCAAAAACAGTTTTTAGTTTTCGGATACATTCAGAAATACATATTCCATTTATTTGGATTTTATTGCAAAGCGGAAATACTCCGACCTTCTATCAAAATATGGCAGAGGCCTGAGTTACCAATACCTGACCTAACCTGACGTAACCTGATTTAATTCTGTCAAATATTTTTGCTTCCAACTTAACAAAATTAAGCTACTGAAAAATGTATTGTTATAATAAAATATTTGTAAGCTAGCCTGTCTCGAGACAGGATAAAACCCTTGTGAGACAGGCACAGTAAAAAACATAGATTTACCAAATAAATAATAATAATATCATTGAAGAAGATAATAATAAATCTAAACGAAGCATGAAACGGAACAAGACACAGAAAAATAAAAAGATAACGGTCACAACTAGGAATCGAACCCAGGATCTCTTATCTTACCGGGACAGACGTCTTAAACAAATAAATAAACCACTAAAAAGAAAAGAGAAAATGTTATTCCTGATAGAATGATCGCAACCCTCAGCCATGAAAAAAAAGACAAAGAAGAAAAAAGAAAATGCACTATAAAAGTGTCATTAGCTTCGTCCGGGTTCTGAGAGGCGTACGACGCATGAGATACACAAGTGCTAACAAGTATCAAGCAATGGTCGAATACTAATGAAAATGTCTATATATTTTTATAGTCGCAAACGATTTCATATACTTTATTTTGCCAGCTAAATTATTTATTTGATAGTTGGTAATGTGTGCTGTGCATTAGAGATGAGTAGGTTCCGCGTATTGCCGGAGTCTGAGCTCTGAGGAGTACATCCTTTTAAAAGAACTAGAGTTCTAAGAGTGGGTTCTGAGTACATGGGTACGGACTAGGTACCGGGTGCTATGGCGGATGCCAGGATGCATGGTTCCTGCTCCGAACTCGGTCCCGGACAAGGACCAGCACCAGGACTCGGACCTATGCACTTTTTATTTAAAAAAGGTATATAAAACATGGCTACATGCAGTGGCGGCTCTTCTACTGGGGTCTTTTGGTCAATGATCTCCCAAATTATGCTGCAATAGTATTAATATAAGAAAAAGATTTAACGAACTACCCGATTATTAATTTAGTTTTAATATTCGTGCCTATTTGTAAGGTAATAGCGGGTTCCAGTGCCATCTTGCGTCCAAATGAGAAGCTACTGTATGCCTACCTATCGTAGGTCACTTCAAGTTTTGTGCCCAAGCTATTTCCATTCTTTCTCTTTGCTATACAGACAAAGGAGGTAAACACTATCATCTCTGTCGTATGCTTAGTATCATACAAAATTTATTTTAAAGGGATTTTCAGACATGACTGCGGTGAGATAGAGATATCTACAACCTAAGACTATTAAGGTATTATATTAGAGGGAGATGTGAAAAAATGTCAGTTGAAAGTTTTTTGTGTGATAAATGATAACCATCTAGAATTTGAATATTAGTTCGCGAAATTATGTTAATCATTGTTGACTTGATTAATTAATTAAGTCATCATTCTTAATTCTTTTTAATTGCAAAAAAATATCAGGACTGAGTCATTTAGATACTCGTTTATACCTAGATTGCATGCAGTTGGCAATGTTTTCTCAGAAGTAGTAGATGTGTTCAACTGCACGGAATATAGTTATAAGAAGGCTATAATAACATACCTCAAACACAATAATCAATGTCAGGAATGATAATATTCTTGTGCATGGCTCCTTGATATCTTAGTGTTAACTAACATAAAAATTATTATTTCTTATTTATAAGTATCACTGAATCGCTAGTGCCAAGTTGCGATGCTTACTCAGCTATTCCAAGTACAATTAATTTTGTGGATAACAATGATTCACCTCACCTCATACTTCGACTTATGGCAGGTCTTATACAAACCTAGCATAAAGTAGTTCAACTATTGTTTCACTGGTATATATTTCTTTTGAAATATGCATTGTCTTACTGCACTTATATTAATAACTGCATCACTTGCAATAGTGTTTTTGTTTAAACACATAATTGTTCTTTAATTTATTGCTATTGTTATCCTGTTTACCACTGTATGCTTGTAATTCGATTATCACTGTATTGTAAAAGCCATTATATGGCGTTTGAAAAAAAAAATAAATAAATTTGCATGGAATAATTTAAAATGTCAAATTTTGTGGATATCATATTGAAAGAAATCGCAAACAATTCATTGAATCATTACAAACGTATTCAAATAAAGTGACAATTAGTTTATGTTACAAGAGAGAAAAATAAAGAGGTTCAAAACAAAACTTAGAATTTTTATCAATGCATTAGCGGGTGCAATAAAATGAATGTACAGGTACTTTTTCCTTTAATTGTTTACTTTTTAAGTTTACTGATAAACAATGGACTGAGTTTGTAAATAGTAATTAAAAAAACTTTTAATAGGAAAACATCTTAAAAAGAAAACAAAAAAATTTAATTATTTATATGTGTAAATAATTAGATCAATAATCTTAAATTAAACAATATTGTACTACCGGCTTCAGGATAATAGGTGGGTACCGGCAAATTGATTACATACATCGGCTTTTTTATTATATTCACTATGCATTAGCAATATGTATTAACATTTCATATTCATTTATTTTCGATTGACCTTCCACTTCTGGACCCCTAGACATGCATTACATTTCCAAGAATTAAGAATATCATTTAAATTAATCAAATATTAACTAACACTTGAAAATTAGTTTTTTACAATCACTCAAATAATTTGTTGCTAGTATTGAATTCTAAGTCAGTCGATATAATTATTTAATTATAAGTAAAATCCATAAACAGAAACGACCGCTAATATAAGCAAAGACTGACATGTCACCACTAACTACCCACCGAGAACTGGAGAGGATGCGGGGGGACGCAGGTGCCGGGAAGCTACACTGCCGAGCGCTGGGTACAAATGAAGAGGCATTCGGGTCCGAGTCTGGGTCCGAATTCTTTGGGAATGATTGATTTGGAATAGGAGTAGGAGAGGGATCCGCTTTCCGCAAAGGCCTCGATTTCAAGAACTCGTGCTGGCTGAACCTACACACCGCTACTGTGCACGTGTGGGCTGTCTGGATGAAGCTATTGTCAATAGATCTATTTGTATAATATAATATGGGCATGAACCTAGTTTGGTGAAAAAGGTGTAGAAATCTTCCTTACAGTAGAACCCTGTTAATTCAAACCGCGATAATTCGAAGAAACGAAAAATTTGAAATTTTCGCCAAAAAAATATTTTCATACAAAATGGGTTTTTAATTCGAAATTCGTAATTCGAAATTTATTTGTCCGTGCACCAAAATTGTTCATGTAATTCGATTTTTGCGAAAATAAATCATAGAATTTAAAAGACAGCCGTGGCGGTAAAACACCAAATTTTTTTTGTTTTACATGGTCCGGATTATACCAATTTATTTAATATATCTGAATTTAAAGGGCCGGCCTCAATGGAAATCTGCCAAGAAAATTCGATTTACGTGTAAATATATCGTATTTTTACGAATTTATTCCAAAAACTTTCCAAATTCCTACCCAAATTTGAAGGGGCGGAGGAGCAACTCGATTTTTGGTGTTTTTTTTTCATATAATTTCGAATTACACGGGAATTAGTTTATTCGAAATTTGATTTTTGATGTCCCGTTGATTTCGAATTAACGAGGTTCTACTGTATTTATCTTCCTTGTTGTGCAGACACCAAATGGTGACAAAAAATATTGTTTGTAAATATTATCCCTCTGTCATCTGAAGGACTAACTTATCTGTATTTTATTTGTGGGAGAGAGAGAGAGAGTGTCATTTATAGTTACCGTGGTCATTCAAGCTACAATTTCCACAATCGATCTTAGCAGGTTCACTACCAACTCGTTCGAATGTTTCGACAAGCTCCACACCTGCCAATTATGCCTCAATATAACGAGTACTCAGTGAAAATCTGGCAACTGTCGCGACATGTGGTTTTTATGCTGGTCCTGTGCTTGAATGAATCATAAATTGTACACTGGGTTTTTGACTACGTACTCTAATTTTAAAGTTATAGCGTGTCGAATATGGGTGACCGAGCTTCCCAAGTTTACATATGGGAGTTTTCCAAAGCCATTATTTAAAAAAGGATATGTTAATAGTTATTTACCAGTTCTGTGATTGTGTTCTTGCTTAGCCAGGGCGTCTGCTGTCGGTGAGTTTCCAACGCGCAATAATTCTTTGGCAATTTTTGCTGTAGTTTGTGCATTCACACCTGAAAAATTATAATAAAACAAATTATTTCATTTTTTTTATTTGGCAACTTAATTACAAAATCCAATGTATCTTTGATCCTGAGAGTCTCAATTCATGAAAGGTTGACTAGTAGGAGTTCAGTTCCACACAGTTGCACCGGGCTGCAGCCTGGAGGGTAAAGATTGCCCTGATGATAACCAACCTCCGATAGGAGAGGGCACCAGAAAAAGAAAGAATAAGAGGAACGAGACACATACCTTCTTCGTCTATTGATAACAAAGCAGCATGAAAATAAAAAAAGGCATTCATTAAAAAAATTCTTTTTTTTACTGGCAATCTCCGCTTTACAATAAAATCCAAATAAATGGAATATTTCTCAACTTATCCGAAAACTGAAAACTGTTTTTAAAAGGTGATGAAATACGTTTTCAAATTATATTATTAGATAAAATATTAAAATTTTGAATGCAAACATATAAAAAAATTTAAATGGCTCAATTTATGTTTTGTGTAACAAAAAAATGTATAAAAACGTTTGTTTTATTAGAAAAATGTATTAATTATGTACAAACATTAAGGTGACCTCACTTTTTTGTTGTTGCAAAAATCACGAATGTGTTGAAGTTTTTTTCAAATTGCGATTGGTCCGGTGCACATTTTAATTCTTCTGCGGTTAATTTCTAGATTTTAATATAAAGCGTGATGTTTTCTCATTCTAACACCGTTTAGATCAAGTTTCTCACCACAGCAGTAAGGGAGACACAACGATTTCTGTGAGACCATATGAGTTGTTCCCAAAAGTAAACAAATTAGCCCTAAGGGTTAATTTTATTTAAGTTTTTAATCCAGCACGACTAGGAGGGTAGCGCAATCCCAGTCTGCCATATATAAATAAAAACAATGACAAATAATAAATAAGATTAAAAAAAAAACATAATAGGTAGATACCTAATGAAAAAAAAGCATTAAATGAATTAGATAAATTAAATTATTGTCCATCAGGGAGATGGCCGCATCGTCTGCATCTATCGCTCGTAAAGTGGAGAGCTGAGCTACTCAGAGCAGCCCTGACGATAATGTTTGTTGATTTTCGTGTCCTGCTGGGGAAGCTGGCTAGTCGGTGGCGAAGTAAGGTGAACATTGTGGAGGCAATAGGCAATAGGCCTTGGTAGTTGCACAAGTTGCCTGTATGCGTTGTTGTAGCACACCCTCAGCTTGTCCCATTGCGCTACTGGATATTGTGTCCACAGTTCCGACGTGTATAGGGCAGTGCATATGTCTTAAAGAGCAGTTTTCTAACATCTTGGCTGCAGTGGCAGAACCTTGAGAGCGTTCCGGTCCTTATACGGATTGTTCTCCTTTTTCGTTCCATATCTTCTTATTTATTTATTTAAGTAGAAAACACAGATACAGACAGTAATTAAAAGATAATTTTATAAAACAATAACTTGAGAATTTGCCTGCATCCTAACTATTTCTCACGGATTGACTCGGTAGATAACAATTTCAAATATTTTTTACATGTAAATAGGCAAAAAGTTTATAAGAAAATTATTTTGAACATAGACAATGCTCAATGTCAAATAAAAGTGTACAAATATTTTTTATGCAAGGTTATAGATAATTCATAATTAATATTGGACAGGAGTTTGTTTAAAAGTACTTAGAATATAGAGAATGAAGTATGTGCAAATTTTTATATTTTTTTTTATAGGAAAACAAACTTCAATTTCCTACCAAAAGTACCATATGTATCAAAAAATATGTCAGAATCCTTCAGGTTTTGGTTTTTATTATAAAATCTTCTGTAAGGTTATGTCC
Organism: Hesperophylax magnus; assembly: GCA_026573805.1. Lineage (NCBI taxonomy): Eukaryota > Metazoa > Arthropoda > Insecta > Trichoptera > Limnephilidae > Hesperophylax > Hesperophylax magnus. Next base: position 691,549 of record JAIUSX010000165.1, on the reverse strand, counting down.
CAGATGTTTAACCGGTGACCGGATAAATCATCAAAATGATAATTCATCACATCTTTAAAAAGTTATATAAAGTCATGGAAAGTGATGAAACAAAAACTTTATTAATTGGGTTAAGTAGGTTAGGTTAGGTTAAAATATATATATTTTTTTAATGTTTTTAATGACTTTATATCACTTTTTAAATGTGTGTTGAATAGTCACTGTGTTGAGTTAGCATGGAACCGTTTAACCTGTGAGGCTACAAGCAGTTCATTTCCTTCTAGATGGATTGGTGGAACATTTAGTGGCTCCTTGTTGTTTGAAAATGACGATGACTGACTTTTTGGAATCGTACAGCAAGTTATGTGAGTCTGCATACTCTTTGTATATTTGTACAAGTCGTCTCATCACTTTCATCGAAGGTGCCAGCAGCACCATGTCATCTGCGTAGTTAATATTATTACAGCATTGCCCGCAGATATGGCAACCAATTCGTGAATCATTGAGCTCTTGCAGGATATCGTTTATATAAACATTAAATAGAGTGGGAGACATATATTACTCCCTTGCCTGACTCCGCTTTTAAGGACCAAGGGTCTGATGCTTTTACATTTTGTAACAACTGTATAGCGCCCTTGAGGTGATTTTGCACAAAAACGGCGCTATACAAATCATCCAAATATTATTATTATAATTTTTGTGTAAATTACTTATTGATTATGCAAAATGATCCTAATACAAAAAATTTGTATGTATTTATTTATTTGTGGATTTGTAGAATAGAGAATCCATTATCATCGGTCATCATTAACATGCATAAGAGCAAAGAGAATATGAAGACTGACCATTTTTGTTGGGTGTTAGGTAGCCACCGGTGGGCGGGGACTCCTGCACGATGAGTATCCCTGGGGCTATCTGCCGGCCGCGGGCTTCGGCCTGTGCGGGCGGGGAGCTTGAGCCTGCTCCCGGATTTCCCTCCGCCTTCACGGGGACAGTGTTGGGCACTCCCAGGACCACTAGCATCTCTGATGAATTGCAAAATATTGTTAATAATTTGGGATATATTACAGAACCACAAATAATGATGGATAGACAAAAATCCAAGGAAATTCATCATTGTATTTTTAAAAGCTGATATCTAGTAGCGGGTTTTGAGTTACGGCTCGGACAAATCACCCCATTTTATTGCAATAAAACGTAATTTAATCATTGTATCATTTGTCAATCGAAATTAGTAAAAGATCAATAATTAGGAAAATACAAAGTATTGGATCACAAATGTACCAAAAAAGTTTTCTATCATTCATTGTACATTACAAATTACACGGCATTACCATTCGCTTTTATGTAGAAAAATATGAAACCTTTGTACAAAGGTTAAATTAAATATGTATATACTTTCTATGAAAAATTTTTTTTTTTTGTGAAAACGAGTCTTTATTATGAAGATATTTCTAGGTTTTAATTTTTTTCAAAAGAGTTTGGTAATGATAAATTAAATCTAATAACCCAAACACATTTTTAAAATTGACCAGTGTCACTTACACCCTTTAGCCTTTCCAGCATTGATATGGCCCACGGAAAGATGGCTTGCGGTAAGAGATGGATATGTGTTAAACCGTTCCTCCGATTTGAACCATGAAACTAAAAGTATAATAACAGGTGGAATAACAATATGCCTCTATTCCCTGCACTTCGTATATCACTTCAAGATAATATACCTAAGATAATAGGTTAGGTTATGATAGATATTATTATTTCAGATTTAATGGCCAAAATAATTATCGTGATATTTTTGGGGTATTATGCCGTGTTGTGCTTCCTCCTTCTTTAGCCAACATATTGGACAGTATTACAGTGTCCGTGTCGCATACAAAACGTTGGCTAAAGGAGGAAGTGCAACACGGAGTAATACCCCAAAAATAAAACACGACAATAAGTTATGTTAGATTTTTTTTCTCCAATTTTTCACAATGTTCTGTTTTGTCATGGAACAATAAAAAACATTCTTACTCTGTGCTGCGTCCCTCTTGGCCAGTTTCTTGCTGGCCCCCGTGCCTGTGGTGCGTTGGGCCGTCACCTCACAGAGGGCCGTGTAGCCCGCTCGCTTGGCTGCCCGGCCGCCGCCCCCGCCCCCTGCCCCGGGGCCTGACTCCTCCATGGTGTACTGGGGCTCGCGCCCCCCCCCGCTCACAGCCCATTGCAGCAGGCGGGACACGGGATTCGTTTCCGAGGAGGCCGACGTGTCCGCTTTCTCCTGGAATTTTGATCACAATGAAATGGGAACAGCTGAGGAGCAAGAGCGACTCGTGAATTTTATTAAAAATATCATTCGCGTACTCTATTGGATTTTTTTCCCCTAGTTTCCTTAATATTAACCCCAAAGCATTTTGCCGCCCTCTGCAAATAAATGTTATTACTTCTAAACTATACGCTCGTCAAGGTCAAGCATCCTAGTAGCTGTCAGTACGTGGGCGACCGCGGCAAGAAAGGATTTGTCACCCGCAAGTCACGCGCGGCGGTAAATTGCTCACTGCGCGACCACTCATGTAAGTATAATTTATGTATTTACTTATGTACAATTTCAACATTCTTATGTATGTATATAAGAATATTGAAATCTTTTTCATTTTTTATTGTATTTGGGCTTGTTTTGATGTAAATATAATGTTGTAATTGTAATTAATGGATATTTAATAAGTAGGAATTCATTTCTTTCTTTTTTATAAAAAAAATAAATAAATTGCACCCTTTTTGAACCAAACAAGGGTGAAATGTACAAGTGTCAAAACTGTTTCGCTGAAACATATGATGGAGATAGTGAAAACATATAAATTTGTGTTAATTTTTAGCTATTTTTTATTTTACTTAGGTTAAGGTAAAAAGATCCTAAAAGGCACAGGTATTAATTTTTTCTGTAGTATTTACTTAGTGTGTTTTCAATTCATATAATTATTTTATTTAAAAATTGGGTATTAAAAATGTATTGAATTTCATGTTTGGTATCAAAGTTTGAACCTTCCACAAAGTTAGAATCAAATGCAGAACTGTTAGTTCTGCCTTTGATTCTAAATGACTCGATTGCAAATCCCCAGATTATCTCACCTTAATCAAATTTCGTGTTCGTTTTTTCGGTTGCTGTTGTTTTCGTTTGGGTTTGCGAGTTTCGGGCTGCGTCACTGTCTTCTTGACCGAGGGCAATTTCTTCAGCTCCTCCAGCATCTTCTCGGCGGCCCGCTTCTTTGAAGTCTTCTTGCTGTTACCTTCGCCTTCCGTTACATGTTCTGCCACGGTGCACGTCGTTATAAAAAGCTGAAAACAATGAGAATGTTTAGTGCCTAGTGCAAGTATGTATTGTAATCTTTGGGTGTGTTTAGTGCCTAATGCAAATATGTATTGTAATCTTTAACACAGGGAAATCCAGATAAAAGGATACTGTCTTTAAGTTGTACAGGAAATACACATATTATGTATCTTTCTACCTTCATATGTGGAGGCCCTTTTTCGCTTTTGACGTCAAAGTTGACAGGGAGGTTGAATTTGAGCGCTATCTCATGAACCATGGAAACGGGAGACTTCAGATCACACAAGTCGTCTTCTGTATCACCATCTGTTAGAGAAGAGCTAAATCAATAAGATGAAAATACATAACATTTCTCAAAAAGGGTTGTAGGAACCATTTTACATTTAAATTTGAAAGATAATGCAGTCTAGTGTTGTGTTTGGATTTGGTCAAAATAAAGTAAATGGCACTGCAATCGTAAAATGGTTTTAAATGGCAACACCAAGATGGTTGAAAGGAAAAACAATGATACTTTTTAGATCCATTTTAATATTTTTTAAATTTTGTTGCAACAGTAAAATTATTTAATAAGATTTTTCTAGGGACCAGAAAAAGCCTTGCCTGTGTGGTGTGAGGAGGGGTCCCCGCTGCAGGCTTCGGTGTCCTCATTCTGCCTCAAGTCTCGCAGGGCCTGAGAGGCTGCATCATGTCGCGCGGCCTGGGGCGACCCACCCTCTCCGCGGTACACACGCCCTCCCACATTCAGTCGCACTCGATAGCTGCCTTGGTAGACTATTTGCTGAAATGTACTTTCTTGTTAAAACTGTGTTCAATTGAACAATTTCATTTTTAAACAAGCCTTCACACTATTGGTACTCAAATTACAAGTTATTATTCCTTAAATTAGGGCCAATATCATTTAAACAAACCTTCACACTATTGGTACTCAAATTACAAGTTATTATTCCTTAAATTAGGGCCAATATCATTTAAACAAACCTTCACACTATTGGTACTCAAATTACGAGTTATTATTCCTTAAATTAGGGCCAATATCATTTAAACAAACCTTCACACTATTGGCACTCAAATTACAAGTTATTATTCCTTAAATTAGGGCCAATATCATTTAAACAAAACTTCACACTACTGGTACTGAAATTTTATTTATTTATTTTATTTTTTAAAATATTTATTACATTTTATGCAAGGAAGCTTTTGACTGTCCAACTAGGAAGGTTTCCCGATTTAGGACAGTCAAATTAACAGGTTTCAAATTATCCGAGAGGAATACAGGATTTAAATAAGTATGTTAAAGTGAAGATACAACTAGGCGTTCGTGATAAATAATTATCAGATTACATTTTTTAGTAATATTTCGGAATCAGTCCTGCCTAGATCTAATAACCATTTTGTTATTTTTGGACCGAAGGATGACAATTCACACAGTTTCAGCTGTGAGGGGATTTTGTTATATAATTTAGGACCGAGATATGAGAATAGTTTTTGATAAGCCGCTCTGTTGCTTGTTGGAACGGAAAGGTCATTTCTTCCCTTACTTCTGGTTTGATGTTTGCGTTCGGCTGTTTTCATTTTGTTTTTATTTTTATGAACATGGATTACTATTTTTTTTATATAACACTGTCGGACATCTAATACATTAAATTCCTTGAAGAGAGCGATGCTCGAATATCTGAAAGGTGTCTTCATAATAACACGTAAAATAGATTTCTGTGCCTTCAATAACGGGTTTAATGTTGTTCTTCCTGTACCTCCCCAACCAATGCAACCGTAGGTTATGATTGAGTTACACAGGCCGTAGTTTATGTTTTTAACTCTTGTTTTTTTTAAATTTCCCGTAATGAAATAAATATGTGAATCAGTGTGTGCACTCTTTTAGCTACATTTTCAATCTGGTTCTTCCATTTGAGGTTACTATCAATTATAACGCCTAAATATTTAATAAATTTAACACACTCAAGGGTTTCACACTTACGTGGAGAGTTATTACTTCCAAAGTTACAGTTAATTTTATGTATTGTAAGGCCGTGAGGTGTTTGGGGTTGCCCTGCAATAGTAGAACTGAATGTTAGGTATTTGGTTTTTGATAAATTTTATGTAACCAAATTGCTGTCCAGCCTTTGTTTCACTCTGTTTATACCGGTGTTAGCAAGGTGGTGTGTTTCCTTCCAATCGTCTCCTTCAAACAATGTAACGGTATCATCTGCGAACGTAATAATTTTCCCACCTATATGTTGTTTACATAGTTCCTTAATATATATAATGAAGAGAAGAGGACCTAGCGTACTTCCTTGTGGCACTCCTAAATAATTTTCTAGTGAAGTGCTAATAGCCACATTAATTCTAGTTTGTTGTAATCAATTAGAAATATAACTCTGTATCCATTGAAAAGCTTTTCCCGTTATTCCTATGTTTCTCAGTCTTTGTAGGAGTATTTTATGAGATATTGTGTCGAAAGCCTAAGTTACAAGTTTTTATTCCTTGATTAGGGCAAATATCATTTTAAAAATCAGACAGCTGGAGAAATGTGAAAGATTTTGTATGTATTTGAATTCGTTTAACAAAAAAGTAAGATGAATGAAATTTGAGAAAAAGTATGCAATGACGGAAAAATGTATGTATTATGTTCGGAGAAAACAGATTTCTCCTGATAATTAAAACAGATCTGAACAGAAAGAAGTGAAATACGAACTTTTTATTGTAATTTACCAAAATTATATAACCACTGGAGCGCCAAGAAAATAAAAATGCCCTAAGCGCTGGAGATTTCAGTACATTTGGTTTTGGATTTGCACCCAGTCATTAAGAAATCATACCTCTGAATATTGATAAGGAAACAGATAAACTGCTTTCTGCCATTTAAAGCCAATGAATTCATGTTTCATCATTTATCTTATGTTTGTAGGATTTAAAAAAGAAATTGAAAAATCATTAAACTCACAAACGTGTGAAATTTGTACGTTTGTAAACATAAATTGTACTTATTACAGGATATTTATGAACCTGTTTTATAGTTCATAATAGAACTAGAAACAAGGTTTAAAATATATATATATATATATATATATATATATATATATATATATATATAACATTATACATTAATTTTAAGACATAGTTATCAAATATATTTGTAAGTTTTTTCATGTCGATAAATCATTTTTCAATCGTAATTAAGCAGACTAAAAATTATCCAAAAATAATATCTGTTTCTTTGTTCTGAATCACTCTAGTTGAATTGATTTTAAAAACCCCATCATAATGATATTATACCTAGGATTATAATAATAAAACACATGCCGCTTCGAAAACAGTAATTTTCCAACAGATGCACACAAAACTATATTGTACTTTTGCACCTTATTTTAAATTCCAGGACTCTAAATAAGCAGAGAATTCAACAACTAACACATTGGTATTTAACACCTAACAGAATTTGCCAAAATAAACATCCACCATATTTTTAAACGTTACCATCACATCGCCATGAAAAAAATAACTCAATTATTGACATTGCTACCGTGATCCATGGTTATTTTCATTGGAAACGGATTAGTCGCATTTTTTTGTTATAATGAGCTGACAACTTAAATTTACTTTTAATAAGTGTGTTTACATATAAAGAACAAGTGGAGCCCGCAATGCTTCCCTATTGCTATTGTCTTTCTTAGGCTTCTTCCACCATTCACTACTTATACCACAATGTTACTGTTGCGAGTACAAACCAAAGCAGGCTGAATTTTTGTATATTAAGACTGTCGGTAAAAAAATCCTAATTAATCCAGAGTAGATTAACATTATATTGATTACAAACATCAAGTCAAAGCATTTTTGCAGATTAAAAATAAGATTTAAACAACAAATGAATGAAACTTACGTCTTTGAAGGTGTTGCTTGGATACTTGTAATTATTCATGAACCTGTTGTTCTGATTGTAGTATCGGCTGTTACGGTTATATGCCTGCAATTGCAAGGAAGGCGGGCACGGCCGGTAGGGCGCCGGGTAGGAGCTCCCACCTCGCGGCGGTGGGGCGTCTAGGGCTCCCGGGGGGCCCTCCAGGGTGTAGACGGCTGTTTCGCCTAGCTTCATGGTGAGGGCATTGAGCTCCACCGTAGGCATGATGGCGCCCGCACCTGCCGACCCACAAACATCTGAGGATAAATCGTTTGTACTTTCAAGTAAGGCAATGCAGAGAATTTAGACAAGATTGGCAACAATTTATAAGACTGACAAAAACACTATGTTTAACTGTAGTTTTAAAATCTTCAAAGTCAATTATTTTGTCAAGCCAATGCACAATCGCAGACGATACTTTCGCTAGATAACACAATTTTTTTACCTGACAAAATACGATTTATTTAACGTGAAGTAGATTTAGCTAATGCAATAATTATTAGAACCAATACTTAGTAGAGTGATGTGGGCACTTTTGCCAAAACTTGTACACATTTTTATACTTTCTTTTTATGTTTTATTTATAAGTTTCCACCAATACCAGATTACTAGAAGTCGGTTTTTTGTTTTCAGTGCAGAAATTTTGTGACTAATTACCATAATATGCACTCATTGGCCAGAATAGGTACCAACGGAGGGTGATAATGTGGATTCTTCAGTGGACATTTATCAATTTATCACTTAATAAATACAAAATATTGCTCCTGGGGCACTTCAGTTATGTATAAAAAAAGCTGTTTAATAGTAAAATAATTGCATATAATTTTATAAACTATTCCCTATGTAAAAGCCCCTAAAAAGGTGTTACTATATATACTAATGTGGTCACGTAATGGAACACATCTACTATTTCTGCAAAAATATTGCCAACTGCATGCAAGGGAGTATCAGACTCAGTCGTGATATTATTGTTACAATTATTATAAAAGATTACCAATGTTAAAATAAAGAATAGAAAGGGATGACTTGATCGAGAATGAGAAATCTTCACCACCAGCCAAAATGTTAATTTTTTTTAACATAACATCTTTTGCATTCAATCCTTGCAAATAGAGTAAACACGGAAAAAAAAACTACCACAACATGTCATCAATGATACTTATATAAAACAATTTAAAGCTCGATTGGATGCTTAATCGTAGAGAAGAAAGGATTAAGTCATTTTAAAATTTAACTCAATTACTGTTAAACTTATTGTGAAATTAGATATGAGCACATCAGCAGAATGAATAATAATTCATAACATGTAATAATAATTCAAAATAATTTTGGATCGGGTAGTTCTAGATGGTGTGCATAATATAATCATCATCATCACTTTTGGCTCTACAACCCCTGGTGGGTCTTGGCCTCCTCAAGAGTCTTCCTCCACTCATCTCGGTCCTGCGCCAGCTCTCTCCAGTTTCGAAGCTCCAAGGCAGACAAATCTTTGAGGACGTTGTCGCTCCATCTTACCCTTGGCCTTCCCAGGCTCCTTCTCCCTATCGGTCAAGTTGGAAACAAATCTTCTATGTGAGAGTTTAATAAAGAAAAAGTAGGTTAGGTTAGTTAAGGTTTGATGTTTATTCTTTTCTTCAATATTATGGAACCACTGATCAACCGAGTGGATTCTGCTAGGTGGAGGGCGCTACGTCAGTCTCTACTATATGTAAGTATATAAAGTGAATGGTTACCATTTGCCCTGCGTGTGCGCTGAGCGCGCGGTGCACGGGGAGGGGGCCGGGGGTAGGCAGTGCGGCGCAGGGCCTCGGCGGCCACGGCGTGCTGTGCAGCACGGATTCGGCTTCCCTCGGCGCTGTACTCTTCCACGGGACCGCCGCCCTCGCCACCCCCCAACCGCAGCGACACCACAAACAGCTTGCGGTGGGCGGGGCCCTGTTCCGAAGTCAGGCGGTACTGGTGCTGGATCTGGAGGGAAATGAGACGGTTAAGATAAAACGCGCAAACAGGACTGCGAGGAATGAAACAGTCTTGACAACTGAGGAAATAGGAGCGAGGATCATGACCCTCAGCAATGACAAAATTAAAATTGGTCATCTCCAAAAAAATACTTTTCGAGGTATGTATTAGAAAAACAGTTTACGACAAAATATAAAAATAAAGAGTAGAATTCAGTACACATGTATTATTGTTTGTGCCAAGTCTATCCTTTCAATTCCAATTTTTTTTTTAATACAGATTTTTTTCTTTTCTTGAAAAATCCAATTTTTGATAAATAAGTTACGTGCCATTTTTTTGCAACTGCAGGAAGACAGAATGGGACACCACACTAATCTGTTCTGACACACATTTGTTGAAAACTAGAGCAGAAAATCCTCAGAATACAGTCCAGTGCCAGCTGAAAATATGCAGAACTGCATGAAAATTACCTTGATGAGTTTTGCTCAAATATGGGAACAAAAACTGTAATTTATTTTTATGATTAATTATTTGTTTTCTGTTTACCAGATAATATATATTCCACGTTTACATTGTTAGACGTTTGCCCAGAATAGTTTGTTGTATCTAAAAAAAAAAACTAAAAAAAGCATTTGGTAGACAACTTACTGCAAACTTACTGACAACTTAACTTTGTTTAAATAAATACATACATAAACTGGTTTTATTACTTTTACATAAACCTGAATAAACTTTACACGAAAAACAATAATCAAAAGATGTTTTCAAAGAAATGATGACCTTGAAACTCCTTTTAAAATTCTAAATTTTTAGAAGGCTGTTGAACAAAAATAAATTTTGACATGAACATACAAAAGTTTACTTTGTTTCTTCTCTTTCTTTTCTTTCACACCGATTCTTGACATGATCCGACTCAAGTAGTAAAGATTCAATTGATTTTATCATGTCTTCCAGGGGCCTGATTCTTCAAATCACAGGAGGAACAAATATATTCTCCTGAAAATCTCGTCTCTGTTCATTGGCTCTGTATATCCAAAACATCCCTCTCTCTTCTCCACGTACGTAATACATGGTTTTCAACATTTTCAACCCTCCAATCTCCAAGAGGGTATTAAAAGTGCATGCAGCATCACTTGCCTTGTTGAACCGGGCCAACTCATTGACCAGGCACATGGACGTCTTCTCTTTACTGTTGGCCACACTGCTGGAAATATCAGGCAGGATCTGCCCCACCGTGGCCTGCACCGGCTCCAGCTGATCCATCTGGCTCTCCTGCGCAAGGTGCTGCTCCAGCTGTAGCTGTGGCTTCTGCTGGTGCGGCTGGTGCACGGGTGGTGAGGAGTGGTGCTGCTGCTGATGGTGTGGCTGGGACTGATGCTGCGAGGACTGGTGCTGCGAGGACTGATGCTGCGAAGACTGGTGCTGCGAAGACTGGTGCTGCGGAGGAGGGTGGGACAGAATCTGGCTAGGTGCCATGGATGTCGGGGGGGACGGCTTGATTTCCACATTGTTTGGAGGCATCACCATTAAACCTGCAAATAATTCAGGAACATGTCACGTAAAAACTAATTAACTTTTTTTTTTAAAATTTTGAGCTTGAACTGAAATCTTGCAAATCTTCGTAATTATCTCATTACAAGCAATCCAAGTTCAGTCGACCTTTAGAGGTTGCCTTGGATGACTGTTCCTCCTGGGGTGAGTCTGTATCGTTTGCATTAACCAATCGCGTGGGAGCGCAGTCGATATGAAAGCCATTTCAAATCGAACACCAAATGTGACATTGAATCCATTCAAAGTAGAGGAATGATATTGTGTTCGCCTCCATACAAAATGCAGAGTGAGGCTAACGCAAAAGATACCAACTTTCCCCCTGGACAGTCTGACAAATTTTATACAATTTGTAATATTGTTGCCATATTAAAAGACCGTAATTCTCGTTCGATGTTGGAAAAAAATTTACGATTTGACTGAGCGTCTTGGTGATATATTTATGGTTGTCTTGAGTTGAGCTGCTCGAGCGTGTGGACGCAATGACGAGTATAGTTCTAAGTCAACATGTTCGATCGAGCCAAACCGTTGAGCATGAATATACATATGTGTGTACATAGCTTATGGCTACGTTAGCCTGTGGCCTTTGTATGCAGGTGAAAATGTTAACACAATTAATTATGTGGTACAGAATGCATTGCGGCACCTGACTGACTCGAGCGTGTATTCCGTACATTCGAAAAATGTATAGATACATTTAGATACACAGCAGATCTGCTATTGGAGGACGTTAATACAATCTGTACTGTGGGTATCTGTGGCTCACCTGGGTGTGGCATATGGTGCTGTGGGTGCTGGAGGTGGCGGGGGGGCGGCGGGGGCCGGTGCGTGTGCTGAGGCATGCCAGGCGGCTGCAGCATCGGACCCGGGGGCCGTTGAGGGGGTCCCAGGTGCGCCATCCTCACTTGCCCGCTGGGGCCTCCCACCATCCTGAAACCACAAACAAGAAGGTTCATATTAATTCTACTAGGCTTACTATATTAACATATAATTTAACAACAATCTCAACGTACATTCACACACGTCATGTTTATATAAGGAGTTAAGGGACGTACTTGACTTACTTTAACAAGTGATTCCTGACATTATTTGGAGTTAAAATGTTAATGAAATTTTGGAATCCGGTGACTTTTTTTTTTCTTTTCAAAACCAAGCAAAAAATAATTTCTTCCGCATGTCGTCACTGGGCACTCAGCCTAGTAACCGACCAACCCCTCACTCCGATCCTAACTATCCAATATCTATTGATTTTTCATGTTTTATGTTGAAAAAAAAAAAAAAAAATGTCAACAGATCTATAATTTTATTTACATTTTTTACTCCAAATAATGTCAAGAATCACTGGTTAAAATAAGTCAAGTACGTCCCTTAACACCCTGTATATCAGTGGCGGTCGGGAACTTTTTGAAGAAGGGATACTAGACAATACGTATAGCATAGCATAGCATAGCATAGCATAGCATAGCATAGCCTAGCCTAGCCTAGCCTAGCCTAGCCTAGCCTAGCCTAGCCTAGCCTAGCCTAGCCTAGCCTAGCCTAGCCTAGCCTAGCCTAGCCTAGCCTAGCCTAGCCTAGCCTAGCCTAGCCTAGCCTAGCCTAGCCTAGCCTAGCCTAACCTAACCTAACCTAACCTAACCTAACCTAACCTAACCTAACCTAACCTAACCTAACCTAACCTAACCTAACCTAACCTAACCTAACCTAACCTAACCTAACCTAACCTAACCTAACCTAACCTAACCTAACCTAACCTAACCTAACCTAACCTAACCTAACCTAACCTAACCTAACCTAACCTAACCTAACCTAACCTAACCTAACCTAACCTACTATCAAATACACAAATTTATAGGCTAGCGAACAAGACGCAATTACTGAAAAATAGTACATATAGTGGTATTTCTAGTAACAATCCACTTTTTTCGTAATAAAAAGGTATGTCATTCTCTGCATTATACACATATACATTAAAGTCGGTATTTGGATGTTTGGACTGAATGCATGTTTTTTTTTTTTTTTTTTTACAGTAATACCGCACAAGAGTCCCAACTGCTCCCGTCTGGAGCCAGTGAGACTATGGCATCCCCAATTGGGGTATGTTGTGAGGCTGAGGGTATTGGGGAGGGGAGGGAGATGGGGAAGAGGAAGGTGGGGAAGTACCTGGCTATTCAGATCTGGTCACCAAACACGGCTAAAGCCATTTCAAGCAACGTTTCAATTCTGAATGGTGGTCTTACACCAGGGCGATACTGAGAGTATCTTCCACTCTGGAACGTGCCGCAAATATACTATATATTATTTTAAATTAATTAATTGTGAAATAACACAAATTAATTAAATAAAATTTATTTGCGCACGCCGGGTTCGAACCCGCGACCTTCGGATCTGTAGTCAAAAGCGTATACCACTAGACCACGCCGGCCGTCTGTGGCCGCATGTGTAAAATTCTAATATTTTTGCCCTTTGTGGATGCGGAATGAACATAGAATCCACTCCACACTGTTGCTGGCATCTGTGCATTCTAGCATTGAGATTGTAAGTGTACCTACGTATTTCGACTCACTCTGCGTGCGGCATGGTGGTTTCGTTGTGTGTGTGTGTTAGGTTAAGTCTCTGAGGATGGGAATTGCAACAGTGCTCAGCTGTGCTGTTAATGGCTAGAAAAATAATTCCAAAGCTTTTTATTCAGAATAAGTAAATAATAATTATTTTCGTTTTTTTTATTCTACAGCACGAGGGATGCGCCGCATCCAAATCATGTATGGAGGGACCGCACCTGATATATGACTTTTTGTGCCAAAATGAGTAATTTCTAATGTTTGATTCAGGTTTTCTTCCTTCACATTATGCTCCAATATATCTGATGTAGATGTTTTGTGCTATTTCGTAAATAAATCCCATGCAACAAATACATTTATATTTCAAACAACATGTGCAAAAATCAATGGATTTTAAAAAAGTTTGAAAGAAATCTGTTTTTCTTTTGGCCATCTCAAAATTTACTAAAATACACATGGGACGCAATATATTATATAGCAGGTGCATCAACGATATTCAATGTTGATAAAGGATTTATTTCTTTGCGTAGTTTCGTATAGATTTCACCGGCATTTGGGTGTTTAATAAAATCGCAATGTTTGCGCAAATAAAGACACATTTTGTATTGTACAATAAACATGAAATTTAATGCCCTAAACAAAGTAATATTTAAGCACATGCTTGTCAGTTTACAGTTCCCGCATTTATTGTTCTTCCAAAATACATTTATACATTGACTTGCCGGTTGATTCTTTTGACATGCAATAAATATAGTATAGTGACATCTAAATTACGGGCGTTTAGGATCACAGGGGCCTAACTACCAAAACATAGTTTTGACTCTAAAACTATCTTAACACTAAGTCAACAACTACTAAAACCACTCACATACCTAATTAATCTTAGTCTAAAAGAAGGAATCTTCCCTAGCTTACTAAAAAAAGGTCTTATTATTCCAATTTACAAATCAGGACCAAAAAATAATGTAAACAACTACAGACCCATAACGCTACTAAATACCATTTCGAAAATTCTTGAAAAAACTATTAAAATACAGCTTCAACACTATCTAGAATCAAATCACATACTCTCGATCAACCAACATGGCTTCAGGAAAAACATGAGCACAGAACATGCAATAGCTACTGTAACGGACTTCATTACAAAAAATCTTGACGCTAAGAAAAAAGTTGTATCTATTTACTTAGATCTATGTAAAGCCTTCGACACAATTTCACACGAAAAACTATTCGTAAAGCTAAAAAACATGGGCATTAATGGAATAGAATTCGATCTAATTAAAAGCTTCATGTCTAACAGAACGCAACAAGTAAAAATTGACAGCAAGACAAGTCATCCACTTTTGATCACGTACGGAGTCCCACAAGGGAGTGTACTCGGCCCTCTATTATTCCTCATCTACATAAACGAACTATGTGACATTGAAATTGAAGGTAAAATCGTAACCTTCGCTGACGACACAGTACTTCTCTGTCAAGCAGCCACATGGAAAGATGTATTTATAATTGCCGAAAAAAGTCTATCAGTTGTCAAAAAATGGCTAAACTGGAATACTCTTACCGTTAATACAATAAAAACAAAATACATCACACATAGCATTACACAAAGAGGTCAACCTCCACCTAACATAGACCTGTTTCTACATGACTGTGAACAAACTTCACCCAATTGCCAATGCGAGCGTATAGAAAGGGTAAACCAGACAAAATACCTAGGGGTCATTATTGATTCACACTTACGCTGGACTGACCACATAACTTTCATTACTAATAAACTAAAAAGAGTCATGCACCTAATAAAGTCAATCAAAAATATTTTCCCACATTCAATACTTAGATCTATCTATTTCGCACTCTGTCAATCGATTGTTACATATGGCATACTGGCTTGGGGAAGCGCTACAAACACTGCAATCGACCCAATACAAAAAATTCAAAAGGCAATAATTAAAATCATCTTGCAAGTACCATTCCACACAAATTCAAGCGAAATTTTCAAAACATTAGACGTCATGTCAATAAGACAACTTTATGCCAAATCTGCACTACTTAATTTCCTCCAACAGAAACTACACACTCTAATACCACCTCAAACAACAATAAAAACAAGGTCGACAACAAACAATACCCTGAACATACCGATAACATACACCACACACGGACAAAGACACTTCCAGTATTACGCTACAAAACTTTTTAATTGTATGCCCACCACTCTGAAACTACTACTAATGGGAAATACATACACAAACATTCACAAAAAACTGATCACAGCCTGGATCAAAAAACAAGATATCCATTTTATACAAAACATTATAACACCAAACCAAACATAATCATGGATGAATGTGTATGTATGTATGTATACATGTGTTTACTTATATGTGTGTATGCATGCATATATGCTTATTTATGTATGTATGTATATACATGGGTGTATGTATATATGTGCACATAAATAAATATTTTTCCTTCTTCTAAATAACAATGTACAATAACCATTAAAAAAAAAAAAATTTTAAAATCACAATTCACAATTTATATAAGAAAATTTAACCAATACACATAAATACATGTACCATTTAATCATAACCACGTAAACACCTCAGCACAGGTTCTCCTAGTGAGGTGTTCACGAAACATATAACATTACCCACCACAGTTTCACCTTCTCAAACCTACCTTACACACAACATATTATAGTTATAAGTTTGAAATATATCATGTAAAAATATAAATAATTATGTGAACACTGTAAATATTATATAGAAATAAAAAAAATAAAAAAAATAAAATAAACGCAAATAAAGATTAGCATGCTCATATGCACAACTGAATCTCTTAAACGGCTGTACGAGATAGAGCTTCGTGTCACTGTAAATATGATTACGGCATTACCAAAGCCAAGCTTAACTCAAAACACAAGTTTTTGTAGTTAGGCCCCTGTGATCCCAAGCCCCCAATTAAGAGTGAATAAATTCATAATAATTAATTAGTGTGCTTGCAACAAAACTGAACACGATAAAAAAACATAGGTTACGTTTTTTTTTCTTCACTTTTCTTATATGTTCTGTTTTGTCATGGAACCACTTGCAACGTCATGAACCAAAAATTGGAATTATAAGCCATATTAGAAAAAAAAACATACTTTTTATACTCCATAATAGCCAAATGACGTAAAGTTTTTCCGTGCTACTATTATCCTGAAAACTATCGAAGACATTTTGTTGCACACAGTAGAATAATTTTCACAGATTATTCTTTGTTTTATTAATAATTAAAAGAGTCAAATTTGATCTGTTGAACAAGCGTTAAGGTTTCTAAAGAGATACGTTTTAGCAAGTATGGATTCACTTCAAAGGTGCACTAAATTGTACTGGTCAAAATGATAAATTATGTCTAGTCTGCAGGTTGCAAAGAATGGGATTCCCTTCCCCTCACACTACAGGCGCCCCACCCTTAAGTAAACAGTTCACCAATATGCAAATTGCATTAACACAATCAAATACTTCTCTAAGACACACGGCACAGTAGCCCTCAAATAAAAGATTAGTACATGGAGAATAATGTATAACCTGATATAGCACTGGACTTACAACCCCTTTCCCGGGATCAAATGACCAAATGAATAGGGGGGGCCATATAAGGAGTGACCATATGATCTTCACAATCGAGCTAGGTCAATTTATGCAAACAACACTTGACACTTCAATCATATTATTTAGTTTATGGCCTTTATTTTTATTATTTAGAATGATAACACTGTTTCTCAGACTAAATCAATGGAAATAAACTAAAAAAATATATGAATAACAAATAGCTTCACTAAATAAGTAAACATAAAACTTTCATGATAATAATTTGGTATTTTCTTGTTATCTGGAGTAATTTATTTGCTAGTTTATATAATAATAACCCAATCTAAAAACCAAATCAAAACAGGTTAGGTTCTGTTATAGTAACTGTATTGTCTATAGTAACTGGGTGACCACCGGAGACACAAGGCTTTGTTTGAGGGATGAGCTGAATCACTTCGAGACCCTAAAGTATAGGATGTTGTCCTTGCAACGATATTATTGTAATAAACTAACATGTGATCACAGATCATCCAAGTCTAACTTATTGAAGAATCACACGATACATATTCCAAGAAATATAAATGGTACTTGTAATTAAAACAACATTACAGTAACTAACCATAGAATAAAACTAGAAGTGATTCCATACAACTTTAAATGTAAACAAATGTTTCATTTGGCCCAATAGCCCAGCGATCTATCTCACTGACACTCGCCTGAGATTGTAGATCTCCATCCCATTTGAATTTCATAACACAGTTTTGTATTGGAAATTTGTGTATCCATTAGTAAAATTTTGAATCGCAAAACACACCACTCGTAAGACACTTCTTATGTTATTCTTTATTCTATGGAACTAATTAACCACCACTCTTTACATGATCTGACTATTTGATTCTCTTGATTGCGCAATGTCTTTATTCTATGGAACTAATTAACCACCACTCTTTACATGATCTGACTATTTGATTCACTTGATTGCGCAATGTCTTTATTCTATGGAACTAATTAACCACCACTCTACATGATCTGACTATTTGATTCACTTGATTGCGCAATGTCTTTATTCTATGGAACTAATTAACCACCACTCTTTACATGATCTGACTATTTGATTCACTTGATTGCGCAATGTCTTTATTCTATGGAACTAATTAACCACCACTCTTTACATAATCTGACTATTTGATTCTCGGGCATCCCCGACTTCTTCTGTCACTTTCTTATAATATGTATGATTATAAGGTATTCCTCAGAAATTATCGTGTTTTTTTTTATTTGCAATAATGCATCTATATTTTTAAGCAGGTTGAGAAACAGCTCCAGAAAACATACAATATTTAATTTTATTTATAAAGCTATTAAATTTAGGAACGGGAGAGATCATTTCACTGAAAATATTTAAAATTATTTATTAGTAGCAGCCACAAAGCTGATGTGTCCATTTACTGATTTGTTTACCCTGGAATCTAAATTTAGGAAAATTTGACCAGTCTATTTTTGGTTGATGCATTCGTTCATTCATTCCACAGAATTAGCATTATATCACGCAAAGCATCTAGTTGCATATCAATCATCAATGCAACATTTATAAATACAAGGTCCATCGGTAAAAAGGGAGGATAAAACACAGAACATGACAGGTTTTGTATATATCCGCATCATGAAATATATTTTTCTGGAAAATAGCATTAATATATTCTTGAAATAACTATCTAAATGTGAAGTTTTACAAATTATCGAAGAGTAAGTTGGCCATGAAATGGACAAGATCTAATTTATTGAAGAGAGAATACTTATAGGCCCCTTCACAGATCCGGCGTGCAGAATCCAAAACCCAACATGTCGGGTTTCGGCAAAACAGTGGTAAATAGTTATACACGCTTAATACACACATTTTATTTTAAAAACAGTTTGTATCAATTAGATAATAATGAGAAGTAAGTATTTCAGTTTCGAGAAATGAAAATAATGCATTTTAGTAGCAATTTCTATTGTAAAAAAAAACTGATAATTTGACATGTTTTCGTCAGACCATGTTTTGACATAATAATATTAACACACTTCTGACGGGAAAGGTAGTTCTACCTTTAACGTAGGTCCTTCTTGAATGGCAGAAAAAGCATCGCTGTCTGATAATTTTATATCCTCTTTAAATTCTTATCTTTTGTGTGGATGAATATTTTATTAAGAGGCAACTATTTGAACCCGTATAATGGGTAATAAATCCTCACGCTTATCGCACCGAAGATGCAGAAGTTTTTATACCAATTTTTTTGTTTATTTCTTAATTAAATCCAAACTAAGAACCTATTTTAGGATCATAGGTTTATATTATGTGTTAAATAAGAGAAGAAAAAATACCAACCTTAAAACTTTTGCATTCAATAACTATGGCCCCAAGTGAACAATCGATTTTAATTTTAACAAAATAGCTATTAAAGAGAATGATTTTCCGTTTCCGGAAACTGAAATACTTACTTCTCATTATTATCTAACCGATACCAAGTGTTTTGAAAATAAAATTTGCGTATTAAGCATGTCCCTGTTTTCTGTATATTTACCATAAACTGAATTATTATTATTCCCTTCATCGGGCAGTCAGAATAATAATAATTCGATTGGCGGTTCAACATGTTGGGTTATGTATGTCGGATCATGTGTAAGGGCTTATTACTCTTATTTGAATATCGATAAGTTTTCTGGAAAAGTCTCAAATTATATGCGTAATTTGAAACAGTGAAATGCCAAGAGATCAAATGAATCTATTAATGTTGATATCAGATCAAGAACAGCCAACATTATTCAAATTGACAGTGGAAATGATTGAAGAAAGTATTGACACTACGGCTGACATTGACATTGAAATGCAAAAGTTTGTATATTTACGTATTTATAAAAGTGACAACAATACTTCAGATACCGAAAAAGTGTGAAGAATAGTTGAATAATAAGCATAGTTACCTATTTTGATCTCTGTGCATCTGATGGGGACCCATCTGATGATGACCAGGCATACTGTGGTGGTTTAGGTGCTGGCCAGGGTGTCCAGCCACGGCCTGGTGGTGTAGATTAAGATGATGCATCATTGATTAATGGTTAATCCTGCAAAAAAAACATATCTAATGGATATTCTATCAAATTTCGATGTGTCAATTTAAGTACTGTCATTTTAGTAACAATAGGTATTTGTCAAGACACCCGGCAGCCATTGACATTTGCGCCTTGTCTTCAAATTCACTTTACCTCGAGATACGGGAGAGACTCTTTGAGGGGAAAATTCGTTTAATAGATCGAAGAAAATAAATAAGAGGCAATTGAAGCGCTTCGGGGTAAATACATTTGGCAAACAGTAAAGAAAATTTAAGAACAACATGCGGCCATGTTATTGTGTCGGATTATTTTAACTTGTCGAGTGTTGCCTTGTGAAAAACTTTCTAATAATATATTTGTCGTGATTGTTTTTCTTCTGGTAGGAACCCATTCATTTTCTTTGTAAAGTGACTCAGAGAGGTCGACAAGGATAAAATGTTAAATTTGAAAAATAAAATCAGGTAATTTTTTTATATAAAACTACCGTTTTTAATACATATTAAAAAAAAACAAACCATTGATTAAATTTAATGACAACAAACAATAACTTTTTGCATTTGCGATTTTGGAAAATAGTGCAATTTCCTTCAATTCAAAATTAATATTTTACGTATTTAGTATGGCGGTCATGCTGATAGAACCCATAATAAGTTTTTTGTAATTATGCATGTTATGTGTGGTAGTCTTAAGTACACAAACAAAAACAAAATTTGATATATATTATAGTAGCCATGACAACTTTACTGTCAAAGAATATTTACCAGTAAATTATTTTGTAAATTTTATTTAGTGCTACAAACTTCCACTAAATTGTACTCATTCGGACTTCTAACAGTGAAACTATTTTTCAAAATGCGACCATACATTAGGAGAAAACGTTCTTTAGTACGTCAAATTTCTCAATGAGAAAATATGTATTTTGCCTTCAATTATTATTTCGTTTTGAGGCATATTTTGTTACCTAAATGTTTAACTCCCTGCAATGAAAATGTGATAATGTCTCCCTTCTATTTTGCGATACGAGTACAACCGAATACCCTATAATATTAATAATTAATAAATACTCCAGTAAAATATTAGAAATTATCTACAACGCTGGCCGCTAAAGCCGCACATGCCGCATTCAGCATATTGGCGTTGACATTCCTTTCAATGGCGGCAAATTGATTTGAAGTACTTGGTGGCGGTGTTTTGCGCTTTCTAATGTGTATTTTGATCAATATTGATAAAAAAAATAGTTCTGTGTGTGCAGCTTACGGATGTAATGATTAAAAAACAACAAAAACACTCCTTTAATAATTGGATGAAATTTAATATGAGTTCGTTAAAATCTTGCAAATAAAAAGTTCTTGATTACGTAAAAAGTGGATTATACCATGAAAGATAAAATTATAATACATTTTGCAACGCTAAAGCTGTGTTTGTTCCATTCTTTAAGCCTATGACAGACCACGCTATATTCTCGTGCCTTGGCCAATTTAAGCATATCGCTCGCCATTCATTCCCATTAGGATTGTATATGATTGGATATGCTGAAATAGGCCAAGCCATGGTGCGTATAGCATAATTTGTAAGCCCCATTATTCATGTCGCAGTTATAAATCATCGTCAATGCTTTACAACTTATTAAATTATTAACTTATTTAATTATTTAAAGATGTAAAAAATCTGTTGGTTTTCCTAAATAAACAAAACAAATAAACAAAACAAAACAACATTTTACAAAAAATTGTTTTGAATTATGTAATGTTTGATGACTTAGCAGGGGTGCCCGGGTGCGTGGGGTAAGGTTTGTCTAGATCTTGACGGCGAATGCCTTTGCCCACCTGCTGCGTGGTGGGCTGGATCGGGAGAAAAACTGGTTGAGGGAGACCCTTTGACCTCTCCAGCCGGACTCTCTCAACCGTTCGCCTTGCACCGCAGTGGGAGGGATGGACACGTTGACCCCCAGATTCCCACCCGCCCCTCATACTCTTTTCCTTCCCACAACTTCCTCTTCCTTTTCCTAAAAAACCCTTCACAGAGCATCCCCAAAGATGACATAGGCCCTGAGGGTTTTTTCCTTAACCTGTTGAATGTGGGACGAAATTTCGGAAACGGCGCGAAAATTACCTCGATGTGTTCTGCTCAAATATCTTAATGAAAACTAAGTATTTGCTTTTTTTTCGATTGTTTTCTGTTTACCAGATAATGTAGCTAATTATTCATATATAGTACATGATTATATCGTAAGACGTTTTCCCAGAATAGCTAACTTTATCTGAAAAATTAATAAAAAATTCCCCCGTTCGGGAAACAATTGTCAAAAAATTATGTATATGAATATAAACGGATTTAATTATTTCTACACAAACCTGAATAAATAGCCTATATGAAAAAAAAACAAACCAAAAGTGGTTTCAAAGAAATAATGGCATTTACGTTGTTTTGAAAATGTAAAATATTTTAGGCTTTTCAAAAAAAAATGTCAAGCCAAGCATGCACTTTAGAATTTTTTTGTGTCGTATTGTATAAAGTTATGAAAGCAATTCTTTCAGTTTTTGGTAGTTCATACTATTGTTGTTACTAATAATATTTTTTTATACTAGAAACCTGTAAATAAATAATGATAAAAATATATTTATGCACTATGATGTAAATTTTCGCTGTCACTTTACTAACCTGGTTTTTGACACAATTATATTGCGAAATATTATAAAAATTACATCAAAATAAACAAGATAGAATTACCTTTCTAATGGAACCTCACACCTTTTATTTCGATAATGAATTTATATCCAAAACAATGCTAATATATACAATATTTACCTCAGACAGTTGACCAACTTCAAGTCAATTTCAATACATCGATATCCAAAATGGCCGCCATTTTTGTATACAGATATTCTTCGAAATACAGAGTGGTGCAAAGAATCATGATTCAATGAGAATAAAAAAAAATTTTAGTGATATTTTTTTTCATAATATTTATTTCAATTTTATATAACATAAAATGCATTTTTTTCAATTTCAAGTAACTGGGTGGTTCAATAAAAATAAAAGTCGGAGATTTATGTTTCATCATGTTTATTTCAATTTTATATTACATGAAATACATTTTTTTATTCAAGTGCTGTGGGGTTCAATAAAAAAAAGTTTAGTAAAAAAAGTTTTTTTTCATCGTATTTATTTCAGTTCCTCTTATGTTATGTTCTCTTATGTTCCTCTTATGTGGCCGATTTGAAACCTGAAACAGTAAACATTTATTGTTACACTAATGTCTTTCAATTCTGGAAAAGATGAAGCGTACAATCAACCTAATATAACTACTACTAATACAAAACATACCGTCATGGCGATCGATGCGGTGTCTTTGGTGGTTCTGCTCCCTGCATCATGTTGTATTGTGGTCTCCATTCTGCAAAGCGATAGAAGCAATCAGACATATACTTGTATTTATTTAATTTTAAAAAAGATATTTATAATTGCATGCTGTTTTTTTATATCATATATAAAAAAAAATCTTATAATTTTTTTTAGCACATCCTGTACACCTGATCTAATTTTGTGATATTTATTACGATTTTTCATAAAACAATAAATAACAAAAAAAATATTTCCGTAAATAAAACAATAGTTTTACATTTTCTAGTACACCCTGCTGTGGTGGTTTCTTTTGTATGGAGATTGCAATATTCACATATCACTACAGGTGGCGACACTAGTCATTTTTCAAAGCTTTCGTAAAATTCCGTGAACAGATACATTCAAACAAATTGGAAATCTTGATTGTATTGGTGTCAATTGCTGAGATGCAAAACTTATTTTTTTATAATATTTTAACTAAATATTGACTAAACAATGATTTTGAAACACAATGCCAATAGTTTTCCCTACATAATGACATATGAATCTCTACAAATAATATAATATTACGATGTCAATATTGATAAACAAAAACGAACTTTTTATAAGCAAGTTTTTTTTGACATTTTCGGCCAGTAATTCATTTTTCATAAAATAAACACTAAATATTGACAAAACAAAAGCTTTTATATATTCTCTCAAATGGTTTTTCTACACAATAACATGTAAATCATTCCAAATAATGTAATATATGACATAAATAACTTGATTCAAACACAATAAATTTTCAGAGCGAAAACACTTCCAGTTTTTGACAGGAATTTTACGTATTTGTCTTTTGCAAAAATGAATTATATTTATGAAAAACACATGACTTGTTCAATGAACTATGCATAAAATCATGTTTACTTACGTTTCTTTGGGAAATTCGTCGTATAATACAGTCTTTACTGTAGCAGTCCGTCCACCAGCGAACGTTGAAAAAGATGCACAAAAAAGATGACAATGGCTTTTCATAGAGAAGTCAATTTGAAAGCTACCAAAGAGGCTACACTAATAAAATAAAAGGTATCTTCTAGACTGATATTAGCGCAAGCGATTTTGACCTTGTTCTTCATACAGTTTCTCTATAGATAAGGGTTAAAATAGCACTTAAAAAAAAAAAACCAAGCAAAAATATTTCTCGGATGCCGGCGTCCGACTCACAGTCGAGAGGTTAAGGCCTCCTGTGGGGAGCTTGTGATGTACAATATTTTTGTATACTGAATGCATTAAAATTTTTTGGTAAAATCTCAAAATATTACAGGCATTTTGTTACCTTTCTAAACCATCAAAGATAATTAATAGCCGATTTAATATATGTTTTTAATGTGAGCATAAAAAACAGTTAGGTCTTATGTAGGTTACCTAATGTATGAAAGAAAAGCAAGGCGCACAACTAACGCCGCTACGAGGCGCTAGTGTAGCATGCTGCCATCAGAATGTATGGGAAATGTCAGAAGTTGGGATAGGGTATTTGGTACAATGTACAGGCGAGCATTGCTAAAATATTTTTTCCATCACTTTTTTATGCAAGGTACCAATGCGTATTGTAAGATCAGCTGGGCAAATTGACCGTTGATAGACTTTTACGTAACCATATTAAAAGTAGGTTAAACGCTCATACATAAAAAATTATTCTTTCTCCTCTAAACAACAATGAAATATTTCATAGATAAATGTTTTACAAATAAGGATTACCTACTTACTAAACTTTTTTTTGCTAGAGAATGGGTAGTTTTTTCGATCGAACTTCAGCATTCATAAAATTGGTGGGGCAGGACATAAAGCAGGTATGGTTGCTGGAGTTACCGTTTCCAACATTTATAAAGCTGATCATAACAATCCTGCTATGTATGGTCGCAATTTGTGCATTGGCTTTTCCTTTGTTCCTTGTTTGCGTCACTGTTTTGCCGTTCGAGATGCTTTTAATCAGGTAATTTTTACCGATTTTTGCTTTACGTCTGCTTAAGACTTATATGTATTACTTATTAGACGATACGTTCTAGCTAATAATCATCATAAGTAGGTACTTTACTAAGTTAACTCATATTGAATATAATGCTGCGTATACATTTCCGGCCTAAATGTTTCGCGCCATTTGCGTTTCGGCTCGCAAATGTATTCGCGCCATAAAATGTGTTTGGCGGATAACCCTAAAACGTGAAAAATAATACCTCTCCAAACTTCCACAAAACAGTTTCGAACTTAAAAAATTACTTGATTTTGACTTCCCAGTTTTTCAGTACATATATCTTTGCACTACTTGTACTTAACAAATTTTCAACACTTGACTTACTTAAGTACCTATAATACACGGTGTCCAGAAAATCGAAGTACACGCGGGAAATTGGAGAATCTATATCTAATTTGTAGTCGATTTTGTAGTATAACTTTTTTTTATTCGAGCTTTCGTTTTTGAGTAAATGGTGTCCAAAGTTGGAATTTTTGGTTCAAATTTGAAAAATTCGGTCGCTAGGTGGAATATCCGCTGTTTAAAATGCTTCGAAGCATAGAGTTTCTCAAAAAGTTTTTTTAACCTTTAGTTGATCGAAAAATAAACATTAATTTTAGATTCACCAATTTCCCGCTTGTAAATGACAACGTGTATATAATTGTTTCAGTGACTTTGGCCAGACATACGGGAGTGACATATTCTTCACAATGCACCTGGCCACCGTGTTCCGGAATTGGCAGGCGCAGTACAGCCATCAGCACGAGAGGGAGATTCAGGAGTTTCTCTTTAGATCGGTGCTTATGTGCAACTCCATCGCCACTTCTCTGGACTATCTTCAAATCATGCAGCAACTTCTTCAGAATATGCTGCCGTAGAAAATTTTACATTGTAAGTAGAAGTAGTGTCCATGCATATCCATTGCTCCGCACCCATAGGTCGTGGGTTCGAAGCCCGTGGACAAATATACTGTATAATATATTTTTAAATAATTTGTGTACTTTATTTACTTCACAGAAATAAATCATTTTACTTAATAATTGAAGATGTAGATGATATTAATAAATCTAAAACGTGAAACCGAACAAGATCTCATATTTCAATTTCAGAAATATCAATATTATCCTAATTTTATTATCCTAACTAATTTTTCCAATTTTTTTTACTGCTATCTTTTTCTGTGATTACAATAAGTTCTACGAATTTATTTGTAACCTACACATATGTGGATAGGGTCTCTGATATAACTATCCGATTATTATATATATGGGATACCTATTGACTTTTTCTATTAGTCTTGAATGAATATTTAATTTTATTGGAATGACTTAATGAAGGTTATTCCCATCAATGTTATATTAAATCATTGAAGAAGAAGACAAAACGAAACATGAAATGTAAAACAAAACAACACATAGATAATGAACAGGTAACTGTCAGGTCACTATTGCCGAATGGTTAGAGGTGTAAGACAGATCCTGGGTTAGATTCCCAGACGCGACTGTTGCCTTTTTTTATATTTTGTGAATTGTTCTGATTCATGTTTCGTTTAGACTTATTAGTACCTATTTTCTTATTATTCAATGATTATAATTTATTACATCGGTTTAACTTTCAAATTTACTAATAAATATATTACAATCATGTTACACAGTAAATTTATACTATATTATACTCTTGTATCTTGTTTTATAGTGGAATATATTTTAGGTACCTAACTCTCGGGTGAGAGACAACATTGGAGAATCAAAATCGAATCGTTGCATTGGCTACGAGCAAAAGACTCGTGGGATATCCCACCACAGTGTCACCTACTCAAACCTACCTTACACCCAGCATAAAAAAACACCATATTAACAACAGTTTTAAATATGTATATTCTATACAAATTTAAATAATTTGGCTTACACTGTAATGTAAGAGTATGTATAGAAATAAATAAATAAACAAATATCACAAAAAAAATATGGTCCTTCGGAGCTCCGTTTCCCTCTTTTTTTATTTTATTTTTTTATTATTTATTAATCTCTGTGTGCCGATAACTTAGGTTACATATATTTACAATCATACATAAAAAAAAAATATAACAAACGTTGGCATATAGCAAACATATTTTAAAATTTAACCTTGCATTTAATTTTTCTGTCAATGCAGGTAAAACATGTCGGTAAATTAGAAAATCTAGAAGTAGGTAAGTACTTATAGATTCAAGTATCTTGTTGTACTTGAAAAAGAAATGCGCTTTTCGAGGAGAACCAAAAAAGTTCGCCACATTGAATTGACTTTTTTTTATGATTTCGTGTGATTTTCTTCATAAATAAATTAAAAAATAAGGCGAGGGGAAAAAATGTAACAAATTAAAAGAAAAGTTTTGTTTCTGCAAACTGTTGCAGCTTTGTCTGTGTGGTACCAGTATAATACTTTTCCGATTATTTTTTTCAGAAATAAAAAAATTATGGCGCCGTATTTTCAGATTTCAATTGAACAACCGCTGCGCGTCATGCATGCTTATAAAAAGGAACAATGTTATTTAAAAGTTAATTACGTACCTACGTATTGTAATTGTATTATCATTTTCAAAATCAAAGGAAATTATCGGTAAATGTCTATAAATAATAAAGATTTATTAATCATAATAAAATTATTTTTGTTTTATTTAAGTACTTTCTTAATCTTGTGTAAACTGATCGATTGATTATTATCTAAATGCTTATTTAGTTTTATTGTGAGCACTTCAAACAAGATTTATTAAAATTGCGTTAATTGTTGATTAACAGATAATAATATTACGTAGCAAAAAGGAAAACACTTAAATGGGTACCTACCCACTATGTTATTTTAAAGTAGGTAACAAACGCGGCAATTTCTCTTAGATTTTTTGGTTATTTTCCATATCTGACGACCTAGAATTAGATCAGCGGTAATCAGCGGAATCATATCGTTAATATCTTAGTGCTGTCATCCAGCGGATTTCCATTGGCTTCCGGAAATCATGTGTTAAAAATTAAATAATGTCTTCATAAATGAACTATCACTTGTCAGCAGTGTTGTTTTTTTTAAATAAATGTAATAATTTAAGAAGACTTTTAAATGCAAATGTTGAGGTGAGTTCGCTCTTTCGTTTGTTTTTGCTGTCGCCATATCTATACAACGATTGACTGAACATTGGATTATATTAGGCACTAAAATGCCCAAATATGAGTGCAATATCAATTCAATTCAATTCTATTTATTCATTTAAAAACATTACAAAATTGTTAATTTCAATGCGTTTTTTAAATATTTTTGTAATAAGAATTCTTAGATTAATATTAACAGTGTGTATATCAACTATACCAGTAATAATAGAACTTGCCTTTTAAAGGAAGCTTCATTGATGCTAAAAATGTCGATATCCGAATTGATTCTGTTCAACAGCAAGATTGCTCTCCCCACAGGCATGACCATTGGCAAGTTAGTTCTGCAGGCCGGGAGATAAAATAGTCGGTGTTGTCGGTGACGTAGATAACCATCGGGAACATAGAAATGAATGCTCTCCATGATGACCGAGTTTTCAAACCATCCATGAAACAGTCTAAAGAAGTGTGTAGCAATGCGGACATCCCTCCTGACCCGTAGATAGTTCATTCCGAGCATACCCAAAGAAAGCCAGTGGGATAGAGCCACGGGTAGTGGCCATACTCCCCCATGTAGAGAAATCTCAAGAATTTCTTCTGAACTCTCTCCAACATGAGAGAATACTTTACCTGGTGTGGACTCCAAATAACCGACCCACTTTCAAGTCTACTCCTTACTAAGGAATTAAATAAAACTATAAGCACCCGGTTATCTCTAAAATTCCTTGCAGTGCGTAGAACAAAGCCCAGAATTCTCAGTGAAGTGCTACACGCCGTCTCAATATGAGCATGAAATGTCAGCCTACTATCAAACATGATTCCAAGATCCTTCATTGGAATGAAACACGTTTTAAACTTCGGGCGTCCATTGTATACCGGTAATACTAGGTAAGACTCGCCCTAGTGAATGACAAAATTAAACATTTAGAAACATTAAAATCAATCCGATTTATTTGACTCCATTCAAAAATTCTATCAATGTCTGACTGGAGTTGATTGCAGTCTTCAAAAGTTAGTATTTCTAAGAAAAGTTTTAAGTCATCAGCAAAGAGAAGAAACCTAGAAAGCAGAATTACTTCTGAAATATCGTTTATAAATATGGAAAAGAGGTGTTGGCCTAAATTACTGCCTTGGGGTACCCCCGATCGTACAAAGAAATGTATAGATTGGAATAGTCCGTGAGACACAAACTGCTTCCTGTCTGCAAGATAGCTAGCAAAAAAAGTAAGTAGTCTTATGGAGAATCCCATTGTAGCCAGTTTATTGAGTAAAACGTCGTGATTAACAGTATCCAGAGACCGAAAACGGCTCATAAAAAATTCAGATCGTTTTCAATATCCTTGCTACCTCTTGAGGAGTGTAGGTTGAAATCTCCGAACGCAATTACATCCTTTCCACCAATAACATCTATATTTTGATGCATTTTGTTGAAAAACAACTGATATGTGTCAAAGTTTGACGCAAGTGGGAAGTACACAATACATTCAAAAGTTATACACGAATTAAATGTAATTTTAACCCATAAGTCCTCGTTGACAGTTTCTAGAGCAGGTAAGTGCTCTGCCTTAATATCGACGGCATTAATCGTCAAATACGCACTAATGACCAAAAACGCTCAAAATTCTCTCAATATAAACATTAAACCAATAATGCCAACTAAAGTCAAGAGTTTTCGGGCTCCAGACGAGAGGTGGATGTCAAATTCAACAGTGGTTAAAAGTATGTAATGGTATGTAAAAACCAACATAAGGGAGTGGAAAGATGTGGTTTTGAGTTTGTAAATTCTAGTGTACCTGAAAACTGGGTGTAGTTAAAGTGAAAAAAAAAATTATTTTTAAGAGTTGAAAAAGTTTTTTTGTATTTGTTCAAAACATAATATATGACAGTAAAAAAAAATCCCACAAAGGCGAAGCCTGTGCGTGGGCATTATAGGTTATGTTGGGTTATGTATTCAAAACAGTGGTGGTTACATTATCTATGGCAGGTGTGGCGAACCTTTTTGGGCCCGCGTGCCAAAAATCCTCAAATATTATTTCTAGATTGTGTGGCGTGCCCAAGCTGTAAAAAAAATAGATAAAATAAAAAAAGTTTTTTTTTTAAATTTTATTCATACGCTTAAAAATTACAATAGAGTTTCATAAAAATAAAGTCATAAACAATAAATGTACATATTAGTTATTTATCAATGAGATTTTTGCTGTTGTACATTCGATGACAAATTCTTAATATCTGGATCATATTTCGTCACTTTTAGTAACACACACGACCAACTGGATTCATCAGTCATTCTCATTCTTGAATCACATTTTATGAAATTCATTTCTGAAAATAATGACTCACAAGCATATGTAGAAGAGAAAATTGATAATATTGCTCTCGCTAGTTTTTTAAAATCGCTAAAGATTTTTGGAATGGCTTACCAAGTTCTCATTCTTTCTTCTTCTGCATTTTTATTATTTATGTTCGTTAATCGATCGCTTTCAATTATTTCCAAATTATTTCAAAATCTCCAAATTGAGGTCATCTGCTGATAGTGTATCTGGATATAAAATAAACTTTGATATCTTTTCAAATCTCCTGAATTGTTTGAATCTTGAAGAAAACTCGTTGATTATCGATTGAATAACTACAGAAAATTCTTGTGTTAATTTGATTTGATCTGGCTTTTCTTCTGCAAAAAGTTTTTTTTTCGATCAAAAATTTGTAATTTAGCTTGAAATTAATTTAGCTTGTAATTAATTTAGCTTAATTTAGCTTGAGATTAAATCAAACATAACAATAATTGTTTTGTTGCCTTGCAATTTAATTTTTAATTCATTGTAAGCACAAATCAGTAAAAAAACATTAATTTTGAAAGCCATTTGAGGTCTAGTAACTCATTATATTTTTCAATGATATTCTCATTTATTAAAAAAAGCCTAACTTCTTCCAAACACTTAACGAATCTTTGAAGAACTTTTCCACGACTTAACCATCGCACATTGTTGTACATAAGTAAGCCCTTATATACTGAGTTTACCTCATTTAACAATTCTAAAAATTTTCGTTTGTTTAATCCGCGTGCAGATATCAAATTGATCAATTTTGTTACAAGAATCATAACATCTTCCAGTGACTTAAATCCGTGCTTTCAAATGTAACGTAAGTTAAATTTGAGTTGAAACAACCCAATTCTGGTTTGAAAAAAATCAACAGAATTACTGTTACATTTGAAAAGAAAAGAAGAATATGAACGATTGTTCAGATATTTTTGAAACAACTGGTCAATCAACAAAAAAAAAAATTTTAAACTTAAAAATTAAAAAAAAATATATTGAACTTGGAAATCGTTAGTGTGCCATCCAAATGATCAAACGTGCCACCTCGGGCACGCGTGCCCTAGGTTCGCCACACCTGATCTATGGCAATGAAGAAAGAAATATTAATAAAGAAAAAAAAATAGTTTGACATATAGTTTGATTAATATGATTTTACTGGAGTTTTTGCGTATTTAATAAAAATCAGTTTAAAAGAAGTTAACTTTTTTTTTAATGTAGATGGTAATGGTATATTTTAGGTATCATATTCGTAGCATATATAGAAAAAAATCTCTCACTTCCAGATACATTTTTACTCAGCTTTTGACATTTATTTTATACGAATTTAGGTTTTGGCACATCTTGATGGAACACGGCAAAGAATTAAACAATTTTGGGCCAATATAATTAATGTGTCTTTGGGGTAACCTAGTTTTGCAGTGAGGCACTGTGTACACGCATATGTTGTGTCTCTGGCTAGAACAATTTGGATTTTTACAGACATTATAAGGACGAGTGTATATAAATTTAAGACATTGGACACAGTAGACCCGCCTTAGTTCCATAATTTATTTATATATATATACGCCTAAAAAGGCTTTTACATAGAAGTGATACATGATGCAGTACAATAAGAGAATATGTATTATACAGGAGATATTGACAGTAAATAGATGTAATCCATTTTAAAGAAGGAAAAAAATAACATAAAGTAAAAAAGAAATTACAACAACATTACATATAAAACAAATCATTCAAACTAATTTACCAAAGCTACTCTAATTTGTAGGATTCAACAAAGTGTTGATGTAGATTATGCTTAATTCTATATATGTCAAGTCAATAAATAAATCAATAACACCCCCATACTTGTTGCCCAGATCATGCATCCTATTGGTCAGTGAGTGTGTCTGATAGTTGGTCGAGTATGTATTACAGAAGAATGTTATATTTTGCCTTGTATTCCTAGTCGGCACATGTAGTTTAATAGTGGCAAGGATGGCAGGACTATCAATTAAGTTGTTAATGACTCTGTGTAACACAACCAGGTCTGAAATAATTCTCCTGTCAGACAGTGTTATTAGATGCAATTGATTCATCAAACTGACATAATTAATGTAATCAATAGGAATTCCGAGCTTAAAATTTACGTACTTAAGAAATTTGTGCTGAACTCTTTCTATATTATTGGAGTGAACTTTATATAAAGGGGACCAAATAGGTGAATTATACTCCAATTGACTTCTGACTAATGAAGTATTGAGGGTTCTCATACAATCTATGGACTTAAAATCGGTTAAAGTTCTAATGTCAGTTTCCTGAAACAATTGATCGGTGGGATATGTCTTGGTCTTTTGGTACATTATCTTAATGATAGACTTCTGAATTATTTCTAGAGACCTATACAACATGGTTTCACATGGTTATTGTATGTTCCTCCCCAGGCGATTATTCTGTAGGAAATGGATGAATGTACCAATGCATCATAAACAAGCCTCATGGTTCTTATGTTAACCATATTGCTCATGCGTTTGAATATGTAAATTAGGTGCCTCAGTTTATTGACAGTTTTTTTCTATGTGATAAGTCCATTTGAGTTGACAGTCAATAGTTACACCTAGGTATATGATATAATTTCCTAATTTTACATCTTCGCAGTTTGAGCATGTCGCAGGGTTACAATTAACATTATGGAACTTCAGGTTAGGATTATTTTTAGGGGATGCCTTTTGGGAATTATAGAATGGAATAAAAACGGTTTTATCATAATTTAGACTAAGAAGATTTCTGTCTAGCCAATCTTTAACTATTGCAATGCATTTGTTGGCTTTACTTATTGTATCTTCCCATGTTTTACCTTGTACTGTTATTGCAGTAGGTACCATCGGCAAAAGAGAGAATTTTACCTGGTATTACTATGTTGTATAGGTCATTGATGTAGATTAGAAAGAGTAGTGGCCCTAAGACAGTTCCTTGTGGAACACCATGTTTTACTAGATCATAAGTGCTTAAGGTTGATCCTATTTTTGTGGATTGTTGGCGATTCAGTATGTAGTTTTTTAATAGCATGAGACTTTTGTTTTTGATACCAACGTTAGAGATTTTGTATAATAGAATTTTATGGTTGACAGTGTCAAACGCTTTACATACATTTTCATTACATACGCCTAATTCTCCTCGAGCTTCCTCGGCGTCTTCTACAGGGTTTTCCAATAAGAGGTGTTATTTTGATATTCAATCGTAAAAGATCAATGGTTTCGTTGCTTGTGTGGCACGTAGCGCCGTCTTGTTGAAAGTAAACGTTGTCCAGATCAATACCATCCAATTCCGGCCATAAAAAAATCATTAATCATCTCTCGATAGCGTAATCCATTCACCGTAACTGTTGCTCCAGCCTCATTTTCGAAAAAGTAAGGTCCAATGATTCCGCCGGACCATAAACCGCACCAAACAGTCACACGTTGAGGATAAAGAGGCTTTTTAAAAATAACTCTTGTGTTTTCCGAGCCCCAGAAGCGACAATTTTGCTTGTTGACGAAGCCACCGAGGTGGAAATGGGCCTCATCACTCAAGATGATTTGCATTTGATTCACTCAAGTGAATTTTAATAATTTCAATGCGTTGTTGAAGCGTGTATCGTTCCATTTTTAATAATGGCGTAGTTTCTACTTGTCAAATGTCAAAAAATGACAGCTTCAAAAGTAACATCTACCGAAATAGCGGGCTATTCAAAATAACACCTCTTATTGGAAAACCCTGTAACATTCACTTCCACAACATACAGTCTCCTCAGACCCATTTCTTCGGTCATTAAATACGCCTAATTTTACCACACGTTTGTATCACTTGATCGCGTCTTGTTTTTATGACATCTTTAATTCGACTTCGTATCTCATCCCAATGCCTCGGGCGTTCCCAACTTTTTCTACCATTCACTACTGATTACCAAATTTTTAATGTGACAAACAACATTTCACATACCTTAATGCGACTCGTACAAGCAGAAGTGCGAGGAAATTAACTTAGATTTATTATTATTATTTATTAACGCCCTATCGGGCATATGTATGTAAGTGTAACACAGGGGCATTTAACTAAGCTTTGGCCTTGAAACTCATTTCAAACCGCCACGCCCACCTCAAAATTCTTATAGAAAACGAATAATATGGCTAAAAGCTCAGATCTCATTGGTGAGAAAAGAAGGATTGGTTTGATCTCTCGCTCTCTACCATAATGACTCGTGTAACAGAAAGAGATGACGGAATTTTGCCTTTTGACAGTTTCAAATCATTCAAACAAAATGTGTGGTTTATTTATACACGCGGGTTGTCATTTGCTGCCGAAATACTATCATTTCCGTCGAAAATATTGCGTGTTAAAGTTGTTCGTGATAAAAATACAATATAAGCCAGTATAGTGTTAGCGAGTTACGAACATATATTCAACTTACCTACGTAAGTTCAAGTTTAAAGTGAATTGACAGTTTTTCGTTCGGTTTTTTGAACAATGCTTCATACTTGGCATATGTCTTCCTCCACAACGTATAAATGTTATTTATTATATCGATAAACTTATTCACGTTATTGATTAGTGTTATCCTGTATTATCTTATTGTTTTGGTGAAATTAAAGATTTTTAAACATATGTAACCATGAGTTCATGAGGCTGAAAAATGTCGGAATTCTTCGTCGTACTGCCGGACAATCATGTTTTGGAAATTTTCTTCAGTGTTTTTGCAAATTTCTTGTCATTTTGGGTTTCTTCTTCTCAGATCAACAAGTTTCATCTTAAGGAAATGCACTGTAAAAGTTTATTTTCTTAGTCAGATGAACCTTGCCCTTGGAAAACATTTCGACATTTTTCTGCTTCAAGGACATTTTTATTTTTATAATAGTTTTTTCGGGCTAGTGAATGAATAGAGTAGGCTGAGAGCAATTATGTTGTCTATGGTCGCATCTTTTTTTAAATGGCCTTGAGTTTCCTCTACCTTGTCTACTGCTCTGCTCCGCACGGTAGGTACTGCTTGTATGCTGCTTGTATATCTGTGGTTAAGTACTGTATAATTCAGTTACATACAAAAAGCCCGAAGATATCGATCTAGAGAGTGGTATATTTATGGTGTAACATGTACATGGATAAAATAGCTAAATATAATTTACTCATAAGGTAATTAGAAAATAATATGGTAAAGTAAATCAAAGTATGAAAACAAGACCTTTTTTTAAAGCTAATAAATAATACAAGTTAATAATTAGCAAATAGGTCTGAAATTAGTTGCATTTTGAAACTCACAAAGTTATTAACACCAAATATATCAATAAGTTTACAGTATTTGTTTGCAAGGTGATGAATTCTTGGAATTGGTGAATACATAGAGTAGTTAGTATTGAGGTTATTGTTACATTTAAAAGTGTCTTTGCTTCGAGTTTGTCTGGCAGGTACATTCATATAAATTAATTCCAATAATTGTGGGCTGTCAATGAGAGATTTGATAATTTTGAATTTTGTTTTATTTGTTTTTTGAATTTTTGACTTATAATTTATAAATTCGATGGAAATATTCATTTTAAAATTGATGTACCGAAGAAATTTATTTTGTACCTTTTCTGAGGCTTGAGAATGGATTTTGTAGAACGGTGAACATACTGTTGAATTTTATTCTAATTTACTTCGTACTAATGAGCAATATAGATGTTTTAAAGTTAACACATTTTTTAACTTTGCCCCCATTCTCAAAATAAAACCGAGCATTCTCATTGCATCGCTAGTAGTTTCATCGATGTGTAAGTTAAACTGTAGACTTTCGTGGAATAAGACACCGAGATCTAGAATCTGTGAAACTCAAAGAAGATTAGCGCCATTAATGAAATAAGAAAAATGAGTATTTTTACCTTTGTAAAAACTAATAATCTGGCATTTACTAATATTTAGTTGCAAATCATTTTCTGAACACCAAGCAAATAGTTTATTCAGATTTGACTGCAAAATAGCGCGATCATTATCATCTTTAATTATTCTGTAGATCTTCAAATCATCGGCAAATAACAAAACTTTGAAAAAAAAAATTATATACCTAGTGAAAAGTGAAAGAGATCGTTCTTTCTGACTCCAACTGGACTTCGACCTACGTCGCAAGCTTGCGAGCGCCCCGAAGCGTTTTTTTTCCGAAAAGTGCCTATATGAGCCAACCTTGTTAAATATATTTTCTACGAACTTTCTTATTTGTTGTAATATGATTAATGTTTTAATAAATAAAAAAATAATAAATATGTCCTAGGAACAAATTAGATTCTGTGTGTGCAGTTATAATTACAAACAACAAAAATACTAGGCCGTTTTTCAGGATGTCATAAAAGGTCGACAGTCATTGGACAGGTTAGTTGGTGAAATATAACACAATTTTGTTAAATTCTTTACAAATACAATATTGGATTGAATCACCTATACAATATATTTTTTACGTAAAACTATTTTTTCATATTCATATTACGTACGCACATGCGCAAACAAACAAATGTTTTTCAGCATAACTTGCAAAAGTGTTTTTTTTTTCTAAAATAATTCAATTAGCACCATCTAAGAACGAGCACTTTATGATTTTTTTTTCTTTTACGATTTTATGTCCGGGTTAAATCTTCCCCGTAAATACAAAACAATACAAGAACAACACGTCAACTCACCAGAGATCAAATGGGAAAATAATTCACCGACTCCAGATATTTTCTTATCAGAGGGTTCGGCTCGGTAGAACTTCTAACAGGGCCTATAAATCCTACTGATCCCTCAACATAAATATTTAAAAAATCTTTCGTTATCCTACATGTATGAAAATGACCGACTTTTGCATCTTTATATATACATTTTTTGATAGATCTAATACGCCTAAATTTTTAATGAGAGAGCTAGGTATAATGCCAGTAGCCGAAATAACGAATGGTAATATTTTTAGAGTCTTAGAATGCCAAATTCTTTTAATCTCATTTAGTTTATCATTAAAATGTATGAAAGAATAAGTTATTTATGTTTATCATAATGTATGAAAGAATACTAAGCAGCACAACCCGTTAGGAGGCATTATGCCATCAGAATGTATGAGAAATGTCAGAAGTTGGAGGTATTATTAATATTATAGGGTATTTTAAATCGTTATAGTTATTTAGATCCAATGAGAAAATTAAAACATCGAACATTGAGCGTCGTCCATAACAAATCAGGCTGGAAAAGTATGTAATGTACTTACATACATTACGTATGCAATTTAAAAATATGAAGTTTGTCCGGTCAGTGGCTGAGTTGGCTGGCTAAGTCCTCAATCACAACACAAGCAAGATTTTGTCAGGATATTTGTAACCTGGGAATCTTTGTCTTTCTTTAAAAAAAATAAAAAAGTACAACATTTTCTAATTTCACGTGCTAGCAAATGGTTTTTGTAAATAGGCTATACTTTGTGAGATGTTTTGTTGGAAACCTAATTACACATCTTCGTATGCTAGTAAGTGTTTTTTGTAACTAAGTTACGTTTTGTAATGCTACGTATAGATACGCGAGCCGAACTGCCGTGCTGAACCTCAACTTCCGTGAAATTAAAGAAGCAACCGCAAATGGCGCGACAAGCCGCTTGTGATTGCTTCGTTCATTTTTCGTAATTCGTGGTTCAGTTCGCGGTTCGGTTCGCAAATGTACATAAGATGATTTTGGAAACCTAATTTCACGTCTTCGTATGCTAGCAAATGGTTTTTGTAACTACGTTATGATTTATAAGATTTTTTATTGGAAGCCCGTTGTTACGGAAAACGAGTGACACCACCGGTTATCAGTGACAGCTGGTCAGCTGTTCAGGCGGCTGTCGGCAATCAACCTATATGCATGTGGGTATAAGTGTATATGTATCTACCTATATAATCTATGTAGTGGGGTACGTTGGCCTCAGAAAAGGCTCATACGTCCGAGAAAACAGACTACTCAACTCCTTCAGTCTGCAGTTGGTATTTCTCTCTGGTGTGGTATTCGATAAAGGGGACGATGCACACTCCTTTATTAGTATTGGCATTAGCCTTCTTTGGGCAGTGGTAAGTTTTAAAAAATTAACTATGCATTGATAAAGGATGCCTCCTTGAATATTGATCAAACAACTTAGGACAGTTTATGTTTTTATTGCCGAGTCCTCATTCTATAATTCTAAAGTCCGCGTCTACAAACTCGCCTTAGAGCCGTGTTTTTGTTTTTATGTGATATCTTCATTACATTTTGTATGTAGATTGCATAGATTCATTTTGAAATAGGAATACGAACGCTTGAATATTTAACGCAGGTACCATCTACAAGACTTTTGAAAGCATGTCTGTTTTTGGGAAGCACAGGTCCGGATTTACTTAATACTTAAGATTGTTTTGACGTGAGAGCAATTGAATTTAATCGGTTTTAGCAAAAGTTTTTCATATTTTTATCGAGACCAATGTGAGGTATTCCGCTTTCGCGACTACAAGTTTTTTTTAATTTAGTTTTTTGGCGATACGACTTTTTATGTTGTGTTTACACTTTACTTAAGTACTAAAATTTTGTTGTATTGAATTTTAATTTGTGTAGGTCCCCTGGAGATGTTACGTGTTAACGAAACTAATACGGAATTAATTTTATATCATTGAAGAAAAATATAATACTAATAAATCTAAAAGAAACATGAAACAGAACAAGACACATACAAATATAGAGGTAACGGACTCATGTCCCGAAAAGACAGAGAACCTGGGTTCGATTCTCATTTGAGATCGTTACCTTTTTATTTGTCTGTGTCTTGTTGTGTTTCATGTTTCGTTTATATCTATTAGTATCATCTTCTTCTTAAGAGGAAGCTACAAGCCAAAAATGTGTATATTCTTGGTATACCTTATATTTTAGGTAATAGGCATTAAAATCGCTTAACAAACGAAGTCTATTAACGTTCGATTTCAAGCACAAAACTGGTTTTTATTTATTTTGTAAATAATCTTATAAGAAAGCAATAAAGTTAATCGTGAAATTGTCACAGATAATCTTAACTATAATACTTTATTTTTTTTAAGTTGTTTCCTTTACGCGTTCATACATTTCTATTGAAAAAATGTTTTTTTTTGTAGTTTACATTTTTATTTTTTGTGGAGTTATTTTTATTTATTTGTATTCTACTCAAGCGAAGCGATAGGACAACCTTCAATTTATCTAAAGCAATTTTTTTGGTATTCATAATGTACACCAATTCGTTACAAAGATTAATCAAAATAGTAATTTAGCATTAAGCTTCCACTTAAACTCTCATTTGCGAGTTTTGTCACGTGCTTGGTCATTATCCAATCGATGATTTGTGGTACCTCCTATGCCTTGGATAAATTGCCTACGGATCACCGTTTCTTGATCGGTACGATATTCGTATAATAAGCCCCGTCTCTATTAATGAATTAAAAAGTATGTTACAATATGAAGTTAATACACAAATATATTCTTTATTCTATGAGTTAACAGTACGCATGTAAAGTTCTAGTGTATTATTTCCTCAAAACAAAATGTCAAATCATTAAACATACATGCGAAATGTGCCAACTACCAATTTTTTTTTTTTTACAAAATATAACATATTAAAGCATATTTTAAACACTATCCTACAAAAGCTGACGCTTGTGGTTAGGGGTGAACAACTTATTAATAACTTACAAAACATAAGAATTTAACATATTAGAGATTTAGACATAATATTTTTTTTAAAGATTATAAAGGTACTCGTAATTAAAACAAGAAATGCATATGGGATGTAGGTACATAAAACATTAGGAATAACAAAACAGTCAAATATAGCTAATAGGAAGTTTAAATTATATGATGGTACTACAAAAAAATGTTTAATTTTTTTTAATATTTGTCGTATTTTTTTTCTGTTCGCATATCAGCGGGTAATTGATTAAATAATTTGATTCCTTTATATACGAGTACATAGTGATTCTGTGCTGTTGTGGTTCGTACGGGTGTTAGGTACCTACAGTTAGTCCATCAACAGAAGTATTCCTTATGCAAATGTGTAGCTGAAGTAGTGCAATTTTGTCGTAAATTTTTGTAAGTGGGGGAACAGCGAATTCTTGGAATACATTTATTTTGGAACGCGAGAATGAATTGAATTGAACGCGTCCATTTTTTCATCCCGATTAAACAAACTGGATGAAAAAATATCGTGTAAAACGAGTATTAGAAATCCTTCCGTAAACGAAAAAATTAAAACCGCAGCTTATTAGGGTACATATACATTTGCGAACCGAAACGCGAACCGTACTACGAATTACGGGAAAGGAACGAATCAACTGCAAGCGGCGTTTCGCGCCATTTACGGTTGCTTCGTTTCTTTCTCATAAGTTGAGGTGTTCGGCAGTTCGGCTCGCGGATGTATACGAAGCATTACGCATGGACCTAAGACGCTCTGGACAGAGCATGAGTGCGATTTTGTATGAATGGCATTGAAGCCAAATCTAGGGTGAGGGGAGGTTGCCTGGCAGCCATCTTGTATGACTATTTTGAACTGATTTGTATACAAAGTGGTGCATAATAAACTATTTTATGTTTGTGTTGTTAATGAGTTATAACGGCTTATACTCTTTGAGGGTATTTTATGAGACAAGGAAAAAATTAAGTACCTAGGTCTTGGGATTTTAAAATAATTGTTCTCGAATTATTTGTCCGGGGTTTATAGGTCTATGTCATTTCGCGGAAATCTAAGCGATGTCTGAAACCCAAAAACATTATATATATTATCTTCGTGCATTATTACTAGAGCTAATATAATATATAATAGTGTGCCTTATGAAAAAATGTAGTATTAATGCTATCGCTAAAATCACTTAAAAATGAATCACACAACAAAGGAATTAAAAAAACACATTACCGATACTTATTTTAATTTTTAATTAAAATTATACAACGTCAATGAAAAATCCATTATCTAGATAACGATAACTCAACCCTTTTGTTGGTGTGGGACATATCTACGTAATCTCGGATTTATCTACGTACCTGATTAGTGATTAAGATTACTGATTGTTGATTTAATTGTTTCCGTGATCTTTTGCATAAGAATTGATGATTCTATTTTTTTCCTTTTAAGTTGGGCCGAATACAAATATACAGACTTCTCGGAAGACTTTATATTTGGAGTGGCTACGGCAGCTCACCAAATCGAGGGCGCTTGGAATGTATCAGGTTAGAAAAAACAATATTTTTATTAGAAAGTATTCAAACATTGCTGCTGAAAGTTGACAATGTCTTGAGCCACCGCCATTTTTAAAAATAAAGATGGCGGCGCCTAAGCTCCTTATTCGCACAGTGCAAAACAACAGCGACGCCCCAGACTGCATAATTCATTTTCTAAATCTGTAAAGACCTACTAATTTTCTACGCAAGAACTTCGAAAATACTACGATGGGTGTAGTCGAAATATACCAGTTTTTAGATTCACAGATTCAAAAATGTATAAGTCAGTACCATTTTCTCTATTTATGTTCTGAAAATCAGACAGTTGTATGAAAAATTTCTACAAATATTATTGTATTAGCCACAGTACTGAAATTCCAACAATTCTAATTCCGTGAACATTTTTAACTGGTTTGTTAACACTTACGCACTAAAGGTCCCATTGCTATTTTTAAATTTGCATTGCATTAAAATTTGAATACCATAAATTTATAAATTTTAATGAATTACTGGGTAGGTAATACACATTAACGTTTTCAAATTGTCGAGTTATTCGAATGAATTTGTAGAAGGTAGAAATACTTCGTCCTTAAAAAAATATTTCCGAAACATTTAACGAGAATTTTTTTCGGACACCGAATCGGACCCAAATTGCGCCCATACTACCCATTAATAGGGCCCTGATTATAATAATCTGTGTCAAGGTAGCGTAATAATAGCGCTTATTATTTGCTTTACATTTTGAATTTTGGATTTTTATATATCATGCCAGTAAATTGCGAAAAGCTTAGAGCTAAAATGCCTTTTAAAAAGGCTTTATATGTCCATGACCATTTTAATAGGCACAGATTACGGAAATTACACTTCGTTTCAACTTAATTATTACAAGAAACAACTATTACTTGCATAAAATAGGTTATTAGGATCTTAGATTGGGTTAATTGAGATATTTGTACGTGTTTAGGTTGAAACGAAACATTCTCAAACGGCAAATCCATAAATAAACCACTGACGCCAAATCCATACACCAAAATGGTGGCAAAGGAATCGTTTTTTATATGGGAATTTTGAACTTTGAATAAAAATGCAATTTTACTTCATCTTTACATCTCCCGACGTAAAAAGTCGTTTCTTGTAGTAATTAAGTCGAAACGAAGTGTAATTTCTATAATTTGTGCGTATTCAATGTGCGGCGGTTGGCTAAATATTTATCGTGTTTTTTCTCACCCATTCGGGGGGAGAAACAAGGAAAGTGCCTGTATTTGGATCTCAATTTAATTTTATTTTTCATACAGGAAAATCTGAAAATGTGTGGGACAGGCTATCCCACTCCAGACCGGAACTTATCGCAGACGGAACTAACGGCGACA
Source organism: Hesperophylax magnus (assembly GCA_026573805.1). Classification (NCBI taxonomy): domain Eukaryota; kingdom Metazoa; phylum Arthropoda; class Insecta; order Trichoptera; family Limnephilidae; genus Hesperophylax; species Hesperophylax magnus. The sequence continues at coordinate 648,306 of JAIUSX010000165.1, read as the reverse complement.
TCGCAGTAGATTCGTATAACCGATACAAAGAGGATGTGGAAGAGCTCTCAAACCTCGGGGTGCAAGTTTACCGACTATCTCTGTCCTGGGCCAGAATCTTACCCACTGGAAGGATTGACTTCATCAACACCGAGGGAATCGAGTACTACAACAGTTTGATCAACTTGCTGCTGGAAAAGAACATCCAACCGATGGTAAGACGAAAAAAGTTTTTACAAACCTCGTGATTCAATTAATTCACCTATTAATGAATTCTAAACCATCAGCAATATATTATTTCATTTTCATGTGGTCTAGGGTTGCCGTAATTGGCTGGTGTCTCGTCGGGACATAGAGCTCGATATGGCAACCAATTTTAATCATAAAATTATGAATAACCAAATGTCTTATTACTTTAAGAATGAAATAGTTTTTAGTAAAAATACACATAATTATGAAACCAGAAATGTAAATAAAAGTATAAATATGAGAAAACCAGAGTCACGGAACTGCACTAAAAATGTAGAAGTCTGAATAATGAATGCATTTAAAAAAGTTGATGCTTACTGTAAAAATATAATTTTATTAACAATGAAATATAACCATGTACATGTTAGTTTATATGTATACGTGAAATGTAAATAAACTCCAGCCACAACCCTTCGATTTGGATTCTCTAATCAGTCTAGTCTGTATCGCATCACTCTATACATTTAAGTAGGCAGGTACTCGGCTCCACAAGGGTTTTTTAACCTGATGCATTCACTAGTTGAAATAACTAATTTATCTATTTCTTAGGTGACATTATTCCATTGGGATATGCCGCAAACATTGATGGATCTCGGTGGCTGGGCAAACCCTAACATGGTTGACTACTTCTCAGACTATTCGGATTTGTGCTTCAGAAGTTTCGGTGATAGAGTTAAACTATGGATCACTTTCAATGAACCCTATGAGATTTGCGAAGATGGATACGGAGATCAGAAGAAGGCCCCAGCTATATCCAGTCACGGAATAGGAAACTACCTCTGCGGTGATACATTGCTGAAAGCCCACGCCGAGACTTACCACCTTTACGATAAGACTTTCCGTCCAAAACAAGAAGGAAGAATAATGATCAGCATCAACTCCATCTGGTATGCTCCTAAGGATCCTGAAAACCAAGACGATGTTGATTTGGCAGTAGTCGCTAATCAGTTCAAGGTACATCCTTATATTGTTATCAATAATAGCCTAATTCATTGGAAAACTTGTAACCTCCAAAACTAGATAACAGGTAGAATGTGCTACCCAATGTAATAGAATTCATTAGAAGGCTTGTAACCTCCAACACTAAACAACAGGTAGAATGTGCTACCCAATGTAATAGAATTCATTACAAGGCTTGTAACCTCCATTACTAAACAACAGGTAGAATGTGCTACCCAATGTAATAGAATTCATTAGAAGGCTTGTAACCTCCAATACTAACCAACAGGTAGAATGTGCTACCCATTGTAATAGAATTCATTACAAGGCTTGTAACCTCCATTACTAAACAACAGGTAGAATGTGCTACCCAATGTAATAGAATTCATTAGAAGGCTTGTAACCTCCAATACTAAACAACAGGTAGAATGTGCTACCCAATGTAATAGAATTCATTACAAGGCTTGTAACCTCCATTACTAAACAACAGGTAGAATGTGCTACCCAATGTAATAGAATTCATTAGAAGGCTTGTAACCTCCAATACTAAACAACAGGTAGAACGTGCTACCCATTGTAATAGACTAAAGAGATTTTACATCTCGCCTAAATAAATAATTATAGGCGTCTAATGACTCTGAATGATGTACTCGTAACTTGAAAAAAACTCTTATTGCAGTTTGGATGGTTTGGACATCCCATTTATTCAAAGGACGGGGGGTACCCAAAAGAGATGATAGATAAAGTGAAAGCCAATAGCGTTTTGGAAGGTTTGCGTCGATCTCGTCTTCCCGATATGTCCGCAGACACAATTGCTCGCATCAAAGGAACAGCGGACATCTTGGGAATTAATCACTACACCACACATCTCATCACCGCTGGGGTGGACGAAACTGCACAAGAACCATCATGGCTTAAAGACATTGGAGCCACTGTTACTCTTGATATTGGCGAATCTTCTGCTTCGGAATGGCTGAGGGTAGGTGTTTTGGAGATTTAACCATAAGGTTAAAAGCAACGTACATTATAATCTATGCGTTCATAGGTGACATAAATATATTTTTTTAAACACACACTTTTTGCCGGTTGTGCTTTAAAATATTCAGACAAATTATTTGTTTGCGCTCATACATACGCTATATGAATCAGAATAAATACTTTTGTCCGTACAGAAATTCAATTCTTTCAATCCAATATTGTATTTGTATGCCTCTCTTGAAAGAATTGAGTTTTTATACGGACAAAACTATTTATTCATATTCATATTGCTTATGTACGGGCGCAAACAAATAACTCAAAAAGGGTATTGAAATAAAATAATTAAATTAACGCCACCTATGAACGCGTAGATTATAACGTATGTTTCGTTTAGTCATAATCACAGTCAATAGTAATATACTCGTACATGAATGTTTAAAGATGTATCATAACATGAGAAGCAATGTCCGTGCCATTGAAAAGGAAAATTAGCTTCAGTAAAAACGATAAGCGAACATTCTGTCTTAATAATTATACTACAGTCACCAACAATCTACAAGTTTCAGTAATTTGTTTTGTGTTACTGTTTTGAAGATAATGCAAGTTAAAAGGTAAATATTAAACTTTGAACTTTTTTCAGGTATATCCCAAGGGCTTCGGTGATATGCTGCGATGGGCCGATAAGGAATATGATCACCCAGAGATAATGATCACAGAGAACGGTGTGTCGGATAAGGGAGGCTTAGTTGATGATGCCAGAATTAAATATTTCCAAGTAAGTCACGTAAAACAAAATATTAGTAGTTATTTACCCTATTTTAAAGTTAGGTTAAAGGTTAAGGTTTGCACAAAGAATCTAAGTTCTTTGTGCAAACCTTTTCACTTAACACAACTAGCTCAGGGTTTTCCATTTATCATTCATTTATTTACAGGATTATTTGGCTGAATTACTGATAGCAGTGTACGATGATAACGTGAACATCACAGGATATGTGGCGTGGACTCTCATGGATAACTTTGAATGGAGAGCCGGATTTTCGTAAGTATTTAAAAATACGTCGGGTCTTCAGCGACCAAATGTTTTCAATACATCAGGATGAAAACAAAAACAATTGGTCAGTGCCACAAGGTTTTTTGTTTTCCCTCGACCAAGGAAAACAAAAACATTGTCCCAATGTTTCATATTAGCACTAGTGATAACTACCCAGCTTCGCCCCAGTTTCAATGCTCATTTTTCTTATTAATCGATAAATATAGAAGAAACCGTGGTATTATGGCTTATCTTTTGGTTAAATGCTCATTATGGAAATAATGTTTCGGACTAAAAATATTTAAATATTAGAATTCCTAGCAGATATAGCAACGAAAATAACATCAGAGCTCACTGTTTGAGAGTTTTTAGAGTAATATCCAAACAGATGTTAGATAGTTTGAGGTAATTATTATGTTTTCTCTTTTTTATAGTGAACGCTTTGGACTGTATGCTGTAGACATTACAGATCCCACACTACCCAGAACAGCAAAGAAATCTGCGCAATTCTTTAAAAACATGATAAAAGAACGCTCCATATTATCTGGTGCAGAATCAATAAACTTCCATGTGAGTACTATTATTGTCTCCGTAATGTTTGCAATGTTCTGGAGATAATAAGTTGTATTGAAAATTGATAGATAAACACTGTTAGGAATACTATTAGAAAACCTACAATAACCTACTAACAATAAATTTATACCATAATTAAAACTAATTTTTTCCCAACCTTTAATAATAAAAAATAAGTACAATGAAGTTTGGTCTATCATTTTCAGAAAGCTGAGGCTAAGCACTTTGATCTGCGAAACTTTGAATTATTAGTGACTGCAGTTACTTGGGTAAATGCAATATACGTTATAATCTACGGGTTAGATTGCGTTAATTTAATTATTTTATGAAAATACACTTTTGGCAAGATATGCTTTGAAATACTAAGATGAATTATGTGTTTGCTCCTGTACAAACTCAATATGAATATGAATAAATAGTTTTGTCCATATAAAAGCCCAATTCTTTTAAGAAAGCCATACAAATACAATATTGGATTCAATCACTAATACAGAATTGTATTGGTATGCCTTTCTTGAAAGAATTGAGTATTTTTGCAGACAAAACTATTTATTCATATTACGTATTTAAGGGCGCAAACAAACAATTCTTCATAACATTTTAAAGCGTGACTTGCATATTTTTTATAAAATAATTAAATTAGTTCCATCTGTGAATGTGTAGTTTATGAATAATTTTAAGTTTACCCTTAAAAATTCAATCAACTTTTTCACAATATTACAGTAATACATTCTTATGTGCAAGTTCACACGCTGCGGTCTTGTAATTGACTTACATAACTGCCATAAACAAATTATTCCATGAACAATGTTACATGCACATGACATGCTAATTTTTTATTGAATAATTTTTGGACAATATACTATAATAATAAATGTAAAGATAGAAGATTTACTTAGTTGTGCGAATAATACCTGAGATTTGAATTGATTCAGGGAAGAAGCTGTTTTTAAAGATAACCAGCATCCATGAGAAAGATAGATAACTCTTCATTGTATCTGTTCATATTTTGTAACGCAAGTACTTATTCATATGTGTATTTAATTTGTCAACATTTTATTTTATAAAAAACTATTATTGAAATATTGTCTTTTATGTACTAACCTACCGTAAAAATTATTATAATATGTAATTTATTTGAAATTATTACAGGTCTTCCAAAATTAAGGGGCAGAAAACATACAAATTTACAAAAGCAATAAAAAATTATAGTATAGACTTTCTTATTTCATTCCTCAAAATAATATACTTTATAATTGAAACATTATTTTCAATATAACACTTTATAATATGAAACATTATTTTCAATATAACACTTTATAATATGAAATATTATTTTCAATATAACACTTTATAATATAAAACATTATTTTCAATATAACTCTTTATAATATGAAACATTATGTTCAATAAATTTTATTACCCATGTTACCTGTACACTGTACACGGTGTCAGCATTATATTGTATGGCTTGTTCTAATACGTTTATAATATGAAACATTATTTTCAATATAACACTTTAAACTTGGAAATTAACCCACTTCCCGACATCCGATCGAGCTGAAACTCGGCAGATAGACTCATTGTCGATGACAATGCATTCATTGTGAGATGACATTACAGCAGTATACGAAATAAATGTCGAACCTACCAAATCGGCATTTGGCGAAGTTGGTAGAGTTGTCGACTCCAGTTCCTGGGTAGGAAGGTTCATTTTTAATATTTTTTTAAAAGACATTTAAAAATAGATCAAATAGTAAAAAAAATTAGAGCTTGAATTTTTTATGACATAAAATACCATAATCCATAAATACTAATTAATATAAATAATTCAAATCGGAATAGGGCTGAAGATTGGTATTCCACTAAAACTATTGCATGTACATGTTTTATTCCCTGCAATTTCTCTTCAATGGCTTTGGTCTACTACAGTGAATAATTATTTACTTATTTTTAAAACATTTGCAGGCTGCAAAAGCAGCTCACAAAAGTTGCATCTTGTTTTATATTTCTTGGATTTTTTCCAAACCAGTCCTACAAACTTTATTTAAATTTATTATTGTTTTTTACATCTTTACCTAAATTGTATTTAATTATTCACAAAAAATAACACTTAACAATATATTCCTACTAACTAAAAGAAAAGCAGCCTATTCAGTTTGTGGAATGATTTCAAAGACACCACTGAGCTCATTATTATTAGTATGTATATAATACTATGGTAATGTATGTATTATAATTCATAATCTTTCTATATTATATATTATAATTCATAATTTTATAGACTTAAGGAAATTCTAAACACTGAAAAATTGAAAATGATCCACTTTTCCCTGGTGCAATCTGCAATTACTTATGGCATAATAGGATGGGGTGGTACACCTGATGCCTTTACAAGTAATTCAAAAACACATAATTAAAGTCATATATGTATAACAAATAAAAATAAAAACTTTTCGACCGACTTATTATACAAAGAATCATACAAAGAATATTACAATGAAATATTTATTTAAAAACAAAAATAAATGAAAACAGAATGAGCAAAAGAACAAATAATATATTTTACACCCCCCAAACCAATAGTAAATTAATGCAGACACAGCAATTTCATTGGTCCTCGTACATTTAACCTTCTACCACTACAAACTCAAGTGATAAATAAAATGATAAAATATGTTAAAGAGGTAAAATTATGACTGAATGACGCAGATATTGAAACCGTTTTTCTATAAATTTATCTATCCTTTCTACAACTCATTTGCTGTAACTTTCTAAACTGTAGTACATCATGTTTTCTCTTTACTTTTTATAATAACTAAAAACAAACAAATACATCTTTTCTACTTTTGTATTTTATACTTAAGTTACTTGGAAATATAGTAATCGTTTTTACATTACCCACACTCAGGCAGTGCCTTAGTGGGTTTTCATTTCTTGTTTATACTATTTGTTATTATATATTATGTTATTATATACTATTTGTTATTATGTATTATGTGTCAAGAATTGAGAATAAATAAAGTTAAAAAAAAAAAATTCTATTGTACATAATTTAATATTTAAAATTTATTAAATAACTAGCTGTACCCCGCCACGCGCTGCTGTGGCTCAGTCTATCTGTGCAGATAGAGAAACAATAGCTTGTGTTGCTTTTACATCCAACATATGGCGCTTTTTTTCAAAAAAGCATATTTGTCCAACAGATGGCGCTGTTTTTCAAAAAGCATGTTTTTACCTGCCACAAGCATATATATGTATATATATAGGTATATAATAACACATGTGTATTCGAATGCAAAGTTTTGTCAAAATTGTATTGTATCGTTGTATATTCTATTTCATTTCTATTTTCTTATGTTTTCCCTGTTTGTCTCTGCTTTATATACCATCCTTTACTCTTGCATGTACATTGTCCCAAATCTCGTGTCGCTTTGTAACATAATGGACGTAAGTCCGTTAATAAATAAATAAATAAATAAAATTTCAAACAATCTGTGAAGAACTTTCAGAGATTTAAAATTTCGAATAAACAAACATTTATATATTTATTTATATAGATATGAATCTAAACAATTTGGGTTAAAATTGTGTCAATTCCACCTAAAAAAATATTAGTAAAAATTTAGAGATGACCAAAAATTACATTTTGATAATGCCTTCAGAAAGCAACAGCTATCTATAATAATTACCCTGCAGAACTTGCAACTAACTTTTTTTTAATAAAATTGAATAACAATATTATTAAATATATGAAAGAAAAACTTTAAATTAAAATGGATTTCTACAAATTTAACTTAATAACAGTCGATAAAAAGTTCAATCTTCCTCCTATTAGAATATATCCAATTGCCTAATAGGACGTCTTTACCCCAGCTGATCTCAGTTAATTAGGTCCGTCTTCTCTGCCTACCCTTGCGGTGAAACGGTGTGATGGTATGTTGGTTAGTTAGTTAGTTAGACCTTAGGTAATTCATTTATCAGATTACAAAATTAGCAAACATGAATATACTAACCTTTTATTTTAAAAAGACAGAAATACAGGTCCCTTAAAATATTTTAATATTATGGTATGATGCAATATTATTATCTTCCAATATTTCAACAGGGCGAGCTCTAAAGAAACCTAGCAGAACAGTACCTAGAAAAAAGAGATGAACATAGAAGATCAACAATCAGCAAGAACAGACAGCACATGAATGGCAGACCACAATGGAGAGTCAAGCCTTTCATAAAGTTCTACCACCTGTTGCAGTGGCATCACAACAACGGAACACTAATATGAAGAAAAAAAACATTTATTTAACTTCAAATATTTTTTATTTATTATTCATTAACGCCCTATCGGGCTTTTACAGAGTAAATTGACAGTTTATGTATGTAAGTGTAACATAATACATGGATAATAGTATAACTAAATACAAAAAAGATAAAAATCAAACGCTAATACTACGATTAACATAAAATCCAAATAAAATAATATTGTAAATAAAGAAAAGTTTCAAGTATAAAGTAAGTATGTACATTGTACATTCATATATGCATTTAATTATTCATGTTTGTTGCAAAACCAGTAAGACTGAAAACAGTTAAATAATTTAATCGTCATGTAAATGGAAAATAAATATATATATTATACTGATATGTATTATAAACCAAATGTTTACAAAAATAAGAAAAATAATGTATTGTATCTATAGAAAAAAAAACTAATAAAATTTGATAAGGGCAAAAGTTTTGTTTTGAAAGTACTTTCTTTGGAAATGAATTACATGTTCTCGAATGTTGTGGAATGTTCTGGAACACTGTGGACCAAGGCTGCCCAACCTTTTTAGCAGTTGGGCGAAATTGACGATTTTGAATCACTGGCGGGCCACTGAATACCTGACGGTTCCTATTTCCATGGGGGGGGGGGTTGTTAGAGAATTTCTATAAAACATAATTCCCCACAAAAAAAATCTAAATAAGTGCTCCCCACAAAATATTTGAAATCCATGAGGGGGGGGGTTGTTACGGAACTTCGCTGAGAAAAAATTCCGCACAAACCCGAACATCATATGTGATACCCCACAGCAATTTTTCGAATTCCATGGGGGGGGGGGGGGGGTGGCTACAGGATTCCATTTCGACGCAAAGACTATTGTGTCGAAAACCGGTGTATTTTTGTTTCAAAAGTAAGTTCAACAGGTTAGATTTTTTCGTCGCTGATTCTCGTTCTGAGTAGCCTAAATAGCGATAAATCGCCGTCGTTGGCAACACTGGTGACCGCGCGCAAGCTGCATTGTTTGTTTTACCGCGGACCCGCGACACTTTTTCAAATTGGCGGATTGGCGTGTTTTTTGAAAATGTTTCACGCGGGCCACTTATAATTCGTTCACGGGCCACATTGTGGCCCGCGGGCCTGGGGTTGGGCAGCCTTGCTGTGGACCATTCAAAAATTCAAATAAGGATATATACGTAAAATGAGAGGGGGATACAAAACTTAATGAACTTACATACTTATCACAAGATTACAATTTTCACACTTCTCGTTTATTGTCTGCTGATATTTATTATCAACTAAATTACAACAATTCAAATAATACACCTACACAATATACTTTAAAATATTTGTAGTAGATACCTACATTGCTTATGTTTACCGTTGCTTATAATACATATTATAGCCAAAGTATTCAAGTTAAGTGTTTCATTTTACACCTGGAAAATATGTGAACCCTGAAAAAAGCTATCGCCATAAAAAATACTAAAAAATCTCAAGAAATGTATCCACAATCGCCGTAATGCTAAAGAAAGAACGGGAGAGGAAGTGACTACATTAAATTAGGGTCATAGAATGCAATAAGAAAAATTTTATAGCTTTCAATATATTTATGTGCTAGCGCAGACCCATCAAAAATCACAGGATAGTGTGAATTCTCGAAAAATCAGTTTTAATCTTGAAAATGACAGTAAAAATAATTTTCTTTTAAAAATATGACATAAAATAGGTAGTCAGGTTCATGTGAACTCTTCACACAATCAGCTCCAATTTTTAAAATGATACTTATATTCAAAGCAAATTTCAGTTCATTGAACCAGAGTTACGCAGGACGAACGGTCAACCGAATTTAGTATTTTTGATGATGATGATATTATTTAAAACGGAATACACAATTATATCAGAATAAGGTGGGAAGTTTATGCCTGCGTTTGTGCGTAAAGAGTAACTACGAAAATATTGATTTAGATAGGTCAAATAGGGGATTTTGTAGAGGACACCGAGAAGAGACGGCAGAGATACTTCAAATTTGATATTGATAGAGATATTAGGATAGCTTATATTATTAATTTGCATTGGAGAGTTGTCTCGGCAGAATCTTGACTTTAATGTTACACTGGGATCTCAGCACTAGGTCCAGGTAAAACACCAACTCTTCTGGTTTCGTCACTGGCTCCAGTCGGTAATTCCTCAGTATGGCAGAAATTACCGACTTCGCTTCGTAGAGTGCAAACTTCTGTCCTAAATGTTAAACATGAATGAATAAATAAAATGATGACAGCAAGCTGCTGCTCAAATCCTGCTGTTTTGAAATTATTATCGATTATTAAGGAAGTTTAATGGATTAATACCAACCTATGCAGTTTCTTGGACCTGCACTGAAGGCAATATAAGCGAAAGGGTGTCGTTTCGCACAATTTTCTAAAGAGAACCTTTCCGGGATGAATTCATCTGGTGATGGATAAACACTTTCATCATGGTGCAGATCGTAAATGTGTATATTGCATCCAGTTCCAGCTGGTATCAGGTAGTCTCCTGGAAAACAACACATATCAAAAATCACGGGAATGCGACACATGTGGAATGAGCTTCGGGCATTTGTTTTTTCTCCTTCGTATAATCCGGACCTCTTCAAGACCTGCATTAATCAATCCCTTCCTAATTCTTGACTCTGTGTAACTGGATGGCGATATAGTTCCCCTGTATTAATACCATTATGAGGTGTTAAAAACAAAAATAAATTCGAAATAAATCATAACAGAATCAACATTAGAAATAATAATGTATTATCCCCAAATGAACACAATACAAATGCAAACACACTGCAGTTTCATTGGACCTCGTACTTTCAATCTTTTACCAAAAAATATTCAAGTGATTACTAAACTTCCTCAATATTTAAAAGAGTTCAAATTATGGCTTTTCAATACAGCAATTGAAACTTTTTTTATTTAATTTGTATCAATTTATGTTTCTCATAAACTATTTACCATATATACAATAGTGTATAGTGAAGTTAGAAGTGTTATAACTTCACTAATAACTTCATAACACTTATAACTTCACTAATAACTTCATGACACTTATAACTTCACTATACACTATTGTAAACATTTTTTATACAAACCGCTTAGACAAAATGTAATCATGTTTTTTTTTGTTTTATATGCCCACAGTTTGTTTCTTTCTAGGTACAATAATATAATGTATTAAAGTATATTACCCACGCACAGGCTGCGACTTAGTGGGTTCCCATTATTCTTATTGATTTTTATAATATTGTATATGTAATTAATGAAAAAAATTGGAAAAATAATGGTATTTAAAAAAAAAACAACAACAAAAAACCAAACAAAACAAAACCAAAATTTTTAAATAAATTAATTAAAAGTAGTGGGTGCATTTATTATATAAATGAAGTAAAATTCGGACACTGTCATTTTGTCACATGGATAATTCTTGGAAGTGCTTAATTAATTTTAACAGTTTTGCTGCCACACTATAAGGAACTCTAGTTCATTTTTTTTATCAATCTTACATTACCTTCTAACATAATTACCAGTATAATTTTTTTTAAACTAACTATAATAATTTTTAATAATAATAATAAGAATTTATTCCAGAATGTATGCAGGGATAGTGAAATGCAATACATTCCATATTTTGAAATAATATATAAAATAACTAGAGTAATAAAAATAATAATACATAGATAGGCACAAAAAATGCGGAATTTAAGTGACAATAGATAAATACAAAAATGTGTGTAAGCAGCCGTTTATGGAGGATATTTGGACATCTCCCGTCTCCAGAGGGCCATCAGAGGGGACTCCATCCAGGCAACCATGGCAGTGATGATTGTGTTATTTGATTGGCGTAGTCTGCGCCATAAGCTTCCCATGTGGTGGCAGAGAAGCGCTCTGAAAGAGTGCACTCGTCCCTCTCGGTAGGCAGAATAGTTGGTGATAAGCATTATTGTAAGTGACTTTTAGCTTATGCCATTGGGATGCAGTGCATTCATCTACCCACAGTTCTGACAGCGAAGTGCAGAATGCGTTGAATAGTATCTTTTTCACGTTTGTACTGCAAAAGTGAAAACGCCTTGACAGCAAACCTGCTCTAACAGATATCGCTCTTCTTTGCCTTTCCATATCCTCGATGTATTTCAGGTCGTCTGTGATAATATGTCCCAGGTATTTGACGCTACGACTAACATTCATTTTCCTTCCGTCTAACCATACTGAAGTTTGTTTTGCATTTGAAAACCATAACGATTGATTTAAACGTATTATTTACAAGGTTATGATTTTTTGCAAAATCTTCACATATTTGGAATAGTTTCATTTCATTATTTTCATTATTGACGGTGCTAGAAGAACCATATCATCTGCGTAATTAATATTATTTACATATACTCCTTGAACATGGCAACCTATTTTAGTGTTATTTAGTCTTTGAATTAGTTCATCAGTGTGAAGAGTGCTGGAGACATACTTCCTCCTTGCCTTACGCCACTTTTCAAATAAAATGGGTTGGAAAACTCGCCAGACCATTTCACCACATTTTCTTGCTGCGTGTGCCAAATTGAAAGAATCACTATTATATCTTCCGAATCTTCTCTTTTCCCAAGTTTATTGTGACAAACACGATTAAATCCTTTGCTTAGATCTAGAATTATTGTAAATATTATTTCAATATGGTTGGAAAATCAAGAAAAGCCTAGAATCCCCGCATTTTCCCCACAAAAGGTTCTCCCCGGAAAAACACCCAATTCTTGAAAATTCTTAGTTATTCCCAGCAATTTGGGGAATTCTCCACGAATTGGCAACCCTGATGTGAGCATTGCAGACTATAGATATATTACTCACACAGACTGGTTGTGATGAATCTGCATATTTATTCAAACAACCAAACGGTTTGTTTTAATAAGATGGTGTTTTATTAGTTTTTAAATGATGATTTATAAATTCTACATAAAATTAATGAAACTTATTCAGGATCAGCATTAATTGATCTATATCAGGGATGGCCAACAGGTCGACCGCGGTCTAACGGTTGACCGCGAGGCTGATTAAGGTAGCCCACGAGATTAAAATAAAGTGGATAGGAAAATATGACAAAATAACATTATTTTGAGATGTATTCGCGCGAAGGACTGAATAAGGTACCTGTTCACACGCTTCGGTCACTGAACAGTTGGAAAATTTGCACCTGGAGTTTGAAAGGAGGTTTGCGGATTTTGCCGCTCTCGAAGAAGTACTAAGTTTCATGGTATTCCCATTTAATGAAAATATTGATATTGACAGCTTAACCGTTAAAATCGGCAACTTAACCGATGCCCGTAGTTTTTTTTAAGAAGGTTTGCGGATTTTGCCGCTCTCGAAGAAGCACTAAGTTTCATGGTATTCCCATTTAATGAAAATATTGATATTGACAGCTTAACCGTTAAAATCGGTAACTTAACCGATGCCCGTAGTTTTTTTTAAGAAGGTTTGCGGATTTTGCCGCTCTCGAAGAAGAACTAAGTTTCATGGTATTCCCATTTAATGAAAATATTGATATTGACAGCTTAACCGTTAAAATCGGTAACTTAACCGATACTGAATCTGTTGTGGTCGAAGAAGAAATAATTAAAATGAGAAGCGACATATTTTTGAAAGTTGGCTCAAATACCAGATGGTAGTACAGATTTTTGGAAACTGATTTGCAAAGAAAAGTTTCCATGCCTAAGAAAGGTAGCTTTAAAGGTATTTGACGTTGTTTTTCGGTTCAACCTATCTTAGCGAATCAACATTTTCAACGATAAAAACCAAACATCGTTCCCGCATAACAGATGCCCACTTAACTTCGTGTTTGCGAATCGCAGTTACTTCGTACACTCCCCAATATTTTTATTTTTAATAGTAGCCTTGAAGAATTCAAGAGGCATGTCAATGCCAAAAATCACTTTTTATAACTTGTTATTTCTATTCTTTTTTCTTTCATTGTTTCGTATCATCTATATGTAGTTAATGTTACATGTGTATTGTAAATGGACACACAGTCTGTAATACACAAATATAAAAAATAAAAATAAATAAAAAATATGATAAGCTTGTGGAGAATATGCAGTGTCAAACATCCACCCTAAAACGTAAAACTGAATGAAAAAAATTTATATTTTACATTGCATTAATAAATTCTAACAAATTTATCACAAAATAGTTTTATTTTGTCACTTTTAAACTCTAAGTTGCAGTCGACCGCAAGAAATAATTTTTAGCGCAAGTAGACCGAACAGGTCAAAAGTTTGGCCATCCCTGATCTATATGAAATATGAATATATATTTATTATAGCATCCTAATATTATCCTCGTTAGAATTATTTGCGATGCGACTTTGACCTTTATGCTTTGAAAAATATGTGAAGAACAAAACTAGGATCATTTATGCTGATAAAACCTTAGATTCCACCTTTGATTTTATGCATGGGGCCTAACTGATGGCTTGAAAAATAATTTTCTGTTTTCCGATATGGCTTTCAACAGGTTAATAAATATAAGCATAGTATATACGGAGAATTTAATAATATAACAATACATACCCAACTGTACATCCTCAGTTAGAAGCCTTGATATAAATGGTACACTTGGGTATAGGCGAAGACTTTCCTTTATACACATTTCTAAATAACGCATTGAATTCATATCTTCCATGGTTGCCGCACGCTTTGAATCCTTAAAGATTTCACACAATTCCTCTACGATACGTTCCTGAAACAAAAATATCAGAAACATAAATACTAATTATTTTTATGCTATCCCCGGTGTGCTGGCACCGACAGAACCGTTCCTATGCGGGCGCAATAAGAACAGTCCGCTCCGGAATTGCCAAGGCCCTGATAATACCTCATACAAAACAGTCCTAACTCATCACCCTTGACATTATTTTTCATAAAAACGGCACTATACAGACATACAAACCATCCAAATATTATTGATTACAGTTGAAATTACAATTAAATTATAATTAATAAATTACAATTACCTGTTGAAATTTTAGTCGCGCCAAGCACTGTTTGGCTCAGGGCCGGCCCTAGGAACTGACATACTTATTAAAGTATAAAATTATGTTACCTGAACGTCACTGTGATTAGCTATCAGCATAAGATTGTAAATTAGAGCCATTGCAGTGGTATCGTGACCCTGGAATGAAAAACACAATTGAATTCATTTAACACCTCAGGCTAATTTGCTCGCTTTTAGGAACAGCTATCATATTTAGGAACAGAAATTCTTGCACCTCTCCTTTACTGTCATGGTGAGAAAGATGGTCTAAATTCGGGCTGAATATCCCAGAGGTCTGAGGGATTAAATTCTTTCCTAATTTATGCTTAAGTACACAAATTAATTCTAAGCATCTCACCTCAAACATGAACGTATCAACTTCTTCTCTGATTCCCTGTTCATCAATCTTCCCTTGGGATTCAGCAGACAGCAATAAATCCAACATGGCCAGCCTTCTCTTGCCGCTCTTGACAGATTCACCTATTTCCCCGTCATCGGTGGTGGCACCTTCGGTAGACATGGTTTTACGCCTCTGTCTTATAACGTCCAAAGTAAATGCGTGTAAAACTTTAATTAAATGATCATGTCTTCTACCAACTGCAGTCAATTTGAACAGTGTATAAGGATAAAGCCAGATTCTTACACTCCTGTAGAAGAAATGTTTTCCTATTTCGTGTATGGCACTTAGATACTTGCGAAATGCAGAATTCCCCATCTGTATACCCATAGCAGTCTCTATAAAAAATATAGATTTTTTTTCAGCGAGCATTATTCAAATACATTGCACAAAACACAATATTATTTTGTAAATAGCAACTCACCACAGATAGAGTTCAAAGTAAATTCAGTCACATAAGCATTGATATCGATCTCTGGTTTTCCAATTTCTTTTTTCAAAGATTGTACCATTTTTTCGCTTTGAACACTGAAGGTGTTACAGAATTGGCGTAGAATGTCAATGTGAAATGCAGGAGTCAAAATTTTACGCCTTTTCTGCCATTTGTCACCTAAGAAAAAAGTTTTAATACTTATGTAACCTATATTAATACCTCTAAAACATTAAACACCATATTTTGCACTCGTGCAACAAATTGTCGGTGCTGATGAGTCGCAAATAAAAAAGGTATATAACTTTTTCATTTGGGTCAATTTGACCAAGAGTTCATATAAACGCACATTTGTTATGCAAACTCATTTGAAAAGCAATGTTAAGATCTCCTAATTGACATCCGTGGTCGAGGGGTGAGGTTCTTGACTAGTAATCCGAAGGTTGTGGGTTCAAATCCCGGAGTGCGCAAGAAAATTTTATTTGATTGCTTTGTGTCATTT
Source organism: Hesperophylax magnus (assembly GCA_026573805.1). Taxonomy (NCBI): domain Eukaryota; kingdom Metazoa; phylum Arthropoda; class Insecta; order Trichoptera; family Limnephilidae; genus Hesperophylax; species Hesperophylax magnus. The sequence goes on along the minus strand of JAIUSX010000165.1, from coordinate 631,922 downwards.
GACAAATTTGAAACGTTGCTTGAAATGGCTTTAGCCTTGTTTGGTGACCAAATATAATATGCCCCATATATAAACCCCAGGTACTTCCCCTCCTTCCTCCTACCCATATCCTTACCCTTCTCACTACCTTCAGCCTCACAACATACCTCAATTGGAGATGCCATAGTCCCACTGGCTCAGACGGTTGGGAGCAGTTGGGACTCTTGTGCATTATTCACTTAAAAAGTTTAAGTATGTACTATTATTTCTTTTACTGCTTGTAAAAATTTACGAAAATATTTTTTCCAGATTATTATGAGGGTTTTTTGTCACTTTACTTGAGAACACTGCGATATGATTTTCTTTAATCAAATTAGATTTTAGCATAAGTTCTCTTTTTAATGACATTCATTCACTAAAGCTCTATGCTTTAAAAAAATTAAAGCCTCAATAACTGCTTACTTTTATACCCATACAAATTAGGCAAAAAATTTACAAATTCGTAACAGATACAGTAACAACATAAACTCAACAATCTATCCATATTTAATCATTATTGTAATGTTTATGTCTAATAATATTTTACCTATATTTAATACCAACCTCTACTTGTTAAAAGACCTTCATTAAGCCAAGGCATAGTTAAATCATAAAGATGACTTTTCGTATTATGTATTCCATTAGATAATATTATCTGGAAAGAAAAATGGTACCTACAAAAGCTGTCTTAGCTTAGTTCACTTACAAAATAATCAGTTTAATAAGTGTGTGCGTATTCTTACCCTAATGTCATCTGGATCATAAATGTTTATAAAGGGTTTATTACCTAATTGAATTCTGTATCTCGATTTAAATCTTTTTGCCAAACTTCTGAATTTGTTAAAAACTGAAACTAAAAATATTGAAAATTATTAGTTAATAATTAAATGTTTTTGTTCTTGGTGTTTGTAAAGTGAACTAAAAAGTACATATCGTCGCATTAATTCGTAGACTGCGTAACTCCAAATTTTTCGAAAATACGTTTTTAATGCCATCTGGTGTTAAAATTAGTCCCACATCGACTAGTAAAAATCGCAAATTTAAAAAAAAATTAACCTTTTAGATAAACACAAATTAGGAAACTGCGTAACACCATGGTGTCATTTTTACTCGCGAATACTTCGAAACTCCTTAATTCAGTATTGGCCGGTGAGCCGTGCACGCTGGTTGTGTTTTTGACTGAGGAAATTTATTTACGGTGTAATAGTTTTACCATGAAATTAACTGAGATAAGTTGATTAATCAATTTTGAACATTTTATAACCTTAATTTTAATTGTGAAGTCACGAATAGTGTTTGTATCTGTAGTCTAAACTGACGTCTTCTGCACCGTGTGACGCTCTGCCGTAGCTCTCTTGTTTTATGTGCCTCTGCAGTTGCGTTCACCGCTTTTACAATGGTACCTGCTTATCACCACACGCCCTCCTGATGTCATCATCACTGCACGAATTGATTTAACCAACCCGGAGCCCTTCGCGTCCTAATAGGTCGTTGTTCTGTGATTATCTCTCCTTCAAGGTCACCATCTCTTTGCAAGTGGATCTCCTCCTGCTGCATATCCGAATCCGGTTCTTCACTGTCCTCTTCAAACGAACCCAAAATATTGTCGGTGGAACGTGCGGCAATTCCATCTCGTCTCTCCTCAGAAACAGTCCGTTCTCTGTCAGGCATCTTCCGCGGGTCGAGCACATGTCTTAGTATGCCATCTACTTCGATGTTGTTGACTGAAGTAAGTCCTGTCACCCTTCCATGCACGATGTGCATCTCCCATCTACTGGCTTAACCGCAACAAGATCGCCCACTTAGAACTCAGTCAATACTTCCTCTTCTATTTTCACTTGCGCAGAAGGGTGTCTCCACGAGTAAGTGTGAACTATACTAGATAGCGCAACACCTTGATCATCCTGACTTTTTGCAGTCAAAGATTGTACCAAAACACTGCCTGCAAGGGATCGCTTCCACTTCTGGCTGCAGTTCTCTTTATTGTTTGATGATGTCGTTCAACTATACCGTTTCCAGCTGGTCGGTATGCCGCGCGAAATCTTTGACGAACATTCCATCTCTTACACTTACATATCTGCAACACTGTAGGAACAAAATGCAGTACCATTGTCCATGAGAACTACTTTGGGCGGGCCTCTTTCCCGAAACACTTCTTCCAAATGTCTGACAATCAAAGCTGCATTATCTGACTCGATTTACCGCCACACGGCAAATCGACGTCCTTTCTTCTCACCTCGGGATCGACCAGCCGGGCAAGATGAAGCATTCGCTTTACTCCAAAGTGGTTCTGAGCACGAAGAGTTTCTACGCTTAAAGCACATGTTTGCTCACCAGTTCCACTTTCAAGTCTCTCCACCTATCTTCACATTCTGAGGAGTCTCTTTCACAACGTTTCCTGTCATGGTTACTCTTTGCCCGGGTCTTGCAAACCCTAGTAAGTACATCAGTTTTATTTCTACAGGACTCTACAAGGGTGATCGACAATGTCAGATCAAATTCTTCTACAATCTCCTTCATCAACCCCAAGCGTCACTTAACGAGCGTCTCTGACAGGACTTCTCCCGGTCAGTATAGATCTCACCCAGCACAAAACCGTCGCCGAATCTGTAATGATCTCCAGAGTTTGAAGATTTCACTTGAGAGCCAGATTTAATCCCTTAAGGAAGGAAAAGTACCAGCATTTACAAGACTTAAAACAGACATTAGAAAAGGATTACCACTCCTTTTACGATAACCTTCCGCATCATTAAAATCATTAAAATGCATCTAAATAGACTGCCTCGACATATACATACATTGTTGTGTTTTATTTTGTGAATGTAAAATTCCTATCTCCCAAATCTTCTGCTAGGTTGTTCATAAAACTGTTCGCAGAAAAGTATGTATCTTTTGTAAAATACGTATCTCCATTCTCGGTTTTTATGTAAACTTCCTAACTCCGATTTGAAATAGAAAGCCTTAATTTACAAAAGTTTAATGATTGAAAATATATTATATGTTCGAAACATAAATAAAAAGAATGAGCCGTCTTTCATTTTTTTTTCACTACGAGGTTTTTTGTGCCTCCTGTAAAATTTTACATTTGGTGGTTACGCATTCTACGAATTAATGCGACGATATAGTGTTTGGGTTGGTCATAACTTTGATAACTCTCTGACCCATATAATGATGCCTACTCCACTTTGCCAAATGCTTGACATAGATGATAGACAAGTATTACTAGATAATATTTTTTTATTAAATATACAAACACATTACAATAATTTACAAATGTAGATATTTCGAGGCTGATTGCGAAAAACTGCCCAACTCAATTGAGAAATTATTTCTCGTGTTTGAGTTGGGGAGTGGCGTCATTATGGTTTACAAGATGTGAATTTCATTAATTGATGCAAAAATTAACAAATAGTTATAATCCTAGATGATAAATTTAATAAATAAGATAAATCTAATAATTTTAAGAAAGTTAATTACAAACATAAATAATATAAATTCTAAGGAAACAGATGGTTTCGTCCTTCACTGTACAAGACAAGACTCTATTTTTTATTTATAATGGAAGCTACTTTTTGTAAAAATGACTCTAGACCCCAATGTCCAAGCATACAGTGCTAGTAGGCAGTAAGCGAGTGCGTACATGTTGTTAGTTATAATATATAACTGAATTACATGTCATCTCCCCCAATTGGCGTTGCTGCTAAATTTTTTTTAAGATAAAGAGAAAAAGGTTACAACTTAAATATTAAGATGAGATTATGACTTGACCAAAGCAGCTAAGTTGCAGTCGTCTGGCAGTCCTGCCGAGAATGAGTGGAGCGATTGGACCAGCCGCAAGCGAGACTCGGCGTCAGCGCCCCTTATCCAGCTTCCCGAATAGCCAATAGACGTTTACAGCAGTATGACTTATATGTAACAATATTAATATAGGAGCCAAAAACTTTACCAGAGTCCGTCAAAAAATATGTTATATGTCCAAGTACCGGCCATCGCCTTATACCGGGAACTTTACCAAAAATCCTTCCAGCTTTTGTACCAAAAAAATTATAGTCCAAACAACATAAAACAAGAACAATAGCTGCCAAAATCCATGTCCACATTTTGGAAAGATTTATTATTATTTAGTATTGACTTCCCACTACACTTACTAACTTTAAGTAACTCAAATTCTCTAGGCGGCATGAATACCATATGTAACGAAATTGCACTGATTCGTTTGTTGATAGCCAGAGATACTAAAAGTTTTAATTAGTAACTTTTGTATATATTTCCTTTAAAATGAAAATATTTATAAAAATAATTTTTGAAACAATTATTGTTTGCATCGTAGAAAACCTTCATTGCCGAATGTATTATCAATATAATTTTTTTAACATATTTTTTTTTTTAATTTCATAGTGTTCAACCGGGTGGATTTTAGTTTAACCACCTAATAAGAAAAAATGGCCTTATCTTGGTGGCTAAAAAACAATGTTAAATAACTAATTTTTTATTCTAGGTCCTGATTTTTTTTGGTCAATTCAACTGACCATAAATTTAACACTCCTCAGTAAAGCGTAATAAGGATCGATCAGTGGCTGAGTTGGCATCGAGTTTGGGTTCTACCCAGGCGTGGTGTGTTTAATTCCTCTGCTGGCTGAGTTCTCCATCACAACACAAGCAACATTTTCCATTTACTGTGGTGGTAGAAGGAAATTTCAAATATTGTCAGGTTATTTGTAAACTAGGAATGTTTGTCTTTCTTTTAAAAAGAAATACACGAAGATAAATATAAAAAGAAGACTTGCATTACGATTCGATAATTATGTACATATAGTTGGGACTTTTTTTTTGTTATTTGTTTTTGGGGTGTTATGCCGTGTTGCGCTAACTCCTTCTTTAGCCAACGTTTCGGACAGCATTGCAGTATCCATCATCAGGGCAGAAGTGTTATTTGAGGTTGTGGTGAAATGTAAGTTTATGTATGAGGTTGTGATACCGTGTTGCCAGCTCCAACCCTCTGAGCTAACATTAACGTATCATTTTTTTTGTATTTTTTTTTATTTAAAGTGGTTTTCTTCGTTTAGCTCTGGTGTAGCCGTCAATTACCGGATACCAAGAACTATTGAGCTTAGCTCCATCGTCTCTGTTAATGTTTACGGGATTTTTATGGATTTCAATGGTCTCCGTAATCAGCCGTGCTCTATAAGTTTTGGGTCTCCCCAGGACTTCAGGACGTAGCGCCACCATACTTTAGGGACAGCCGAAGCTGTGTGCAACTTCTTCAAACTTCTCCATAAAAAAGTTGGCTAGTACTGGCGACAACGGACTGCCCATCGCAACTCCCTCCAATTGCTCAAACAGTTCACCCTGAAATGCAAAGTATCCCGTTTTGAGGCAGTGTTCAAAAAATTTACAAATGTCTTCCTCATATATCTCCCTGAGCATTGTCATGGAGTCTTCTAGAGGCACATTTGTGAAAAGAGACACGACGTCAAAGCTGACCAGAATATCTCCTTCCTCAGTCTTAACTTTCTTGAGCTTACTAATCAGATCTGTTGAATCCTTAATCCACGATTCGGTTTTTCCAGTTTGCATCTGCAGTAATCTCGAGAGGTGTTGAGAAAGTTTGTATGTAGGAGCACCAATAGCGCTGACAATCGGTCTCATTGGGATTTCCTTTTTATGTATTTTTGGGAGACCGTACAGGGCTTAGATCTTACTGCTTGTTGGTAAGTCATGTTGTCAACTTTTCTCCAGTCTTCTTCGGTAAGGGTAGAAATACCCCGCCCCAATATCACGAAAGGAGAGTTTGCGGCCCTAAAATAATTACGCGCCAATGAGGAAATCTTGGTTCTGCCAGCCGACAAAGGAAATGCTACTGTCGTGATTAATACGGCAGACTACTTAAAGAAGATAGAAGACCTCTTGTGCGATTCCGGCACCTATAAGAAGATTAAAAACAACCCCACCAACAAGATTGACATAAAGACAAGGGAACTAGTCAAAGCTTCTAGCATCAGGAAAGAGGATTGGTCTAAGCTTTTTGTAAAAGCCTCTAGAACTCCTGCCCTGTACGGTCTCCCAAAAATACATAAAATGCAATGCTGTTCGAAACGTTGGCAAAAGAAGGAGTTAGCGCAACACGGCATAACACCCCAAAAAACAAATAACAAAAATACTTTTGGCCGTGAAAATCTTAAATCATATATAGTTGGGACCTTTACAAAGAGATTGGTATGTAATGTAATGTTCATATAAAAACGTAGAATAATTCCGTATTTTCTGCCATTGAAATGATGCCAGCGCAAAAGGTAGACTACCCTTCCCGGCTAACGCCATCAATCAATAACAGCATCAATCAATCGAACGGGTAGAGCTACCTTTTCCCGGCCGAAGTGTGTTAATCTTGACGGTTTCTGAAATCAGATATGAATAGAAGAAGCTGGATTAAAAGGTTGGGAAACCTAGTTTGTACTAATTGCATGTTATTATTCCATAACAACTTTGTTTATTTCTAGAAGACGGGTTATCACTTATTACCATTCCAAGGTAAAAAATAATGATTTTAATGAGGCCATTCAGTAATCAACTCATTTCGATGTATTTAATTACAGATTAATCAATAACAAAACACCATTTAAAATACATATACTTGCCCTGATAGATTTTTATGCACAGATTTATCTATGCAGGCAGCCAAAAGAGGATCCAGCTATATATAAAAAAAAATTACTGCCATCAATACCTACCGACTGCAGAGATAATTATGTTGGACTGTACCTCCATAGAGGGCGTATCAGCAAGTACCCGAAAGACTTATTATTATTATAACAACTACTGATAAGAAATGGAGTAAAAATGTAGATTAAAAATGCATTTATGACCGCACCTGTTAAACAATTTACCGATGTTTAAAAACATGCATTAAAATATTTTCATCAGTTCAAATGTGAATATGGACCAGAGTTGCCAATGCATATGTTCTAAAATACCCACAAGAGATGAAAAATTTTCGAATTTCCGACAAGTTCCTTCACCTCCAAAATGAAACAAAATTCTATTGAAATAAGAATGGTTTTTATTATAGTCATTTTCAGATTTTCTCTTTCATTCGAGCTTTAAAAAAAGACACTTTGAAAATTTGCTGCAAACGAAAACAAAATATAGTGTATTCTAATAATTATTGAAAAAATTATGTTTCAATATGGTTGGATAATTAAGAAATGCCCCGAATCCCCGCATTTTCCCCACAAAAAGGTTTTCCCTGCAAAAAACCCGATTACGTAAATCTGGGGAATCCCCAATTTGGGGAATTCTCCACAAAGTGGCAACCCTGATGTGGATGTTTTACACCATAAATATATTACTCACGTAGACTGGCTGTGATGAAACTGCAGGCTCGGTCATACCAACCTAACAGTGTGTTTTAACAAAATGGTGTTTTATTCGTTTTTAAATGACGATTTATAAATTCTACATATAATAATATATGATAAAACTTATATATTCAGAATCAGTGTTTTTGATATATATATTTTTCACTGCAGTTCTTTATTCCATCCAACGCCAATGCTGATATCATTGGAGATTTTCAACTGTTAGAAAATGTTAATAATTGCCGTTGGAAATAATGCCAACATATTTTATTTCTAGTGATTTATTTATTTACTTACTATTCTTATAATATATGTCAGATATTTAATGTTTTCATTAGGACTACTTTTAGGTACTCTGTGAAGCTCCCCATTCTCCACCTATTTTATAAATATACCTGGTAGGTACTATCCAAACACATTACTATTACAATCATAAAGCATTCTTCTGATTTTTTTAATAATATCCAGTATTGAAATAAGATAAGGTGTTTTTTAACAAAAATAATTAAATGCACCAATAATGAAAATCAGTAAAATAAAATATTTATACAGCAAACCTAATATTTTGGTTGTATTGTTTACAGAAAAAATATATTGCTTTACTTTAATATACACTAACTATTAAAACTTGTTACCATATATGTTCATAATCGCACTTTAGAAGTAAAACAAAAATATTATTAATAAACTAAAAACCAGATCGAATATACGCACGCAAGACAGGACAACTAAACTAAACTTGTAATAATAATCCTGTTATAACGTTGAAAGTTGAAAATGTTGGAGATCGTTGAGCCCGTTGAAAACATTAGGCGTTGGAAAATATTATTAAAATGACTATGCTAAAACAGCTAAATGTTATTTTTTGCTTCCCATTATATATTTGCTTGATGCTTTGCACTATGTATCGGTCGTCTCGGAAAGATATATCCAATAAGACTTCTAGTTGGAAGGTCCATAACCAAAAGACCATTCCAAAATACAGATAACAATTGAGTTTAAACTGTAATACCTTTTTATTTTATTACGTCCAATAGTGCTAAAAAAAATAGATATGTAGCTGTTAGCCAGTGTTGAAAATATTAGTATTGGTGAATTATTCTGGCTAACTGCAAAATTTTGTTTGCCACCTTGACTTGTTTTGCTTGACGCTGCGTATCGGCTGTATTAAATAGGAAAAACCAAAAAATCTCTTCTATAACGAAAAGACCATTCCAAATTTTGCATAATATCATTCTCGAAGTGTAAACTGCTAACCATGGAAGAAAGAAGGGAGAGGAGATGGTACTAAGGCAAGTGGGCACATCACGTCAAACAAACTCAACCGGGCTCAATTGGGCGTGGCTTACTAGGCCAGTGCGATTTAGCCGGTCTACGTGAGCAGACTGTTCCTCAACAAGCTATAAAGAGCCAATGTTACCTTTAAATGATGAAATGCAGCATGAAAATTTGTAAAAAATCACATGAAAGGCATACAAATACAATATTGTACTTGTATGCCTTTCTTTAAATGAGTCAATTTGTAAATGGTAAATAATTATTTATTCATATTCATATACAGGCACAAACAAACAATTCATCTTAATATTTTGATGCATAACTTGTAAAAGTTGTTTTTTTTTTCTAAAATAATTAAATTAGCCACTTCTACAAGTGATTAATTAATGAATAATTTTAAGTAACTACAGTCACTGATAAATCTAAGTATGATAGAGAAAGTGGATTTAATTCATAAAAATACAGAGTAGAAGAAATTATGTACGCATATTTAAGAATTCCGAGGAAGAATTTTCACTTTGATGGGATCTCTACATCTTAGTACCAAATCAGCAGAGAATACTATTTGATGTGGTTTGGTTACTGGCTCTAGTCTGAAGTTCCTCAAAATGGTTGATATGACTGACTTCAATTCGTATAGTGCAAATCTTTGTCCTGAAAAATAAAAATAAAATAAACAAAGTTACACATTGTGGTAATGTTATTTATAACATAAGATTTTTCTCTTTTAAATTCTAAATTCTTTATGATTAAATTAATTATTATTATTTCTAAAGTCAAAAATGAATGAATTACATATTAAAATAACTCAATGATACGAACCAATACAGTTTCTTGGCCCGGCACTGAAAGGTATGTAGGAGAAAGGGTGCCTCTTGGCAGAATTTTCTTGATTAAACCTTTCAGGAATAAAATCATCTGGAGCAGGATAAATAGACGAATCTCGGTGCAAATCGAAAATGTGGATGTGGCATGTCGTACCGGAAGGAATTAGGTAATTTGCTGAAAAAAAATATGTAAATATGTTTTCTTAATAAATTTAAACGGTCTTTAAAACTATTTATTAACGTCTTGTTCCCCAGTGTAAGGATACTATTAAAAATACATTATTCTGAATATAACTAGCTATACTATTTTTATAATTATATAAACTCATACGGTATAGTTTACAATAACATTATTTAGCAAAAAAAAAAAAACAACTAAGTTATCATGAAAATAGAATCACTTTGGTGAAAACTTTGGATCGGTGATCAAGAAGTTAACCAATATAAGTAATATAGTTAATCAACAAAATTGAATATATAGAACAGAAGACAATGTACATAGTTACTATGTTATAATAATGTATATATATATATAACGTAGTACCCAAGAACATACTAAAGTTTTAAGTGAATGCATGTCACACTGCATAATAAATATGAAATAAATAGCTACTCATACCATATCATATGGAATTCAGCACCGAGCTGATTTTTGATTTCCATTTCTTCCTCACAGGAGTCACTCATTTTTGATCCACATATTATATAAAACAGAAGGTGTAGCTATTTGTAAAAAGTATCAAATATCATTTTGATTTTAGTAATAGGATACCTACTCATTTGAACTTCTTCATTAAGAAACCGTGATATCAATGGGACACTTGGATATAATCGGAGAGCTTCTTTCAAACACATCTCCAAATAGCGCATCTTGTTCAGATCTTCCATGGTCGCTGCTTGCTTTGAATCTTCAAATATTTCATCCAATTCGGCCACAATTTTTTCCTAAAATAACATTTTACAATAATTAATTTGGTAATAAACAAATGCACTTTAAAAATTACTGTAATTATTTATGCAGGTAATGAATATTATTTTGAAGTTTCAATAAATGTTACCTGCTCAGTTGGGTGATTAGCTAATAACATCAAACAGAAAGTTATAGCCATTGTCGTAGTGTCGTGGCCCTAGAATTAATCACATACATTTTTACTGTTTGTCATACGAAATTTTGATATAGATTATATAACTTTATTTACACTTTGGAGTGTAATATGAATTGAATAAGGTATTTTCTGTAGTCATTGGTAATATGCATTATTTATTTTAAATGGTTAGGTAAATTGGATTCTCAATTCAATTTAGATATTTTATAAAAAGGAAATTACAGTATTCAGGTAATTTACATTATTATGTTTTATAATATTTTTTTATTTTTCTAATAACTTGATGAGTAAAACCTCAAATCATAATATTTATTTATTTATTTATTTTTTCATGTTCTCCATGAAACGGTTATACACCAATATATCATGGAGAAGATTACAAATTAAAAGGTTTACACAGGCAGTTTTACTATTTTGTCACATGCGTTATAAGATAGTTACTGAATTGTCTGTAGGTGACATTGAAAATGTCGATGGCTAATGCAGAATCGTTAAGCAGTTGAGTCGCTCTGTGTATTGGCGCGTTCTGATAGGCAGAAGTCCTCGCTTTCGGAGCATATAAGAGTGCACGGGATCTCCCTCGAGTATAATTGTTAGGGACATAAAAGTTAACCTCTTTCAACATAGGCGGATTATGTATTGTACCAGAGATTAACTTAAAAAAGTGTTTGCCTAAAAATATTTTTCTGCGGGCTTCTAATGTATTGAAATCGAGCATTCCTGTTAGGAACAAGGATGGATACAGGAATAGATAGTATGTATATTCCCTCATATACAGGTAACGCATAAACCTTTTTTGTACTTTTTCTATTTCTAAGATATGGTTTTGTTCAGAAGGGGCCCAAATAATGGAGCTGTATTCCAGGATACTGCGGACAAGTGCTTCATATGTTCTCCGTATTGCAATTCCATTAGTAAATGATCTCGCATTAGGAAGAACAAATCCAAGCATTTTGTTGGCGCGGGAGACAATGTCATATATGTGGGATTTGAAAGAGAGATTTGCTTCGAAGATCACCCCAAGGTCACGAATCCCGTTTTTGCGTGTTAATATATTTTTATTAATGTGATAAGGGAATAGAAATGTATCTTTGGATCTTGTAAATGTAACTACACTGCATTTCTGGATGCTGAAGGGTAATTTATTTAATTCCGACCATTTGACAAGAGAATCAAGATCATTCTGCAGGAGAATGGAATCGATACAACTTTTGATAGCTCTGAAAAGTTTGATATCGTCAGCAAAGAGTAGATATTTTGAGCGGTTAATGGTCTTGCCTATATCATTAATGAATAAAAGAAAGAGGAGGGGTCCTAGATTCGATCCCTGGGGAATCCCGGAGTTAGTTTTGTATTCGTGAGAGAACTGGTGTCCATAACTGACATACTGACGACGATTGTGTAAGTAGCTAGCTACGAAAGCGAGAAAATCCTGAGAGAATCCGATGTCACTCAATTTTATTAGTAAAATATCATGGTCGACTTTATCAAATGCTTTTTCGAAGTCTGTATAAATCACATCGACATGTAAAAAATTTTCAAAAGATTTATTTATATAGGTGGTGAGATTCATAAGGTTTGTTGAGGGTGATAGAGTGGGGCGAAATCCATGCTGATTCTCGGTGATTGTATGTTTTGTTTGATTATATATTTGTGAGTAAATTATGGTTTCTAAAAGTTTTGCGGGTGCTGATAAGACAGCTACAGGTCTGTAATTATCGATTGCCGATTTTTTTCCTTTTTTGTGTATAGGCGTGACTTTTGTTAGTTTCCACATTTCAGGGAAGGTATTATTACGAAGTGAAAGGTTAAAAATGTGCTTAAGAGGTTGAATTAAATGTTTTGAGTATCTTTTGAGTATGATGGGTGGTATAAAATCTGGACCGACAGAGTATTTAGGTTTTAGCTTGTGAAAAGCGGCAACAATATCATCATCGTTAATTTTGTGAATTTGAACAGGTAAGGCATTGTGTGACGAAGAAGCTATAGAGGAAATGTCAAGTTTGGGAATATTGTCGCTGAATACTGATTGAAAATAATCTGCGAAACCTTCTGCGATTTCAGAATATCCATTGTATTGATTTTCATCAAAGGTCATGTGATTAAGTTTGTCACAGCCGCGGCGTTTATCGTTCGTGTAAGACCAAAATCGAGTGGGGTCTGTTATAATACTATTCTCTGCTTCACGTGTGAAGTCAGTGTAGGCCTTACCAATTAACTGCTTGATTAATTTTCGTGATGTTTTAAAGTTTGTTAAGGCATGTTCGGATTTAGTTTTTTTCCAAAGATGGTGCATTTTATTTTTCTCTCGTATGTGATGAATGATCTCTCCAGTAAACCATTTTGGATATTGTTCATCATCTCCGAGCATACGTGTGGATCTTTTCTTTAAGCATAAGTCAAAAATATTATTGAGCTGCTTATAAAACATTTCAGCAGCTAGGTTTACATCGAGGCAGTCATAATGATTCCAGTTATGTTGTTCTAAGGCAAGGCTGCCCAACCTTTTTAACAGTTGGGCGAAATTGACAATTTTGAATCACTGGCGGGCCACTGAATACCTGACGGTTCCTATTTCCGTGGGGGTGGGGGGGTTGTTAGAGAATTTCTATAAAACATAATTCCCCACAAAAAAAATCTAAATAAGTGCTCCCCACAAAATATTTGAAATCCATGGGGGGGGGGGGGGGTGGCTACAGGATTCCATTTCGACGCAAAGAATATTATGTCGAAAACCGGTGTATTTTTGTAATTGGCGGATTGGCGGGTTTTTTGAAAATGTTTCACGCGGGCCACTTATAATTCGTTCACACAATGTGGCCCGCGGGCCTGGGGTTGGGCAGCCTTGTTCTAAGGCATTTCTAAGTGTATGAACTGAGTTTTCGTTGAAAATCCAACCCATGTTTATGTCCGGGGGCAATATGTGTGATTTTTCTTGGGTTTTTGTTATGTACTCGAGTGTGAATGATAGTGAAGGGTGATTAAGGTCTTCTTTGACAAGTGGAGAATCATGGCGACGGACAACAGCATTTTTGGAATGTATGTTGCTTAATACTAAGTCTAACATGCGTGCATTTATGTTATAAACAGTGTTTACTTGTGTCAAATCATAAAAAGAACAAAAATAATCGTAAACATGACTCGGGTTCTTCCCTGACGAAAAGTTAAAATCACCGAAGATAATAATATTTTTAGATTGTAGTTTTGCACTTTCACTAATGATTTTCTCGTAAAATAATTTATATTGTTCCGATTTTGTATTTGGAGGAAAGTATACTACACATATATATATGATGACATTTCTGTGTGATACTTTTACCCACAAGTCTTCACCTTGGGTTTCCATATATTCCAGTCTTTCAGCGTGTGAGTGGCTGTCAGCTCGGAGGGCCAGGAGTGTCCCTCCTCCGCGACTGCCTCTATCCTTCCTGTATACGTGGTATAGATTTCCGAATAGTTCGGCGGAATACGTGCCCGAAGTGAGCCACGTTTCAGTAAGAGCAACCAGAAGTGGTTTCTGACACATTACATTAGTCATAAAATCTGAGATTTTATTATTTAAACTTCTGACGTTTTTGTAGATTCCACTAATATTGGTTTTCGTGCGTGTTGGTGTCCGCCATCTTGGTTTTGGGTCGTGTCCTCCGAAATGACCATTCGTTGAAGGCCACGTTTTCAGGCCAGATCATGGGATCCAGGAAAAAATGGAAACTATTTTCCGGAATTCCTACTTTAAAAGAGGCATACCTCTCATGTCTCGTAACGAGTTTCTCTACCGTAAATTCTAGATCGGGCTTCTTCTTTTTTAGAAATGAGGTTATTTGATCAACCGTGGTTGCCTGGTGGAACATGAATGCATTGTCTTCAATGAGTAAATAATATTTTTTAATTTAACCTATGACAGCACTCTATTATTAATTGCTTGTTTGCCGGAATATCCTTTAGGTTACGAAAAAATTGTATCCATCTAACTCCGAAAAATCCATATGGATATCTGACATTTTTTTTGTGGGATTTTTACCCTCGGCACACTTTGGAAGTATAAAGTCGCGGAAGCTCGGCATTTCAAAGGTTAAAAGAGATTTAATAACAATTATATTTTGGAAGTTTAGGAGAATTCCATACAAACTCACCTCAAACATGAAAGTATCAACTTCTTCTCTGATACCCTGTTCATCAATCTTCCCCTGGGATTCAGCAGACAGCAATAAATCCAACATGGCCATCCTTCTCTTGCTGCTGTTCATATAATCATCATTCTCTATCTTCTCCACAGTGGCTGAATGATCTTCTGTCAACATGGTGGCTCGCCTCTTCCTTATGACGTCTAACGTAAATTTGTGTAAAACTGGAAGTGTCCTGTAATATTCCTTACCAGCAGGACTCATTTTGAATATTATGGGAATGTGAAGCCATATTCTTACAAGTCGGTATATGAGGAATTCCCCCATTTTGTATATAGCATCTTTGTATTGTTGAAAATGTGAGTTCTCACTTGATTCCAATTGAATCCCCATCGCTGTCTCTGAAAAAAAACATCAAATAAATAATCTGCATAATAATAAATTACTATTGGTCGAATGTAAATAATTATAGTTCTTAGTTCTTACCACAGATGGAGTTTATTGTGAATTTTGTAACAAATGACATAATGTCTGTTTCAGGTTTTCCAATCTCCTGTTTCAAAGACTGTACAATGTTTATACTTTGTTCACTGAAGATGTTACAGAATTGACGTAAAATATTGAAATGAAAAGCTGGGGTTAGGATTTTTCTTCTTTTTTGCCATTTTTCTCCTGAAATCAAATCACATGTTAAAATAATATTATTAATTTAAGTGATTTAAAACATTTGGATAACGAGTTGCAATATAAAACTCACATTATATATGCCAGAGGAAAATTATTATATATGTAGATGTAGAGCGATGCATGTAACTGGCAGAGGAAGGATTAAACTAGACTGAATGCTGTCATGAGATCCCGAGGCGTGTGTTTAGTAAAACCATGTATGATCGTGTGAGGAATGTGGAGATCCGCAAAGAATGCAAGGCTAATGTAAGCATAATGAGTAAGATAAAGAGAGGGACGCTCAGATAGTTTAGTCATGTAGAGCGTATGAACGAAGAAAGGTGCGTAAGGAGAATATATGATGCAAATGTGAATGGTAGAAGAAGTCGAGGACACCCGAGGCATGGCACAATCAAGTGAATCAGATACTTGAGTCAGGCCATGTTAGGAGTCAGAATAATAGTAGAGGATGTATGTGTGTGCCAAGACCGAGTTGTTTGGCGGTCCGTCCTCTCAGCCTACTCTTGTGGTAAAACACCATGATGGTTAGTTAGTTAGTTAGAGATACTACCGGTAATTACAGGTAAGTACATAAATTTGCTAGTCATCATAAAACATTAAATTCATTCATGCATCAGCCATCAAGAATTAATTAATCCACTATAAATACTGACCACCACTTGTTAAAAGTCCTTCATTGAGCCATGGGTGAAGGAAACTATAAAGTACGCTTTTAGTTATATGCTTTTGACTGGACAGGATTATCTACAAAAGAAATAATTAATCAAATGCATTTTATTAGTGGTCACCCCAAAGATATTAGAAGAACGAGATGTGCTATGCGCAGTTCGTACTGAGTGGAATTGTTTTGCCGAGTGTCGCCGGTTTTGTTCACCAATACTACTGCACACCTTCGCTTACGCTAAGGCATCGCTAAGGTATCCGCACTAATACATAGAACAGATTTCTGTGCGTACACGTCCCTATACCATTCAAAGTACCCTAATTAGTTAGTACTCCGGCTACGGTCCGGCGGCCAACATAGCATATCTCGTTCTTCTAATATCTTTGGGTCACCCTAAACTTTGATGAAGATTTTCATGTTTCTCAAATACTGTGATTATTTTACAGGTGACAAGCTGGTTTTAAAGTAAAATTGATCACAACTTTTTGCCTATTTAAAAGCCACACATTATACTTTACAATTTGGGAGGCGGGTTTGGATAGTGCCGCCCCGAGAAACATTTATTGGATAATCAACACCTCTGCCATGGGTGACCCCAGAAGGTTCGCTACGTTTGGTGATTTAGCAGGGGTGCCCGGGTTCATCGGGTGAGGTGTGTACAGGATGCGCCTGCCCCCCAGCTGCGTGGCACACCAGATCGGGAGAGGCAGGTTTGGAGTGACCTTTTGACCTCTCCAACTAGTCTCTGGACTCATCGCCTTGCGCTGTAGTGGGAGGCATATATTCATTCATCTGTCACTCCTAGACACACTGGTCCCTAGATTCCTACCAACTCCTCATACCTCTTTCCTTCCCAGAACTTCCTTTCCTTGAAAAGACCTTTCACACAGTGTTGAAAATGTACGAACCATTAGCAAAGTTCACCACCAGTTACTTTACAGG
Organism: Hesperophylax magnus; assembly: GCA_026573805.1. NCBI lineage: Eukaryota > Metazoa > Arthropoda > Insecta > Trichoptera > Limnephilidae > Hesperophylax > Hesperophylax magnus. Next base: position 614,918 of record JAIUSX010000165.1, on the reverse strand, counting down.
CTCCTGCCTAGCACCTAGCGGTCAGAGGTAAAACTAGGGCTAACAGATAAAACAGATGTTTTGCTTATCATTTGGCTTTCTTTGACAGTGTTTGTTTTGACAATTAGCTTGCCAATGTATGTTACTTGGTTAGATTATAAAAAGCCTCGCCGACTGGATTTTTCACTTCTTCTCTCCTATAAAATAGTAACAAGCAGTCTAATGACTGCTTGTTACTATTCGACCATAATTGGTCGACAGACCATTAGTAAAAGTGTTTTGTCCGGGTCGGGAATAATTTAACTCGTTGTAACATTAAATAAAGTAAAAATGCAGTTATGTGCAGTAAAAACAAAAACCATGCGTCTGTTATTGAAGACTTCATCAAGCCCAAACAATTCTTAACACACAGCATCCCCAAAGATGACTTAGGCCCTGATGGAAATTATTAACAGCAGGGCTTCCGGTGTGGGGTAAATATAAATAAAAAATATAAACACATTCTACTTTCTACAGTATTTCAGCATAATCTGTATTATAAATATGTAGGTACTTACATCTATATCCCATGGGCTAAATATATTCACAATACGCTTCCTGCATATCTGTACACCGTAAATACCTTTAAACGTATTTCCCATACATCTTGATTGGTAGAAAAGTGGAACTGAAAGAATAAAAAAAATATTATATTTTGGTTTTATTTATGGATGATAAATGGCACAGCGCAAAAAAGTTAAATTTTATATAGATTAAACTCTCAAGCTATAATACCCATTGGATACGAAACATGTATATCTGTTGAGCGCCGGTGAATCCAATTGGATATCTGACCAGATGGATTTTTACTCTCGGCATACTTCAGAGGTAGTTGACGGGAGCTTGCATTCCAAAATTTAACTAGTAAATTGAAGTTCATGGGAAAATTACATTACTTATTTCATCTAGAAAACATGAACATAATTATTATACAGGGTTTTCCAATAAGAGGTGTTATTTTGAATAGCCCACTATTTCGACAGATGTTACTTTTGAAGCTGTCATTTTTTGACATTTGACAAGTAGAAACAACGCCATTAATAAAAATGGAACGATACACGCTTCAACAACGCATTGAAATTATTAAAATTCACTTGAGTGAATCAAATGCAAATCATCTTGAGTGATGAGGCCCATTTCCACCTCGGTGGCTTCGTCAACAAGCAAAATTGTCGCATCTGGGCTCGGAAAATCCAAGAGTTATTGTTGTAAAGCCTCCTTATCCCCAACGTGTGACTATTTGGTGCGGTTTATGGTCCGGCGGAGTCATTGGACCTTACTTTTTTGAAAATGAGGCTGGAGCAACAGTTACGGTGAATGGATTGCGCTATCGAGAGATGATTAATGATTTTTTATGGCCAGAATTGGATGGTATTGATCTGGACAACGTTTACTTTCAACAAGACGGCGCTACGTGCCACACAAGCAACGAAACCATTGATCTTTTACGATTGAATATCAAAATAACACCTCTTATTGGAAAACCCTGTATTACTCTACTAAACTTTAAAGTTAACTATAAAGTTAAATTTTCTCGTAGTACTTGACATATTTGTATGCTGTATCATCTAAAATATTTATACAGTTGAAAACAATACCTGGGTTCAATAAAAAATTCATTAAATTTCCAATTATTGGCAGTCGCTTGGGACCTGGCACCTTACTGAAGAGCCTCGCAGATTTAGATTTGAAAATGTAATAATTTACACAATATAGAAACAGAACAACACTTGCTAAAACTATACTTAAGATTGTATACATTTTGAATATAGTAATATTATTATTTACTTCACTAGTTATAACAATTCGAAACTAACCTTGTTGAAAACAAGAGTGTAAACTGATCTGACTTCACCATTTACAATCTTAACAAGTTATATTTAGACAAACATAAATTGAAGTAATTTTCAAAGTTCCTAAAACTTTTATTTTTATATGTGAATGTATTACAGCTTGCTTTTTAAAAATTAAATGTATGATTTGCTGATTGTTGCTAGGGAAAAGATTGATCAATCTATTTTTAAAATGTTCATAATATAATATATATATATATATATATATTGAGCCTTACTAATAAAGGTGTTTTAAATATTACACAACTGATAAACAACCTATATATATGGTAAATTTTGACGCGGAAGTTAATGGTAGAAGAAGTCGTGAACGCCCAAGGAAGACATGGCACGATGAAGTGCAATATAAGCAATCAATCTAGTATATATTTTTCCCTTTGAAACCATATATACGATATATACATATAGTGGTTCAAACCGAGTTTGTTTGTTTCATTTAATTATCATCTTTTCATAAAACTATACCTTCACCAATGTTGTTAGTAAACAACATTTGTAGTTGTATTTTCATTCAAGGTTTACTTGCAGCAGTTGACATTTGTCACATGATAACAGGTCATTTATACATCTCGTTCTTGAGTACAGCTCAGATGTGGAACAATTTTCCGGCCTCTGTGTTTCCTCCCTCCTATAACATGGGTCTCTTCAAGACCCAGGATCACTCCTTCCTTTACATAAGAAGACCCTCCACACAGCATCTCCAAAGATGACATGTATAAATCCTGTTAATGTAAAAAAAAAGAAATAATGAAAATGAACACCTGAGAAGCACTGGTTTATCAGCAACAGAGATATTGTGACTGTATGTACAGTAGGAAATACAAGCGTATGAGTAACACAGCTGGTTAAAAAATACCTACCTATCTATTTAACAGAACGCAATAACACTTGCTGATAACATAATTATATATTATGTATATCTATGAAGCCAATTAATCCTTGAGCTCACAAACAATAATTAAGTACTATTTGATAGAGCCACATTTCCAACTGCCATAAAGATTTTAAAATAACTCAGTTAAATTTATTTCAATAATAATACGATTAGTATGTTAATTTTGAATGAATAGTTTTACTATTATAAAATACGCAATAACTTGTGGTAAAATCATGAATGATATACCAAAATTTATTTTGAATTTTTTTAAAATTATTTTTAAATTTAGAAAATATTTTGAAATCCTAAATTTTTTTATGTTGCTTGGATGAGCACTAAGCAAGGAGTGTGCGTCTACTTTTGTATTTATGATTTGATGTTTGAAAGTGGATGAAGCAAAGATGGTCTGAAAAATTACCTACATATTATTACAAAATAAAAATAAATTTAGCTCAACATTAATTTAAATTTAATTAAAGTAGACACCCAGTATGAGGCGGGAATTTTTTTTAAATTTTGTATCTTGATTTGTATTTTATGTACTGATTTCATATAATGATTGATGCGAAATGTCACTGAAAAACAGCAATTTGTTAATCCGTACAGATCGCACTTATAGAGATTTTCATATCAACGGGGAGCGAATCACCTGTTGCAGACATGTTTGTCATCCGATGAATATTTTCAGGGTGGCGATACCCAAATCAAATAATTATAATAAGCACGCAAAATGTAAAAAATAACAATGCTAAATAAATAAATTATATCAACTCCCTTTGCATTTTTGCAAAAAAAGAAAGCATTAACTGAAAAATAGTTAATAAATCATTTTTAACAATGATAAATGTATGGAAAAAAATTCTACAAATCGTAACTTGAGAAATGTTTCTTGTACCGTAATCGCCGGACACGATTTCCTAAATAATAAGTTTAATTCATTTGATAATAATTAATTTATTTATTTATTAACGGACATCGTCCAAATTACAAAATAATAACACAAATACAGTAAAATGAAAAATACAGGAGTAGACAAAGGTACATGAAAGCAAAGAAATAAGGCAGATATAATATAAGAAAATAAAGTGACAAGTCGAATCAAGTCAAGACTACGTCGTGGGTCAGGACCACAGGACACTTATAATATTCCGTCACTTGTTTAGCGACTGGCAAAAATCATTCAGACTTATCCCAAAAAAGTTAAGGTTTTGACTCATTCTGGACAATGGTGAATAATATCCATAATTTGTCGAATGATGGTTGAGGAAGAACAGTTCATTATTTCTGAGTCTGTGCGAGGGGATATTGAAGGGAATGAGTTGCAGTAGAGTAGGTGAATCAGTAATATCATTTATAATTTTGAAGAAGCAATTTTTAGGTCATTTCATTCCCGACGGACTTCCAAAGGAGAGAGGTTTAGAGTTAGTTCAATTTCATCATATGAGTATTTGCCTTTTTCCCTCTTAAGAACCGATGTTGAACAGATTCAATGCGTTGAATGTGGACAGCATAAAAAGGAGACCAGATAACACAAGCATATTCAAGATGGGGGCGAACCAAGGAGCAATAAAGAGTTCTAAGGGTATTTACGTTTTTTTTATTTACGTTTGAGGGATTTATTAACGATTGCAGTTATGTGATCCTGAAAAGAGAGCTTGCTATCAAGAGAGACAACAAGGTCTTTAATAGATGTAACAGTTGTTAAGCAAATATTATTAAGTTTGTATTCGAAGACAATCAGTTTTTTTGATCTATAGAAGGACATAATTTTGCATTTATCAACATTTAGTTTCAAACAATTAATTTTACACCAGTTATTGAAAGAGTCGTATGTGTAGAAAAAGTTCAATATGTAATTATTGGTGCCAATTAGTAAACCTACCTTGTTCTGTACAAAACTATAATCTAACCTGGAACATATCGGAAATACTTACTGCTATATTGTTATGTATCTATCGTATTTATATTTATAAATCCCAATACATGTTTACATATTATTGCTGCCAATTAAAATATTATTCTATATGGGTGACTTGAACTGTGATTTTGATACAGCAGAAATAGATTATGAACGCACGTCAATTTTTGAAAACTGGGCTACAAAAAAACATGTGTTAGGAAATAATAAAATAACTGCCCTCAACTTAAATATACGATCTTTATCTAAATATTGGGACACTTTACTATTAATTGTTTCTAGCTCTTTGAGAAACATCGACTTAATTTCGCTATGCGAAACGTCTATTAATGAAAATAATATAAATCTTTATAAATTACCGGGATTTAATTCGTACCATTTTTGTCGAACAAAAAGATCGGGTGGCGGTATTATTGTGTACGTGAAAGATCACCTTACATTTGAAAAAATAAATATTATGACTAATAATTTTGAATGCGTTTACGGAACCATTTCAGTAAACAAACATATTCGCTTACATCTTTTAGCAATATATAGACCGCCTAATACAAAAAAAAAATTATTTCTTGATGAGCTGGAGACAATATTGGGAAATATTGATATAAAAGAATCCGTATTGGTTCTAGGTGATACGAATATTAACTTATTAAATGTACACGAACCCATAACTATGCAATATGAAAACCTCATGTCTCATTTTGGAATGACCAGATGTATAAATGATGTGACTAGAGAAGTGATATTGACTAACTATGTAACGGCTTCATGTTTAGACCATATCTATGTAAGAGTGAAGGAGACGACCGAAATCAGTTCATGCGTATGCGATTCAATAATAGCTGACCACTACCTAACTGCAGCTAGTATTAACTTCTGTTACTATGATAAATGTACCGTCGACAAATCGCACCAAGAGTATTACACTGCACTATCGGACAAAAGGATTGATTTATTGATCGAAATCACCGATTGGAATGCAATGTTAAAATTGTCTGAACCAAACATTATTTATGCAGAATTAAAATCGATTTTTAAAAATATTTATGAAAAAAGTACCTTTACAAAATTAAAAACAAAAAAATTTCGAAATAACCAAAAAACTTGGATGAATGACAGTCTCGCTGAAAGTATTCTAATACGAGATGCCATGTGGAAAAAGTGGAAAAACACGCCTAATAATAAAAAATATGAAATCGCTTTCAAAAAATATAGAAATAAACTTAATAAACAAATATTAAACACAAAAAAGGCATACTATAATAACAAATTTAATCACTGTTTCAAGGACATTAAAAAAACATGGAATGAAATTAATACAATTTTGGGTAGGAAAAATAAATCTGGTTGCGATGAAGTCTTATCTAAATATTTCCTAAAGTCACAATCTTCTGATGCAGTGGCAGAAAATTTTGCTAACTTTTTTGATGAAGGAGTTAATAAGTTGTTACATGAATGTGATTTCCGAGCGTCTAAACACTTGCAAGAATCCCTACCGCATTCAATGTACTTACCTAGAGCTAATGCTAAGCAAATTGAATATATTATCGGAGGTATGAAAAATTCAAAGTCACCGGGCATAGATCTAATTCGTATGTTTGATTTAAAAAAACATGTCAAATTACTTAGCCCTGTTATTGCTCACTTTATCAACAGAATAATCGATACCAGCCTCATCCCCGATGAATTAAAAAATAGCATTGTAAGACCTATTTTCAAAAATGGAGATCACTCCGAAATTAACAATTACAGGCCAATTTCTATTCTCCCGGCACAAGAAAAAATTTTAGAAAAATATATTTCGATAAATTTAGACAAATATTTGAATAATTTGAATATTATAGATGAATGCCAGTACGGGTTCCAGAAAAAAAAAAGTTGTGATAAATTGCTGGAAAAATTTTCTGATTTTATAAATTCTCAACTTAATTCTAAAAAACATGTACTGGTGCTTTTTATTGACTACTCAAAAGCTTTTGACACTCTCAGCCATATACAATTAATTAAGGTTCTTGAAAACATTGGAATCCGGGGTAAACTCCTCTCATTTTTTAAAAACTACTTAACTAATAGAAAAATGAACGTAAAGATTTTAAACGATATGAGTAAAGGAAGACATATTAAATCAGGAGTACCGCAAGGATCAATTTTAGGTCCAAAATTGTACATTATATATGTTATTGTTATGTCAAAACTCTTTAAAAAGGCCTTTAGATTAATTTTTGCTGACGATACTGCACTTGTAGTATCCAATGAAAATCCTATCATAGCTATTCGACAATTGCAAAGTGACTTTAACGAGCTACTTAAATGGGCTCATGATGTTGGTTTAATTATTAATGTTAAAAAAACAAAATGTATGTATGTAAAATCACCAAGCCTGGGAATATGGAATATACCCAAAATAATTGCTCATAATTCTGAATGTATTCATAGAAAAATTGAAAATATTTGCCACTGTGAAACAATTGACTTTACTAACGAATATACTTATCTGGGACTAATAGTAGACAATAAATTTAAATGGGATAAACAAGTGGCTAAAATCTGTAACCAGCTCCGATCTTTTGCAAGTAATTTTTATAAACTGAAATTTGTTTTGCCTCATTGTACTCTTAAAATAATTTATTTTTCTATGGTCGAATCCATACTCAGATATGGCAAACGAACTTTTTTTTTTTTTTTTTTTACAGTAATACCGCACAAGAGTCCCAACTGCTCCCGTCTGGAGCCAGTGAGACTATGGCATCCCCAATTGGGGTATGTTGTGAGGCTGAGGGTATTGGGGAGGGAGGGAGATGGGGAAGAGGAAGGTGGGCAAGTACCTGGCTATTCAGATCTGGTCACCAAACACGGCTAAAGCCATTTCAAGCAACGTTTCAATTCTGAATGGTGGTCTTACACCAGGGCGATACTGAGAGTATCTTCCACTCTGGAACGTGCCGCAAATATACTATATATTATTTAAATTAATTAATGGTGAAATAACATAAATTTATCAAATAAAATTTATTTGTGCACGCCGGGTTCGAACCCGCGACCTTCGGATCTGTAGTCAAAAGCGTATACCACTAGACCACGCCGGCCGTCATAACTTGGGGGCACTCAAGCAATATTTATATTAAATATATACAAAACTTACAAATTGCTATAATAAAAAAAATTGTACCACCGAATATCTACAGACAAAGAAGTAATCTAAAACTACTGTATGGTTCTGAGGGCCTACTTCCAATAAAGGGTCTTCTTTGGTACATTATTATAATGGATAATGAGGGAGATAGCAAATATAAAAAGCAACCGGTGCATAATCACACAACAAGATTCACTGAAAATAAGGGCTTCATTATTCCAAGAGTAACAAATAAGTATGGAAGCCGAACGCTTAAATATTTAATACCAGAGATTTTCAATAAATTTAATAATTCTTTTAAACCTCAGAATAATGAGAGACCCTGCCCCAAAAACACTAAGCGTTGGCTAATAAGCGACGAATCAATGTATCTCTGAACTTTATTATTGATGTATTCCTGAACATCTCAACGTACCTGCCTAAATAATTTGTATATAGGTAGGTACTTTGATATATATTATTTTGTGATATTATTTATTGTATAATTTTGTGTCATACATGTATTAAAAATTAAAAATGTTTATATATATTATTTGTAGAACCTACAGACAAGCCGTCATGTGTGACAGCTTTGTGGGACTGCATAAAACTTGAATCTTTAAAAATTTATAATAAATAAAAAATAAAAAAGTCGATATCCGATTGGAAAAGAAGGCAGTCATCGTGATTTTTTATTATTTTTAGAATCTTATTGTCGTCCGCAAAAAGCCAAAAGCGTGTATGAGAGAAAATACTAATCATGTCGTTTATAAACAAGTTAAGAAGAAGCGGCACTAGATGTGCTCCTTGAGGTACGCCGGACGTTACTTCAATAATAGTAGACATAAAGTTGTTTAATTTAACTCTTTGTTTTCTATTGCTTAAATAAGAATTAAAGAAGGAAAGCAAGGGGTTTCTAATACCGATAGCATATAGTTTGGCAAGAAGGATTGAGTGGTTTAATTTGTCGAAAGCTTTAGAGAAGTCGGTATATAGAACAACTATTTGTGAGTTATCTTCTAGGCCATTGACGATGGAATTGGTAAAGGATAGTAAGTTAGTAGTAGTAGATTTAGCAGATCTAAATCCATGCTGTTCCTCGATCAGTACGTTTTTAAAGATAGATATATATAAAAAAATTAATTCATATTTTAGGAGCAGTCGTTCTTTCGCCACCCTGCAACCAACAACTGAATTTTGAAACAACGTGGAGAATCTACGCTAGTTAGATGTTTTCGAACCTACCGCTAGAAATTCGAAATACGACGAAACTCTATGGGCAAAATAGCAATTTTACAATTATTGCAAATAAATTTATCAAATTTTTAAATCCCGCCGCTAGTTGGATCTATGAAATATAATTAGCGAAAGCTCGTTGTTCAGAAGTGAAACAGCGCAACTGCCGGTCCGGGCTCGTTCGTGAAAATGCACACTGAATTCGTCTAAAATGCAGGGAACGTGTTTGATTTTGGTGAGACAAAAAACACAACATTTTTACAGAACTAAATTGGGAATGTCGAGATTGTCACAGTCTCCTGTGACCCAAAATGAGTCTTGCGGTCGTTTAAACTTAATGGGAGAGCTGTCGTTTTTCGTCTGCAGACCGTGTGCTTAAAAAATAGTGATGAATATAATTAATATACATATATACTTACGTGCGCAAATAAATAATTCATCTTAATATTTTAAAGAATAACTTGCAAAAAGTGTTTTTTTCGATGAAAGAGCAGAATATTAATTATTTTTAAGTACATCCTTAAGGCGAAGCACTAAGAAGTATTGCAAAATTGTGTGTTTTTGGTTTGAAAATTTAATCGCATTAAGTTCTTTAGAAAATGATCGCAAAATATTTGAATATTTGTGCCTAAACTTTACAAAATAAAATAAAACATACTTTTTTCTTGCATAAATCAAAACATGCAGCTGGTGTGGCGGTAATTTCAACATTATCACCATCTACATAAGAAGTGTTATTGTTAGCGGCCCGATTCCGAAAGTTAAATGACGTGATGCTTTGCCTTAAGATGTATTGTTGTCTAAAATAATTCAATTAAACGAGGAGTTTATCAATAATTTTAAGCTTATTCCGCATTCTCAATCTTTTTTTTTTTTTTTGTATTAGGCAATTCACCCTAAAAAGAGTGCTATGTGCAGTTAAAGTTAAGGGAGATGGTTATAATTTTATGGAAAATCTATACGGGAATAGTAAATCTCAAATATTGAAGTCATTCAAGTCTATGAACTTGTATAGAACTGAGAAAATGCGAGAATTGTTGAGAGAAAGTAAATAAGGAATACTAAGGGGAGATTGGTGGATGATTTTTATAAGTAAACGATAAATGCTTTTGAAAGATGAATGATTTTTACAATTAAAGAAAACATGATCAAGAGTCTCATTTTCCATGCCGCACTGGCAGAGTGGACTATCTAGGACCCGGATTTTAAACAAATGGGATGCAATGGAACAATGACCAATTCTCATTCTCGAGATACAGGATATAAATCTTTTGGATTTTTTCTTGCCGTGGAACCAAGGTTTACTTGGAATATGATTTTGCATTCCAGCATAAAAAGCACCAGATCGGGTTTTCATATTAGTCCAATTTTCTTCCCAGGAGCGAATCATGTTGGATTTAAGAATTGGGATGAAGTCAGAGATGGGAATTCTAAAATCTAAAGGATTAGAGCCAGAAATTGTTCCAAGTTTAGCTAGAGCATTCTCAATCTTCATAACTAGTGGTACAAGCGATAAACTGGTGAATCTACATGACGTGATTTGAATTTTCATTTTCAAGAAAATCGATTCCAATTGGAAGTTTTAGGTTAAATTTGAGGAAAATTGGTTTCTATAGCAACTCGTAGTTGCTATCTGCTATTTATTGTCTCTCAAATGCATCGAAGCACACACCCAGCTTCAATAGTGTCTGAACACTGAAGTTGCCGAGAAAAAATGAAAAATAAGGAAAAAAATAAAATTTAGGATTCTGTGTGATGCAGATTTGTCAGTTTGCCTCTTGAACCACTAGTTTCCGGACACCATGTAGTATAATAGACGGATGCAGCATCTTTTTGAGAGCTTGACATATATTTTTTTAAATAAGATTATTTTCACAACATATTAGGCACATAGTGGCCTTATGGGTCAATATAATAATGTGTATTCTGGTGAGGGCGTAATAAAAAGTCATAAGAAAGTATCAGTATTTATTAGGTCCGGAAATCTTGAGTGGGTATATTTACAAAGAAGTAACAATACTGTTACATAAATACTGAAATAATTCACAAAAATCCTTTTCCTTTCCAAACGTGCTGATTGGAAAAGTAACAATTTTTATATTCATAATATTTATGAATATTACATACATAATTAATATCCTTACAATTATTATTACTAAATAAGAAATCTTTAAATGTAGTTTGCATCTATCGTGCTGTATTTCATTCGCAAACGTTGCGGATTGATTATACTTTATTCTTCGTCTCACACTTCTGTAGACTTGCAAAATGGAGAAAATACACGTCAACTCTAACTAAGTCTACGGCGTCACAATCTCCTTCAGTCTGTAAACTGTTAAAACTACAATGCTAATAATAAGTAATAGTCCATAAAAGCTAAATTTACACATAAAATGTATCTCATTGGACATGAATCGTAATTAAATAATCCAAAATATGTGTATTCATCTTCTATGGAGTGATTTGTAAGTGTGATTTTTTTTTCTTTTAACGTTTCTTCAACCGGGTGAGCTATTTTTAATACAGGACAGTAAAAAATGAATATAGATAGGTATGTATATTAAAAATGAATCAACAGTGAGTGAAAAAACAAATTGTTGTTTTTAAATATTACAATACTATGGGCTAATCTCAAATTTAAATAGAATTACCGAAAATAAATTCCCTTTGACTAATGACATTTGAACAACAAGTAATAGTATCAGGGGATTAAATAGAAAAGCGATTATATGTATAAAATAGTGTAAAATTAATACCAAGACTGGAAAAATAAAATACTGACAATAAATTCATTCATGATGAAAAGTTTAGCAAGCCCAATTTTCTAGATCTTCAATTATTATTATTTTCTCACTATTTACAATATAATTTAGTTTTGCACCATTTGAGCATCTTCTTACAATAATTTCAAATAAGTTATTTTATATTTGTATAAAATTTGACACTCAAAATATTAAAAATTTACTCGTAGTGGGAACGGAACGCTGAGTTTGTTTCAAATGCAATAAGAAAAATGTAAATACATACATGATAAAATTAGAAATGCATAAATAACCACGCAACTCAATGAATCCACGATCTTTCACTTCCATGTGCTATGTATTGTTATTTAATGCACACAGTATGTATTCTTTATTATTACAATGAAGTTAATAACAGCATATCAGCCTTAATGTCACCTCAACGTAAAAGTGAGGAGTTGTTAAAGCTATGCGTCTGGGGAGAGCTACATCTACATGCATGTATACATGTGTGCGACAGAGCACACACTCTTCTCAGAGTGTGGTGTGCACGTACATTATGTATAAGCGAGGCGATATGTGTTGAAGGCGATGGGATAAGGTTCGGGATTCTCACAGTCTCTTACCCTAATAAATATTAATCGTTTTCAAATATCACCAATGGAAACCTTTGGCAAGACACGAGCCGTCGTGGTAAATTGCAGTCTCAAGTTTTCTATCGTAACATTTGATGTATAGTTGCCCATTTTTCTAAATTAAAGTGCAATTAGACCAGTCATTAGCGTTTGCCAAAAATCACCTTTACTCCGCAAGAGTTTCATCATAATCAAGAATTTGATCATTTCAAAATCACACCTAATTGTTTAATCAACATTTCATTTGTAAATATGTAAATTTTTAACAACAATATTCCAACAACTTGGGAACTTTGTAAAAACGTAATCTCTATATAAAGGCATTTAGTTTCAAATGGACGGCATTTGTATTAAATAGTTATTGCTTTCTTATAATTTTCAAATTCAACCCTGCCAATATCTTACATTATTCTGAAAACATAAATGATTATACTGCAATGGTGTAGGTATAGTCATACATATTTATAATACACATGATATTTTATTTATCATCAAAATAATAATATTGAACGGTGATATGTAATTTAGAAAAAATCCAAAACACAGTTGCAACCATTTACCTCACTTTTAAATAAATCATTCAAATTAATGTCAATTTATTGAAATCATAGTCAAAGTCAAAGTTGGCTTACACTCATAATTCTAACGATAGATACATTGGCAATTCATTTCCATTATGATTGTATTTTTATAAAGATACATTTTAAGATTAATTGATTTCAAATAAAACAAAGATATGTATTCATATTAAGTTCGCTGTTTCAAACAAATATTTATGAAAATAATTCTGCTTACAAACATTACCATCAACAGTCACTTCTGACAAACAACGAATTTTCAAATAGCATATTAATAAAAGTTTATATATAATGTTGCTTGTTAAAATCACAATATTGTGTAGGTAATATTCATAAGTAAGTATGTATATACCTACATACTTTGAAATTCATTAGATTATGAGTTTTAGATGTAAACAAAATAATGAAAATATTTTAATCCTCTTCCATGGCTCTACATTGATAAGTGTATATTTAAATGGATAAGGCTAATTTCCCAAAATCGTATCATAAAATCACACAAATTCATTGAAAAACATTAGTTAAAATTATATTTTTTAGTTCAACTTGCAAATGTTAAGGTAGAAATAAAGACAATAATAAAACAACAATTATTGCCCATTTTATTAGAAAAGATTGAATAACAAATAGATAAATACCCAAAATCAATAATACATTAAATTTAATTGAACATTTTCATTAAAATATTCACACCTAAATCTTCATGCTAACAGATAGATAAATGAGTAAAAAAATTAATAATATAAAAAAACGCATTTATTGCTTATTACATTTAAAATAAAGAAAAATACTTTTATTACATCAGTGCATTAACCTATGATTCAAATAATATTCAATGGATTAAAATTACTAAACAATCATTCTACTAAAATTACTAGACAATCATTCTATTAAAAATTGCAAAAATATTCAGGCACAAACAAAAGGCACCTGTGTTTCGGTCATCATATTTTTATCAATAAAATAAAAATACGCACCTCATAAAATAGATGCCATGTCGTATATTTCATATAAAAACACAAAGAACATACTGTCGCTACAACATGTTTGTTTCTTTCAGTTTCAGCACCACATTTCAATCAAATCACTTCATATTGTCTCTGGAAAATATAGTTTGTTCTTAAAAATAGTCTAATCTCATTTAGAATGCCCCCGATATAGTCTCTCGTGTTAGTTTTCCGCGCACACAAGTGTTGTGAGAGAAGAGAGGCATTTCTTCATGTTATTGCACACTGAGTATTTCACTAGTTCACATTAAACTGTTAAAGGCACTTGCTACAGCCAAGTTAATACATTATCCTGCTTGTTGGTTGCGGGATTTATAAGTGATTCTACGTCATCCAAAATGTCACTTGAAAACTCCTCGCCAAGCTGAAATCAAATCAAATCAATTATTAGACAGGTCATGCGGCAGAAACATACAAAGGTATAGTAATTGTCATTCGGTGTGCAAAACCTCAACTAGTAGTTCTTTGTGCAAGGGATTACTTTAATCCTATTTAAATTTCGTCCAGTTTTCATTAATTTATACTTGTACATATTATATATATTACTTATTTTGTGGAAATTACACACTGAACAACAACTAACTAGAGTGGCAATGTCAATGTAATTTCTTGTCGTGTTGTATATTTGGGTTGGTGTACACTAATAGGAGTTGAAATAAACAAAAACTCTAGAAACAAATTCAGACATTATTTTAGGGATAGCAATAGACATGAGAAAATGGCTTTAACCACTGAACGACCTTGAACGAGATCATCTCGTGCGCTGAATATGTGATCACATAAACGTTGTGGCATACTAGGTTCCATCCATCGGCGGCTATCATTGTTCGCAAATGTATCACGTGTGATCCATGAAGTTTCAATAAAACACAAACACTGTGTTAAAACGTGCCGCATGATGAGATAGATTGCATTGAAAAGGCCATCATTAAATAAGTATCTCTAAGGTTGTATAAAAACCCTAGCATTAAGTAGTTAACGAAAGAGTGATGCAGATGATCTTGGTAAACATACAAACATCAGAGGGCTAGTAATGTTAATGTAAATCAACTATGATGATATATATTACGACCCTTTCACGCGCTTGTGCATGCAAGAAAGAACCCAGCCAAGTAATAAACAAAGACTTATTAATTCAAGCCATGAATCGAAACATATCTAAGTATGTATTAATTTGTACGATGCAATCTGTACATGATGTGCAAGCTTTAAGTCTGTGATATTACAAATTATTATAAGCAATAATTAGTCACTTGAAATATCCATACAAATTGAAAATATAAGACAAGTTTTTTTATGCATAGAACAAAGGATAACAAATTATTATAAGCAATAATTAGTCGCTTGAAATATCCGTACAAAATGAAAATATCTCCCGAGTAAAAATAAATGCGGCCGACGGGAATTAAACCCGCGCCTAACAAGCCGACTAATTATTGTTTATAATAATTTGTTATCCTTTGTGCTATGCATAAAATCCTTGTCTTGTAAACATTGGTTTATCATTAAAAAAATAATAATATTTGAAAAGTTAAAATATTTCACCAACAAATGTAGATATAATATGTCTCGATGCCATCTAGTGGGAAATTTAGCACTAACAAAGCCTTTCCTACAAAATAAAGTTGGTTGTTTACAAGTGAAAAAAATATAATAAGCAGTAATTGTTGATTGAAGTACTAGTACATATTAAATTATTTGGCGTGTTGGAAATGAGCTGATGTAGCTCAGTGGTCTCAGAGCACCTGCCTGGACATCAGAAGGCGCTTGTTCAATTCCCGTTGGCGGCATTTATTTTTACTCGGGAGATATTTTCAATTTGTATGGATATTTCAAGCGACTATTTATTGCTTATAATAATTTGTTATCCTTTGTGCTATGCATAAAAAACCTTGTATTATAAACAATAGTTTATCATTAAAAAAATAATCTGTGATATTAGGTGCAATTATGATAGATTAAATTATTTATTAATTATGATTGTACGTTAGAAGAAAAATATTTATAAAAATTACAAATAATTATTGTTTAACTTCATTCCCAATGCAGAAACATAATCAATATACTTACAGCAATAGTTTTGGTTAGCAAAAAAACTTATTCATAAATAATACATTCAAGTTTAAGTTAGTGAAGTTGAATTCAATGACAAAAGCGTGAGGAATATAAGAGTTGATGATTAATTTGCTGTTAGAGGATTTGCAAAAGAATTTGTGGTTTTAAGCTAAAGCAGAAATGTGTGATGTGATTTCTCACTATCTATCCTGTGCGGTGATTTTACCAATACATAGACCGAGGCATTTTCCAAATACCATTTGATGTATGTGGGAGATACTATGAAACGATGAATCATCCACTTCACAAACCAAATTAGTTCATCCAAACCATCACCGGCCAGAAATGTCAGGAATGGTACATCAACAACAATGGTATCACCGCATGTGTATTGAAAGTGTAAAAGCGTCACCAGTTTTTGTTGTTCTCTTGTGAAGCCAAATAAGCTTTGCACCAGTTATTCAGAGTGGGGGTGGACTAGAGCTATCTTGAGGGAAGGGAAGATATTGATTTGATTGACTAATTGCAACAACACCTTTGCTATAAAGGATTTTCCAAGGAAGCGTATTACAGCTGATTGAATTTCATGTAGGTACTTTGATAATGCTTGTTTATGTTAATTGATTAATTTTTGGATAAAAAAATGGGCATAGAGTTTTTCTAGAGGTGTGGAAGAGATTTCTGGGGCACTGAATAAAAATATATTTGAAAAGAAATGGTGAGCCAAATAAGTTTGGTTGTTTCAACACGAATGGATGGATGGATGGATGGACTTTGTGATGGATTTGGATTGAATATTGGAAAAATAGCCGCTCTACCCCATCTGTTATAATGAATAATGCAAAAAGCTAAACCACTAATCTACAATCTTGTAAATTCAATTTAAACTTACTTTTTATACTCAAAGAAATCTTACTTGTAAGGAGGGCACCAGGTCATCCGTGGAGTCTATATTATCACTGAGAGATATGTCGTTGGCGTCCATGGTGGTATTACCACTCTCGCTAGCGCAGTCCATGTTGTCGTCTATGTTGGCGAGGAAGTCCTCGGGCGTGTGGGGCATGGAGTAGGAGTGTGCCAAACCCATGCCCAGGCCGCTGTCTCCTGACTCCTGGCGGGAGTGCTCCGAGAGTCCCGATAGGAAGGGGTCCAGGGCCACATCGGCCGCACCGGACACCACCGGCACCTGGCGCGCCATCAGCTCTTGCTGTAATTATAATTTAAAAAATTAATAATTGATAAAAAATTTATGAAAAAAATATTCAGGTTCCTATTCAAAAATGAGGATCATACTCGATCATTTAAAATACAAAATTGTATTTTAAAGCGCAATTTTCATGAAAAATCACCTTAAGGGCGGCCACTCACTGTAATCTGAACCTCCAATAATCAGAACCACCGGGTGATGGAGGCAGGGGGTTGGGTGGGTGGAAAACATAACCATTGAAAAAATAAGTTTGTTTAAAGCGGTTAGTTCGTCATAATGCCGTGCATAGTGACTCCACTGACACTGACTCCAGCAAAACAAAAATTATACATTTCGATATCTGACCACTAGAAATCACTGATTTGAACAGAAGAAAACAATTTGAATTTAACTGTTGAATTTAAAAAATTGAAACTGTAAGTGTGAAGAATTTAAAAGCCCAGCTACACTACTCGCGAAGTTGATCGAAGTTGACCGAATACGATAGTGTGGGCACGAACTTCACTTCGCTTCGGGCAACTTCGCTTCGCTTCGCCCGACTTCCGATTGTTGTCGGTAAATGCGCCCGAGTCAAAGGACTCGAATGAGTTGGACTGAGTTACTCGCGAAGTTGCACGAGTGTGTGGGCACGCACTTCGAACTTCGGCTAACTTCGTCGAGGACTTCGTCGAAGCGTCGAAGCGAGTAGTGTAGCTGACACTTTAGGCTTATAGTATTTTTTTACAAAAATTATTTTTATTTTTTATCTATATTTGGAATGAGCATTATTTTGTTTAAAATGACAGGTAAAGTTAGATTTTGTGATTTTTCTAGGTAATGGTAGCATTTCCATTTTCAAGAAACCGTTATTGGGTTCATTTGAAGAAAATAAAAATTTGAGGTAAATTTCTGATCATCTCTCTAAGGCATGGATCCTGAAGCAAATATTTTATAAATGCTTTCATCTTCACAAATCCTACAATAATTATAATATTCTGGGATTTTTCACAGATCTGCGCTAGTCTATATTAAAACAGATTAAATGGTGAATTAGTTTCCCAATTTGAAACGTTGAACTTTTAACAGACTTGTGAAGAAAATGTCAACAGATTGAGAGGAATGATAAAGTGTTATGATTATACCTGTAATCTGATCTCCTGCTGCCTCTGCTTGAGGCGCTCACGTTCCATTTGCAGCGACTGGAGTCGCAGCTTCTGGCACGCCTGCAGCGCTGACGCGGCCCCCGAGGCCCAGCCGCCTACTCCTGCCGGCAGCACTACTCCCGCTGCTGGGGTGCGCTGGAGGTGCTGGGCTGAAGAGTCAACAACAATGAGGTTAGGAATGCAGACAATTTGAGAAATGTGGTAATATAGATGGAATAATTAAACAATACAATTTCCTCATGCCAACATAAATACGGTGATAATAAGTGACACTTTCAAAATTGGAACAAAGTTTAAGGACAGTTTCTTGACAGAATTTGAACCACATCAGAATTCAAAGTTAAAATTCATGTCCTGTGAAAGTTCTAGTCAAGTTCTGGTATTATTTAATTATGGCCGGTTGTTGTTTCACAGTACTTGAATAATAACAGAACTTGAATAGGAAAAGATTTGTTAATATTTCATCATGGGCCAGTTGTTTCACAGTGCTTCAATAATAATAGAAAGTGAATTTTAAGTGTGAAATTTGATAAAATTCTGTAAAAACAATCCGTCCTTAGAAAATTGTTTAAAGAATATTATTTAATTTGTAAAAAGAATCTTTACAAATCCAGGCCAGAGATTAAGTACCTACTTATAACATATTTTTCTCAACGATATTTTTTATTCTATATTTGAAAACAACTAGTAAACACAAAAAAATGGTTGCTTTGCTAATCGTACAGTTCAGGGGGGTATAATTCCGATAGAAAATTGGAACCGAAATATTGTGACGTCATTACACTCTTTCAGAGCGCTTCTCCGCCATCACATGGGAAGCTTATGGCGCAGACTACGCCAATCAAGTAACAAAATCATCACTGCCATGGTTGCCTGGTTGATGGAGTCCCCTCTGATGGCCCTCTGGAGACGTGCAAATATCCCCCATAAATGGCTGTTCACACTCATTTTAGTGTTTATATTTTATCTTTTTTCAATTAAATTCTGCTTTTTTGTGCCTGTCGGAATCACCTATGTTATTACCTACCTTATTATTATTTTTATTACTTATTATGTATATTATTTCAAATATGGAATGTATTGCATTGCACTACCCCTGCATACATTCTGGAATAAATTCTTATTATTATTCTATGATTGCCTAACTATATCCACCAATCAAAAACTCAAAGTCTATGGAATAAACGTTTTTCATTGGTGTATAGCAAGGCTGCCCAACCTTTTTAGCAGTTGGGCGAAATTGACGATTTTGAATCACTGGCGGGCCACTGAATACCTGACGGTTCCTATTTCCATGGGGGGGGGGGTTGTTAGAGGATTTCTATAAAACATAATTCCCCACAAAAAAAAGATCTAAATAAGTGCTCCGCACAAAATATTTGAAATCCATAGGGGGGGGGGGTTGTTACGGAACTTCGCTGAGAAAAAATTCCGAACATCATATGTGATACCCCACAGAAATTTTTCGAATTCCATGGGGGGGGGGTGTATTTTTGTTTCAAAAGTAAGTTCAACAGGTTAAATTTTTTCGTCACTGATTCTCGTTCTGAGTAGCCTAAATAGCGATAAATCGCCGTCGTTGGCAACACTGGTGACCGCGCGCAAGCTGCATTGTTTGTTTTACCGCGGGCCCGCGACACTTTTTCAAATTGGCGGATTGGCGGGTTTTTTGAAAATGTTTCACGCGGGCCACTTATAATTCGTTGAAAATGTTTCATGCGGGCCACAATGTGGCCCGCGGGCCTGGGGTTGGGCAGCCTTGGTGTATAGTATAATAAGTAGGCTCCGAATGAGAATTTTACTGTCTATGTATTGGCATATCTATGGTTTTTTAGGACCAATTTGTTTCATACAAAAAGCCCGAAGATTTCGATCTAGTGAGTGGTTTATTTATGGTACTGTTGATAGCTCTGATGTAACCACTCCCTCTTCATAATAAAACTTGTAACAGAATGAGAGGTGAGGACCATAAATTTGCAACAACTTAATAAGGCTGCAATTAAAAAACTTGAATAGCTTCGTTTAGACAGCATGTGGATTCTATTAGATACTTTGCAATTACCAAATAAATAATAATGCAGAAATCATGAGTGTATGAAATCAATTATCATTAAAGTCATATATTCGGGACTTTCTATTGTTCAACTATTTGATTTTCAATATTGAGATTTATTAAAATGGTGGCAGATTCCCAACCCCTCCTCGAGCGGATAAACCAGAAACGGTATTACTATTTTTAAGGCCTTTATCACATTGTAGGGGCTAAAGGTTATCGCTATAGCTCAGGGGTTAGAGCAGATGTTCGTAAAGCAGAAATACCAGTATATTTTACTGAATGTCTGCCATTAGCATTCTTTTCATTATAGAAAGGTGATTTAAAATAAATAGTTACACCACGCATAATGCTATGGCGGCAGACCAATAATTAATAAAATTTGGATTGCCAATGAAAATTGAACCTTTGATAAGAACTCAAAATAAAATTAAAAAGGGTTTTCAGTTAAAAAAAAAATAAGTACAGGGTTTTCCAATAAGAGGTGTTATTTTGAATAGCCCGCTATTTCGGTAGAAGTTACTTTTGAAGCTGTCAATTTTTGACATTTGACAAGTAGAAACTACGCCATTAATAAAAATGGAACGATACACGCTTCAACAACGCATTGAAATTATTAAAATACATTTGAGTGAATCAAATGCAAATCATCTTGAGTGATGAGGCCCATTTCCACCTCGGTGGCTTCGTCAACAAGCAAAATTGTCACATCTGGGGCTCGGAAAACCCAAGAGTTATTGTTGAAAAGCCTCTCTATCCTCAACCTCTATCCTCAATTGGACCTTACTTTTTCGAAAATGAGGCTGGAGCAACAGTTACGGTGAATGGATTGCGCTATCGAGAGATGATTAATGATTTTTTATGGCCGGAATTGGATGGTATTGATCTGGATAACGTTTACTTTCAACAAGACGGCGTTACGTACCACACAAGCAACTAAACCATTGATCTTTTACGATTGAATATCAAGATAACTCCTCTTATTGGAAAACCCTGTATAATACGGACGAACATTCATTCAGGTCATTCCAAAATTCCAAAGAATTTTATCCTTATCCCATGATCTTTAGAAAGGGGTGGAAAATTATTTTAATGTACATGCAGGCACAATTTAATGTAGGCACTAGAAAGGTACATTTGACCAGGTAGTTGAAATGGAATGTAGGGTATTAATTATTCAGCTTTCACTTCCGTGGAGTCATAAGGGTTTCCCCGGCAAGAGGGTGACTCAACACTGCAGTGCTTTTGTACTATCTAATAAACATGATAATATGAACAACTACGTACTACTTAAATGTGTATTACCACAAATCGAGTCTACTAGAGCATTCAATTATAATATGAAAGTCTTGGGATAATATGAAAGTAGGGGAGAATTATTATGTGTAATTTATTACATGGATATTATGGGAAAGAAAAGACTAATTTTGTTAGACTGATTTCAATTCTGTGTCATAATTGTCAACTGTTCAGTTCAAAGAGTATTTAATTCTTGTCAATAACCCTATTAAAATCTTTCAAAATCTTCAATTATACTTTTTTTATTTCATTTATATTACTACAGCCGATAAAAAACGAAATTTATAAAATAAGTAAGTACTTAGCATTAGGTCGAAGATCAACAAAGATCAAGTGAATTAAATACTGAAGTCAGGTAATGTCAAGAGTCGGTATAAGTGAGAAATAGTTAGGATGCAGGCGAATTTTTCAATTAATGTTTTTTTACTCTCTGTATCTGTGTTTTCTGCAATAAAAAAAAAATAAAAAAAAACAGAAGAGAATACAAAAGATGATGTAAAAAACAAAGATGGCGTTGCATCCTCTCTGCCTGTTGTGTAGTCAAGGAAAGGGAAATCTTTCTATCTTCTTCTTCCATCTATACATATGTATAAAGAAGAGTGTCTGTGGGTGAGTGGTTTTTTGTAATTGACACAAATCTACATTTTTATTCTGAGTGATGAAATTTTGCACACTTAACTTTCAAAAAAAGAGATCCCCCATCTCTTTTTCCACCCCTCAAAGCAGAATTTTGATACTGATTAATCGGCAAAGCAGGGAACTTCAGCTAGTAATAATTTTTATTTCGCGCTTCATTTAATTTTCTTTCGTCACCGAATTCGAACTTTTGAAAACAGAGTTGCTTGTCAACTCGACAAAGAATATTTTCTACTTACTAATAGCAAATACCCTATGAAATTAATAATGCATCCAACTTCAGTAAAATATTGGCAATATCAACAACTCCGGTCGCTTGTGGCACTAGTGTAGCAGAATGACGTTGACATTCCTTTCAATAGCGGCAAATTGAATTTACTTAGTAATTGCCGGTGGTGTTTTGTGTTTCCTAATTTATATTTTGATCAATATTGATAAAAAAAAAGATAAACAAAAACACTTGTTTTTCAGGATGTCAAAAAACGTTAAATGCCTAGTTATAATTGTGGGAATTAATTGAATTAATAATAAACAAATAATTACAATAAATAATAAATACCCTATAATATTAATTAGTCCTCATTAAAGCCAATTTAAATATAATAAATGCTAACAATTATTAAATTTATTTATAAAATATTTTATTACCTTTCTAAACCATCAAAGACAGAGTTAATGGCCGCTTTAATATTTTTTTATGTATGAGCAAAAACAGTAGTATGGTCGTATGTAGGCAAAGATAATAGACTAATAGATAATAGGTTACCTATTTTTTTCGATTACTATAATTTATTAACGAGTAAAAAGTACATTTCGCATAAAATCTCATTAAAATGTATGAAAAAAAACCAAGGCAAGGCATAACTCATGCCGCTAGGAGGCGCTAGTGTAGCAAGTTGCCATCAGAATTTCCATTTTCCATAATAATGATTTATTGTCTTCTTTTCTTAGTAACAATATAGAGATAATGATATCCTCACTGGGATCTCCCATGCTATTTAATGATAATTGTTGAGGATGTCATTTACATATTATAATTTAATTATAAGAAATTAATATTACAACAAAGTAACATATGAATTTAATTATAAACATATATCAGGTAGTATAATTTTTTTTTTCTTTAAATAATTTTAAAATAAGTAAGATAGTGTTTTTTTGTATAGTTCAGTTTAGTAAATTCGGTTTTAGTCTGTGTGTGATATCAGTATATTTTCTATTTCAGATCTCCCTATATTAAGTATCCAGTTTTTTATTTGAGATTTAAATGTTATAATGTTGAGGTTTTTGAGTGAGAGTGGTATTTTATTGTAGAGTTTAATACTATGATATAAAAAGCTTTTTTGCCCAAAAGTTGTATTAGTAGTTATTTGTTGGATAAGTTTTTGACCATGAGATCTAGGGTTTCTATTGTACGTGCTTGTTGTTACTTCTTGGGTTTTGTACTTATGGATGTGAATGAGTATAGTTTTAGAATATAGTTGTTTAATTGACATGATAAGATTGGTGAAGATTTCGTCAGTGCTAGTTCTTACAGGAACTTTCAGTATAATTTTCATTATGGCTTTTTGAGTTTTAATTAATGGATTTAGTATATTTTTATTTGCACTGCCCCATCTGATAATACCGTATTCTAACAGTGATTGGCAGAGAGTTTTGAAAAAAATAACTTAGTTTTTAATTTTATTATATAAATAGCTAATGTAATATTACATAGGGTGTATTGCTTATAAAGAATCATTTTCAAAAGTTAGGTTAGGTTTGGTATTCAAAATGATTGCAGATAATACATACACTATGACATTTACAGTACCAACCACAGAGGAATATATTTCCTCCAAGGTACCAACTAACCAGACCGTGACGGCTTGACACACTTAACTTTGCAGTTTAGATTTTGTGGTTATAAAAAAAAACCAATGAATTAAAAAAATATAGTTCGTTGTTTAGTTCCTTAACAGCGGATAAAACGTAAGTACCGAAAATTAGCTCGATTTGCGTATTTGTCGATATTTTGAAGTGCCCACGCGTAGACTGCCGATTTAGCGGATAGCGCATCACCGAGAGCACGCGGGCCGCCCGCGTGCTTCTATCGCTGACCTAGCGAAGGCCATATTAGACCAAAAAAAATAATGCGTCACTGATAGTGTCGTTCGTTTATTGTGCTCGAGGATTGCGAAAGTTTTCGTGTAAATTTAATCGACGGCCAAGGTAAGCGCCATCGTCATGTCCCCTGAGCGCTAAACAAATATATTAAAGTAGGTTTATTCGTTTATTATGTAGGTATAGCAAACAAACAATAGTACTTAATAATCAGAGATACGATTAAACACCGCGTAGTTTGAAAGTAATAATCTTTACTTGGCGGAGTTCAAAGTACGGCTTCAAACGTGCTAGGCGTATGTGCTTTTCCGTGGCATACTAATACCTATATCGAGATAAATTAATAATAAAACAGCTATTATGTTGTAATGTTATTGTTTACCCTGAATCATATAGTAAAAATCAATATACAGGGCTTAACAACTGCAATATGAAACATGACGTGCGCTGATAATATCTAACACCTAACAATCCTAACACAACGCCCTTAAGGCGATGCACTACGTCGTGTAATATTTTAAATTGAGCCGCTATCAATAACAACCCTTACGTAGATGGCGATAAGGTTTAAATTCCCGCTTAACACCATCCGCCTGTTTTGATTTATGCAAGAAAAAAACATGGCCAAAAAGTGCCTTTTATTTTATTTTGTGGATGTTCAGGCATAATTTTTTTTTTTTTCGATCATTTTATAAATAACTTAATTTGCTACATTATACAATAAAATCATAACCGAAAATGGGTTCGTAAGTAGGATATTTTGAACTTTAAAGCAGTTTTCATAGGCCTTTACATTATTTTTTTCAGGGCTTATAAAAAGACTTATCTAAAAAATACTCCGTTTATTTCAAAGGCCGATATGTATTCTACTCGCAGTATTTAATTAAAGCATCTGAAACATTTCTAGGCGACCAAATTTTCAAACCAAAAACACATGATTTTGAATTACTACGTATGGCATCGCTTTAAGATTATTTTTCACAAAAACGGCGCTACACAAAACATACAAATCATCCGAATATTATGGATTACAGTAATCAGTAATCACCTACCTAGGAGTGTACTGGTTTAGACAAGGAGCATTAAAATTTGATTTGAGACCAATGCAAACGTGTACAAACACGTGGTACACAACCTCATATCCACGTAGATAGAATTAATTTTTTCTTCTCATCAATGAATGGCGACATGTGAAAAAAAGGTCGTAGAACAAAATGGCATCGGTCAAAAAGCCTGTCAGATAAACTAGTCCCAGAGAGAAATAGTACGTGACGTCATCGTTCGAGTATCTTTTGTCTTCACACAAGACGAGTGTATAAAGAGTGTGTGTGGCGACGGGATGGATTTGACGTTTATATAAATCTAAAGTTTTATTCCGATTGATGAAATTTTGTATACTTTACTTTGAAAACAAGACGAAGGTCACTGTTTACACGAGATTTCGAAAAACCACCCCATTCCCTTGTACATAATACATTCGTATTCGAATACAACGTTGTGTAAATTTCAAAGCAATCGGTGAAGAACTTTCGGAGATTTAAGATTTTGAACAAACGAAAATTTATATCTTTATTTATATAGATAAGATTCAATAAAGTACAACACCATAAATACGATACAATACTACGCCGTAACGATACAGTATGAAAAAATATTATTATATTGTTAGATCAACGGTTGAGGCTTTCCTGGGTTTATTCAAGTTTATAACAAATGATTAGGTAAACTAAAAATACTATAATATTTTTGGATAAAAAAAAGGCTGGGTTTATTCAAGTTTATAACAAATAATTAGGTATAAAAAAACACTCAAATATTGTTCAACGGTTGAGGCATTGCAAGGTTTATTCAAGTTTATAACAAATGATTAGGTATAATAAAATTAAGATTCGAGCAAAAAACTAATAACAGATAAGTTAGTAAAGATAGACGTAGATTTATTATCTAATCTAAGTAATAATTTGCG
The DNA here is from genome assembly GCA_026573805.1 of Hesperophylax magnus. Lineage (NCBI taxonomy): Eukaryota > Metazoa > Arthropoda > Insecta > Trichoptera > Limnephilidae > Hesperophylax > Hesperophylax magnus. Next base: position 588,485 of record JAIUSX010000165.1, on the reverse strand, counting down.
CAAATATAAATATAGTGTAAACTGTAGTGTAAGTAAACAGAATAACGGCCGAATGAACACAATCTTATCTAATCTGCACAAGGAATAAGGATAAGAACAAGAATAATGACGTTAATATTACGTACACCTAATAATAACAGTACAGATCGACTAACATACAACTTTGCAGTCGGTGGATCGGTTAGGTCAGGGGTCGGCAGACCTTCAAATGAGAAGAGCCGAATTGACCAGAAAACAGGAAAACAAATATATCAGAGAGCCATATGATCCGGGGTAGGGGGGGGGGGGCTAGATAATTTCAGAGAAAAAAGAAACCAGTTCACCCTGTAAAGAGCAACATTTTGATACTTCCTGATGAAACTAAAAATTAAATAACTTTTAAATTTTCATTTTACGTGAATACACGGAGTATTGCTTGAGTATTGCTAATTTATTTAAGAATCTCTTCAAATTACTGGTAACCAGCTGACGTGTACCCGTCGTTGCTCGGAAACTTTTCTCTACATTCTATAAATGATAGTGCCTATCAAAATCCGTTGCGTAGTTTAGAAGAAATAAGCGCACAGACAGACGCGGATAGTGATTTTGTTTTATACTATTTAGAGATTCGGTTAAAAACGGGATTGAAGGCCGTTTCCTGATAAACTTTTAAAAAATTCCTAATATATCGGAACACGTGTTCAAGCACCTGCATTAGCTTTGACAATAAATAATGACGAAGTGTGAAAATATTTATAGAAATACCAAGTCAGTGAAAATTCTTCTGTCTGACAATTTGAGCATATTCATATAATTTAACAGTGTTGTTGTTTAACATAATTGCTAAATACCCATTTTAAAATTTATAAAACGTAAGAATTGGTTTTGTATTCTTTCAACAGGTTTTACATATTGTATATAATAATGTGGGTTCCAGACAGGAGAATTGTACTCAAGTTGACTTCTTACATACGCAAAATATAACAATTTAATACACTTTATATTGTTAAAATTTCTGGTTAGCCTAGTTATATATCCCAACATTTTTAAGGCTTTATTAGAGATTAGTGGTTAACAAATGAAAGATTTGATTGAAAAGTGATGCCTTTGATTTGTTTTAAGGTATCAATAGCATTGTTATTGATGTTGTAATCAAAAATCACTGGATTTCATATTGTCTTGTTGATATTGTCTTTGAAGAATGTTGCGATGGTAAATATTTTGAATAGTTCTATAAATGTTGATATTGTTGATTTTGCGGTAAAAGTAATGCTTTCCCTTTCTATCGATATGTTCGTATTCATTAGCGGATCATTACATCATTACATTTTGAATTAAAATTATGCATTCATATAAATAATGCACAGTGGGCAATAAAAGTGTATAAATCTGACAAAAAGGCGAAGCTGCATCGTAATAAAGGCGGGTCAAGTGGCCGAGGTTCACACGGGCCGTGGGAAACCAACATCGGCACTGCACCAACACACTACAAACATAACAACACAACTACAACCTAATGGTACGCAGTGTTGATTACATATATTACACGCTTAAGAACATCTTGAGGTTATCTGTTACGAAGGGAAATTCCCATCTTTGATAAGCTTTGGAACCGTGGATAAGCTCGTGTCGTTTTCACGCTTCAAATTTGTATTGCTTGTGACAGTTTAGGATTATTATCAGTATATAGCGCAGACCCGTGAAAATTCACGGGATATTATAATTGTAAGATTTGTGAAGCTTTAAGAATTTATTATTAAAAAAATCGCATGCAGAAATCAATTTGTGGGTATACACAATTATAATTAGAATAAAATAAGTTTATTTGAATACTATTTTATTTGAGAACAACATATAAACCAACCGGTTTCGATTCGACCTGAACCTTAATCAGAGTTTTATAAAACGTAATATATAAACCAGTATGTTTTATAAAACCCTGATGAAGGTTCAGGTCGAATCGAAACCGGTTGATTTATATGTTGTAATCAAATAAAGTGGTATTCAAACTAATTTTATTCTAATTAAATACCTTTCAAATGTTAGTAAACTTGAAAAAACATTTCTGACATTTGTCAAACACTTAAACAAAAGAAATACGTAGTTCAAATTACGAATTATTAATTGATAAAATAATCTTGGCACCTACCAACAGCTTGTCTAAATTGATTTATAGGTAAGTAATAATTTTCTGTTCTAATTTTGAAAATTAAAAGTGCGTAAATTTAAATCACAAATGACCGATTTACGTCGGAGCACAAGTGAGATGTATAAATATTATCAATTAAAATTTCTACCGAAAAAACGCCTTTTTACAATTATTTAGTTTTAATTATATTCATAAAGTGTTTTTGTGATTAACTCACAAAAAATGACAAATTTGCCTCTAAAATAATTCAAAATTGAATTCTTTAACGGCCTGTAATTTTAGATTAAAAACACAAATACATCAAGAAGCACACATCAGTAATATATATTTGGTATTTAGGCCACAAAGATTTTGTATAATAGAATTTTATGGTTGACAGTGTCAAACGCTTTACATACATTTTCATTACATACGCCTAATTCTCCTCGAGCTTCCTCGGCGTCTTCTACAGGGTTTTCCAATAAGAGGTGTTATTTTGATATTCAATCGTAAAAGATCAATGGTTTCGTTGCTTGTGTGGCACGTAGCGCCGTCTTGTTGAAAGGAAGCGTTGTCCAGATCAATACCATCCAATTCCGGCCATAAAAAAATCATGAATCATCTCTCGATAGCGCAATCCATTCACCGTAACTGTTGCTCCAGCCTCATTTTCGAAAAAGTAAGGTCCAATGACTCTGCCGGACTATAAACCGCACCAAACAGTCACACGTTGAAGATGATAGGCTTTTCAACAATAAATCTTGGGTTTTCCGAGCCCAGATGCGACAATTTTGCTTGTTGACGAAGCCACCGAGGTGGAAATGGGTCTCATCACTCAAGATGATTTGCATTTGATTCACTCAAGTGAATTTTAATAATTTCTTTTCGAAGGAAGCAAATACTTTGGGGTGTGACATATTGAATGAAAAAACATACACTTAGTAAGACACCACTTTATTTTTGAATCAATAACGATAGCCAACCGGGTTTCGCTTGTCCCAAGCTTCATCAGGGCTAAATATCAACTAAAGCTAATTAGATACAGGCACATATAAATATAGGTAAATGAAAACAATGAGTGAAAGAGATACAAAACAGATAGAAAGAGATGCAAATAGAAAAGGTGGAGACAAATTATTAAGGATGATGAGGAGGGAGGGGGGGGGGAAGGAAATAACAGTTTCAGCGGCGGAATAAATTTAATATGGGACTATCAGATAAATTAATTTGGTTATTTTATTCCTTGAAATAAAAAAAGCAGTTAATAATAATTTAAATATAATAAATAACCAAATTAATTTATCTGATAGTCCCATATTAAATTTATTCCGCCGCTGAAACTGTTATTTCCTTCCCCCCCCCCTCCCTCCTCATCATCCTTAATAATTTGTCTCCACCTTTTCTATTTGCATCTCTTTCTATCTGTTTTGTATCTCTTTCACTCATTGTTTTCATTTACCTATATTTATATGTGCCTGTATCTAATTAGCTTTAGTTGATATTTAGCCCTGATGAAGCTTGGGACAAGCGAAACCCGGTTGGCTATCGTTATTGATTCAAAAATAAAGTGGTGTCTTACTAAGTGTATGTTTTTTCATTTAATAATTTCGTTTTTATTAATGGCGTAGTTTCTACTTGTCAAATGTCAAAAAATGACAGCTTCAAAAGTAACATCTACCGAAATAGCGGGCTATTCAAAATAACACCTCTTATTGGAAAACCCTGTATAATGTGTTCATGTTTTTTAGATGAAATAAGTAATGTAATTTTCACATGAACTTCAATTTACTAGTTAAATTTTGGAATGCAAGCTCCCGTCAACTACCTCTGAAGTATGCCGAGAGTAAAAATCCATCTGGTCAGATATCCAATTTGGATTCACCGGCGCTCAACAGTTATACATGTTTCGTATCCAGAGGGTATTGTCGCTTGAGAGGTTAATCTACATAAAATTTAACTTTTTTGCGCTGTGCCATTTATCATCCATAAATAAAACCAAAATATAATTTTTTTTTTATTCTTTCAGTTCCACTTTTCTACCAATCAAGATGTATGGGAAATACATTTAAATGTATTTACGGTGTACAAGTATGCAGGAAACATATTGTGAATATATTTAGCCCATGGGATATAGAGGTAAGTACCTACATATTTATTATACAGATTATGCTGAAATACTGTAGAAAGTAGAATGTATATATATAAATATATAAACCTTCTCGAAGAAATTTTCTAAATGATACTGAAAACCCTATTAAAATACGAACAGACAGACGCGGGTAGTGACTTATACTATTAAGAGATTATTGATCCCCGCCCACGACATTAAATAAGATTAGTGATGTAAATAAGATCGAATTACAGCACGTTATCACTCTTCCATTCATTGTTATTAATTGACATTGATTCGTACCGTTGTGAATGAGAAAATCAGAAGAACAGGTGATAATAGCGGGAATTGAATCAATGCGGTATATTTTAATTTACTTCACTATCGGCAAATCCATAACACCATTGTTCCTGTAGGTTACAGATGCAAGAACACTGTATTAGTTGACAACTCAGCGCTCTTATCTAACATCATTATAATTTTTAATAAATAAAATATTGCGCTCTGATTAGTCGAATAATTTACAATAATAAATATATCGCGACAGTTAGCTATGGTTCTATATGCATACATAATTAATAATGAGCTGGATGATTTTAATAAAAGTTGATTCAAGAGCAATTAAGGATTGTAATCTATTTAAAAAATCGTAACTAATTGTCAAAAATATCACATTTTAAAACCTGCGAAAGTGAAACATTTTATACTGTATTAGGAATAAGAGGAATTTATTGACATTCGAACAACCATCTAGCTCTACTACAGCTGTTCGAGACCTGTAAAAAACCAAAAAAATCTATAAAGAAACTAAAATCAACAATTTAAAACCCCAAATCCTAAGGCCGGCTACGTGATTCTGTAAAAACAACATTCAGTGTTAAATTTTACAAAAAAAAAAAGTTCATAAAGAAGCAATTAATTTTCATTTTCATGTAAAAACCAGAATTGTTGAATTTATATTATAACTATTTTTAAAAACTTTATAAAATATTTTTGAAGCATTTCCATAGTCTCGATAAAAAAATCTATTGAAATGATATGTTCTAATATAATAAAAAATGAATGCAAGTGACTTCAATTAATGATCGAATATAATATCTCAACTATTGTACGCTCTTCTGTTGGTTCTGGCCTGGAGGCGTGTAGAAGTGTACACTTTCTAATGCACCGGAAACAAGCTAGTGTTCCCGTAATAGTTAGTTTAATAGCCCTTACTATTATTTCCCTTAATAATAAAATAATAATATTTGGATGATTTGTATAGCGCCGTTTTGGTGCAAAATCACCTCAAGGGCGCTGTACAAATATGCCTCTTTCCTTCTCCCCGGCATCGTGTTTCATGTTTCTCCGTAAAATAATATTCCATGACAGTACTTCCTGTCGATAGCGTGCTAATCCTAACAATTGCTGAAATTTGATAACCGAATGAAATTCGAGATAAGTTGGACCTTCCTGTAATGCAAGCTTGCAATGATTATCAGCTGTGCAAAATTTAACCAAAAACTACCTCAAGCCAAGCCATGACACTGAATCAATTCGGCCTTTTATTTCTATAAGATCCTCCTATTATGTTATTAGCTGTTCTGCCTTATATACTACATAAAAATGATCTAGGAGCATCTTATGGAAATAAGAGGCCAATTTGACTCCCGTGTCTTGGCCTGGCTTGAGGTGGTTGTGATTTAACGCCCATGCCTATCTTTTGTAACGATAATATTTATGTGTAGTGTTTCGCTATCGTAACGCTGAATTTTTTGGCGAAAAATTCCCGGAGAGTCATGAAATGACACAGCTTCCCGTTTAGTATCTTTTGCTGTAAAATTTTTGACACTAATTAAAACATGCAGAAAATCAGAGTAGCAAACAGATTGTTTCAGAAATAAGGATTTAATCTCAAATTAATATCTCAACTATATTGTCTTATCAAACGTAAACTAACTTTATAGAGTATAAAATTATGTGGCCAAATTCATAAAGCCTACTAAATCTTATTGAAAAATAAAAAAAAAGGAATCCACATTATTGGATACAGGGTACCTGCCCTACTAGGGTATTTATAGTTTTTTTTAGTTTCGAAAAAAAAAATTGGATAATGAAGGTATTTTTGACAAACTATGTTATTTTATGTTGAATAATAATTCCTCCATACGATTTAAAATGTGCCATTTTTGATTTGCCGCCAAAACGACATGTTCGTTTTTATTCGTGAATTCGGCGGCGCTGACGTCACGCCGGGCGACGTTGGTGACAGCGATCTTACCAGACATTGGCGCTTTCCCTGTCATAATGACGTTATAGCCATTTAGAACCGTTTCTGAATTTGTGGTTTTAGATCGTTTTTAATATCAATAATAATTAATGAAAATATTAAATTACACATTTTAGTACAATGATCAGAATCAGAAAAATAAACTTTAAATTTTCCACACAATTTTAACGGTATTCATAATTTGTGAAAATACCCCAATATCTGATGACCTACACGATTTTCACCTGAAAGAATGTATTTTATGAGTAAATTGAGAACAAATTTACCTCGCTTGATTCTTGAACTTTCTCACAAATCACAAAAGTTAACCTTATTCCAGGGTAAAAAAGTGCGCAGCATCAATAATAGTGTCAAGAAGTGCCTTTTTTGCGAATTTTACAATCTGTTTCCAAAAGCGATTAGGTAGGTTCTAAAATTGTCTATGAGCTGCATTGCTTTGTGCTGGGCTAGAAGATCTGATGGATCTAGGATAGAGGCGCAATGACCAATGGATGGCTAATTCTCTTCGTTGTTTCTCTGATAGCTTTTCAGCTGTTCTGTTAGGCTAGCATTACACTTGTAAGTTTTTACGTAAATTTACGACTTCTAGCCAATGGGCATCTTGCATTTTGAAAATCCAATGCGCCCATTGGCTAGAAGTCGTAAATTTACGTAAAAACTTACAAGTGTAATGCTAGCCTTATGAATGGCAACGCAGAGAGAGTGAGGAGTGTTTAAACTGTACAGAGTAAAGAGGCTAGCTGAGAGCTGAGAGCTGAGAGTCGGTGTCGGAAGGCCGGAGCCGGAGAGGCACATGCTGCTTGGGTCTGGGCGTAACCGTGTACAAATAATTAACGGTAATCTGGCATGTCCGTGCCGTTGTCGCAGGTGAATTTCAATTTGACACAGGCCGGATTATATAACAGCGGAGGATGTACAGAAACAACCAACCTATAAATATCATAAACATTCAAGCTTTGGGTATCTACAATATACTTACTGGTATACAATAGTTGAGATTACATAATATGGAAAATAACTGCGATAATAATAATTGGATAATTCTTATAGCGATATTTTTGTGGAGAATTACCTTAAGAGTGCTGTTCAAATATGAGTTTCATATTTATTCAGATACCTACTACTAAGGATTCTTCAAAATGTTGTTTTTAAGCAGTTAAGCATAACACGAAATTAGATAACCATAGGATCTCATCGTATCGGCATTTGTTTACCTTAAAATATCTTTATGAACGATCAACTCAAATTGACCCAGTTTAAATTTTAATTTGGGTATGTTTAAGCGACCTTGAGGAAACCTCCCATATTTTTCTGAAAACGCATTTTATTAACTCTTGACAGGCCAAACAAAACGTCTGTAACCAAGTGGGTCTTCCAAAAACCCCATGCATTTTTCTGTAAAACTATAGAAATCCCAATTACTCAGTCAATTATTAATGGTAATTTATGTATTTGCGCAGGAATACGTAAAATACTAAAATGATATGTCTAGTATTTAAGCTAATATAAGGAGGATAGTAATTTTACGTACTACCTACTCGCCCACTTGGCTGCGGGATGGTTAATAAAGTATTAGATGTTGAATTATTGTAATGACCTCAAATATGAGTCGCTATTTTGACGAAAGGGGTGGCTACTTGATAACTACCAGTATATCAGAATCTTTGACGGAGAAATTGATATTATACAGGGGCATGGCACACTTAACACTCTTTTGCAAGAAGGCTAACTTTATTGTTATGGTTTATGGGTTAAACAGTTTGATTTTAGACTAGACTTGTACAGTTGTTGACTAGTGCAACGTATCGTCTCTAGTTCCTCCACCATTGGACTGGCAGAAGCAGAGGCCAGGCAGACGTGTAATGAGCGATGAACGGGTGAATGACCCGGCGGCCGCCATGTTGCGAGCTGCGACTGGAGCGCCTCTACGAACCTAAAGCTACTAGCACAACTCTCAGCTCAGTACTGGGCAGATTGACTATTGCTATTGGCGTTGGCTCTTTGCGAATAAGCTTCTAGGCGCTTCATGCTTGGAGCATGGATGTAAACATTACCCGCTGCACACGCACACTGTACAGAATGCGAATTGTGTTATTATTCACCACATATAGTGCTGATAGGAGAGAAACAAGTATAACGTCAAATGGTAATGGTAGAAATGTCATATTCTCAAGAATGTGTTCGAGAAGCAATCGTTTGCATTTTGGTCTCATGGGGAAAAGCATTGGTAAACAGGGAAAAATTAAGGTGTGATTTAAGATTATCAAGGTCAGTAATATTATGATGTTTATCTTTTAAGTTATTTTGAGGTATCCGAATTGATTTGCGAGGCTTCACAAGCAGGGCGGCATGAATATTCCCTTAATATATAATAATATACTTTTTCAATATATTTTCTGAGCTCTGGGGCGTTGTCTGGGATAGAAAATTAAATGTGATGAATTTTTGTTCGTCTCGTAAAAATGCCATTATAAGTGCGAATTAAATTTCTGTACCAAACTTCCAGCGCCCTGGACGGGATAATCTTTTCTGGATATAAGAAGATAGAAATTGAAAAGTAAATTAAAAGTAATCCTAGTTCATTGAAATGATACCTCTGATGTTCGCTGTTCATTCAGGCTCATAGGATGCATTTAACTGAAATAGAGGTTACATAGGAATTGTCAGCAGCAGAAATATTAGTATACAGGCAAACCGCTAATACGAGTAGCTCCGTTGTAGCTTGTTTGTAGCATATCTTGTAGGGATTGTAGGGATCTATCCGCAGCAGAACTGTACGGGAATACCTTTTCTAGCTCCGTTGTAACCCCTCTTTCTTTCTCATCAACGAAGCACTCAGAAATGCTGTTTACAACGAACCTCTCAGCGGCAGGTCTCTCTTTCTGTTACATACGTCGTGTATAAGAAAGTGGATGAGGTTACCTAGAACTGAGCTCTCAGCAGTAGAACTAGCATATCTGGATAATAGATACAGTGACAGAAAGAGAGGTAACAACGCACCTCTCAGCGGTAGAACTGCATAGGCATACCACTGATGGCCCCTGTGACAGAAAGGAAGTGACAACTGCCCTCTCAGCGGCAGGACTACTTACACATACGGTTGTAGGCCCCTGTAGCAGAGAGGAAAGTTGCAACGGACCTCTAGTGGCAGGACTATAATATAGGCATGCCGCCGAAAGCCCCTGTAACAGAGAGGTACTCAGCGGCAGGACTATACAGGCATACCGCTGAAAGCTCCTGTAACAGAGAGGAAAGTGACAAATGGCCTCTCAGCGGCAGGGCAGGACTACAAAGCAGGCTAATCTAATGATAATGACTAATGAAGAAAGAAAGGAGTACACTCACGTATCCTGGGATCGAACCACGAGGTGGTGCGCGCGGCGTGGTTGATGAAGTAGATCTCCCCCTCCGGGGTGGCTGCTTGCTCCCAGCCATCGGGCAGGGGCCCGTGGGGGTCCCCCGCGGCGCCCGCGCCCCCGCCTCCCACACCAACGGGGCTATTCTTGCTCGCTGCGGAGATACCAACAAACTAAGTCAAACAAACCAACCAGAACAGAACAGCACAGCACAGCCAAAACAATACTACCAACAATCAACCGCTATGAGGAAATCCAGTCAACTTTCAAAATTAAAATATATATACATACATATCATCATAAATGTCAGTATTTAAAAAAATTTAAGTTTGATTTTTAGTTTTTTAAGTTTGATTTTTGTTCGTAAAAACGGAACAGATGACGTCACCATAGTTGTCAATTCCTCCGCGAAGCGTCTTGATCAGATTCAGATGACGTCAGAGCCCGACCATTTTGATCTGTTTTCAAAATCGAACTATGAATTGTACGTTTAATAATAATATTTTTCACTCAAATTTCCCACAGCATGTAAAAGAAACAATCCAAAAGCTATAAAAGTTACGAGAACACAACCAACAAAATTAAAATAACATTGACATGTTTGAATACCATTCAACAGTTGTACAAATTTACATCTTCAATCCGGGGCTCTAGGCACTAGGTAAAACGGTCTTTTAAATTAAGTTAAAAAGCATTCTATCCTCCACTGGTTCTTGAACGTACCAAAAAAATATAACAGCAGAAAAGCAAAGGAACGCAACTTTCCATACAACATCTACCAATATTTTAAGGTTAACGTAAAAATAATGATAATATTAATTTGTTTACTGCTCCATAAAAAAAAATAATCTTAAGTTATAAAAATATGTGACCGATTTAGTTTATTTTTTTTATTTCTAAAACATGTGCATAATGATTGTATTAGTATAACTATTTAAAAAACCACAAATAAATAGGTAAATGAAATAAAAATCCTGCGTAATGTGTAACATTATTCAAGTTCAGTACACTGTGAATCACAGCCCGTGATGTGTTTTGCAAAAACCTTTTCCATAAAATTTCAAATGAACGGATTTGTTTCGAAACTCTAATCGTAAAAAACATTACTTTGATTGGCTAATATATCAGTGTATTAATTATTAACGCATCATTGGGTCAGTTCTCATTCCAAGGAAATATAGTTAACCTACCTAACACTTTATAATGGATAAGTCTATTTGAAGTGTCTAGTTTCTATAGCAGATTTCCTAACAGAACGAATAGGTCATACAACAAGACAGCATCGATTAAAGTTATATTACGGATACTATATTGTTTCAGAGCCGACGCAATACTGGTTTAGCATTTGTTCACCGAGAATGACGAAAATAGGTAGGTTATCAATACAAGAACAGAACCAATCTTATTACAGTTATTACATTACGTCACATAAAACATATATAAATTATTATTATATTACACGCTTGGTTTATGAGTGGACATGCTGCATTTAATGAAAGGAAATCACAACATAGACCAGTTTTCAGAGATCAATAATAATATATGTATGCTGCGTTATGATCATGCAACGTTAGTTTTTAACATCGACCGAAGGAACAACTCGTTCTTTGCTGAAATCTAGATTAGCTGAAGGCGAAATGAAATTATGAAATCTTGCACGATGATGGTTTGTTTATTAGATATTTGGTAAAAGGCAATGGCAAGATGCAGACATACTTGCCATTGAAATACTTGATATCAATAATATAATATCCACAGTGCTTTCTTGTGCTGAGCAATAAAATGGAGAAAATTTATAAAAAAAACCACGAGTTGGGAAAGGAACGAAGCAATCGCAAGCGGCGTTTAGCGCCTTTTTATAAATAACTAAAAAATATATTGGTGAGTTTTAAAATACATTAAACAACTGCAATTAACACATTAAATTAAAACATTCCAACTTCGGACTCGGTTTAATGGAAAAGTTAATTTAAATACCAAAAAAATTACCACAAAATCGACTCTAAATGTGATGTAGATTCACCAGTTTCCCGCTTGTGCTACGAGTTTCCGGACACCGTGCATTATACAAGCATAATAGATTTCAGTGGGGTCGTTTCGTTAACCTCATAAATTATAGGGCCGGTATTTCAGTTGCTCTTTATGCTCGCTAATGCAGGATTTACACTAATACATCGTTTAGTGGAGTAATTAGACTGGATTTGGACAGAATTTGTAAATCAACTATGAAATTTGATGAATTGTTCAAATTCTGTGAAACAACTTTAACAAGATAAGCCGAGAGACACTATTAATAAAACTACTGATAAATAACACCATCACGACAGTATGTAATAATATTATAATATTACCTCCACAAAACAAAACCTTTTTTATAAAGCATGCAAAATGACACTAAGGCGATATAAAATTTATTAATATCAATTTTATGTACGAATGAAAAATTCTGAATCTATATTATGCAAAAAAATGTATTATAAATTGTTTGGATTAAAAGATTTTCCTGTTTCTTACAGCTAAGCTCATAAAACTGGTGTAAAAAACTTCGCCCATTACCGTGATGTATTTAATAAAGGTCTGGGAATTTTTTTTTCAATAAATACCAAGAAATGGAAATGATTCAAGGAATCAAGTTAGTTATAATATAATATGTTGGCTGCGTAGGTATTGCTGTGCGTGACACGTGTTCATGAACGATCCGTTAACACGCATGAGAAATCATGCGAATTAATCCTATTTGACAAGTCATAAGGTTGGATATCACATACGATAAAAAAGGTATAGCGGTTTAAAGCGTCTTGGAAAAATTATGTAACTTCTTACAATCGATTATATTATAACGTTCAAATATTATATATTACAAACGATGTCCAGAAACACGTAGTACGAGCGGGAAACTGACGAATCAACATCACAGAGAACCCCAATAAATCTTTTTTTAGATCCGAGCAATTTTATATATATATAAAATTGTTATATATTATATTAAGTTTTTTCGTTAACTTAAGGGTTTACGCTTGGGGCCGGGTCTAGGCTTCGACTATATATATCGTCTAAGTGAGGGTTCGACGCATTTTAAAAGATATTAAACAACTGATAACTGAACCCCCTAGCGACAGATTTTTTTCCAAATTTGACCTATAGATTTCAACATCGGGTTAGATGTACTCGTAAAGGGCAAGTAAAAAAAAATTGTAAATTATAAAGGTAGATTCACCAGTTTTCCGATTGTAATGCTTACGAGTTTCCGGGCACTATGTATAAAGTAACATTAAACTCACGTATTCGGCCATGAACGGAAGACGTGACGCAACAAACAACAACTCATTTTAAATTGTAAGTAAAAACGCTTTTACAGCCTTTTTAGCGATGACACTTTTTAAAAATTTTATACGAAAACCTATAGTATCGAACTAACTACAGTTTGGAACACCCGCCCGCAGTTCTCTCTTACCCCATGCCCAAAAATACAGTAAAATAATATTTTTTTATAGATATTATTTTTTTATAAATCCAATACACCACTACAAAAGCAAGGGTCTCTTTAAAATGATTTACATGCTACTCGCATCTTCAGTTTCAAAATATTTTAGATTTATTTATTTTCAAAATATGTTAGAAATTTTATCACGAACTCATTCTCAAGATGAAGAAAGGTATTCAAATCTGAAGAGGCCTGTAGCAGGGTGTAACCGATTAGGTTAAAATATATAAGCCGAAAAGAATTGTTCCACCACCAATAAAAACAATAAAAAGTAAAGAAACAATTACCTTATTACCGCCAAAACAACAAATGAACAGATATCACTATGTACTATTTCAAGAAAACAAAAGAGTTCCATTGGCATCCAAACCGTGCCGGTGAGACTATAGTATACCCAATCAATATGGTATCAAATGATGTAAGGCTGAAGGTAGTGGGAAGGGAAAGGAGATAATAAAGAGGAAGATTTGGTCACCAAACATGGCTAAAGCCATTTTAGGCAACGTTTTGTTTTGAATGGTTGTCTTTTAGCATGGCGATATCCGGGGGTAAAGTGCGCTAACTTCAGGGGGTGATTCTACATGATAGTACCTCTTTTCGAAATTCCAACATTTTAAGGTAGTTTTTAGGTTAAAAAAAAGATAATTTTTTTGTATAAGAAAATAAATATTATATGAAAAATTATTTTTGTAGCGTAAAATAAACATTGGAATTTATAAAAACGTTACTTATCTTTTTTACTTCTACCATCACTCGAAGTAAGAGCAATTTACCCCCGGACACCATCTATAGTATCAACACGGTGTTCGAAACTTTCAGTAAAAGCCGGAAACTGGTGAATTTGGAGTCGATTTTATAACTTTTTTGATTTGAGGTTTCTTTTTCGAGTAAATCGAATCCAAAGATAGAATTTTTAAGACAAATTTTGAAAAAAAATTCGGTCGCTAGGGGTTTAATATTCTCTCTATTTCTCTTAAAATATATAAAAGAGTGGACCTAGCTCCAAAGGTTTTTTTAACGCTTTAGTTGCCGAAAAAAAATCTAAATACTCAACTAATAAAGATTACAAAAATAAGTTTATTTTATAATCAGTGATTTAGATTCACCAGTTTCCGACTTTTACAAAGAGTATCCGGATATCATGTATACTATTAATTAATTAAATTCATTTTATTTGCACGCACCGGGATTTGAACCGGAGACCTCCGGATTCGTAGTCGAGAGTATTACCCTCAACCACGGAGGCAATGATAAAGAATGATTTGATTAATTATTATTTGAATTGTTTGTTTACCTGTGGCGTTGGACTGTGCGGGTGGGGCCGGGGGGCTCTGAGATGCCAGGAGTTCCGCCTGTCGTGTCTTGCGGGGGTCATCCCAGGTCGTGGTGCAAGTCATGTGACTGTAACAAAGAATGCATACGTTACATTGCGGAAAATGGACGACCTTGAACAAGGATAAGCAGATTATACAGTATCTAATTAGTGTTTATAATAAAGTATATGTACAAAGCATGCATATCGCCCACAAAATCATTTAAAATCGCAACCAAAAAACCTTTAATACCAGAGTTCCTCTCAGCAACTCTAAGAAAAATATTAATATCTCTTGATTTTATTAAACAAATCGCCCGGTATTTTGCGTATCGCTTGTGAAGAATTTTCCTCATGGCGTCTATTTTTTCGCTAGATTGTAATATTTATTCTAGCGACAAATACCGTAAATATAATTAATAATCTGTAGATCCCATTTCGGCTGAGATTCATTATTTTTTAACAATGCAAGTTATTTTTTCTTTTAATTAAACATTTGTTCGTGGGATAAGTAACCTTCTGAGGCTTAAGAAAAATAAAAATAAATTTTACCAAATTTAAAAGAAAATTATAATATTTACCTAAAAAACACTTTTTTATTATTTGAAAACAAAAAAAAAAAATTAAATAAAAGCGTAAAAACAAATCTGAAATAATTGCGGTTTAGCTGCAAGTTAAGTTATTTTTTCTACTGAAACTCGGTGAAAGATAGTACCACCACGATATTGATATTATAATGGCCAAAACGGAGATACTACAATGTTTAGGCCATTATCACACTGACAGTTTGATAATGGCCTCAAAAGCCGAAACAGCTGTCACATTAAAAAACTGTAAAAATAACAGAAATACTTGCAGAACTTCATAATTATTATAACATTATTAAATTTGATTTATTTTAAATTTATTTAAAAAAAAAAAAAAAAAAAAAGATATTGTCCATGTTGGGAATCACTGCTCTACTAATATCCAAAGGAGTGATGGATTGAAGTACGCGCTCCAATAATAATCTAAGTCAGCCGTTTTCAACGTATTAAAGACGCGAAAATCGAAAACATCAATGTTATTTATTTACGAGCGTGCATTACACGTGCTTTTCTTTCTGTTAAAAACGAAACATAGAAACAAACTAGACGTCATGTCAATAAGACAACTTTACGCCAAAACTGCTCTCCTACACCTCATCCATAATAATCTTCATATTACAAATCAACCAAAAGCCATAATAAAAACCAGGTCCTCAGCAAATAAAACACTGAACATTCCGATAACACACACCACACACGGACAAAGACACTTTCAATACTAAGCAAACAAACTTTTTTACAGTATGCCCATTACTTTGAAACAATTATTGACTACAAACACATCTACAAATTTTCTCAAAAAACATATCGTAGCCTGGATAAAAAATCAAGATATTCACTTTATTCAAAAGATTATAATTCCAAACCAAACATAACCAAAATATAATAAGTAAAATTAAATATTATACACGCTCTTCAAGAATAATCCAAAAATACATACACGCACATATAAATGTGTGTTTTCATGTTTCAATATATGTCTGTGAAAAAATTAAAATAATAATAACTTTTTACCACAACACATAAATACCTCTCACCCTTAATCACAAACACGTTAACACTTCAGCACAGGTTCTCCTAGTGAGGTGTTCACGTAACATACAATATCACCCACACACAGTTTTACAACCTATGTTCTTTATTTTTTATACCTTTTTTCTGTACTTTTTTTCTCTATACTACAATATAAACCACTGTAATCATTTGTAAAATGTGTATTCAAGAATAGACATAAATAAATAATAAAAAGCTAAAATTGGTAGATGACCCCATACTCTGTCTCGAACACAGAGACAAGGTTCGATGAAAAAGTAAAATAAGCGCACTTGTCGCATTATTTTGTATTACTAGGGTACATTTTTTATTTACTTAGTGACCTGCCTCATCTGTTAATATAAGCACTGTAATTGTTATTATGTTATTTTTATCTAATTTTATTTCAAATGTTGCGGTCCCCATATTGAAAACCACTGATCTAAGCAACAGCTGGGCGACTCTAGAGTGGAGGTATACAGCATTTGGCTATGCAGGTAATACTGTAGCCATGTACAAACGATGGACATAACCTAACAGTGAAGTTTTGTATTACAGAAAGCAAGGTACCTAATGGGTTATTAAAATAATATACTCTTTTAGTAAACCATGCCTATTGCAACAAAAAAATGAACTTTTTTATTACAAATGGAATTACGCGCAATCTAAAAACATATTAATATGTATAAGCAATGACCATAAACACAGAACAAGCAATGATATTTTCCTGAATCAATAATATCAACAATTCGAGGCCGAGTCAACGGCAAACAGCACTGGCTGGACTGACTCCATCTGATAGAGCTGAATGAGAGATATGTATTGATAAGACGGTTGGGCCGCTTGAATGGTGATGTCCCAGGAGACGAGAGGGCGGAAGGAGAGGCGAGGGCGGCGGGCTTGGATGAATGCCAAGCGCCTTTATTTCTGACACGGCGCCGCCCCCGCCCCCGCCCTCCGCACCCAAGCAAGCCCAGCCGCCCAAGACCCAGGCATCATTTAACCAAGCTCAAGTTGATAGATAGCCGTTGTCTCGAGGAAAATCTGGAGACTATAAATTCGGAAAAA
Source organism: Hesperophylax magnus (assembly GCA_026573805.1). NCBI lineage: Eukaryota > Metazoa > Arthropoda > Insecta > Trichoptera > Limnephilidae > Hesperophylax > Hesperophylax magnus. The sequence goes on along the minus strand of JAIUSX010000165.1, from coordinate 571,160 downwards.
ACCGATTGAAAAATGCCTTTGAGACGTGATGAATGTACTCGTTGGCGATGATATACTGAAGGAACGCCGCGATACAGATTACTTACCTATTGAACACTTGAACAGTGCTCGGGAATAGTCATTGTCCAGTCATTTGTACGTATAAGCATCGGTGGAATGGAATCATCACAATCGATTAAAATCGTTTTATCGGTTGTTCTTGGAATATTAGTCGAGGAAAATGCTTGCTTTTCATATTTAAAACTTGGCAAAATCACCAAAACAACTTCATCCACGCGTGTCGTTATTTATTTTATTTTTTATTTTTTTATTTTATATTAACTCCACACAGGAGGCCCTGAAGAAAATAATTTCCCTCAGGGCCTATTTCATCTTTGGGGATGCTGTGTGGAGGGTCTTTTTGTGGAGAGGAAGGAGTGAATATGGGTCTTGAAGAGTCCCATGTTGTAGGAGGGAGGAAACACAGAGGCCGGCAGTTCGTTCCACAGCCGAGCTGTTGAACTTAAGAACGAATCGTAGAAGCGACCCGTTCTCATGTGACAAGTGTCAACCGTGTACAAATGTTGGGCAAAAAAAATTATTATACAACATTTTACAGTAGGTGATATCATTGTGTCTCTATTAGGGAAAATAGTAAGCATTTAATGGTACGTATACATTTGCGAATTTAAACGCGAACCGAGCTACGAATTACGGGAAAGAAACGAAGCAACTGCAAGCGGCGTTTCGCGCCATTTGCGGGTGCTTTGTTCCATTCCCATAAGTTGAGGTTCAGTTCGGCAGTTCGGCTCGCGTATGTATACATAGCATAAGATTGCTGAAAAGGGCAAACAAACAAAAAAAAACATTTGTCTAATCATTAAAGACAATGTTAGCGACACTCAAACGAATATTTGACTGAGAGTTGTTAATATTGTCTTCAGTGATTAAAACGTCCATCTATTAAGAGTGTTTAATCCAAAGTGGTTTTGCTAATTTATATTATCGAGTTGATTATACGTGGATTTGTACGACATCAATCTATGGCGGAAATTTGATAATGGTCGTTAGGAGTTGGCGCCTTGTCCGCCTCCGCCGACATAAAAATTTCATTCTTTGGAAAATCACACCCTGAATAAATGACACTTAATTCCTTCTGAGAAGTAAACTGTCAGCGACAGGTATATTATATTCTTGTTCAGCGTGATTTGCACCTTCGCCCGAGTCTATTATGCGGACACTAAAATTGAATCGAAAATATCAGGAATGTTATGAAGTAATCCCAGTGTTATGACATCAGGGTGATTTGAAAATAAAAGAAATGGAAAGGGGCGATTTTTTTTGACCTTCGTAGTTACATAGATTAATACATGGCCTACAGACGTAAAGTGACTACGCTTTTGACTTTTTGAATTGAAGCTCTACTTCATTTTATACACTAGCGAGCTATGGAAGACACACACACAAGGCGTCATGAACACACTCCGAGTACAGTACAACCACGCATACAGAGCCCTATTTGGCCTCCCCTGGCGATGCAGCGCCTCACAGATGTTCACCGAAGGAAGGGTGCATGGGTTCGCTGCTTTGATGCGCCACAGAATAGCCGGGACGAGGCAGCGCTACCAGAGATCGGACAACACTCTTGTCCAGGCCGTTGCCCAGTGGCAGGGAGCGCCTCTACACCGGAGATGGAGAATTTCACTGAAGCCACCATAAAGACCTAATGTGCACATCAATGTATTGATTTTTTATTTTTATTTATTTCTTTATTCATTTTATTTTTATGTATTAACTTAAATGTAAACTTTTATGGCAGGCAGAGCATTGCACACACCGCTCTGTCCAGCTGAAATAAACATTATTATTATTATTATAACGGATGCATATTCTAAACTTGTATCTATCGATGTGGACACTATCGGCACCATGCGATTACAAGGTGTTCAACTTTCCAAACAGATAGAGCTTTTGCGGAAGGATACTCGCTGGGAGAGAAAGATACGAAAATATGAAACAAGAAACGAAGGGTTAACGAGGGGACAAGATGCACAAGTTAATAATAATAATAATAATAATAATTGGATAATTTGTAGAGCGCCGTTTATGTGAAAAATCACCTCAAGGGCGCTGTATGTTGGTTTTGGGAGATATTCTTCAAAGATAACAAACAACCGTAGAGTATTTTTGGGAGATATATCTTCCAGACTAACACAGTCTCATAAAAGTAATGTATCTCATTTTGTTTAAATATGACTTACACAGTGAATTAAAATGGAACCAAATGAAATGCGAACATATATTCCGCGGAATCTTTTTTCTGATAGTTTTCCTAACAGAAGTAAATAGCAAAATGTCAGAGGCTTTAGGGATTAACTTTTTCTAGTTAGGACCGCCTCATTTGCGTTATATCGAGTGTCTATACAAAGCTATATTATGTATTTTAAATTCTCAGTAACATTTGAAGGTAGTTTATATTGTAACCGTTTGATACATTTACGACTTGTGACTAATCTGGCAGCCCAGCGTCCAGCATCCTGTTGGTTGCCTAGCAACCGGTCGGCTCCAAAGATCACATATGGTTTTCTTGTTACAGAAAAAACAAGAAGTCATCTGACACAGTTTCACGTCCACGTCATAATATATACTGAGAAGTGTACGTGGAAGGTCGGTGCGTCAGATTTTCATTAACATTTCACATCCAGTAGCCGTCTTCTCTAAACTAGGAACCGGGGACGTGCGATGATACTAACTTTACTAGAGGAGAGGAGCTAACTGGTAATGGTTGGCAGCAGATGTGCTTAATGACCTTGTTGTTTAGAGTACTTCAGATCGTCTTCATAAATTATTATTAAATCCACCATAATCCGGGCGCAGTTCTTACAAGAACAGGGAGTAAGCCGATGTCTTGGCTGAGCGACTTTTAGAATATCGGACAGGGAAATATTGTTAGATTACGAAAGCAGATTAATATTTATTTTGTGGAAAACAGCAAAAACAAGAAAATGTACAGCGTCATTATTCTTCATGTTACTGATAAGAACTGAATGTTTTATTTGTATTATTTATGATGGCTAGAAATGAGATTCCCGAGTGTAAAACCATATATGATCGTGTGCAAAATTTAGAGGTTCACAAATAATGCAGGGCTGATAAGTAAGAGTAAGCTTAAGAATGGGACGCTTAGCTGGTTTGAGCATGTGCGAATGGACGAAGAAAGGAGTGAATGATATAAAAAGTCGGGGACGTCTGAGGAGGACATGGCACGATCAAAATCATTAATCAAACACTTGAGTCCGGCCATGACAAGAGTCAGAATAACAGTGTGTATGATAAATGAAGCAAGGAGTGTGTACCAAGAACGAGTTATTTGGCAGTCCAGTCCTAGTCCATCCTGGGAAACCGCGTAAACGTTAGTTAGTCAATTGTGAAGGCATGACTGCCTTGCACAGATTGTGTCAGAAATACAAAACATTGCCACAAATTAAGTACGGGATGAAGATGAGGGATGATTTTATTCATTTTTATGCGGCTTCTATTGATCTCACTGACTAAGCCTCTATAATGGTGCAATTAATTGAAGCATGCACTACACGTTTCAAATTTCATACCACAAAGATTAAATTTAATGCTCATACATTCTGGATAGATACCAATTGCAAATTAACACCGTTTATTAATTCATTCTTTAGTTGTTATGAATAGCGTAAATGCGATTTTTTTTAGTAGAGAAATCTTGTCTTGTCTTGAAGAAACCACAACTAAAAACCATCCGCGGTTGCCGTTACGTAGTGAGAGGAATTTATATTTTCACATACACAGAACTAATTTTGCGAAATATGTAGCTATCATTTGACTATTATTTACGAAGTTGAAGAAAACAAGTTTGGGTACCTATATATAAAAGAAAGAATTTTTAATTCAATTTTTTTCTGCATATATTATATCCCTTCATAAGCACCGCACTCAATTTGAAGTAACAAAATCAAGCAAATCAACAGTTTTTCCACGCTTTCCATGCGGAAAATTGGTCCGCACCACCATGTAATTAAATTCAAGAAGAGAATCTTCATCTACCCATGCAAGTAAAATTTAAATGTAATATACTCAATTTATTTATTTTTTTTTAATTTTATTAAATTTAATTTTATTTTTCATCAAAAAAATTACAGAATATATAATATATCATTAATAAGCAAAATACCTATATGTAAATTAGTAACAATGACATTGTTGAAAAACTAATGTTACAATAATAGAACAGTTTCTAATAGAAGAAAAAGTAAATATGTACGAGTGTTATAAAGATATGGCATAATATACTATATTTTAAGTTGTGCATAACCTGCCTCATTAGGCGAACCTGTGTTGAGGCAGATTTTTTAGTTAATTATTTCTCGCATTTTGTCTATGGTTTACATATAAATGTTTAATATAGGTTCCTAATAAAAATTGTAAATAAAAATCTTTTTTTTCCTAGCTGACAGTGCGGAAAATTGTCTAGTGCCAACGTGCGATGCGCACGAAAAAGATTATCTCACACCTCAAAAGCATTAAAAAAATCAAGGAAAATTATATATTTTCTTGCTGTCCACGCGGAAAATTGGTCCGTGCCACAGTGCGACGCAAGCCAAAAAGATAATTTCCATTTGAACAAGTCCAGAAGTTGGCGCCACCGCTGTCGCCGTCCGGTATTAGCGATGTCATCAAATCGCGGTGACTCAAAATATTTTATCGGGAAAACATTTTCCACATGAAATAATAAAATACATAATGACTATCAAGATAACGCGGGACATCCACTCGAGAAAATACAATTCCTAGAAATGTTTACGAGTTTAGTAAGCTGGCATTATATTATAAAACTAGATAGGTACTCTGTACACTGGTACACGATGCTAGGGAATGTGGCGTTGTACTGTCACGTATAAATTTCTCTCAAGGTGATTGCAAGATTGAAGTCGGCAATTTAATGCGACAAAAAATGAAATTATAACGCAGAATGCATTTATTATTTTATTTTTGTGTTCTCTTTCCGCTCAGGATTCGCGGTGAATATGCTAGATAAAGTGGAGATATTTCTTGCACTGGACCAGTTTGAAAGAAAGTAATGGCAATTTAGATTTCGATAAGTAATTTAATTTCATGGTTTTGTTAAGCCTATTAACATACTCGTACCTACTCAGATGGGATTGCGCACATTTTACTCTCAATCTGAACACTGATATGCACAGTCTAATTACCTTTGTGCATCTGTCTGTAACTCCGATAAAATGAACCCTAGAATTTTTACTTTGAATTTAAACTTCATTTTCAAAATTACTACCGAATCCGGTCCTCGCGCACTGCTACTCTCACGGTAATAGTGGAACACGCTTCAACGAGATATTAGCACGCAACAACGTCGCTATGACTACCCCATGATTATTATACAGTATAAGTAGTGTCAGTAACCACTAAAAAAAAACCTGTCAAAAAGGTTATATCGAAACGACATGCACATAGCTTGTATTCAAGAAATTATTCAATCCAAGAAAATCTGTAAAGTATACATAAATAGAACATCCAGTATTATGAAAACAATACGATTGGAGTGGCTGCAATATCAGTCGCACTATTTATTTACAAGTGTTGTAAAGCGATGATTCATATTTCAGCTGATAGCACGTCTGATAATAGTTGGATGAGTCACGCAGTGCGTGACGTCACAGGACCAGCGACCAGCGACCAGCGGAACTTAGAGAACCATGATTGGCAAATTGTTGTGGAATACACCGATGAAGTTATTAGCGTACGAGTACGAATATAATTATCTCGGCGTGACGTGTGTCCGACCCGTGCGTGTATATCGCGTATCGGAAGTTGCCGCTCTTGTTATTACTAGAGAATTGTCTAAAAATAATTCCACAAATGAATATTGTGTACGTGCGTGATGCAAGACAGCCAGCATACGCTGCTCGTAAGTGGCAAGACATGGTAAAACCTCAACCTCTCAAACAGATCAACAAATAATAGTGCAATGTCCCGAACGTTTCCTCAATTAATTTTCCTAGTGGAGAAGCTAGGGGCTTGCGTAAACACTCTGGGATGTAGATTGTAGATAGCTTCTTCCTTCGGGATAAAAATAACATTATTGAGTAAAACAGCGCCATCAATGTGTTTGTCTGCATCAATAGAATGTATTTTTCATTATACAAGTTGATTCTATTGGGTACCGCCGCCCGGGAACCATTATTGGATAAACAACACCTATGTTAAATGTCACCATAAGTGGTTTGCTACGAATGGTGATTTAGGATGCGTCTGCCCACCAGCTGCGTGGCGTGTCAGGATCAGGAGAGGCTGGTTTGGGGAGACCCTTTTATCTCTCCAACTGGTCTCTCGACTCATCGCCATCGCCATACATTCAGTATATTGTACAAGAAATTTCCCCGAAATGCCACAACGCCAAGTTTTGTAACGCTGGCGCCTTGTCGCTTTTTATCAGCTGACAATTCTGAGAAGTTTAAATAATCAGTATTCCAATGTAATTACGGAATTATTATAACAATAATCACGACAGGAAACGCAAAAAGATAATCATTATTTTAAGATTAATTCTAAGGATATGTAAAAAGGTAATTTTCTAAGAGGTTAATCTTTCGATTGTTAATATCATCGTATCTCGACCTAAATCAAATTTTGTAATGCTGACAATTCGGTAATAATTATTACAAGCGCGTTAACCCTTCAGGACCTTGGCAAATTCATTAATAAAGATGCTGTCAGAAAGTCGGAGAACGCGTATTTCCGCTTCTCAATAAAACCAAATAAATGGGATAGTTCTGAACGTACCCGAAAACTAATGACTGTTTTAAAAGGTTGTACGCCTTCAAATATTAGAAACAAACATATTATGCATATTTAAATGTTAATTTTATTAAATCAAAAATAAAGAGTTTTAAAATGGCTACCCTTAGGTTTTTTCGTCTAAACACTGAACTAAAATTACCGATAACGAAAAATATCACACATTTCATTAGACTAATGTATTATAAACATTACTGCCACCTCACTTTATTATCGTTTTGTATAAAAATAATTAGTTAAAAATATCACACATTTTACTAGAATTGTATTATAAACATTACCAACTGCCACCTCACTTTATTATCGTTTTATATAAAATAATTAACTAAAAATTCACAAAGTTCCTTAAATTTTTCTCAAATTTCGGTCGGTACTTTTCGTTTCACAGAGGTGTACATTTAAATTATTCTGTGGTTAACTTCTATATTTGAATATAAAGCTTGGTATTTTTTCTTTCTAACACCGTTTAGATCATATTTCTAACTATGACGTTAAGGGAGACGCAACGATTTCTATGATACCATATGTTATATATGTTTGTTAACAAAACCGAACAAATAATCCTGAGGAGTTAAAAAAATATAATGTTAAACATTTTGCTAATGATATAAATCCGTTGTAGATTCTACTTTGTTATTTTTGTACTGTAAACAGTTTTTTTAAATGTGGATTTGGTGGTTAGATCATTGGCACTCTAAGGAAATATATAGTATTGACATTATCCGCGTAGGTACTACTTAATTCGAGCTTTTACGGCTCAACGTACATAACAGCGCCCTTGAGGTGGTTTTTCACAAAAACGGCGCTGTACAAAATATCCATTTATTATTATAACAATCATTCCCCTTGGCCTTTGCGATTCACGAATTCGTCAAGAGATATTATTAGAAGGATGAACAATAGTTCGGCGATCGTCAAATTTTGCGCATGTGCCAATGGACAAAAATATAACATTTTGATGACTGGGCGAGTTAAATTTGTTAGGCGTTGTTTCTGTGTATACACTCGGAGCACGTGGCCGCCATTATTACTTAAGGGGTCACTGATTAGCTTATTGCTAAACCAGTTTCAGTACAATCACTTATTTATTTATTTACAAAGATGAAACAATAAACAACGCCGACGTCTGTTTAGAAATTTAGCAGGATATTAACTATGGTAATAACAATAATCTGGGCGATGGATGAAACCGCGACAACGACGAAGAGGAAGCTACAAGCCAAAAATGTGTATATTCTTGGTATACCTTATATCGTAGGTAATAGGCATTAAAATCGCTTGACAAACGGAGTCTAGAAACATTCCATCTCAAGCAAAAAACTGTTTTTTTTTATTTATTTTGTAAATAATTTTATAAGAAAGCAAAAAGTTAATCAAGTGAAACTGTTACAGATAATCTTAAGTATAATACTATATTTTTTTTAAAGTTGTTCCTTTTTGCGTTCATACATTTCTATTGAAAAAATATTTATTTAGTAGTTTGCATTTATATTTTTTATTGAGTAATTTATTTTTTATTTGTATTCTACTCAAGCGAAGCGATGGGAAAACCTTCAATTTATCTAAAGCATTTTGGTATTAATAATGTACACCAATTCGTTATAAAGATTACTCAAAATAGTGATTTGGCATTAAGCTTCGCCTTGAATAGAAAACGACGAATTTAAAATAAATTATATCCACCATTGTATAGATTTATACGTACAAACATTGGATTAATTAAAAGTTAAATGTTGATGCTTGCTCTCAGGGCGGGTTGTTTTGGAGAATTTAAACAATTCATCAAATTTTAACATTCATTTTCGGGTTCTGTGAAAGTCCTATTCAAGTTCTGTTATTGTATCATTATAGGCTAGTAGCTTGACAGAACTGAAATAATAACAGAACTTGAAAATTAGCTTTGAAATTTGAAGAATTTTTCAAATTCTCCGAAAAAACCCGTCCTTATTCTCTGTATGGTTTTAGAACTCCGTGCTATGGTGCTATTCAATTAAATTTCAAACGAAGCAACTCCCGGCGTCTTACACAGCTAGTAAAAATGCTCTTTCGGGACAATTTTCGGTGACTTTGCTTTCCCGTCTGCATTCATACCCCAATATGGTTGATCAAGACAGGAATTCAGAGTTCCACTAGTACGAGTATATTGAGGTTATTGTAAATTATGAATTCTTTACTCAGCGGACTTTTTAAGAAATGTTGTGAAAAGTAATTGCAGAGTTGCTGCAAGAGATACGGCGTACGAAGGACCGCATTCAATACGTCATAGTTGAAATCGGAATAGGCTTCATAATAATGGTGATAAATTAATCGTAGAGTGAAAACACCTTACTTACTTACTTGTATACATTGGCGGTCTAAAGGCTGCCGGTGCCCTTTTCTACTCAATGGCACGGAAAAACTTACTGATGAAAACTTTTGGTAATTAGCTGACGTGTACCCGGCGTGGCACGACTTTTCTCTACTTTCAATATATATAATATCCATGTATTATATATACATAAACCTGACGGAAGAAATTCTCTAATTAGCTGACGTGTACCCGGCGTGGCACGACTTTTCTCTACTTTCAATAAATATAATATCCATGTATTATATATATACATAAACCTGCCGGAAGAAATTCTCTAATTAGCTGACGTGTACCCGGCGTGGCACGACTTTTTTCTACTTTCAATAAATATAATATCCATGTATTATATATATACATAAACCTGCCGGAAGAAATTCTCTAATTAGCTGACGTGTACCCGGCGTGGCACGACTTTTCTCTACTTTCAATAAATATAATATCCATGTATTATATATATATATATATATATATATACATAAACCTGCCGGAAGAAATTCTCTAATTAGCTGACGTGTACCCGGCGTGGCACGACTTTTCTCTACTTTCAATAAATATAATATCCATGTATTATATATATATACATAAACCTGCCGGAAGAAATTCTCTAATTAGCTGACGTGTACCCGGCGTGGCACGACTTTTCTCTACTTTCAATAAATATAATATCCATGTATTATATATATATATATACATAAACCTGCAGGAAGAAATTCTCTAATTCGCTGACGTGTACCCGGCGTGGCACGACTTTTTTCTACTTTCAATAAATATAATATCCATGTATTATATATATACATAAACCTGCCGGAAGAAATTCTCTAATTAGCTGACGTGTACCCGGCGTGGCACGACTTTTCTCTACTTTCAATAAATATAATATCCATGTATTATATATATATATACATAAACCTGCCGGAAGAAATTCTCTAATTAGCTGACGTGTACCCGGCGTGGCACGACTTTTCTCTACTTCCAATAGATATAATATCCATGTATTATATGTATATACATAAACCTGACGGAATAAATTCTCTAAATGATAGTGAAAACCCAATCAAACTCCGCTACATAGTTTAGAAGAACTAAGCGCACAATCGCACGGACGCGGATAATGACTTTGTTTTATACTATTTAGAAATTTATTAAAAATCCCTTCACATTATTCGTTATGCAGTTTAAAATATTATTAAATACCAATGAATTGTAACGATATCGTTGAGTTAGATATAACATGAGTTCATAAAAATCCTAACATTCGCACTTCATTAATTAAGACAAACGGAGATGACGGAGACTTTACTAAACTTTTATCGTTTTTAACCGGATTACCAATAATTGGAAGAGATTTTTAATAAATCAGCAATATTCATTTTTATCCGTGTGACAACAATGGCGACCATAGTGACATTTTTTTGGGCATGTCAAAGTAAGAAAACAACGTCGGGACCTTTTTGACTATCAATAAGAAACAGGGTATGTTCATTCGCTGTAGTTTTTTTTTGCGAGCGATGTGCTTATGTCTGGAAGTGTGTTGGTAGGTAGGTAGGTTGGTTGGTTGGTTGGTTGGTTGGTTGGTTGGTTGGCAGTGACGGGAGTACCCGGTGCGGTGATGTGTACCGGACGCACATGATATTATGTAGGTATCCGCAGTTCAGTTGACAGGCCCGAGTAAATAAACAGGCGGCCAAACACTCTAAACATAGCGGCGGCGCGTGTCCCCGGCCTAGTCGCCCGTCGCGTCGTCCAGTCACTCCAGTGGCGGCTCATAGGGACACTTCATTAGTTACTTATTTTACTATACCGATACTTTCCCTTTCTTTGGGACTTGCGAAATTTTTACTCTCTTGGGTCGTATATCCGTACAAAATATGGATAAATTTGCTTTTTGATTCATGTTTTTATTTTCTTATAAGTTTGACGTTATATTACTAGGTTTTATTAACTCCATTAGTTAAAAATAATAGGTTTTCATTTGTAAGGATTTTGACAGTTCACTTGATGAATTAATTTTTTTTGTGTCATCAACCTGCCCCTCCCGGGGGTTGTTCGATCCTCGTCCCTGCTTCAACACGGAAGACTTTTGACCATCGTTATGTTTCCTTTGATGTTTTTTTTACCATAATATCATTCCAACTATTAATGTGATTTTCTTTAAAGTTATTGATTGTTTTCGGGTGAAATTTCATTACTGTTCAAGAGTGTATAAATACTAATCCATCATCCACATACACATGTTACTAATTTCTGCTGTGCAAGAACACTTTAGGGGACAGATTACTTTTACATAAATGTAGTTTCGTTTACTTTAAAAAAGTAACAGTTTGTTACTTACAACAGGGCGGGAAAGCGGTGGGTCCCCTCAACTATACAGACATTAAAATCAAAGCTTTGACTGTGAAGAATGGTTTCTGAATAGAATCACTTCTGCATACCGATATATTTTACATCAGTGAGGAGCGATCCAAGTTCTCATTGACTCGATTGATACTTTTAAATACTAACCCCAGCGAGAGCTAGTACGTGCGTCACCGACGATCGCCCTCTTCCTTCTCACGTCTTGTATGAAAACGAAAGACACAAGATATTATAACGATTACATCACGTACGACCACTCGCTGGGACTAGTATAGATAGTAAAATGGAATGCCTCATATAATTTAAAGAACTAGATAGATTTTATAATATGTCCTAACGAAAACCCGGCTATGCCGATACCGGTTGACGTGACGGCATTACACAAAGTTACTTTGGATAGATTTTTTAAAAATAAATAATCTCTCTTTAATTTCCTTAATTTAAAAAAGACGATTTTGGAGTAATTTGCCCTAATTTTTGACCCACTGTTTCAGTGCTCCACAAATTAAACAATAATTTTCAGCACAAGATATACTTACCTAATTACAATATTGTGGTCTTCCTACTAGAACTTAATTTGACAACCCAAGCTTTACTGAATTATGCAGTTTTGCAAAATGCCCCTATAGAATACATAACTATCTTCCGAAAAGAGTCTCCGCCCTTGTCAGCCAGAATAAATACCGTCTGGCCGACAAGCTCCCAGACACAAAAAGCTCACTACGAAATGAGACGCAAGCGGCAAAGTTACCCTGTTCTTCCTTGCTTCTCCCATCTTCCTTGTTCCTCTTGACCACTGCCTAGTGCCTACCGCTCGAAACCATACAACCAACCAACTTCTTTTCATCCAACATCACCGATTGGATCTACCATAAAGTCTGTGTATCAGACAACAACTGAAAGTGACTGAAGGAAGGGTCCTAACAACAAAATTATCGACGAATGTATCGATAAGAGAGCGAAAGAATACTAAACTTCCAAAGGTGATGTAAAACTGATGACGTTTAGTAGTTAAAAATTTATGTATGGCCCCATAGATATCTACAAGTGCCCGCCAGTGGAATCATCATCGTAGTGAGAGGCTGAAGAATGTGCAGGAAGAAAGATAAAAGAAGTAGGATTAGTAAGTTTCTTAAGTTACTATTATTCACACTTATTCATAATACCTAGCCAAAGGCATGTGAAGCAACATTATTTCGACACTAAATGGTGGTTTTTCAACAAAACAATGCTGAGACCATCTTTCACTCTGGAAAGGTGTGAAAATATATTATTTTATTTATATTTTCGAACTCGCAACCGACGGGTTAAAAGCCAAGATGCTTGCTGCTCTACCGTTGTCGTCGTTTCAGTGCGTTTTCAAACATCTTTTTAAAAAATAACTCCGTTCCGGCCAATGTTGTTGGAGTAGACGTGTCTGAAGCAACGCCTCACGGAAATAGAATATAAGACGGGGTATCAAGGGAAAATGCATCCACACATTGTGATAACTATTAACGCGGACCCTCTCAATTACGCAATGTACTACCTCAGACCCATGAAAAATAAGAAATATTATAATTCATATTTTGAAAAAAAAAAAACACAATTAAAATAATTTGGTGTTAAATTATAATGTTGCAGGTAGGTAACTAATTTAATGCTTGTATGAATCATCCACAATCATTTCCAATTTAAAAAATGAAATGAAACTTAAATTCAAAGCATATTTGATTTGAACCAAATTTCAAGGGACAAACAACCACGCACAGACAGCCGAAATCAGTATAACCATATTATTATGGGTGACCGGATACGTCATCACATCTTTAAAAAGTTATATAAAGTCATGGAAAGTGATGAAACAAAAACTTTATTAACTGGGTTATGTAAGGTTAAAAAAAAATGTCATCGTTTCTAATGACTTTATATCACTTTTTAAAAGTGTGTTGAATTTTCACTGTGTTGAGTTATCATGGAACCATTATTATGATGCGCACGTGGATCGATATCATCCCAGTTTTTATTTTAAATTATAGTAATATACATAAATATAATATTTTAAATAATCTGTAAAACTGCTCGTTCATACGTGGTGTTAATTTAATTATTTTAGTGAAAAACATTTTTTTTTTCAAGTTATTCTTCAAAATATCAAGACGATTTATATGTTTACCCCGTACATACGCTATATGAATATGAATAATTAATTAATTTTGTCCATATAAAAACTCAATTCTTTCAAGAAAGGCTTAAAATAACAATATTGCGCAAACAAATAATTCACCTTAATATTCTAATTTCTAAACCATAACTTGCAAACAGTGTTTTTTCCGAAAATAATTAAATTATCGCCGTCTATGAAAGAACAAATTATGAATTATTTTCAGGATACCCGTAACAGTTTATCTCAAATAATGCCAATCTTTCGTCGATATTTTATTAAAATGGCGCCACAAATATTAGCCTAGTATAATCAATTGTTTTTTTTAACTTTAAAATAAAGTGCTAACCAGGGATAAGCAGTCGGATGAAACAAAGTTCAACAAATTGAACTGAGATCACTTGTCGCCGATAGCACTATCGATTTCCAGGAAAATTAACTACGTCAAATGATGTACTTTAATTAGATAAGATGCATCAAAAAGTATTAATACAAATTGCGTGTACGACATTTTGTAAATAAAATACTAAAATGATAATAAAAAAACACACGTAGCTAATTCTGTGGTTGAGGCCATTAGGATGTGCGTGATGTTTTGCTAAAATATGACGTACCTACTAAAGGTGTATTACTAATTATAATTCCTAATCGGCGTGAGTTATTTGTACTATTGAGGAAAATGTAAGAAAAATAATTCTCGAAATTAATTTTTTTTTTAACTGTAATGTTTTCCTCACTGGAATTTCCCATGCTGAGGAATACGATGGGATTTCCTCAGGAACAAACGTCAATATATATATATATATATATATATATATATATATATATATATTTATCCCCTCTCGTACTATGTTGATCTCGAGCGACGGTACGCCAGGTATATGTTGATCCGTTTGCATTTGTTGATCCACTCCGGATATGTTGATCCATTACCCGAGCTGGCATACATATGTAAATCCCTACAGATCAACTTGTGTCATCGAGATTTAGCTGTAAGCCACGCCCATTTTTCGGTCGCATATACATTTTACACGATTTATTTTGTTGATCTATATATTTCTGACCAACTTGACGGCTTGCATGCATTGTAACTTGTATTTCGCGCGCGTTGTGGTACTTTTTAGATTCTGTTAGAACATCCATATTCTATGAAAATGACTTTGTACTTAAAGAGGATAGACTGCCTCACGCATATTTATATTGAAATGGAACTTTCGCAAACGTCAAATCCATGCTTAAAAAATCTTTTGAACTTGATTAAACAAAAATATAACTTTAATGCTTCATTTACTACGTTTCGTGACTAAGCAGGGGTGCCCGGGTTCATGGGGTGAGGTTCATTGAGTCATTTTAAAAGAGAAATTTTGAACATTGATTGAATCAAATTTTATTTTAATGTATCTTTTACCATCTCTCCCGACGTAAGTTTCTTGTAATGATTAAGTTGAAACAAAGCGTAATATCCATAATTTGTGCCTATTAAAATTGCGGCGATTAGATTGGTGAGAATTTAATTTTTCAAATTTTAAATTAAAATTGCTGAAAAATTTATTCCAATTTGTTTTTTATTAAACATGGCTAAAGTCATTTCAAGCACCGATTCCAACCAACGATGTTTTAGTATATGTTCGTCAATCAACAGGAGCCATAATGTCTGTACATCAGAGCCCTCGAGAATTATTACAATTATGTATACCGCCGCCCCGGGAACCATTTATTAGATAACCAATACAATTTAGCGAGATAGTTGTTTATTTTTTGTATTTTTTTGCATCGTCTCCACACAGGAGGCCCTTAGGAAAATCTTAACTCTCAAGGCCTATGTCATCTTTGTGAATGCTGTGTTGGGGTATTTTGAAAGAAAGGAAGGACAGTGAGTTCTGGGAAGGAAATAGGTATGATGGGTGGGTAGTAATCTGGGGGTCAGTGTGTTCGAGTGATAAACATAAAAATCCAAATCTCCTACTGCGTTGCAAGGCGATGCGTTGAAAGAGGATTAATCGATCCGGCCCACCACGCATTTGGTAGGCAAGCGCATCCGCCGCCAAGAACCGAACAAACCTCACCCTATAAACCCGGGCACTCCTGCTAAGTCACCAAACATATCAAACTACTTGAGGTGGCTCTCGACTAGCAATCCGAAGGTCGCGGGTTCAAATAAATTTTATTAAAATTAATTTGCAGTATTTTACAATTAGTGTTTGGTGACCATATCTGAATAGCCAGGTTCTCTCCCACCTTCCTCCTCCTCATCTCCTTCGAGGTCTCCTTTGAGGATGCCATAGTCTCACTGGCTCCAGACGGCAGCGGTTAGGACTGTATGACTCTGGTGCGGTATTCACACAAGTTTTTATTTGTAAAAAATGAAACAAATATTATAATCAGATATCATATTTCCTACAAAAAGCCACAGCTGCTAACTTCGAGAAGTTGAATAAACTATTTTTAGCACACAAATGGCAGAAGTCGAACTAACACGTGCAGTTTATAGTAATACCAACTAAAAGATAAGATAAAACACTTTAATATATTTTATTTAAATTTTGATAATTTCTTCATGCTTCATGCTTTAGTGTTTAATAAAAAAATACAAATCATATCACACTACATCTTAACTTAAAAGTGGATATGTTTTTATACACAAAAAAGGTCTATTTGTATATTCTCTGTATGAAAACTATTTTCGTTAAAAAAATAATACTGTATTGAAAATGTGATCAGACCAAAACTTCGTTGTTAAAACAATGCAGCTGCGGACTGCCGGGGTATTATTATTAATATTATTACTAGCTGCCGGGATGTGACAACACCCTGATTATAATACATTTAACCCATATAATAATTATAATTTTATTTGTTTTGTCTTTGATAATCAACGGCTATGGAATTCTGCGTCTTGCCACCGCGATACTATTGATTACTAAACACGACGAAATATTTCAAAACGACTTATTAACGATTCCAGAATGTACTTTATTCATAATTGTTTTAAGAATTTATCTGTTTCTTTAGACAATTTATTTTTAAAAGTGCTTATAAAATACGTTTTATTACTTATCCACTGGAGCCATTTCTGCCATATTTTGCCAATATTGTGCAATATCTTAGTTTTACCTCTAGGTACACAATAGAGTGGGTACTTATGGAATCTAAAAATACGGGATTATTGATTAAATCTAGGTGGATTCGTTAGCTTTAAACCGCATTTAGTAGTTTATATGGTTTCTATGTTAATGTTTTTGGGGGATGATTATACCGGTACAATTGACCCCGTATTACTAAACTCCAGTTTCTGTGAGTACAGCTCCCAAGTTTTATAAGCTCAAGTGCATGTCCGTCCGTAACACTTAGTCAATGTACTTATTTGTTCGTTGTCCTCTCTTTCCTAATGTGAAGGTGCTATTATAATTTTAATCAATATATATACATGTTATTTGGGGGAAAGTTTTATCTCAATCATAAAAAAAAAACTTTTTCTCTTTATTTTTTTATTGAGATTAAAGCAAACTATCATATTAACATTAATTTGTTTTGTTATTTTATTACATTAAATAGTTACGGTTCGTGATAAAACTGATTTACTTGAGGCCAGATAGTGTATTACGTTAAACATAATTGAAATTTTGAAAAGTAATTTTTTCAACTAATTAAAAAATATTATTTTCCTCGTCATTCCGTAAAAGCTGCAATGACCCCGGGGTCGGGATCATTGCAGCTTTTCACTCGATCGGTTTATGAGTATATAGCTTAATTTATATGAGATTAAAAAAATAAGAATTTGGTAGACAACTAGTTTTCTGCCGTTGATTATGAGTATTTTTATCGTAAGCCTAAGTTTTATCGCAAGACGTAGAAAATGCTTAAAGTCAAATTGGTTCAATTGGCCCCATATAATATTCATTGGGCCACTGTGAACACAACTTCACATAAAATATAATCGAACAAATTGATTAAATATAATTGCATTTGTAACCACCTTGTAGCTGTTTTTTTAGTTTATGCTTTATAGAAAGATGCCGACTTCCGGTCATATTGTTTTATAATATTAAATATGAGATGATTTTAAAAGAATCATCTTTAGAGCTATTCGAAACATTCGCAAAAATCAAATCCATAAAAAAATCATAACTTAGCAGGGGTACACTGTTGCGTTTGCTCAGCTACTGCGTGGCGGGCCGGATCGAAAGAGACTGGTTGAGGGATACCTTTTGGCCATAAAAATCTAAAATGGCGCCAAAAGGAATAATATTATATGGTATATTTTGAACTTCTTACCACCTCTCCTGATTACTCTTCGTGACTTAGTAGGGGTGGCCGGGTTCTTGATTATAATGGGTAATTATTTAAAATGGGTAATCAATAGATGATTGAACGCGGTTGGAGATAACAAAAAACTGTCCAAAGAAGCGAAACTCCACAATGGAGTGCTGGTACCTACCCTAATATATGGAAGTGAGGCATGGAACTGGCAGAAGAAGGCTGAAAGTAGACTGAATACTGTAGAAATGAGATCCCTGAGGCATATGTACGGTAAAATCATGTATGACGAAATCTATTCTACAGGTATTTTATTAGAGCCTGTTAAAAGGAGCTAGCAGCATTGTTCCCCGGTGCACCGTGCACGTGCTTGATACTCGACGGACACGAGCGGAACGCACGTTCTCAATAAAGTTAATGTTGTCTTTATGAGAACGGGTCGTTTTTCCAACTCGTTTTTCGTTTTGTAAGTCTCCATATTCAAATTCGGCGGTATGATTTTTTTATGTGACACCTCTCACTAGAGCGCCCCTGTCTTTACACTCTAAATACAGAGAAACTATGTCGCCAACCGGTTGGGCAGCGTTATGAGGCGGGTTAAGGTAGGGGCTGTAGGAATGAATTTATTAATGCTGGTCTTAAAGAGGCGCGAATTATATGGAGGAGGAAAAACAGATGCTGATAGCTCGTTCCACATGCGAGCCGACTTACGGTAAAATGAGTCGGAGAAACGACCCGTTCGTATATAGATAACATCAACTTTTCTGTGAACCTGTGTTCCGCTCGTGTCTGTCGAGTATCAAGCACGTGCACAGTGCACCGGGGATCAATGCTGCTAGCTCCTTTTAACAGGCCCTTATAAAATACCTGTAGAATAGACACAGCATACGCACATTTCGCCATACATGATTTTACCGCACATATGCCTCAGGGATCTCATTTCTACAGTATTCTGTCTACTTTCAGCCTTCTTCTGCCAATTCCATACCTCATTTCCATATATTAGGGTAGGTACCAGCACTCCATTGTGGACTGCTAGCTTCGCTTCTTTGGACAGTTTTTAGTTAGCTCCAACCGCGTCCAATCATCCATTAATTACCCATTATAACCAAGAACCCGGCCTCCCCTACTAAGTCACGAAGCGTAATCAGGAGAGATGGTAAAAGATACAGGTTAAAAATTTCCTACATAACATTATTCCTTTTGCCGCCATTTTGGATTTTTATGGTCGAAAGGTATCCCTCAACCAGTTTATTTCGATCCGGCCCGCCACGC
Source organism: Hesperophylax magnus (assembly GCA_026573805.1). Classification (NCBI taxonomy): domain Eukaryota; kingdom Metazoa; phylum Arthropoda; class Insecta; order Trichoptera; family Limnephilidae; genus Hesperophylax; species Hesperophylax magnus. The sequence continues at coordinate 551,952 of JAIUSX010000165.1, read as the reverse complement.
AGTAGATGTGAAAACGCATCCGCCGCCAGGACCTAGACAAACCTCACCCTATGAACTCGTGTACCCCTGCTAAGATATGATTTTTTTTATGGATTTGTTTTTGCGAAATTTTCGTTTCGATCTAAATACGCATACATTTCTTATAAACAATTCAAGCAACACACGTCATTTTGATTTGAAACGGTACCATTTCACAGTCATTTCATGCGATATTCGACTCTAGAGACTAATACTTTGAGTTCAATATCACAAAAGATTACGGAATCACATAAAACCTTGTGATAAACAGTCCACCGATTGCCCCTTGATTGGTTCATTTAGTAAAACCATATATAGGGACACAGATCAACTTTGTCTAATAACTTCTTACCTGGATCAACATACTACGGGAATAGATCAATATATATGAGATCAACATAAGTATGCCAATTTGGGTAGATCAACATAAAGTATGCATCCGATTTCCATACAAATTTTGAAAATTTTATTAACAGTATATCAAATTGTTTTTCTGGCAAACTGGCAACATTGATAATTATTGTACCACTGTTGTCAATTCATTCAGATGTATTCCATAATAGCCAAGTTATATGGTGTTAAAGGTGGATCAACTTAGTCTAACAACTTCTTACTGGATCAACATACTACGGGAAGAGGACAATATATATATATATATATATATATTTTTTTTTTTTATTAAAGCAATTTACAAAGGTGCGTAAATTAGTTGTAATATAAATAAGAAATAAAACAGGTAAAAACAATAACGATACTGAGAATTACTTAGAACGAAAAGAGGAAAACAATTAGGCAATAAAAGAGTGTTACTTTACACGCAAGTAGCTAGCTCGCTCATGGGTCTGGAAGGAATCGACATGATGCAGTAAGAAAGCGTGATACTGAGAGCATACCGAGAGCACTCCGTTCCATATATTTCTGTTGGCGGCAGTACACGAGTCGGTGCGCGCACGGGAGCGGTGTTGGATGATTTAATTCTTACTGTACCCGGTTGATGTCGATTCCTTGTCGGAACCCATGAGGGAGCGGGGTGACTGATGCAAAATACACGTATAATGTCGATTGCTCTTCCTGAGGACTTGGCTATTGCTATTCTAAGTTGTCGATGACGTATCACTAGAAATGGGTTGAAATATTTTAATAACGGAAGAAAACATATATGCTCGTTTATTCGAAAAAAGTTCCTAGTGGTCTTTTAATAGATCCAGATCTGTCATATACGATTCGCATTCTCTTAATTTGCTCGAATGAATGAAACTTATATTTAGATTATCTACAGTGCGTTATTAATTTAGTCCGGTTATTTGCGGTCCTTTCCAGAGATAAAATAAAAGGCAATATTAATAAGACCAGCTACTGCCTCAGTGCTTAAGTAAGGCCTGCTAGAAGGTGACATCATTCCCCTTTTAGCCTGTGAAAGGAACAGCTCTGTCATCTCACTGGGACGTCGATTGTTAGAATATGTATTCTGAAGATTAAAAACATACACAATTCACGTCGGCTTTATGAACGCATACAGATATTACTAATTAAGATGAAAACATCAATGAGATGAACAACTGAGACATAAAAACCATTAATTACGCTGCGTGTTAACACGCATTATTCAGAAAATCAAAAGCGTAGTGCAAATAAGTTCCCACTGTAAATTCTTAATTTGTTTCCGTGCACTTACGGATAAGGGATTATTTGCAGTTACCCAAACTGTAAGATCATCAACCAAGGTACTGTGGGCGTTGTTAAAAAAAAACTACAAATAAAAAGGTAAACATTTGCTCAACACAAGTGCATGTGATTATCAACTCCTATCCGTCCATCGACTTTCCACGCCGTTTTGTACAAATGACATAAATAAACAAATTAGTGAGTGTATCACCACTCCAGCGAAATTATCTCTGTAGACTTTGAAATCATGAACATCCGGTTGCGATTACATCTGTCAGTTGTTGTAGGCGTTCCCGTCTCAATAATTTTATTTATAAATAAAGACAAGTAACGATATCGAGTAATGTTCATTTCTTCATTAAAATTTAAAAATATTGCAATCGTTTTAAAACCAATAAATCACAAATCGAATAACATATTGGTTCGCATTTAGCTCGCAATTAAAAATTAATTAACGTTGATTACAATAATAAATCAAGTAAATTAGCAAATTAAGAACATGAGCTAAGGATGGTTTGGAATAATTATTACGTGTTGCGCAGTACTGTTAATAATAATTCATTTAGCAAGCTCTCGTATCAATTAGAGTTTGGTCATTCATTCAGGAGGTTGAATGACAAAAGCATAAACCATTGTAATGAGTACTGGTAATAAGCAATTACTGCGACGTAGCATCACGACTAAATGTTTCTCACTAATAATAACAGTAATTTAGAGGTATGATCGCAGGACATTCGATTGGGAAAATTTGCGTTCTCCGCAGCCAGTAAGTAATGCAGTCTAATGCGCTTATATGTTGTTAACGAACACTTATGCTTATCACAAGTTGGAGGTTTCGTAATCATTGTAATCAAGATAATATTAAGTACATTATAATCAACAGGATTAATGAATGAACGTTGAATGATGAGTTGAATGAAAATGTTTGGCTTAATCCGTTGTATTCAAGAGTATTTTTTGGCTTGAGGACAATTGCCTGATTGAGTGATTTCTCAGAAAACCATCGATTATTCGAATAATAATACACATATTTTGAAAATGATTGTCGTGGTGAAATATCGAACAAAGATATATTTTTATCAAAAAATTAAATTTAAATCCCTGTTGATAAAATAAATTCATCCTCGTATTCGATAAAACATTTTTTATGACGTATTTTGTCCGTCTGTAAATTTGTTCGTAAGTTTATGTAAAATAAGTTTGAGAAATGAGTTTTGAAAACTCACTGGGAATAATACATTATAACTTTTCTATTTTGTAATGTATTATTTTGTAATAAATAAAAAAAGTTCCGTTTACATTTCAAGATGGTGGCCGTGTTGGATACTGCCTTTTTATACCGTCAGAGTTCGCATGAGCGTGGATTCTTCTACGAGTGGTCAAATCTGAATAATCAAGATTATGGTACCTATCTGCCTGACGACAGTTTGAAAAAAGAATGTTATTGAGATAGCGACTTTCTTTGAAAACTGTTTAATTCCTTATTTGAAATATATTTTTGTTATACCTATAAAATATAGGGTTAATAAATAATAGGTAGGTATTTAAGCGCCTACTATAATCTTATGATTCTGCCCCCCCTGAAAGAAATTTGATTTATTAAGAGAAGATTACTTTTTAGACGCGAGGTGTACTCACACAACTGCTGGTTTGGTTTTTCAGATCTACACGGAGAAAAAATCTCATCAAATTATTAATAATCCGGTTTAAAACGGGATTGCAGGCGTTTAACGAGTGAATTAAAAGGTTTCCTGATAAACTTATAGTTAACGTCCAATAAACCATATCAATATATCACGATGTCGAAACACGTGTTCGAACACATTTACTAAAAGTTTCAGGAAACCCGTTAATTCATACGTTAAAAGCCTGCAATCACATTTTTACCGGATTATCAATAATTTGAAGAGATTCTTAATATATTAGCAATACTAATTTTTCTCCGTGTATGTTTATTACGTAAGTATTTGTTTGTCAAAAAAGTTTTTATTTGATGGTGAAAGGAGTCCGGAGGTTTGTAGATTATGTTGCATCGTTACATGTAGACATCCATTGATAGATTTGTGCAGCTTCCCAGTGTAAGTGGCAATGGCTTCCGAGAAGCGGATCGCGACCGATGCATCAAGTAACGTAGGACGAGACGGCCGCCCGCCATTGTGCTAAACAGGATGTTACACGTCTTTTTATTTATATATTTGCATTTTCACGTGGGATGGAAAGCGGCGAAATGTTGTTATTAGATTTACACTGGTACCTATGTATATGCGCATAGTAAACTGGGCTCCATTCAACGGTCCGGGAGCGATATTTACACTAGTACCTGTGTATGTGCGCATAGTAAACTGGGCTCCATTCGACGGTCCGGCCGCGATATTTACACTAATACCTATGTATGTGCGCATAGTAAACTGGGCTCCATTCGACGGTCCGGCCGCGATATTTACACTAATACCTATGTATGTGCGCATAGTAAACTGGGCTCCATTCGACGGTCCGGCCGCGATATTTACACTAATACCTATGTATGTGCGCATAGTAAACTGGGCTCCATTCGACGGTCCGGCCGCGATATTTACACTAATACCTATGCAGAGATGTGCAAAATGGGTACCCAAAACTATTTGAAATGCAAAATGGAAATGGGTCAAAATTTTTCCATTTGAAAATGCTAAATGCAAAATGGTTTTTAGAAAAGCATTTCAAATGCAAAATGCAAAATACCTATTTTCAAAATGCATTGAAAATACAAAATGGTGTTTCAGGTCAAAGAATTAAAATAATTATAGAATTTTTAAATATTTTTTTTCATTTAATAATGGACATCAATGTAGAACAAACATATTACATGATGGTAAATCCAAAAACACCACGACTACAGATTATGAAACAACAAAAAATTTGCGCGGGACTAATGTTGCCAACGTAAAAATATAGAAACTGCTATCTAACATTTAATATTACAGCGTCATGGCCCCATGTTCAGTTTTTGAATCAGTGTTTTTTGTAATGGTATCACTCAATTGCCAGGGCTCCTACCAGTGAGCAACTTGACAAATGTAAATTATCTCTCATAGCGAGGTTGAGGACCGACTGATATTTGGGACTGAGGAAGAATGTTTCAAAAAAGCATTTAAAATGGAAAATGCATTGAGAAAAGCATTTAAAATGCAAAATGCAAAATGGAAAATACCCATTTTGCATTTCCATTTGAAATGGATTTATTTGAAATAAAGCACATCTCTGTACCTATGTATGTGCGCATAGTAAACTGGGTTCCATTCAACGGTCCGGCCGCGATATTTACACTAGCACCTATGTATGTGCGCACAGTAAACTGGGTTCTATTCAACGGTCCGGCCGCGATATTTACACTGGTACCTATGTATGTGCGCATAGTAAACTGGGCTCCTTTAGGCCTAAGGACTCAAGGAGCGATTTTTACCCGCGCCCGCCGCGGTTGCGGGCCCGCAGCCTTTGTAGAATGCAGATATTTATGTAAAAAATTAAAGCACATTTCACGACGCGTTTTACGGCCGCGGCGCGTGCGATTGTTTGCGGGGCCCGCTGCACCCGCGGTTATCTTGTACCGGCGGGCGCGGGCGCGGTCCCGCAGCCGCGGCGGGTTGCTCCCGCGCGCTCTGCGATCGGTTGGCGGGCGAGTTAGTGGAACTCAACTGATCGTTTAACTGCCCGTCTTGCAACCGCCCGTCTTGCGATAATCAACCGCCAAGATTGCGGGCGATCACCGCAACCGCGGCGGCTGCGTCACCGCAAAAAAGAGCGGTCTCGTGAGTTTTGAAAATAAAACTCCATTCCGCAACCGCGGCGGGCGCGGGTAAAAATCGCTCCGTGAGTCCTTAGCCTTAAACGGTCCGGCCGCGATATTTACACTAGTACCTATGTACTCGTATGTTAAACTGGGCTCCATTCAACGGTCCGGCCGCGATATTTACGCCGACGCGTCTCTTGGCGCGAATCCCTGCCAATGTGGCTGCAACTTGGATATTAAGCAAAATAATGAATCATGGAACATTTCTCATTTTCATTACCGACCACTAATAAGAGATGAGAATTCACATAAATGAAGCTATTATCTGTGTAAATGGAGCAGACATAGAGTAATGATTAAACTGACTTCATCACACCACCATCTATGTATACGGAGAAAAAATATGATCCTGTTAAAAAAGTGACAACATGCTAACTTTCTGATAAAATATTAGCCATTCAGAATATATCAAGAAGACGTGTTCTTTTCGTAATAGATAGCATGACGGAATGCTACAATATAAGTAAGTCAGTATCAATATCAGTATTTGTATGAATACGTGTTCAGCCGACCTCACAAAACATTTGCTTTTGACTGACACTTTGTTAGAAACTCTTTCAATTCATTTGTTGTAGGCCCGCAGTTCCATTTTGAACGGGAAAACAAATAATTTTCATATTATTAAGTTTTCTCCGTGAAGGTACTAGTATACATATGTCCCCCGTGTGAGTTGTGGTCTCCCGGGGATCTACATTCTCGAGTGGCTAAAGGACCGATTCCTAGACACATCGTAAGAGCCGCCAAAACCCCACAGGATAATCTACTGTCCTTCTCTCAGAAAAGACTCAACGACCACAAAAAGGAACAACCTCAATATTTTTGTTGCTTTAGCCCATTTCAGCTCTGAATCAATCGATAATGTTCAATCAATTGATGTGTCGAATTGACAAAATGGTTTGAAAACAAAGGGTCGAAATAAAACTGCCTTTGTTAAATTACTTTAACCTCAAGTGACTGCAATACCAAACGGTTCTCATATCGAATAGCTAGTAAAACCCGATTATAACCAGAAGATACTAGATGGACACGAGATGCGTGCAAATTGCTTATTGGCCTTTTGCAATGCCAGGGAATTGTGAACCAACGAACGCATACTATTTTTACGCATTCAGCGTTAGTCTGGTTTTAAAACAATTATAGCACATAATTAGCATACAGCACTTGGAATTATTATGGCAGAGGTCGTTCCTCCTGGCCTATGACCATGTCCTAGACACTGCTGGAGCCCAATGAAGCCATTGTTCTCTCGCTGGCAATTAAAAAGGATAAGACGTTCATAATTGAAGTCTCCACAATTGTCTGACTAATTTTAGCTCGCTATAAAATGGTGTGGGAAAGTCTCAACAGCGCTGGACAGCTGCCCACGCTCGCATTACATCAAATCATTAACACAAATAATAGTCTCAGTAATAAGCCGTGGAAAACGTGGGTTTTTTACAGTTCTACCTTGGCGGTGTCAAGGTATAATTTTTTCCGAGATAACTGTCTACATGATATTTCGAAAAACTCTGCGAAAAGCCCGGGCATCGCCGGGGACTTCAGCAAGTACAATAAAATGTCATTTTTTAATAATACATAAAATAGTCGATAGAGCCGTACAAATTCGGAAGCCAGTGGTTTAATTTTTTTAATTGACCTTTTTTTTCTAATTTTTAATAAATACGTTCAAGTTAATATTCTTGTTTTACATAATACGAGTATATATAGCTACTTAACAAAAAAATATAATATTAACAGTTCATATGATATAACATAACATAGGTAAGTGATTATTAAATAAATACGAATTATTTTGTTATTCTATATTATCTCGGATCGGGAAAAAATACGTGTCTTTTGAAAATGAACAACAATCCATTTCCCCTGCCTGATCGGGTCACGTATTTTTCCGACACTGATGACGCCGAATTTGAATTCGAATGGGCGTCGCGACGCCTTGCGCATCCTGTGGTTTTATTTCCGTGGGCAGGCTACGCAAGCGCGGCGGCACATGCGCGCGCACTGTTTACCTACTCAGGCTGTTGTGGTCAATAATATACGAGCTTACTAATACGATTAACCCTTCAATGCCGAACACCGAAACATTAAGAAAATGAGATATCCTTTGATAGAATTATCGATATGTTTACATGGAGTAGTTTTTACGGCAATTGTTAAATTGAAAAAAAATGTGTATGATGGTGGATATAATTGGTTCCGGATCGGAAATGATCCACGTCAAGCGTGATTGTTTACGTCACTGTGATTGTTTCAACATCGGAATCGGCCGAAGCAAGTGTACGTGTCTGCGGTCGGTCGTGTGGAAGTCTGGAGATGTGTACGTCACGCCGTCTTATTTCCGTCTTCCCACCAAATGCACGCGTGTTTTCGCCGGCCTAATTGGTTTAGGTGATACGAAGCCACTGTAACTCCAAATGACAATGTTCCAATTTGTACAACCTTTCAAAATATCTTGAACCTTTCAGAATACGTTGGGGATAATCTCTTTGTATTGGTTCAAAGTCTCGGTACGTTCCTGAAATCCCATAAGGTCATGGAATCCTGTCGACGATCCTCAAAATCTTCACAATCCTGTCATTTTCTAAGTTGTAATGTAACTTCTACATCTTTCTCACGAACAATGCATAATAATAATAATAATTGGACAATTTTTATAGCGCCGCTTTTGTGAGTTATCACCTCAGGGGCGCTTTACAGTTGATGCAGACAAAAAATATAAATATTACCAAAATAAAGTGAAGTTAAGTAAAGTAGAATGAAGAAAAGGAAGAGGTGACATGAAGACAGAAGATGGATACTCTGCAGCAAGAATCCTAGGTGGTGAAGAAACTGGACCAGCTGCTGCAGCGAGAGAGTCCACCAACAGTGCCAACACGAGGTTCGTCATCCATCCTGGTATGTGTCTGCTGCTAATAAAGCGCTGACACAATATACTCACATAGATAACAGACCTTGGCAGCACCGCTGTGACGTTCGATGAAGATAGAAAATGGAGACTCTGCAGCAAGAATCCTAGGTGGTGAAGAAACTGGACCAGCTGCTGCAGCGAGAGAGACTACCGCGTTTACCAACAGTGCAGGCACGAGGTTCGTCATCCATCCAGGTATGTGTCTGCTGCCAATAAAGCGCTACAGAGATCTCTCTGTAGGTTACAATAGAGCTCCCGGCATCAGCACCATATCCGCAAATCTGTTACTTTATTTTTGCAGTCGAAGACGTTTTTCTGTAGTTTGTAATGCCATAATTTGTCCGTAAAATTGACATGTCATAACCAAATTCGTTTAAGTCGGCAGTTGTAAAATAGCAGATTAGCATTCAGGGTATTTCCTTTGCGTAAGACACGTATACATTTTACAACAGGAACGTCAGTGAATTGCGTCCAATCAAACTTTATAAAACAGTGATACTCGTATTCAGCGGCACTTCTCAAGGATTACGAGTACTAGAATAGCGCATGTGACTGACACTGCTACGTAATCAATTATATTATTATTTTCCTCTTGAAGTGCGTGACTCCATTGATAGATAAAGGTTTTGCGTCCACAGATAAACACAAGCAAATAACGTACATTGAAGGAAAATTGTAAACGTAGATACCAATGACCTTTATTATTTACTACGAACTGTTTGTAATTTGTATGTTTATCATATTAATTAATTAAATAACTTGATTGATAATACGCCTTAGCAGCTCCGTATCAATTAGAGCCTTATATGCAAATACTATTAGAATTATAATTTATTTTATCTAGCGTCAAGAGTTGGTAAATTTATTGCAAATCACATCTAACGTAGATACAGATTCGGGAAATACTGCATATTTCATAAAACTGTTTTTCGACTTGAAAATAATGTGAATGGAAGATTGGTGGAAAACATCAATTAAAACGAATTATGTATGGAGTGTTGAAAGAAAGTTAAATAACATGCATCACATCAAAGAAGCGTACAAAGAAGTGATTTCTGGCACACAGCTTTGCCGGCAGGACGGAAGCCATGATAAATAGGTGGGTTAGGCGAGTTCTAGTTCTAAATGGGGGCCAGGGGGCCCGGGGGCGGCGCTTCGCAGGGCGGGGGCCGGTGCCCGAGCTAATTATACTATTATGAGAGATGGGGCTATTTGGGTTGGCGTGTTTTGCTTCTATTATTCCGCAGCTCGCTGCTCACCTGAGTTGGGAACTGGGAACATGTAACTCGTGTATTCCGGGAGACATTAGGAGTTTCATAAGGTTAGAATTAAAGAGAATATAAAAAACTTTACAATTTTATACTAAAGAAAACAACTTGCATACATAGGTACATTTTAAATTTAAATGATAATAAAAAAAAGGATAAATAAAGCCAACAGGATTCGCCTAATAAAAATAATATCAAAATGTCTAATTTTATGTATGGAGCTTTTACAACTTCACAATGCTATGACAATTTACACACCTGGTGTAAAATCATAGTATGCGCAAACGTGTATTTTACTAACCCCTTGGGCAATTTTGAGAGGTATTCTTCACAGACAACAAATAGCGGTAAAGTATTTTTGGTAGATATAGTATAACCCAGCCTGACACGGTCTCATAAAAAATATGCTATCTCATTTTGTGTTACGATGAGAAAAATGATTTATACAGTGTTAGAAAGAGAGGTTACCGCGCTTTAAGTTTGCATTTAAAAAATTAACGTAAACGCTCTCCAAAAATTAAACTAACTCAATGAAACAACATTTAGTATTAAAATAATATCTATTTATTTATTGCATCTCACATAAAACACTTTTTTTCACATAAAATCAACCTCACTAGGACTAAGCCTGTATCGAGATTAACAATTATGCCAAGGTTTGGATATTATTTAATAATTTTTTATATTAAACGAAAATAGTAAAGTAAAAACATTTATAATACCTATGTCTAATTAAATATGTTTTCTAGTTTCTTTTGAAGTGGTAATTACAGTTTACACGATAAAAACTTTTTCTATGTTTGCGTTCAAAATGTTAGTACATATTTTATTTAATACGTCTATTTGTAATACTAAAATCGTAGTCTTTTAATAAAATAAGTCCAAAAAATGCGAATTTATCTGAAATCGAATGTAATGTGAAAATATTTTTTGCGCAATCTGCATTATGACAGTCCTCATTTGAGACGTACATTGCAAAATATTAGAGGCTCTAGGGGTTAATGTTGCTTTAGCAATTACAGCTGTATTTGACATGTTATTCGACAGTTAAAAAATGTACATGAATTTTGGCTCATGTTAATAATAATTTAGAAGCTGAAATTTCAGGTCACTTTATATATTCGGAACATAGGCACAGTGTTAAATTTTATTAATATATTCTATTGTAAATATAATACACATTACACAAAATATGATGTTATCAAACTTTCTGAATGAGAAATATTGTGTAGTTTAATAATAATAATGTGGTTGAATTGTCTATTATTTACCCGGTAGCACATAATCTGATTACGTACTGACAGTGAACTGGAAAGCCAAACAAGTCACAATAAGGAATTATTCCCGACTTTTTTTATGAAAGTTTTACCTATACCAGTATTTTTTTATAAATGTCGATTTCATATTTAAAATACTTTTTAAATTTCAAATCTCGTCAAAACGATTGAAATCTGACTGATCCTCCCAGGCGAGCGCAGTTTACACGACGTCCGGTCGCCAGTAGAATGCCGCAGCGGTAGTGGCACAAACTTTCATCCTTCCTCTTCAAAACAAGACTAAGATAGCGGTGCTATGTCTATTTTTTATATGTAGAGATCCTTATTATCGAGAATCTTCTAGCCTTGCACGGAACGCCTAGTATTTTAGATTTAGGTAGGTACTTGAGCTGTTTATTTACCCGAGGCAAAGGTGAATTTTAACAATTATATACGAATTATATACTTCTCTAGCAAAAGTGGGAACTTGGCAGGAACCAGAAGCATCATAATAATTTGTAAAAATTATAGCAATCATGAGGAAATGGTACCGGTGGATTTCCTTCCGTTATTTTTCGTCTGTATTTACACATAATTCCCACTCTAAAATGCTGGATTGCTGGTCACATTGGAATACGCGCCATCTCACAGCGGAGAGTCAAAAATAACCGTCGGCGAGCATCATCGATATTGAAAATCTCCTCGGCCACGTCACGTGGTCAGTCTGCAACGGTCAATATCAACTACCAATACATAGTCGCAATTACAAACCTGCACTCGCATGGCTAACTAAACGCTCAAAACACTATATAGGAGGATTCATCAGCTGTGGGCCGCGGAGCTGGGCTTGAACGGGATGGTGGGATTATCTTCTTAAACTAGACACGGCACATTCCTCAGCCACCAAGGGACGGCGATCTCTTGTATTTTATGTGATCCGTGGCTCTTATTCTCGTGTGCCCGCTGCCCGCCTTATCGGACAGATTATAGGAACCGGTAGCCAAACAAATTAATAATACGTCAATTTATTTTTACCAATTTTGACGTCGCGTCGTGTCAGTAGCATCCGTAATATGAAGGTGTTCAAAATCTGTCACAAGCCTTTCAATGTTTTCATGGTTTTCATACAAGAAACCAAAATTCTCGGCTCAAAAGTAAAAATCATCATGATAGGTGAAAATATGTTTCACCGCGAATGACAAAGCTTAGACTTTGAATCACTAATTCAGGGAATTTAATAATGTAATTCAATATTTTGCGGTGGGACATTTGATGGCAGCGGAAGATATGAATATAGCTGACCGATTTTCAACACTTTTTTCTATATTTCTTGACAGATAAAATATGTGATAAAAATGACGTTGCGAATTAACCTGCTGACTTTCGCAGTTAAGCAAGTTTTATGAAGAAGAGTAAGCAATAAATAAATAAAAGAAGAAAATTCAATAAAAAAATAAAAATAAATTTCATGACGCCAGAGCTCACCTTTAAAGGGTCTCAGAACAAACAAACAGATTTTCTGCTATATAATAAAGATTATACAATATAAATTGTAGTAACTTATTTGACAACAGAGTTATAGCGCAGATCCGTGAAAAACTGAGATATTTTCAAATTAACAATTAAAATATTATATTATGTGAAATGAATGACCTTTACAAACACAATTATAAATATATATTTTATCGCTGAATTCTCGATACAATGATTTCTAAAATGACACAAATCAGGGTTCATTGAACAGTCCCAAACCGAAATAATGAATATGTTTGATATATTCTAACCCGTCAAACTCGCGTTGTATACATACTAGTGTAGGACCATAGTTAGGTCCATGAAATAGGGTCAGTTTTCCACGAACACGAGGGGCTGATGACTATAGTAAGTAAAAACATGTGAGCAGTAGCTTTTGGTAATAGCAAATCAGATGGAGGGGACAAGGAAAGTGCCTGAAATAGAGCCCAGCGGTGAGTGTGTGACAGGAAGCGCGAATGTATTTGGAAAACACCGTCCCGCCAACGCAGTATCGGCCAAAATACATCGGACTGGCAAATAACTCAATTCAAAATAGAAATTGTACAAGACATAACGATAGAACTTCTGCTAAAATACTTCAACTCTGACGTGCGATTCGAACTGTGCTAGAAATACCACACAGAGATTAAAAATAACCTAATAAACCATAAATATTTGCGAAACCGGATTTGTGTTTTCGAGTTTACACGAAAGTCTAATGGAATAGAAAAAAATAACATGCAATTGGCTCAGGAACGTGGGAGCATTTCATATATCTTGTGACGGGTTGATAGTTGCTACAATAACAAATAAACGAAGATCTGATGCTGCGAGTGTACATAATATTATTATATATGGAAATAAGAATGCAGCGGAGAAGATTCAGATGCTGTAAAGGTGGAACGTGTTGACAAAATAATACATTCAGATTTAAGTTTTATATAAAAAAAGGCCGCGCAGCCGTTCCTCTTAAGAATCGAACCGAGCCACGAATTACGGGAAAGGAACGAAGCAACACCAAACGGCCTTTCGCGCCATTTGTGGTTTCTTCGTTCCATTCCCATAAGTTGATGTTCAGTTCGGCAGTTCGACTCGCGTATGTATACGTAGCATAACACGCTTCGTTTATGAGAAAGATAGAATGGAGAAGTCACAAAGGAGCTGACAATATAAACAAAAGTAAATATATAAGGGTTGTTCTAGCTTAGCCCTTCAGCACGGTAATTCACTGACCGTCACCGCGTAATTCGCAATGGGAATAAAAACGTTCATAACATTATTGTGAATTGTTAATTTTTTTTATGATTATTGTAATATCCGCCAGCGGAGTTGGCCGACTGTGCCGATGAACTCGCTCCGTATAGGCGTACCGCTGAGAGATCGGTTGTAACCACTTCCTCTTTCTTATAATAACGACGGTATGTCGAGAGGGTACGACAAGGCTTTCAGCGGCAGGACTACAGTAAATATAACCAACCGTATAACAGTGGATTATCTTAATCTCTAGATAGTATAAAATAAAGTCGCTCTCCGCGTTTGTCTTCTTGTGCGCTTAGTTCTTCTAAACTACGCAACAAATATTCATAAGGTTTTCAATATCATTTAGAGAATTTTTTCCGGAAGGTTTATTTATATTATAAATGCATATTATATTTATAGAAAGTAGAGAAAAGTCGATGGTTTTTGTTATCAAGTCGTAAAAATATTATCTTAGGGCGCTTACATTACTAACGCTGGCTAAACCTTATAAGATACATCAAAATAATGTACAAAAGTACTTTGTTCTTATTAGTGTTTAGAGAGTGGTAAGTCCGGGACGCCCGGGATACGGAGTCGAATTAAAGTCGATGTTATGTAGTTCTTTAACAGTAACATTGTGGTATACAGTAGTGAATGGTGGAAAAGGTCGGAGACGCCCGAGAATGACATTAGCAATAACGAATCATTGCGGAGTTTACTAGCAGTAAAATAGGTGGAGACTAGTCCCAACCACAGACATATGAATATTAATAGACGAGAAGATAATGGCGAGGGGTAAAATCAACTGTTGAAGAACGAAGGGGGTAAAGCTGACTGTGATTCGTCAATAAATCAATCTGACAGTAAATAGGCATCTCGCATTATGATATCACCATTTAGTTCTTAAAAGTAAAATCTGCTTTTGAATGAATAGACATTTTTACATGGGAGCGCAAATTACTCGCCACGTTATGAACAAATTTGCTAAGTCCAAATTCGGCAAAAAAAAATTCTTCTATTTTCAGAGTCGAATATTTTGTTTCCTTATTGAGTCAAGACACTTTTAAGAATGTTCATAACTTACTTACCCCAGTAAACAGCACATCCCTGATTCTTGTGCACGCGGCTTTGTGTGTCGCGTCCATCGCGTGATAGTATATGTTTCTAAAACTGATCCATATTATACGATGTGAATCAGCTTACAACAAATTAAACTAATGCTTACCTATGGAATGTAATACGACAATTGGGTTTATTCTCTTTTTACAAGTTTTCATAGCGCAAGCCATCATTTTGCCATGTTATTTCGTAAAATGAACCGATGATGCCTCGACCATAGTTCGCACAAGAATGATGACGTCACGTTTTCGAAATTCATGGGAGGCCATACGCGAGCCCAGCCGGCTCCAATGGAACCGGTATGGGGAGTGGGGAATAATACGCTTTTAATCACTTAGGGCAGGTCTACTAATATTCATATGTCTATGGTCCCAACGAATCTCAGGTAAATAAATGCCAGTAGTGTCGTAGCCGTGTAAATGTCAACTATGACGTCATAAGCCACAAATACATACAAACAATGGATAAATTCACACATTTAATGAAGTGTACTAATTATCTTCGTCGTGTATAATTATATTTGTACCTTAGATAATGTTGAAGGGGAATCACCAAAAACAACACATAACAGATAACAAGTAATCCATCATTGATAACGCAATGACGTCAGAACTGTCAAAACGAAAAAATACAATAATAAACTTTGGCGTACAGCGGAGAAAGAAATCAACAAATCGTAGAATGAGTACAACTGAAATACTATATTATTGTAAATGTATGTCAGAACTAACAATCATTACGCCATTTCACCGCAGGTGTAGGCAGACGAATGAATCGCCGCACAACTCTGTGTGTACGTACATACACCAAGTACACATACTCCTTGATTCATTTAAATTTGTATATATTCCAGGTACCATAGACATTTCAGGATAATCCGAATAGAATGTGACTCTCCTAACTTTATTATGCTGGTAACTAAATTCTGTAACGATGAATTTAGTTGAAAATTCTACATAAGTGCATCACAGATCATTAAAATATCAAGTGATTTTTAAATGTAATTACCATTAATCATTCTATTTCATTTTATGTCGATGGAAATATCATCAAGCAAGTGATGAATATTTGAATAACGTAAAGTCATTTTTTTTAAATTTTATCATATCAACTTTTAATAACTTTTGAAGTTTATACCCATCAATGTAATATATCATTGAAGAAGAAGCTACTACTAATAAAACTAAACAAAACACGAAACAGAACAAGACAGAGAAAAACAAAAGGGTAACGGTCTCAACAGCGAATCGAACCCAGGATCTGTGTCTTACGTGTACAACGCCTCTAACTTTCTGTGTATTATCTTCTTCTTCAATATATATATGTTTTCAATAATACCCGCATATTATTATTATGAATTCCAAATTTACAATATTAGGTGATTTTCATCATGACAAAATAAAACAAGACATCATATTTTTGGAACCATATTACTTATACGGAAACTAACCATTTATTTTTAAATAAAAGATAATTCAAGATGAAATCAAGGAGAAAATTCAATAATTTCACATCTAAAAACACCCTGAAAATAAAGAACATTGCTGCCAAACTATAACTTTTGTAAGAGGATACCTCAGGGCACCAAAAAGGGTCCTGAGTAGTAAGAAAGTAAATAACCCCAGAAAATAGAACGATTTTTCGATTTACGTAGAAGATTGCAATTGCATTAGGCACAAGTATTTTAGTAGATTTTTATTGCAGAAAAAAACAGTACATAATTACGTAGAGGACAATAGTTACAAAGTTATACAAGTTAATACAATAATTGGTTCCAATGACATGTCGCTGACATATATACATGTGTAGTATATTATACATTTTACTTAAGTTAAGTTAGTTAGTATGTTAGGGAAGGAGAGAGGTGTGTGTTATGTGTGCGAATTCAGTGTGCTAAAAAAGTTTTTCTTAAATAGAAGGAGTTGAATGAAGTCGAAGATTGAGTTGAATGTTTGAAGGATGCGAGGAATTGGGAAATTGGCTGCAGCGTTTGTTTTATTACTAGTTGTGTAAAAAAGGTTGGTGTGGCATTATAAAAGGTTTAATTTCAGGTGGGGCTTTAGATTCTAATTTAGTTTGTAAAATTCAATTGCACCCGATTTTCCAACAGCCTCCTTTCTCTTGCACTTTGCAAAGATCAGAACAACACCAAAAATTGCGAAAGTTGCCGAGAGCCACAAACTCGAAGACCTTTTTCGAGGTCCAAAATCCAAGAGTTCAACTAATAAAGGGGTGTGCCCCAGTTGTATCAGGTTATCTTTAGAATACGTAATGCCAAATGCCAAGGATTATAGAAATAATCCTCTCTTTCGCACACCTGCAAGGTTCATTCCAAGGCGGACAAATTTCACGGATATAATTATTGGTCTCTTCTGACTCTACCAGTAAACATTGAGAAGACTTACTAATTTCTGGGTTAAGTAGGTAAGCCGTTTTGCCTTGGAGATATTAGGACATGCTGCATTGTCTGTCTTCACATCAGAACTGATGCTGTAAGGCCATGGAATAATAATCACCATTATTCTGGTACGGCCATGACAGACAGAAAATTAATACTGTTATTTAATTTAGTTCAATTAGTAAGTCAAAGACAACTTCGTGGTAACGACACAGCTAGGAACTTTTAAAATAAAATTAAGCAAAAAACTGTCGTAGCAAAATATTTCTAACAGTAAGCTTTAGCATCATGAAATTTGCATATTTTTTTCATCACTTTTGTTAATTTAAAGTCAACGCAACAAATATTCATATATTGTATTGTAGTTGTAGTTGAAAGACTATGGATTTTTTAAATAGAATACCGCACAAGAGCAGCTGCTTCCAACTGTCTGTCTTCAATGTTTCAATTCTAAATGGTGGTTCTACACCAGGGTTGATATCTTCCACTCTGGAACGTGTCGAAAATATAGTAGATATTATTTTTAATTGATAAATTGTCAAATAACACAAATGAATCAAATAAAATTTACCTCCGAAATGGTAATCGAGAGCCTTACCCCTTGACCACAGAGGACGTCGTACAAGGTATACAAATACAAGGAGAAATCTTACTGATTTGAAATATTGTTAATTATCAAAAATCTGGTGAAATTATTCGATTTACTGTTAAAAACGGGACTGGAGGCCTATAACGAATGATTTAGAAAATTTAACAAGTTATCAGTAAGCACGAATATGCTATGAGGAAGTCAGAACACGTGTTCTTTAAAATAATAATATTTTCCCATCTCATCCATTATATTTATTCCGACTAGGCCACCTGCGTTGAACACCTTTCCAGATATAGTCTGAATAACTAATATTTTATTGGGAAATGACCCAAGCATTCTTTTAACAGTGTCTTGATAAAAAAAGACGTACTCTATTTTTTCCATGTACAGGTCATTATTATTCTGTTTCAACGAAATAGACGGCTCGATTCAGTAAAATGTTTTTCCAACTGCCGCTCGATTTAAAGTATCTCTTCATTTCAGAAGCACCGATTAATACAAAATCGATTATGCAAATTTGGACTTTTCCCAAATTTCACAGAAGAGTGCCTTCGGCCGGGGTCGTTATTCTTTAAAG
Source organism: Hesperophylax magnus (assembly GCA_026573805.1). Taxonomy (NCBI): domain Eukaryota; kingdom Metazoa; phylum Arthropoda; class Insecta; order Trichoptera; family Limnephilidae; genus Hesperophylax; species Hesperophylax magnus. Next base: position 533,568 of record JAIUSX010000165.1, on the reverse strand, counting down.
TGGATTATTATTGTTACCTCTCTCGAGTCTCGGGGCTTCGTGTATCGTCTTCTTCGCCACTACTACACAATACCACACATCACACGTCACGCTAGCGTTTCCATGGCGCCCGAGGAGTATACACACCTCACAGTTATATCACTGTAAAGGACGCATGTAACTATGACAGTACCAGCGCAAACCGGTGAAAAATCACGAGATATTATAAAATTTGTGAAAAATTTTGTATTAGGGAAAAATTACTGTACAAAGAATTTTCCCACGGGAATGAAATGTTTTCTCAGGATGAAAAGTAGCTTATGTCACTTTCCATTCCTCCAACTATCCCTATGCAAATAATCACGTTGATCGGTCACTCTGTTACGACGTGAAAAAAGGACAAACAAACAAACACACTTTCGCATTTATAATATTAGTTAGGATTAGCTTCAGGATCATTGCCTTTCAAAACAATACATTTTCCTTTCGAATATCGAACAAAACTATAGCACCGCTTATGAAAAGGATAGCCGTTCAGAGAATATGTGTGTACGAATGAAATAGCTGTATGAACGAATAGCAAGTATGTACAATGGACCTAGTTGAGTGAAACCACACGCGCTGTCTCAGTAATGTAGCTTAACTCTATGAATGCATATAAGCATCTGTCAAACATTTGAACAAAATAAATACACATTTAAAATAAAGAATGTTGTTAATTAATCAGTGACAATACTTAATCTCCGTCGTAAAAGACCATCTTTCAAAATCGAAAAGTCGCCTTATGGTGTCCTAAGTGACCAGATCTGAATAGCCAGGTACTTTACTTCCTTCCTCTATTCCATTTCCTTCCCTTCTCCATTACCTTCAACCTCATAACATACCCCAATTGGGGATGCCATAGTCCCACTGGCTCCAGACGGTAAATAGCAGTTGGGACGGTAACAGCATATTACAGCAGCGTGAGTCAGATTACTTTTAAATATTAATAGACTTTATATCGAGAAAGCAGAATGGGTTAATCCACAATATCATCGTTTTTATGGGAGAACCTTTTTTTATTCTTGGTCATGTTGATCTATTGTCACAGAGAATAAATACAATAAAGTCAGGGTTTTTCCTAGCTGCATTTTCAATGTTTAATTTAGTCTTATTGTTAGTTTAAACCTTTATCAATGTTGCATAGAAAATAACAGAAATTAATGTTTAAATGAGAATTCTTCAAACAGTACCACATAATGTATTGTCTGCAATAGCCCAGAACCGTAAAAAAATAGGGCATAGTCTAAATTCCCGACAAATCAAATCGAATTTTGAAAATGACAATTATTAAAATAATTTACTAATATTATATTGTGCGTAGGTACTTTATTGCTTCTCTGAATTTTTCACATACTCAGTTCCAATTTTGAAAATGACACTTACAATTCCAGCGTTCATTGAACCAGGTTATCTAGGACACACGCACAACCGAAATTAGCACTTCGGTGAGTGGTTTATTTATGGCACTTCGATTTTAAAGCCAAAACTCGTTCACATCTTTTCCTGGCAGGAATCTCTAAGCCAACTTGACTATTTCAAAACATAACGTCTTTTCCAGCATGAGCTACGGAGGAGCTGTTAAATTTTAATTTAACTGTAAATAAAAATTGTTCGAGGTTTTCATATTATTTGAAACACAAGCAACCTGAAAAAGCACATAAATATTACTTTTTAAGACGATAAAATGTTAGCAGTACCAGCAATTATGGTGGGCCTTATAGGCTTTTCGGTACATTTTCCACAATAGCCAATATTTTTCATCATCGGTACAGTTTACTTAACTACATTCGGTGCAGTATCGATCCATCGCGTGTGAGGTCTGTGAGGTCCATGGCAGGAACTACAAGTACTACATTGCCTATAACTACAACAGATACATACTAATGTGTCTGCAACTACGAGTACTGCTTTGTCCGTATTATTTATATCGTGCAACAGTACCATGATTTACCAGGATTGCCGCTTGAATGGCTCCGGATGCAGCAACCTAGGAAAACACTTCAACTGGCTCAACAGGAACTGGTCGTAACAAAGATAATAGAGTAAGATTGGAGAACCATAATATTGATATTACCAAGTGCAGCGGTTGGCTTAGGTCGGAGGTTCTCTCCGATAGGATTTAAGGTTGAATACGTTTGCAAATATTACACAATGCTATTACTTGGCCAATTAAAATCATCTGTAGGTTTACATTTGTTTTCTTACTGACAGTTCATCTCTCAAATCTAAACACGACCAGCGAAATCTGTAAGTTTTCTTTGATTAATCTATACTATACACGGTGTCCGGAAATTCGTAGTACACGCGGAAAACTGGTGATTCTACATCACATTTCAAGTCGATTTTGTGGTTTTTTTTTTTTCGAGCTTTCGTTTTCGATCAAATCCGAGTCCTAAAGTTAAGATAAATTAGAAAAAAAAAATAGCTACGAGGTTAATATCAGTTGTTTAAGGTCTTTTAAAATGCGCCTAGGCTTTTAAGAAGCATAGACCCGGCTCCAAAAGTTTTTTTAACGCTTCTATATAATATGTAACAACACAAAAAATGATAATCGAAGTTATTATTAAAAAAACAAGAATTTTTCCAACCAACGAACTTTTTGAAAAATTTAAGGTCCTACCGATTTCAAAACTATTTCAAAGAAATGCTATTTTAAAAGCTTTTAAAGATTCTGAAAGGTCCTCAACGCGAAGTATAAGACCCAGAACATCTGGGAACATGTTCGTACCTAGATGCAACACGACAGCTGCACAACACCATCATGAATATATAGGCCCAAAGTTATTTAACGATTTACCGGATACAATAAAAAGTGAGAAAAATTATTTTAAATTTAAAAAAAAAACTTTCTTTGTATTTTTACAGAGAAGATTGACTAACTTTTATCGATGATTTTCAGAAATATTCTGTTGCTATTCTGTTGCTATATTCTGTTGCTATATTCTGTTGCTTATTCTGTTGCTTATTTCTGTTGCTTATATTGTTGCTTTTATTTTTTCTTATATTCTTATATATTATTAATATTCTTTTTTCCATTTTTGTAACTAAACATATTATTATCTATATATAGTATTTAAGCACATAGACTAGCTCCCCAGTTTGACCCGAGAATATTTCTCTACAAATTGGGTAAACAAAAAAAAGTGATGTCTGATATGAAATGTAATATATTTTTATCTCTTGTGAATATTTACTTTTTTTCTAAATAAAAAAAAAATAAAAAAAAGTAATGTGTTATTACAGTAAGCAATAAAGATTTGTCAGTATTTTCCCCACGAAATCAAGAAGCATACGTGTGTTGTTGCCTACTAAATGACTTGAACACGGCACTGAATTAACCTCAACCGTAATTAAAGGTATTTTGGCATTCTCATTTCGAAAGCTCGTGATTTCACGACAAACATTCAGTCATAGTTTTCGGAACTAATAAATGTAATACATTATAATGAGATCCAGGAACTGTGAATCACTCCGTAAAGTCATGGAACGACCTTTACGAAATATTAATTTAAGTTGAAAAGAAAGGTGGGTACACATAATAATATTTAGCCGGCGAAAAACAACAAAAATAATTGTCCATCCTCAAAAACACTTCCTGCCAGAAAGTTGGCCAGAAGCCAACGAGAAATAAACAGAATGCCAAAGTAAGCATTTTACACATTATTTATTAAGATTCATCTAACTCTAAAAACATCCTGTAATCACTTATGCAAGGTTGTTGGAAATTTTGCTAATTTCTCTAGTTTTTATGCAAGACTTTTATCTGATTTTTTTATAACAAATTAATAACGATCAAGGAGAAAACTAAGTGCATTTAGAATCTAATATATGTTCTAGCAGAAGCAACAAGTGACATATATAATGTCTTATCTGATTAGAACGGGTTTTTTCTTCATAGGTAAATAATTAGCACGTGAAAGATGACGTGCATTAGCAAAGAACAAAATTAAAAAAGTCAAGAATAAGCAAAAGATCCGCGGAAAAGATAACGTAAAATGTCAAAGCAACTGCGGGCAAAGAAATCATGTGCAATTAGAAATCTGCGGACAATGTCATGGACCATAAAGACACGCCACAGACAGATACTACCTTCCAAAGCACACGGCACACGGTACCTGCCGAGTGTCCATTGCCGCATCCGGGTTCGTATCTGATTTTCACCGTACTCACTCAACGTGTATGGATTTTAACCATTGTCTCTGTACTTCACGCTTTTTCCATCGACGGCTAAGACTAACGGAAATAAAGTGCTAAGATACAATGCAATATAAACAATGGTTTAACACTGTAATAGCGGATTAATAAGAGGAGCAAGACATACAAAATAGCAGCTAGAAATCTTAATTTTAATAAATTATGAACTCAATTGTTGGGAGGTAGACTATTCAATTTACGTAACCTGAATCGTAATATTTTGTGCCTTTATTGTTTGATATCAACTGCGTACAGCAACAGGTTATTTTTAAAACAGTTTTTGCTAGCTAGACTGAGTACTCATTACGAGAAGCAATATTACATCACGAGGAATACACGTCATGTTTCCAACAAATTGAAGTTATAAATCCTTATATTATCGTAATAGTAGTTAGGCAAGGCGAATGAACGAAACAAATGGAAGAGCAATTATACAATAATAAGAAAAATTATTGCGGCTGCCACAAATCCTTGCAATATCGGAATAGGAGTTAGGAAAGGCGAATGTACGAATAGTACCTACTTAAATGGAAGAGGAAATATGCAATGATAAAAAGAATTAACATGGCTACACGAGAAAAATGAGTATAGCTAATTTATTGAGAATCTCTTCAAATTATTGGCAATCTGGTTAAAAACGGGATTGCAGGGCTTTAACAAATGAATACGTATTCCGACATCGTAATAATATATTCACAGTTTACTAAAAGTTTATCATGAAATTTGTTCGTTAAAGGTCTGCAATCCCGTTTCAGCCGGATTATCAATAATTTGAAGAGATTCTTAATAATTTTTCTCCGTGTGTATCTACATATCCTTATTTTATGAGAACAATAATTAAGAAATGCGAATGAACATATAGTAAGTCTGAAATGGAAGCGGGATTATACAATAATAAAAAAAATTAGTGTGGCTATAGCTACAAATCCTTATATTATCGGAATAGTAGTTAGGCAAGGCAAATGTACGAATAGTAAGTAAGAATTGGACATTAATGAGAAGAAATAATAGTGATAGAACATATGCGGTACAGTCTGCTAAAGTATGGTATGTGTAGAGTGGCGTTGTTCTATAGACTGAGGTGAAGCTTGTAGCTTGGTCTCGCCGTGTGACGAAGTCTATTTTGATCGGAGTTTGCCGTTGGATGAGGTTGTGGGAGCCGAGCGGCCTTGCGAGGTGACTGCTCGCCCAGGGTCGCCTCAGAAACACATTGCCGTTGATAGCTGCTTGGATACTTTATAATAGTTGCTGTTGGTATAATCTATCATTCGATTGTGATAAATGACTGACGTGTGCTGTCTTACATTCTACGGTAATTACAGAGTACGGATTATCGCGCTAGAATTTTTTTTAAACATTTGAGACCTTAGTACAAGCAAACCGACTTAAATATGGATCAACAGTAATTTATTCATTCTTGATGTGTACCTTCTCGCTCCATGCATTTTTGTTCGATATCAAGCGAATTGTTCGATGCGAAAAGATTCAAGGGCCGTAATTCATGTTCGATTTTCGACAGAATTTTATTATTTAACTGAGCCTCTCGATGGTACACGTATATATCTTGTATACTTGTCTCATGTCGAGTTGCTTGAACGTTTAATCGCAATGACGAACATGGTTCCAAGTCTTCGTGGTCGATCGAACCAAACCGTAAAGCATGAATAAAGTGTGCAAATAGATTCAATAAATATTTTACTAATGAAAGTATGAAGTTATTCATTCTCTACGGTTTGGTTCTATCGAACACGATGACTTGGAACCATGTTCGTCATTGCGTTCAAACGCTGTAGCAAGTCGTAGGTACTATTGTGATAAGCGTTATTTTATTTTTACTGTTAATGATAGACATTGCTTCCTCATACCAATCACTAGCCGAAATAAGAGATTAATTCTTTACCCGCGCTCCGATACATCGGAATATGTGGGTAAAATGTCGAGGCAATGTGAGGCAATCTCCGCGGTGTTTCCCGCTCGATGCGCCCCTGTTACATGTTAAGACCATCCTAACCTCACTTAGCACTCTAGCAATCTGTTGTAAAAGTAAAGAAGCACCGGTCGCTAACCTTTTTAACCCTTCGTGTGCCAGATAAAATGCCGAGCTGCCCGCTATGCCCGGCTGACACTAGTTTAACATATGTAGTTTTACTAGGATACCTACTTATATAAAGAAAACAAAATTCTCACTAATGTTATAAAAAATATAAATAAACACAGACGGAACAAGTTACAATAATAGTAAGATACATTATTTCTTTGCCAAGCGAATGAAATTTATTTTTGTATGCAAGGAGCATTTTTTAAGGTTCAAAATACCATAAAATCGAGGCAAGTGCGGTGAGTTCCTAGCAAATCAACAGTGGATTTCTTGGCACAGTAGAGTTTTAACCTAAGCCGCGATTCCACACCGCCTCCGCCTCCGCCACCGGTTCTGTGTTCTGTCACCACCGCGCCACGCCGTGGTGTTGTAGCCGCGATCATTTCCTCGATGCAGTCGGCCTTCGTGGGCCTATCCTTTCTCTTCGGTTCACCTCGGCAACACGATTACACGACCGGTGTCTTGTGCCTTGTGGCTTGCAGAGTGAGCTCTTTGCGGTATTATTGCATTCGGTAGAACGTACGCCATTGCCTTCTCATTATGTTATTAGCGGCGCGGGCTGTACCGGGCGGAAACGAAGATCGTGCAGCGCAGGAGGTCGCCCTGTTTCTGCGGCCTGTGGACCAACCACTTTTTTAAATGTGAATACCGCACAAGAGTCCCAGCTGCTTCCACCGAGCTAGTGAGACTGTGGCATTCCCAATTGAGGTTTTTTTTACATTAGCTCCGCACAGGAGGCCCTCGGAGCCTACGGTATCTTTGGGTATGCTGTGCGGAAGGTCTTTTAGGGAAAGGAAGTTGTGGGAAAAAATGTATGCTTTGTAAGTTTCAGTTCAGAGTAGTGATCTTTCACAAGGGATCTTTCAAATTACCACTCATTTAATGCAATTTTTGGTTTCCCTATGATAAGGTGCAAATTTTCCCAATTAAAAAGAATATGATATTATTATTTCTCGATGTAAATATACATGGTTAGTTTTTAAACAAAAAAAATTGCATTCCTGAATATTTTTTTTGTTAAAAGAAAGACAAACATTCTCGGGTTACGAATAACCTGACAATATTTGGAAATCTCCTACTACCACCACAGTAAGCGGAAAATGTTGCTTGTGTTGTAATGGAGGACTTGATATCCTAGAGAGTAGTTTAAGAGCTTACCCATAGATGGCAATTAACTGTAGATAATGCAGGTATGAGACTTAGATACGATTGCAAACCCGGAATCATTCCTACCGCCTGCTAATAAAGCCACCCGAGCTTTTTGCAATCTATCACTAAAAAGGTGTTATGTTAGAATTTCTGACACAAACCTTATCAGAGGATTTAACCCACAGAGACATCTAATATTACATGTCGGACGTCTGTTTTTCTCCAAAACAGGTGTGATACACTTTACAACATAAAAACAATCTTGCAATTTGACACGTGTGAGAATAAGACCGCGTGTAGAATTAATATATACAGATGCCGTAGTAACACAATACTCTTTATGCGCTTCATCCAACCACAAAATAATAATAATAATCATGAGTTGTTGGCTTGGTTTTTCCAGGTGATTTCATTACCACTATAATAATAAAGTAACACGGGAAAACTTCATCGCAGCATTCTTCCCCGTTTCGGAGCGATTCGTTAGCATATTTTCTTCAAAATAAAAACTGATTTGAGTTGTAAAATTATTTTCGGTAATTTTTAAAATAAAATAATAAAAAATTTCGCATAATATAGTTTAAAAAAATGCAAACTCTTATGACGTCAATATGATTAACGCAATAACAAAATAATAATTCTATGAATTCATATTTTCAAGGTGGATATTTATAATACATAAAAATAACAAATTATGTGTAAAATCGTACAAAGTTGCCAAAATAATACGAGAAGAATATTACGTAGATTTTGCTTTAGTTTAAGATAATGTTTTAGTTTTTGACAGTGATCGGTTATTATTTCGAATGAGAAAATGGCGACATTATTTTCATTTTGGTGGCAGTCAAAAAAAAAAATCGTGATTGATGTGTGTCGCACAATGAGTTGTAGGTTACAAGGAATGTTTTACGGTTTGTCATTTTCATTTCCAATTGCCAAAACTTGTAAGTATGAAAAACAATTAAGTCTGCAGTGAATTTCTTAACTAGAATTTCATCTATTCATTTTTCATAAGATGATTGACATTTGATGAATAACGGGTTCCTTTAATGTTGTAACGCGAAAATGCGTACCTATTCAGCTGTTGAAAGTATAATTGAGTTTTTTCAGAGATAAAAAGTGGAGGTCGTTTCAAAAGAAGTATTCATTATCGTCTTAGTGCAAGATCACCATTCCATTCAGTGATGAAATAAAGTTCATTCAGTATTTGAATTTCATAAGAACAAGCATTATTTTGCTACATTTATCGGTGTCCTTGATAAGACCACCGAGAGATCTCGTGTGTTGATGAACACGACTTACTCGTAATTGCGCATTGCATGCACATCCTACTAAATATTATTTTGATGATATTTAGTTACAAATACCTATCCTGTTTGAACAATTAAACAAATTTCAAAGTTAAATTTCGAGTACTGTTATTATTCAAAAAAGTAAATTAACAAACAACAAAAACTTGACCAAATTTATAATTCACACACATAACCATGTGCAATGTGACCTTAGAACGGGGTACCCCTCTGTAAGGTCACATTTTTTTCAATAGTTGTAAAAAATTATTCAATATTTTCAGTTTACCGGCGAAAAATGACTCTTGCTAATTTATTAAGCGTCTCTTCAAATTATTGATAATCCGGTTACAAAACAGGATTTCAGGCCAATTCCTGATAAACTTTTAGTAAATTCGTAATAATATCGGAACACGTGTTCATACACTTGCGTTTGTCTTGATAATATATAAAGACGAAATTCCGATATCGTGCCAAAACATTGGTATTTTATTAAAAGTTTATCGGGAAAACTATCAATTCATTCGTTAAAAGCCTGCAATCCCGTTTGTAACCGGATTACGAATAATTTGAAGAGTTTCTTTAAATTATTTTTTTTTCAGTAATTCTTCTTCCTTTAGCGAAACAACCGACCCATAGTAGAATAATAACAGAACTTGAGGAGAACTTTCACTAACCACTAGATTTGAAAATTTGATGAATTGTTAAAATTCTGGGAAACAACTGGCCTTTATAGTGACAGAAAAGTGAAAGAAGTTGGGATTTTATCCAGTAGAAAAATACGGAGAATTTCACGATCATACCGTGAAAATGCAGGGGATTCACGAAAATTGATTTTTTTCTGTTCTTAATTTGTTAAAAAAAAGTGTGAATTAGCCTTACGATTTATTTACTAAAGTTGCGTGAACCAATCGTTTTAGGTCGCAACATTGCCCGTTACGAATTGTGTCAAGCAGCCGCAAAAAAAATAGAACCCTTGGATATTCAACAAGTTAGTATTGTGGTATGAACGTGCACAGTTTTCAGTCGCAATCTGCTGCTAGCATACTAGAACAGTACCGAAGCCGTAAAGAATTCATAACACAAATTTACTAAAAAATAATTATTATCTACGTGCTGGTTAAATTAATAGCCGAGTGAATCATAATTTCGTTCATATTTTAAACAAATATCACGCGTGTCTGCATCGCAGAAAGGTTTTCACAGACAGCAGACAGCACGTAAATATCTTCCAGCGCCCAAACAGTGTGTTACCCTGTTGCTGATACAGCGTTCAGCGCTTGTGTTGTTATAATTTTGGTTTTGCCTCGAAGGTCGCTTGAAAAGCTTGCTAAGCGAGATCGTGAAAAACTATCGTTGAAGACAGTGCGTCTTGTTGAATGTTTTGTGATAGTCATGGACATCCAAATTGATAGACTTGTCATAACATGAAATCTGGGTATCATTTCGACGAGCTGATCATATTTTTGGCATTAGGAGGGTTCGACAATGCTTTAAAACTATGGCATCCATCGTAAGTTGACCACCGAAGACCGCACATTGAAATAAACAGACCATTCGCAGTTCGCTAAAGTACGGCGTAAGTTTGCAGTGCTGTCCACTGTGGGATTTTTCTGTGCAGGATTTGAACGTTCGTAAGTAGACATTTGTATAGGTAATAATTAACAAAATATTTAATTGACCGGTCAGTGGCAGAGTGGTCATCGCGTTTGGGTCCCACCCATGCGTCGTGTGTTCAATTCCTCGGCTGGCTAAGTCCTACATCACAACTCAAGCAACATTTTCCGTTTATTGTGGTGGTAGAAAGAGTTTTTGAAATATTGTCTTTTTTGTTTTATTTTAAAATTAATAAATTAAATTTTGGAAGCAAGTCGAAGTTTTGTTTACTCGATTTTGGATATGCAATTTGCGCGCCATTGTAAAAAAAGACCAGTAATTTTTAAGCAGATTTTATCACGCCGCCTCCCGCGCTCCGCGCAATGGTCCCCCTTTTCCTGATTGGCTCGTCTATTCATTTGAATGTCTATGGTGAGAGCGCTCTTAAATGCTAAGAAAAGATTTTAATCAGGAATGTATTCCATAAATATTAGATGTTACATTAATATTAGGAAACAATTCGTTGTAGCGATCAGTCGTTCATGAACGAGCCGCACAATTGAGCTAGCTCCTTTTGAAGAGCTTGTGCGTTTGTGCACGACTCACGGTAAACCGTACCACTACTCAATTGAACGGTTAAACTTTTTATCGATTTAAAAAATAAAATAGCGTCATTGAAATTAGGCCTGTGACAGACCATGTTATATTCTCGTGGCTTGGCCTATTTCAGCATATGGCTCGCCATACATTCTCATTGGTAGTGTATGGCGATCGACATGCTGAAATATGCCAAGCCACGAATATGTCAAGCTATGCGTATAGCGTAATTATGTCTCCACCCTTATCCAATTATTGATTGTTATTACATAAGTGTACAGAGTCTGACAGTCTGACATCCGTCCGTACGGTCATTTATATGCTTACGCTGGGAGCCGTATCGGGGGAGACGTATCGGGGGAGCCGTATCGGGGGAGCCGTATCGGGGGAGCCGTATCGGGGGAGCCATACCGGGGGACCTGTATCGGGCGAGCGCAGTATTCTCATTGCCCATACACTCTGAGCTCACAGCTCCCGTTCAATTAAGCCGTCGTTCAATTGAGTCGACTCTTTGAGCTGGTACCGTGGCTCCCGCTCTTAATAAAATGAGTCCACGATCCATCGCTAATTCGTTGAGGTACACGTGTTATTGAGCTTGGTGGAGAACAAACCGCTTTTAGGTTGGAGTCATTCATAGCTGAATACGAAAAGACTTAATTAAAATTACAAACACGCGCGATGAAATTCCTTACAGTATGTAGGTACAAAACAAATCATAAGGCTCATGTTATTGGAATCCAAACAAGTCAAGTTGTAGACTTAAAAGCAGGAGTCACTCCGATTAGTTGATTATCAAAAAAAAAATGCGTTTTAGCTGAGAGTTCAGGCGAAGAACCAATCTATTCGATTATAATAATATCATGTATTTGCCACTTTCCTACAACATTCCATACAACAATGAAATGCAGTCGATTTAGTCACAAATAGATACAGAATGTCCACAAAAATAAGATATATTTAGACATTAGATAAACAAATGCTGACTAACTAACCATCATGCCGTTTCCCACGGGAGTAGGCAGAGAGGACGGACTGCCAAAAAATCGGTCTTGGCACACACTCCTTGCCACATTCATATTAATGCATCGTATCATACATACTCTTCTGTTATTCTGATTCTTTACATGGCCCGACTAAAGTATTTGGTTTACTTGACTTTCTTTGCGAATCGAACATTTCTCACACGATCATACTTGGTCTCATGGGATCTCATGTCTACTGCATTTGGTCTACTTCACCCTTCCTCTGCCAATTCCACGCCTCAATGCCATACATAAGGGTGGGTACCAGCACTCCATTGTGGACTGCTAGCTTTGCTTCTTAGGACAATTACGATACTGTATAATATTTGTAATGATTTTTTTGAGCGTTCAATAGTTTTTACAGGCACATTACAACCAGTAAAATACCGTTAAGACGATGCACACTTCGTGTAACAATTGGAATCAGACCGCTAACAATAACAACCCTTATATGTATGGCGATAAGGATTAAATTCCCCCTTACCCGTCTGTTTTGTTTATGCTAAAAAAAAAACATCGCCAAAAACTGTGTTTTATTTTATTTCGCGAAGTTCAGGCACGAATATTGAAATGTTTTACGACCATTTACTAAAGAACTTAATTTGCCACATTATAGAATAACACAAACGGAAAAGGAGTTGCTAAATAGAACATTTTGAACTTGAAAGCAGTTTTTATAGGCCTGTTACTTTCTGGGCTTATAAAAAAAGTGCTTTGTTTTCTCAAAGGCCAAAGATGTGCTGTATTCGTAGTATTTAATTAAATCATCTAAAATATTTCTAGGCGATCAAATTGATAAAAACATTTGATTATTTCATAGTGCTTCGCCTTAACAAAAACAATCGGCTCTCGTACCTAATTTATGTTTTATTTACGTTAAACTCTAGCTTTTATAAAAGAATCAGCAACAGGTCCATAGTAATTATAAAAAAATAATGAATGCCTCGACTTTACAACGAGTCTACACTGAAAAACAATATCTGCATAAAATGAGTTAGCCAGCTTGTAATGGATTAATTTATAAGGTACTTAAACATATCCTGTGTTATGAATGAAGGCTTTACATATGTATGAAGTCAAATTCGCGAGGATCATCAATTATTATTGTGATTTCCTGGGTGGTCAGTGGTCACCCCGCGTCGCCTGATTAAAATACGTATTATAATCAATAGAATTTTATACGGACCACCAGCGCGGCTGGGAAGGAACATAATAAAACTGAAACCAGTCCACATAACAATCAATATAAAAGTAAATTATTATTATACTTAAGTCGCTCCTTATTGTCGCTGCTGCTCTACTACCCTCGGGCATTCAAAGATTCATGTATAAAATTCATTGATGATAATGTTGATTGATGCAACATAATATTATTATTGTATATGGTTAGTGATGGGTAAATTCCTGGGAATATTTTTGGGAAATATTCCCGAAACGGGGAATTTTCATATAAATCGTGAAATCCCCTAGAGGTTATTTTATATATTTTTTTAAATTTAATAATATATATAAGTGGGTACAGGATGTTATATGAGTACATAAAAAAAATATTTACATTACAAAATATATTTATGTTTGTAATCTCACCTATGAAGAAACTGGTTCTTGTGCTTGGTGAGAGAGTTACACTAATTATAAGAAAAATATAATACCATTATGCTATAGGGAAGTATATATATATAATAGCAACAATATATAAAGAGACAACATCTAAATACAGTGGAGATGAGTATAGACTAATAATAAATATCAATAAATGGAAAAACAGTCAATTATTTACGAAAGTGTAACTTCAGTTTTAGTTTAAGTATGTTAATATCTTTTAATTTCTTTATTTCAATCGGAAGGTTGTTGAAAGACTTTATTCCTAAATAGGTATAGTTATTTCGCATTTGTTTGGTATTACAGTTTGGAATTTTGATATTGTATTGATATCTTTTAGGTGGAATGATATTTACAATTATTGAAAAATACTAAGATAATATAAACCGTTCAAGTGTTGCTATTTGCGGCAGGCCGATAAGCATGTGATGCCAAGGTACAAAAGATGAATGGCGTATTGCCATCGGAATTATGAATTGTACTGAATAGGGTATTTTCACAGATTTTTTTTAATTTTCGAAAAAATTACGATACTGAGGGAAAGTTTTATTTTATTTTAATGTTGTCTAATACATTTTCTATTTCAATTTAAAATGTACCATGTTAGATTTGCTCCCAAAACGACATGTTTTTATTCATGAACATCATAAAAAGAAAAACCGAAATTCTCGACTCTAAGGAATTTTTTTTAAATCGGGGAACTCCCGGGTGCACATCACTATAATATATTATGGTAAATAAACATTCTATAATATGATTTAATCGCAGACACAATATCAGAAGTGAGTATAGATAATGTAAATACGTACTCACTGGCACACCGCAATTTTCTTGCTTGTAAAGTCCTTTAGTCCTGTCCTTTAGAAAATAAAAATGACGCTATTGAAATTAGGCAAATGTTATATTATTATTATACCAGCCCAGACCCGTGAAAATCACGGGATAATATAATTCCAATTTTTACTTATAGATTTTTTTAATAAATTATCCATCACACGAGCAATTCCAATTTTGAAAATGACAATTAAATTCTAAACAAATTTCTTGTTCATTAAACTAGAATTCACATTTCACAGGGAAAAACAATCACGCACGAGTGACAGTAGTATGTTTGATTATGCGTTTTATAGTGCAAAAATAAATACATTTTCATTTAACATTCATGCACTTGAAAATTTGCAAGTTCGTAGTGGTGCTGCTTACTGACGTTAATTGGCAAGTTAGTGGTGTGCTGCTGACGTTGCTACGCTCGTGGCTTTTGATAGACAAATGAAACGAAAAAATTGTAATAATCGGATGTGCGTTATAAAAGTAAATAAGGAAGGAACGCATACATGGTTTGGTCAAAGCGGATGTTTCGAGCGGAAGTTCTCATTTGCGACCGTGCAAATCCTGACAAAATCCAAAAGTACGAATGAAATAAGGAAACGTCGACCTAAAAATAATTATTAATATTATTTGTTGCGACGGCCCGTTTAGGGAGTGGATTGGCGCGGAGACAGTCAACAAAACGAAAAGATTCGATGTCGTAAGTAATAAGACGTTACGAGAAACAATGGAGTGTGGGTTTATTCTGTGTGGAAAAGGTAGATAAAGGCTAATCAGGACATGTTTTAATGTGTCTGTGCACACCGATAGTATGGAAAGTTTCAAAACAGTTTTTCGAACTTGTATGGTTTTTGTTTGTTCGTTTCTTTAGCTTCCTAACAAAAACAAAATTATTTTTTATCCACCCAGTACACCACTAAACAAGCAAGGGTATCTTTAAAATAATGATTTACCTGTACCTACACGGAAAAAAATTACTATTATTCTGGCTCCAATAGAACTTTCCTTGCATCTAAGCAACATCACAATAAATATAACTTACCACAAAATCTTTATGACCTGTATCCTTCATCCCAAGATCTCAAGAAAAATGCACAATAAACGACATGCCGCCAAAAAATAAGAAAATCCCGTATTACCGGGATTGAGACAAGCGCAGCACCGTGATTACGGTGCCGCATATGGTCCGGGATTCCCGGTTCTCATGATCCCGGGATGAAAGCTCTTATTATGTAAACTGTATGTAAGAGAATAGAAATGAATAAATTAAAAAATAGGTACCTATTATAAAATAATTTGCTAAATGCCTCAACACAAGCTAACCTATTCAGTAGTCAGGCGGGCTATGAGAAACCTCAACTTATAATTATATTATATAACTAAGTGTATATTATTTACATATTAACTACTATATTTTTTTTATTTTTTTTTTATTTTTTTATTTAATATTTGTATGTTTTTTACTATAAATATACAATTATACATATTATACAGTTTTATAATGGTAAATAATAATAGCTTTTCCTCACCATAAAGAGACGAGGCTCTTGTGTCTGGTGAGTGAATCCTAGCTCAATTATATGGAATCATGTAAGTAAGTAAATAATATACATATTTGCAAAACCAAAGGGATAAGTAAGAAATAGGCAAGATTTATCAATAATACAGTTTCAAGATTTGAAGGAAATAATAATAAGAGTAAGATATGGACTTTTATAGTAGTTTTAGGTAATTTTTTAATTTTATTTTAAATTCCTGAATATCTTCAATATATTATTATTAATTTATATATTATTTTCTAATGTTAATTTTCTGTGCTTACCTATTTATAAACCACTGTACATCGTATTTAACATATATTTTTAGTTTTCGTTGTTTTTTTTTACAATAAAGATTTTACTATTAAAGATATTTTCATTACAAATGAGACCTTTCAAAAAATTTTTGTAACGTTTAAAACCAGGGAAGTGCCAAATCGAAAATGTGAATTGAACAGGAAAGTCAAATGTCAATAAAAAAAGACATCTACAATTTATCACTTAAAAAATACAAAATATTGTTACTGAGTCAGTTTAGTTATGTATAATAAATATGTAATGTATTAATATATCATTTCTATTATTCATATGTAAAAGCCCCTAAAAATGGCGTTAATAAAATAATAAATAAATAGTTTTTATATTAGATAAGAAATAAGTTTTACCTAACAAAGAACCGGTACCGCAGAAGACTGATGGCAAAAATAATAGAGAAGAAAACTACACATTATGTCTGTTAAATTTGTGTAAGTGACTGATACAAGTAAAGTTCGTTGATTTGATCCGAGCTGCAAAAGGCAGAATAAAGATTGTCCTTGTGATAGCCAACCTTCGTTAGGAAATAGCACCAGAACAAATGGGTCTGCTTAAAAGATCTACACTGGTAGGTACCTAAGTAATAGAATGAGCTTCAACAATGCATGTTCAGTGCAAGAAAGCAACATTTGAAAATAAAGCTTGGTTCAGAAATAAGTGAACGATTTAATGCAAACTGGGTGCAGGTGCACCCGAGCCATCCCAACCGCGACCTGTTTTCTTAGTATCTGTACTACTGACATGTCCAATGAAAACTTGCCCTTGATGTACCACAAAAAATGACGGTACCTATTTATAGTAGATCTCTGGTCATGTGTATGTAGAAGACTGTGTAACCAATTTTTTCTAGGAAAATCAGTAAATATTTTATTCAAAAATCGAATATCCGGTATTGCCAGCAGTCATAATATTAATACTATGATTGTCCTTGGGTACCTACCAGCCTAGGCGGTTAGGTACCGACATAATATTAACGTGTATTATAATAGCGGTCTGGTAAGATGCTTACGAAAGGTACCTCTAACTGGTCACCACTCTCCGAGCCAACAGAATCTCAGCTAATATACTTGAGTGAAGCGAGGTGGCAGTTTCATTAATAACTTTTTTTTTCAAAGTCGTTGATGTTTTTTTTTATCAAATCTTCACATTATTGTATATGATAACACATTTAAGGAATTCACAACCGAAATGTTATAGGTACTAGTGCATTGCTAATAATGGTACTATTGCTAATAATGTCTACTGTACTGTGTTACTGTTAAAAAACTACATAACATCGAAATTAATTCAACCCCGTGTCTCATTACGGTGCAGAGATATTGCGTATTCCTCGGGCGTTCCCGACTTCTTTTACCATTAAAACTACTCTCTAAACACTCCTGGCACTAATAAGAACAAACTTTTAAATTTTCAGCGATATCGGTAGACTGCTTTTCGAGTTTTGCGAACACGGACACAAGCAGGATGAATTTTTATATATTAAGAAGATATTTTCAACAACGTAGTAATTTTTCGATTACCACATTATCGTAATATTCTAAATTGTAAAAAAAAACAAGTTTCGCAATGACTAAAAATTACTTAATTTAATGTAACTAGTTTTGGCGGTCTAAATTATTCATGTATTATAATAGCGACAGGTTCAACTCGTCAAATCAATTCTTATACATAAATGGCTGTTTTAACTCAACCGCTTTGCACTTCGTCTGACAGTAAATTTACTTGTACGTTTCGTTTCGGATTCAAGATGGTGGCCGTTTTAACGGTTCAGTAAAGATTATTTTTACAAATGTGAAATCGTCGTGTATATTTGGATTTTCTTTATCGCGTTTTTCCAATGTTATGGTACCATCTGCCTAAAGAATGTTTGAAAAATGATTTTTTATTGAGATACTGACGTTTCTTTGGACAAAAGTTATTTAATTATTTTAAAAACTTACATATTTATGATTTCAGAGGAAATTTTGGTTTTGATTTGAAAATAAGAAATATACTTTTTGGACGCGAAGTCTATTGTTCACAGAACTACCAGTTGTATATGTATGTCTAAATCTTATTGCGTACATATTAAATAAGTTCATTTACACGTTAAATCTCATTATTTACGTACGGATTTAACGCTTTTTGAAGTAAATCAGCCAACGACCAATATTTGGGGGTGTTTTTATTTATGTAAATTCGGGGCCCCGGCGGCTAGCGTCAATCGGAGGGTTTTTTCAAAAGATGGACGTTATCCAGAGAATCTGAGCCAGTGCTAAGGAAAGGATAATGGTCCCACGCCCGCGGCGGGATCGGTAGAGGGAAGGGATCGGCAGGTCTGTCTGTGCCTGTGTACCTGTGTATGGGACTTAACAGCATCCTTCTCGGAAAATCTACCTGAGGTCGCCTCTCGGTGGCCTAACTTGGTAACTGCCCGCAGTGCTGGAAGTTTGACCGCAGACAAAATGAAATCATATTTATTTAAGTAATAATTACATAATATATTATAGGGTTCTGTGACAAAACAGAACAGCTACAACTATCTCCCCATAGCAATCACATATGTTCTGGCTAAGTGATGGAACGTGTGATCAACGACAAACTGCTCACATACTTCGAGAAGAACAACATTATTAACGACCGTCTACACGGATTCCGGCGGAACCGTTCGTGAAGTGATCTTCTCGCGTTTGTGATGTATGTTTGGGGCGGTGCCTGGAAAGTTACGGTGAGGCCCAAACGGCCGCACTGGATATTTCCAAGACCTTTGATCAGAATTAGCACGAGGACTTGTCAATAACCTGCCCTCTTACGAACTTCCCGCATCCTTGTCTACGTGGATTGCCGACTTTATCAGGTAGATGTTGATTGTGTTTTTTCAGAATCCATCTTAACTCCTTCCTCTCCTGAAAAAGACCCTCAACAAAGCATCCCCAATGATAACATATGCCTAAAAATGATTAGTAATTCATTATTTTATTAAAAACACAAACAGGGAATAACGCTCTAGTACAAACATCTCAACCATAACTTAGCAAAATTACTAATCAACGTAACTTTCTTTAGCTCGCTATGTCATTTCTATCATAAGTTATGAAACTTTGAAATAAGTAAAAAAAATAAATAAAAAAACACACATACAAAAAATGTCTCACTTATAACGGTGTTTTCTGGTGCTATGAAATTTCCAGAGCTATTTCAGTCAAAGAATTTCTAGGTCATGAAAACTATTTTTAAGCTATCAGCGTCATTACCATCATGAGCTATGGCTAAAATAATATTCAACCGTCAAACACTAAAACACGATGCGACGCGCATATTGTTCGTAACATATTTTTAAATTCCAATCTCGGGATTGCCAGGTAGTAAAACTAGAAATGTACACATTCCAAGTGGAACACTTTACTTTAAGTTATAATCTGTTACAAAACTTAGATTTGAAGTATTCAAGCAACAAAGTTGTAGAAATATTGTGATGGTGTTCCAAACTAAACAAGTCGATGAGTTACGATCAAAGAGGAATTATATTACAAGTGGCTAAATACACTGTCATCATTAAAAACTGTCACCGTCTGTCTCTAATATGAATTTCTGGGGGGCGGCCACCACATTCTGACAGGTTTATAAGGTGGAAAGAAATATATAAAATATTGAGAAAATTTATCTTTCGAGACATTATTTCGTCTTATTAGATTTAAACACACCGGTTCCGTTTCGGTATATGTAGGTAGACAGGTCCTAAGCCGGGTTTGATCAAAACATCCTAGATCACGAGGCCGGGACACCGGGGTATGAGAAACTCCAAAAATGTTATAAATTTATTTTTTTTAATATTTTAATAAATAAGAAAAATTGAAAAAAAAAAAATTAAAACGGAATTTTTGGTAAAATCCCATAAAAGTTAGGAGGTTGCTTTGAATGAGTGTCCCGGCCTTGTGATCTAGGAGGTTTTGGTTTAATGCTGTTTTAACAATAAATACGCAATAATAACAAGTCACGTAGTTAGTTCCACGCAGTCATCTATGTGTTTTCTCATTATTGTGATGTTATTATACGTTGTTAATAGACGATGTGTCCGTAAAATAATAAATAAATACTTACATGAAATATGGACCTTACAACACGAAGTGAGAAGCCTTAGAACTAATAGAGGAATATTATGTACCTATACCATTTCCAGCACTGCCCGGGAAGGTTAGCCCACCTGAGACCAAACCCCACCATGGGTTAAACCGATTCATTTCGAGACCAAATCATATTAGAAAGACGATGATATCATTAACTTTTATACAAGAAAACACATAAAAGTATTATGTACTGCAATTCGATGTACTTTGCTCTATTTTTCTCAAGTCCGTTGAATAAATGAAAAAAATGTACTAACGGTTACTAAAAATGTTTTCATACAAAACTGAAATTTGGATTTGAGGCCAAAATTCCTAACCAAACTACATACTTATTTTTAATAAATCATTATAATGTATACTTTTAGCTTGTTTTCCTTCTAAGGCATTACTCAAGTATTTGATTGGCGTAATTTTACATTAAAATATTTGGTTCGCCAAAAAAAATATAGAAGTTTGCAGCAAAATAAATAAAACCATGGGCAAGTTTACTTTGCACCTAAATTTTAAATATCATAATTTTCAATGAAAACAGGAGATGCATCAATGAAATCTCACTATATTTCATCGCAACAGTTCACTTTATTATTTGAAACAAAGTGTAACGAATTATCATAGACAAAATAGTTGAAAGATATAAAACTATTTTATTTAAATTTAGAATGTTTCCAGTGATGAAATAATAATTAAAAATGTTCCACTGCTTTGAAATATATTTTTAAAAATTTAAACATTCACAGTTTTTGGAGCAAAGTTATACCTTCGAAAGCAGAGTAACCCCGGATTATTTTAGTACTTTATTTTGTTAAACAAAACACACTAAAAACTACATTGAAAACGTGTTCCAAAAGCTAATTGTTGCGCTATTGAAACAGGATCTGCAGGTGTTTATAAAAATCCGAAGAATGCGGCGCAGGAAAAGGGTTAAATCTTTGTTTTTAAAAAAAGTAACAGAACTAACAATTACCTATATGAATAAATTCAGTATTCTTTCTTGAAGAAATAATATATGACGTTCACTGTCGTCAAAATGCAACGCCAGCGGCGAAGTTCTAAGAGTTTTCGCCATTTGTATGCAAAATAGCGATACTTTCGTGTTATGGCCCCACTTCGATCACATGCCCGAGCTATTTATTCCATAATGGTGCCACGAAACGACAGACTTTCAGGAAGTTGTGTATTATGTCCGAAAAGATGATTGGGATGAAGTGAATATTAATATAATACCTACACGTAATGTCAAGGTATTTAACTAACCAATACTCAGGAAAATGGCGCTATATAAATGATTCAATTATTATTATTATTAAGACAATAATGAAGACATTGACATGAACTGCCCCTGAATTTATAAGATTTCTACAAATAATAATTGATTGAGCGTGACAAAGTTCCTTCGTCAGTGTACCTATAAATGTTTAACTAACAAAAAAAAATATAAACAAATATAGGACGGTCGCTAGAGGATAATATTGGCTGTTTGTAGGTACATAACTGTGGGTTGAAGAAGGATAACGGAAATAGCCAAGCGTGTGAAACTTATTTATGAGTGATCCTTATATTGGTATTATTTATGTTAATCCTCGATATCCGCAGAAACTGCAGAATGCACAAGGAATGCTAATCCATCTGGTGGCAAGTAGTGAGTGGACGCTATAACAATCATAAATAAATACAAGTAATAAGCATTTTTTGCTAGCCGTGTGAATGTTCGCAATGTAAATGGTCCTCCATGTAGGGCGAACAAAGGACTCCTCGACTCCACGAATCAGTGGTCGGCAATATAGAGAACCATTCTTCCATGGGAATTGCACAACCTTACTGACTTGTCCACACTGCGGCAGTCGCCCGGAGGAGGGGATAAGAAATCTGAACCACCAAGAAGAAAATTGGCCACCACGAAACACCATGAACGCGAGCTGATAAGGGTCTTTCGAGACAGTGCCGTGCTTCTTACACACACTCGCAATTAAGAGATTGTTCAAATCAGATTCGATGAACTCTATAGACGAATGTACAAAGCAAGATGCTGCGGAGATGCTTCATGCTAAATGTGACCAGTTAGTAAAAAAGAAGGATGATATTAAAAAGTGCTTTGCATCGTAATATGATTTCGGATTGGTCTTTTTACGAAAGCTCGCGTTACTCGGTTGGTTTTGGTTCCCTTTAGACTAGGGACCGATTGATGCGATGAACTCTGATATCTGCAGTGGTTCAAGGGTGTCTTGTGGAGAGGCGTGAGGGGGTGGTCCGGTTGGTGGAGGGATGGGATGGGTTCTGAGATGTCCGGCGAGGGATTCGCGCCAAGGCCAGGCGGACACACAGAGAGCCCGACAGTCCCGACATGGGACGTAGAATCCCAACACCATCAATAAGATCCTTTTGTCCTTACATTGTCAGGAGAGATCGGTTTTTTACAATAATGGGCTATTTTTACAAACTATGAATACTGACAAAAATGTGTGGAAGATTTCAATTTTATTTTTCTGATTCTGATCATTGTACTTTCATGTGTGATTTTCATTATTGATTTTAAAAAACGATCTAAAATCGCGTAGTCCGAAACGGTTCAAACAGGCTACAACGTCATTATGACGTAGAAAATGCCACTGGCTGGTAAGACGGTTTGCACCGACGTTGCCCGTCGTGACACCAACGCCGCCATATTAACGAATAAAAATTTTGGCTGCAAATCGAAAATGGCATATATTAAATCGCAGTAGAAAAATTTATTCGTAAAAAAAAAATCCTATTAAATCGTGATACCATATAACAGCTTCTTGTAAGGTGTGCTGTTCATTGTATGCTGATCAACACGAAACGTGACAATGCCGAAAGCCGAATATTATGTTAACCTTTTTTGTTTTCGTGAACTAATTAACTTAAATATAAGTCAAACTTCGTCTGTTTGATCAAATGTAAAAATATATATATATACGTAATAAATAATGTTAGCAATTTATTCATAAGACGTAGATTTAATACGGCTGGTGATAGTGATGGGACAATATCAGTACGTACCTCTGGCTGCATTTGAAAGAAATGATTTTGCTTTCATGCCTATATGAATGGAATGAATTGGCGCAGGGACTAAATGCGAGCTTTCCTGAGCGTCCCACAGTGCGGTGGCCTTGTTCAATCTCACATGTAAGCAGACAGGTTGGTTGGTTAAAGGGGGCGAATCTACCTTCCCAACAAAAGGTAGCCTCCAGCACTAATCACCTGAGATAAGAGTACAGTACGATATTCCTGTGAACACGTAAACCCTATTCATTTATGAACGAACTAACGCAGACCCGTGAAACTCACTGATTTGTGAAGCTGCAAATATTTGTAAAAACAAAAATTGTCTCAGAATAATTTCCTTTCATAGAGCTATAAAACTAGAGGCTTTGTTTCTTTGAAACGTGTTCCACTATTATATGTGATATATAAGCGGTGCGCATAGACCGGATTCGATAGTTTTAGTTAGAGGTAAAAAAGTGGACCTTTTTTTTCGCTTCATGTCTCATCTAAATATTATACATCAATGTTTCAAAATAAGAAATTTACCTATCGAATGTAAGTAAACTTGAAAAATTACGACTATCTATCCAATGACATTTAAAAAAAAAACAAGAAACGTTATCTTCATAGTAGGTAAGTTTAATTATTTTGTTTGGTAATTTACAGGATTACAGTAGAGTGAACAAAATAATCTAAATTAACCTAACGCTTCACTTCATACGACGAACATAGTGAGTCATAATTCTGTCCATTCATAGAATTTGGACATTGGAAAAATGTTGGCGCCAGAAAACTGCAGCCGATGTGAAAAAATACATTTGCGACTTTGTAAACAAAGCGAGTCACGTGCATTACTAGGAAGACATTTATATTCAGCATGTATTTAGCCGATTTGGTAATAATAAGTATAAATTTACCTGACAGCAACATTACAAGTAACCTTGCGAAATGCACAAGTAACAAGTCTGGCGGAGTAAATTGAGACCCGACTGCAGGAACACAGTAGAAGCGATGAAGCATTAAGAGGAAGCTACAAGCCAAAAATGTGTATATTCGTGGTATGCTTTACATCGTAGGTAATAGGCATTAAAATCGCTTGGCAAACGGAGTCTAGAAACGCTTGATTTCAAGCATAAAAGTGGTTTTTATTTATTTTGTAAACAATTTTATAAGAAAGTAAAAAAGTTAATCAAGGGAAACTGTCACAGATAATCTTAGCTATAAAAATGTATATTTTTTAAGTTGTTTCCTTTATGCGTTCATACATTTCTATTGAAAAAAAGAATTAATCCTCTTAAACTTCGCCTTAAGGCGATGCACTACTGTCGTGTAATATTTTAAATTGAGCCGCTATCAATAATAACCCTTACGTAGATGGCGATAAGGTTTAAATTCCCGCTTAACACCATCCGCCTGTTTTGATTTATGCAAGAAAAAAACATGTCCAAAAAGTGTCTTTTATTTTATTTTGTAGGATGTTCAGGCATAAATATTAATTTTGTTTTCGATCATTTTATAAATAACTTAATTTGCCACATTATATAATAAAATCATAACCGAAAATGGGTTCGTAAGTAGGAGATTTTGAACTTTAAAGCAGTTTTCATAGGCCTTATACATTATTTTTTTCTGGGCTTATAAAAAGACTTATCTAAAAAATACTAGATTGTTTCAAAGGCCAATATGTATTCTACTCGCAGTATTTAATTAAAGCATCTGAAACATTTCTAGGCGACCAAATTTTCAAACCAAAAACACATGATTTTGCATTACTACGTATGGCAAACTAACTAAAAACTATGACTACGTGTTCTGAACGGTTCTGTGGAATGAACAACTCGGCTGCATATTCACAAAGATCAGGCGTAGGAAAACATAAACGCGGAACGAGTTCACGATGACGTTTGTTTCTGTAAATAAATAAATTCAGAAATAATCTTTTACTACGAGGGAAAAAAACTATTTATTATTATTTTTAATGATTTATTGTTTATTGATGACCCAAAAATAAAGTCGGAATAAAGTAAGTGAAGAAGTATTGGACCAAAACCTCCTAGTGTATATCTAGAAGGTTTTGATTGGACGGGCCTACAGTCGAATTTGCACTCGCATGCCTTGAAAATTGATCTTTTCGCGGGGTTTATTATAAATTATTCTGATAAACGTATTACTAAAATCTCAGATGTTTTTAAATTAATACCTCGGTACGTTATTAATTTATTGTCTAGAAAAATAAAATCAGGTGCTTACCGCAAATTTTATAGTTGAAAAACGTTTTATAAAATTTTCAAACCGTTTTATATAAAATATTTGAATAGTAAGGTACTGTTTTTATTAATCTTAAATATATTAAAAAAAATAATTATAGTTACGAATTCGTCGTTACCAGAGTCTTGTGTCACCTAAGGGTGAGTATAAACACGCGAGCTGAACTGCCGAACTGAACAACGGAGAAAGAATTAAGTAACTGGAAATGGCGAAAACGCCGCTTGCGGTTGCTTCGTTCCTTTCCGTGCTTCGTGGCTCGGCTGGCGCAATTTTTATTGTGTTTATACGCAGCATAAAAAGTTCCATTATTTACAAGATGTCGGAGTATTATTTTCATCCTCAAATGTCCACATAATTTACAGCATCTCCATTCCATAAATCCAGCGTCAAAGGACATTCAAGACTTCTTCTCCGTAAGTCTTGTGAAGTGTATCCCTGTTTGGTTATTTATGGCTGCTTTAGAAAAATAGATGTTTGTTTACCAATAATAAAGTAGTTGCGAAGACAAAGAAGTGTTTAAATACGAATAGGTACAACTTCCGGCCGCTGACAGGCGCCAGTAAGTTTCCATAGCAACAAACATAGTAATGTATGAAGCGGTACATCGATACATGGAACAGCCAGCAATGAACACAGAGTAGCGTAAAGTAATGCAGACTCAGACAGAATATATATATATATATATATATATATATATATATATATATATATATATATATATATATATATATATATATATATATAAGTATTGTTCCACGCATTTAGAACAACACGCCCAAAACAGAGAGCAGTTTGCCGGCGCATGGGATCAGTGTTCAAACTTTACGCGCCTGACGGCTCTACGGATTACGGCTAGTCGCTTTGATTTAGTACCTACTGTTCGATTTGAGGCTTTATTGCCGAGAATAATGAACTGGCCGGGGCTGATTTGTCGGTCTTGCGTGTTACACATTAGCCAGGTTCGCAAAGGGATACAAAATTCAAACAGCGCGTGTGTAAAAAGGCAAATCTCAAATATAACTTTGTTAGAGTTTATAGTTAGAGGCTAGTAGCTTCTAGCGAGCTTTCTGCATGAACGTCGGACGTCGCTTAAATTAGCAACTCCACTCAAATAATGGTTCGTGCGAATCGGACTCAAGCTGTCTATCTATACTGAGCCAGAGTTAAGCGCAGTAACATGTAAAAGCATACCATCGAGTCGAAAGCAATACAGGTCCGGTCCATTCTAATAATGATCCGGAATAATGTATGGGCGCTACTCCCAAAGTGTCTCCGCTGATTGCCGTACTCCGTGGTGACTGGACTGACTGGTGAGTGGCGAGGACTGCCAGGAGTTAAGCCTGTGGCGCCAGGTCACACGCGACACTAATCAGTTTGCTACACTTCATAGCCGACTACTCTTCACGTGGAATGAAGCCATTATAATATCGGTTCTCTGAGCTGACTGAATGCTGACTGAATACTGAATGCATGGCGGACATTTAAAAATACCATTCAGGCGCTCCGGCTCGCTACCGCCACTCGCTCAACTCGCTCGAGTCTCATATCACAACACAACGGAACAATACACTCCGCTGTTGACAGATGTTTCGTGTTGGGCGTCAATATTTACCAGAAAAACACTAATTCGCTCAAAACCCTGATGAATAATTTCCAAACACCTGAAAAAATACTAGTGTGAGAATCATACACAAGTCGTTTTCCCAGGTCTCGAAAAAAGCAACTGCCAAGTATTTATGAATACATAATGAATCGCGAATCTACGGAGAATATTTAAGTACTTTGAAATCCTATCATATAATTACAATCGAAAGCTTTGTTATTAATTTCCAGATAACAGACATTTAACAGATCCGAGCGCTGCGCTCTCCCGACCTTGATAGCCGATGTCTAATTACTCGGTAATGGACAATCGAAAAATGAAAGGAAATCAAAACTGAACGCAACCCATTTTGCTTTCACAACCGCACACAACGCTGAGCGGTATAGGTATAGTCGGCTTAAAAAATAACAGGCGATTCCAGCGATATCGTTACTCGTTACCGGGGAGTTTGGTAACAGAGGCGGCCAAGTAACCGGTAACCGGTATATGCATTATGTACTAAATAAGTGTTACGGACACATATTACGTAAACCGTTTACACGAGATATTTTCTAGGTAGTAGAAAGCGGACAACAGAATAAAAAGTCTACGAGGCAAATGGATAGTATGCGAGATGAACAACGACCCATTAACGTGGGGCGTAATTACGTATATGCACGCCATGCTGTATAATCAAAATAATAGAATTCGAATTCGCAGTCAGCTGTCTGAAGGTGTACACTGTACATTCCCGAATTACGCACGACTATTTCGATCTAATTAAATATTAGAAGACACTGAAGAATCCAGTTCGTCTCCTTTGAATGTTATATCCACGAAAATAAGAGAAAAATTACATTTGAGCTTTCTAGTACTAACCTAGGTATTTACTTTAGCATTACGAAGGTAGGTAGGTACTATGTAGGAAAATAACTTCCCTCAGGGCCAATGTCATCTTTTGGGATGCTGTGTGACGGGTCTTTTTTAAGGAAAGGAAGGAGAGGAGGCGAAGCACTCCGTAGTAATGCAAAATCATGTCTATTTGATTTGAAAATTTGATTGTTTTAAATTTCAAAATATCCTACTTACAAACCCCTTATTCTGTTATGGTTTTATTGTAAAATATGGCAAATTAAGTTCTTGACAAAATGATCGTAAAACATTTCGAAATTAGTGCCAGAACTTTACAAAATAAATTAAAACACACTTTTTGGCAAATTTTTTTTAATCCAAAATAAAAACAGGCGGCAGGTATTTAGCGGGAATTTAAACCTTATCGCCATCTACATAAGGTGTATTATTGTTAGCGACCCGATTCCAAAAGTTACACGACGTGGTGCATCGCGTTTCCATCATGTTTTGATCCTTGCAATTTCTTTTTGAACTGAACAATCTGAACTTTTTCTATTGGCTTCTAAGTACCTTTATAGCTGTGTGAGCTTTTTTAAAAAATGGTGATATAAAAATTAGCAAGTAGGAACTATTATAATTATATAGAAATGCTGAAGAAAGATTCTCGAAGTAAAGTCTGCCGTTATCTTGCAGACAACAACGACGAAAGAGCTCGGCACGGTGACACGGTAAGCTCCAATTAGCGTTATCAGAGAAATGATGGTCGTAAAGATATGCTTCTTCCGAGAAGTGTCGTAATGTCTTGAGCAGGAACATTATTTTATCCCTCGTGAAATAAGCAAGCTACAACCAGTACCAACATAAATTAGGGCGACACATTATTCACGTACAAGTGTTTTCTAAGAAGAAGTGAGGGGCAAGGTTACTCACTATTTTTGGTTTTACTAAATTTAATAATAAATAAATGTTCTATTATCTTTCGTTTTTTTTTAACATATTGAGAAGAATGATATCACCACTGGGATCTCTCGTGCGGAGGATTTCATTTACATAATTTTAAAATGTAATTATTTGAATAATATGAAGCTAAAACAACAAACATACATATATATAGCGGTCTGGCTTTATTTTTTATACAAATTTACAGTTTATTCCGAGATTGATGAAATTTTGCACACATGACATGAGGAAGGTCACCCCTTCCCACTCCTTAAAGTAAAATTTTGATACTCCTTGATGAAATTTTGCACACTTGACGTTCAAGGGCAAATTACTGTCCACAACTGATTTCGAAAAAAGCGTAAATCCCTGCCTAGTTACTAGTTAACTACAGCTAGTTATATTTAATATATTATTGCCAGTGTACACAGTACAGTGTACAGTACACACCTCACCCGATAAACCCGGGCACCCCTGCTAAGTCGCCAAACGAACCACTTGGGGTGATCTATGGCAGAGATGTTGGTTATCCAATAAATGGTTCCCGGGGCGGCGCTACCCATACCCTGTTTGCCTCCCAAAGTCTGTTTTTGGTGTTAATATAACAATTTTTTTCCATTTCAGATCTCCCTACATTGTGTATCCAGCATTATTTTTGTTATAAATGTTGTTGTGATTTTTGACTGAGAGTGGGATTTTTTTAGAGTTTATTATAGTTTAGTAAGTAAAATAGTAGAGCGCCCTTGATTTGATTTTTCTGAGTGTTCTGTCTTTTTGGTTCAGGAGAGAGGAGTAATTGGTTAAGTAATAACATAGATCACTGTAGAGATGTATTATAAGTTTGTACAGCGCCCTTGAGGTGATTTTGCACAAAAACGGCGCTATACAAGTCATCCAATTATTATTATTATTATTACTCCCGTATTTGTAGGTGTTATTTTCCGGTGTCCAGTACGTCGATGTCCCCAATAATTGACAGGTTCCTGAATTAGAGTGTGGTTTAGTAAATGGTGATATATTTCAACTGCAAAGTGTTTCAAAGTGTCAATCTGACAGATCGGTGCATTTAGGTGTTGATATTTTAATAGTGTCTAAATTTATGCGTTGGCAGAAAAATCTTTCACGCGGAAAAAGGCGTCGAGTATGGTATCGTTAATCTCGCTTTTAGATGTAGAAGATCTGTATTATGCATGTAATTAATTATCAGTAAATTAATAGCAATATAGATAACTAATAATATTATTATGGAGTTATAACTCACGTAATTTCCCTTTGTGAAACTTTTATGGGCTTATCCTCGGGAAGTGCTTGCAAGCTGAATGGAAACTTACCTAGAAAGAAGAAAAAACAATGTTAAAAAATATAATTACAACACAAATCATAAAACAACGTAAACCCTTGATTAGACAAATACTAAGAAGATCGACATGCTTATTTTTCAGGCGATGGCACCGCTAGTGGAAATTTTGGGGATCCATTGTTCGTATACAAATATAACATTCGTATTCCAGTTAAAAACGAGACTGCAGGCCTTTAACAAATGAATTGACAGGTTTCCTAATAAACCATCAGTGAAACGCGAATGTCGATGACATGGTCATGATGATGACGTGTTCATAAAAATTTTAATATTTTCGCATTCGTCATTGTATATTATCAGGACAAACGCAGATCCATGTACACGAGTTCCGATATATTAATGTATAAAATGATTATTAGGAAACGGCCTGCTATTCCGTTTTTAATAAAACAGCAATACTCATTTTTCTCCGTATAATCAATCCAATCAAGAAATATTTTGTAAATTCTTGTTTCGGAGACAACCTTCCCGTTATCTGGAACCAGGAACCACAACTAAATAAAATATACAACATTATGATATGACGTAAAAGGAAACAGAGGCGTTTTGTGAACTTTCTTAATGGGAGTTCAATAGGAGATTAAAAAGAGAGAAAAAATTCCCTAGTCTATAAATCCTTATTATATATATTTTTCCCTAGATCTAAAATCTAAACGAATTTCACCACTTCACCAGAGATTAGCAAAAAAGTAAGGCTAATGAATATAAAGTTGTAGATTACAAAAACATGTTTTGAGTACGAAAATCATAATTAGTGCAATCGTTTTTTTTATATAAAAATGTAATATCTTCAGTAATTAACTAATTTTTAACGATAATCAGAGAAAAAATCAATTGATTCTTACAAAATATTATTCCATACAAATTTTGTGCTGATACATATCATAGGCGTTGTGCACCCGGGCAACTATGTATGTATAACTATTTCTTAGAACAAAAAGACCCATAGGAGCTGAATTTACAACGCACGTACGGAATTCATTTCGAACTCGCTCTCGGGCAGTATTAATAATGTGAATTTTTAGCACGGAATTTTGAATAGCGCGCTGTTTACAATGTGGTAAAATTATATTAAAAGTTTGTCTTTATATTTTTTTGTGAGTTAACTGCACAAACGCACTTCAGAGAAAACCGGAAAGGTTCATACTAGAAATAATTGTTTTAATTTTTATATCAAAATAATAATAATATGACAAAAAAACTGAAACTTTATTATCCGAAGTTGGGGAGTATTTAGTTTATTGAGTCTACATTAAGAATCCACATCGAATACATTCGATAAAAAATCAAATAGGTTAATTTGAGATCTCCAAGATGGCCAGTTAATGTATTATTTGACCCCCATTAGTGCTCGTGCTTGGTGCTTGCATACAAAACTGCATTCGATCGATAGTGCTACGAATGAACAATTATCAGTTCATAAGTAGTGGCATCCGAATGACAAATATAATAGTAACGCTGTTCACGAAAATAATAATATAAAAAGAACACGTTCAAACAAGATGCATTTTGCAATATGACACCGAATAGATGCGTAATGCTGCCACGTTTCACTTATAAATGTATCTCTTACGCACCTATATCGTTAAAAATATGTGCTAAGATGACAGCACCCAAAACTGCATTTAGGAATAAACGATGACGTTGAGAAAATGAAATACAGGGTTTTCCAATAAGAGGTGTTATTTTGAATAGCCCGCTATTTCGGTAGATGTTACTTTTGAAGCTGTCATTTTTTGACATTTGACAAGTAGAAACTACGTCATTAATAAACATGGAACGATACACGCTTCAACAACGCATTGAAATTATTAAAATTCACTTGAGTGAATCAAATGCACATCATCTTGAGTGATGAGGCCCATTTCCACCTCGGTGGCTTCGTCAACAAGCAAAATTGTCGCATCTGGGGTTCGAAAAACTTAAGAGTTATTGTTGAAAAGCCTCTCTATCCTCAACGTGTGACTGTTTGGTGCGGTTTATGGTCCGGCGGAGTCATTGGACCTTACTTTTTCGAAATAGAGGCTGGAGCAACAGTTACGGTGAATGGATTGCGCTATCGAGAGATGATTAATGATTTTTTTATGGCCGGAATTGGATGGTATTGATCTGGACAACGTTTACTTTCAACAAGACGGCGCTACGTGCCACACAAGCAACCAAACCATTGATCTTTTACTATTGAATATCAAAATAACACCTCTTATTGGAAAACCCTGTAGTTAAATGTGAAAAACAGCCATCTTGGGGCACCACAAAGTTAACTTTTACTTAACTTAAATACTTAGTTATGCATTTCCTCGACAATAATAATTCTAAATTCAAAGTTTAAACTAAGCGGGCACACTGTGAGCCACTATGCCTCACTTCGTACAAGTCATTTCAACACACACTGCATAATACCAACGATCTTAATGCAGTGGTACTTACTTTCCCACGAGCAAGGAGCCAGTAAGAAGGAATTAAAGTCGGCAACTAAAGCCAGCGCTCGGCAAGCGGTATCACCTCGGGGTACCTACCCAGTTCCTTTGTATTATTACTATTAGTACTGCGTCTGAGATTGTATCGTCAGCAAAACAAGCCTAGGAATTCAAAACATTGAATTGTATAATGAACCGAAACACCATTATTTATTAATATTGGACAATATTATTTATCTGTGAGAATGCCGAGTACGCTGACAATTTATCCCACGGTTTAGCTGCAATGACGTCATAAAAAAGATTTAAAAACGTATTCGTGGTTTTTGAGTAGGTAGGTGTTTCTCCGAGAGTACAGTATGTTTGTTTGGGTTCTAGAATAAAACCTCCAGACTTTCAGTTGGTAAATATTAGTAAGATCAAACACTTGATCAAATATTTAAAAAAAAATCAATTGTTTTTAGCACCCATATATTATATATTATTTATCTACTTACGAATAGTTATCATTATAAAGAAATATTAACAGATTGCCCCCATCTCGTAATAATGGTTCGTATGGTAGACATATATTTTTAAATAATTTTCTACGATTAAGGTCGAACCA
The DNA here is from genome assembly GCA_026573805.1 of Hesperophylax magnus. Taxonomy (NCBI): domain Eukaryota; kingdom Metazoa; phylum Arthropoda; class Insecta; order Trichoptera; family Limnephilidae; genus Hesperophylax; species Hesperophylax magnus. The sequence goes on along the minus strand of JAIUSX010000165.1, from coordinate 500,182 downwards.
CGAAAATCTCTTGCATATTTATACAGAAAAAAAAGTCTGTATCTCTCACACGTCCGTGCCGCCGGTTTAGCCACGTCACAAACACGTATTAACCCTTCCCTTACAGTGTTAAAAAAAATCGTAGAGACGATGTTCACTCAGTTGACAGCAGAGATGTGCAAAATGGGTACCCAAATCCATTTGAAATGCAAAATGGAAATGGGTCAAAACTTTTCCATTTGAAAATGCAAAATTGTTTTTAGAAAAGCATTTCAAATGCAAAATACCTACATATTTTCAAAATGCATTGAAAATGCAAAATGGTTTCTCAGGTCAAACAATCAAAATAATTATAGAATTTTTTTCATTTAATAATGAACATCAATGTAGAACAAACATATTACATGATGGTAAATCCAAAAACACCACTACAGATTATGAAACCACAAAAAATTTGCGCGGGACTAATGTTGCCAACGTAAAAACATAGAAACTGCTATCTAACATTTAATATTACAGCGTCATGGCCCCATGTTCAGTATTTGAATCAGTATTTTTTGTAATGGTATCACTCAATTGCCAGGGCTCCTACCAGGGAGCAACTTGACAAATGTAAATTATCTCTCATAGCGAGGTTGAGGACCGACTGATATTTGGGGCTTATGAAAAAAAGATGAGTGGAGATAGTAGGAAGAATGTTGCAAAAAAGCATTTAAAATGGAAAATGCACTGAAAAAAGCATTTAAAATGCAAAATGTTTTTTAGAAAAGCATTTAAAATGCAAAATAACCATTTTGCATTTCCATTTGAAATGGATTTATTTGAAATAAAGCACATCTCTGGTTGACAGCCCCCTCAAGGAAGGGTTAAACCCCGAACTTGGTTTAACCCTTCCTTGGTTTGTTAACTGAATGATACAGAGTAGGCCCCTGATTCAAAACTTTGAAGAAAGACTTATGATTTCCGTTAAGTCGTTATGCAAAACAGAACAGACACCATTTTGATATTTTATTTAGTCACGTGGGCTGCACGAAAAGGACTCTATATGTATATATTAGATAAGTATTTTAAAATGATCGATACAATTCTGTACATCTCATTGACATCTGATAATCTAACAAAAATCAAAATGAATTAATAGTATGTAATGCCGAAATTGTATTTTTATTATTCAAAGGATGAAATCACAATAAACGTGAACTTATATCGTGGAGTGTATGCGGGCATGATGAAATGGGGAGTCGATGACAAACGGGAGATTTATGATCATTTCCACAATCAGTATAATAATAATATTATAATAATACAATGGAGTGTGATGCTTTAATGCGGTGCGCGATCGAGCAACGACCGCCGACCAATCAGAGCGCGCATCTGCCAAACTGCCACAACCAACTACTCTCTCCTTCTTTCCTATTAATTCATATTGCAGCAATTATTTATTTATCTCATGAATTTTGAACAAATTTTAAATGATTCTTATCTAAAATAACTTTCTTATAATATGCAATTAGAGTGAAAAATCAATTTTACAGATTGAATATTTTAATGAAAATTTGTTTTAATAATCATATATTGTTGTCTCCACATATTACGAGGATTTCTAGCTAACAGTGAAATATGATTTTCTTTCTAACGCCGCGTGAAGCGGAGTGCTTTTTTACTCCCAATCTGAACAGGGTTAAATAAGCATTTATTGATTGAGCGTAGCGAGCGATTTGTTTTATACGTTCCGTTTCCGGATAAAGATGGTGGCCGTTTTAAGGCGAAGCTTAATGCCAAATCACTATTTTGATTAATATTTATAACAAAGTGGTGTACATTATGAATACCAAAAAATATGCTTTAGATAAATTGAAGGTTTTCTATCGCTTCGCTTGAGAAAAATACAAATATAAAATTAATTACTCAATAAAAAATATAAATGCAAACTACTAGAAAATATTTTTTTTCAATAGAAATGTATGAACGCGTAAAGGAAACAACAAAAAATACAGTATTATAGCCGAGATTATCTGTGACAGTTTCACTTGATTAACTTTTTTGCTTTCATGTAAAATTATTTACAAAATAAATAAAAACCAGTTTTAAGCTTGAAATCAAACGTTTCTAGACTCCGTTTGTCAAGCGATTGTAATGCCTATTACCTACGATATAAGGTACACCAAGAATATACACATTTTTGGCTTGTAGCTTCCTCTTAACCTGTCGTGCGCCGCATAAAATTAAAAATAATTTCTCTGCATATAAGTAGCTATGCAAAAATAGAATCAGCCGACGCACGACGAAAATTTTGCCTCAGTGTGTTTCAAACGTGAAATCTCGTGTTTATTAATTTTGTATGTATTTAAGTACCTACTTACAAATCTTAGGGTTTCAGATGAAATTTTGGTTATGATTTAAAATTAGAAACATAATTTTTATGGACGCGAGGTTTGTACAAACTATTCACAGAACTACTAGTACTGTTTTCTGTCATATTTGATCAAAACTCGATGATTTTTTTTAAATCTCACCGAAAAAAAAGAGTCGTATAAATTGTATTTTTGTCGCTTTAAATACAACAATAAATAAAATAAATGGTATACATTTTAAAATGTCGAAATATACCAACTCCAACAATTATTTTGGACAGGCTTCAAATGACGTCAAACCTTTTTAATTGTATTTACGGCTACAACCGTTATAATAGCAGACTGCTGGCCATACAATAATTAGGCACCCCAATTTATGAATGGGAAGTTGGGTACGATATAGTACCTACTCACTACATTTCTACTACGGTTCATTGATAGAAATTGAGTGACCTCATTGCGCACGCGCAGGCCACATGCCGAATATGTTCATCCCTAAACAAGCCAGACTCATTCATGAGGTCGGTACGGTACATTATACAACTATACTCGTATATTATAATAAGTGGTCATCTGTCATTCAAGGATTCGTAGTCTCTTCCTTAAATTTTTATTTGACACGAGAAAATAATTTAAAAAAATAGCAATTTATGCCTGTATCTCCGGTTCAATGAACTCTAAAACTTTTGCTTTGAAGCTTACCATCATTTTCAATGACTGGCATCCCCTTTTGAGGTATGCTGCTGAGGTTAGTGGGGAAGAGGAGATGTGAAAGAGAAAGTACCTAGGCTATTCATCAAACACGGCCAAAGCCATTTCAAACAAAGTTTCAATGAGCTCACTCCGGAACGTGCCACAAATATACTATTATTTTAAATATGTAAATTGCGAAATAACGCAAATTAATCAAATAAAAATTACTTACCCCTCGACCACGGAGGCCGACATATTTAGGACCTACCTAAGTGCCAAATCTGTAATAATATACTATAAATAATATCCTCGTAGAGGATCGGGTTGAAAAATTGTGCACCATTATTATTGGAAAAAGGAAATTTTAAAACCAGGAACTGATTTTTACAACACACTCCTCATTACTTGTTAGTTGTACGCTGTACGTTTTTCAGTTATCTACTCGTACAATAAAACTTTCACAATTCGTCAGCAAGGTCGCCAAAAGACAGTAGTGGTTCGTTGCTTGCGTGTAGCGTGATATAAGTTCTCCTATGTGGCTGTTTGGTGAAGTACGTCGGTGTCTGCTGCCTGCCGCTTGCCGTGGGCGGCGCGGTGCGGCGTGTACTGCCTCTGGTGCTGCGCGCTTCCTGCGGGCGGGGGCGGGGGCGGAGGCCGGCAAGGCCGCCCCGCTTCCGGCGCGGGCCTAACGGAACCAGCTCACCTGCATCTCATTACGACGGATGACCAAACCTGGCGGGTTGGATAACGACTGGCACGACGCACGATAAGTCCGTCGCCCAACTGTTACGGCGACAAGACAAACAAAACGTCCATTCAAATTTGCCAAACGTCGCTGACGCCTAAACTTAATCGACTGAATAAACGGTGAATAATTATACTTAATAATTATTGTTGGACACACAGCCTCTGTGATAAAGGGGTGAGGCTCTCGACTAGCAATCTGGAAGTCGCGGGTTTAAATCCCGGCGTGCGTAAGTATATTTTATTTGATTAATTTGTGTTATTTTACAATTTACTCATTCCGTGTGACCAGATCGGAATAACCAGGTACTACCCCACCTTCCTCTTCCCCATCTCTTTCCCCTACCTACTACCTTCAGCCTCACGACATACCCCAATCGGGGATGCCATAGTCTCACTGGCTCCAGACGGTTGGGAGTAGTTGGGATTTTTATGCAATTTCACATGAAAAAACAATGATTTATTTACTATGATTTGTATTAATATCACTTTATTATATAATGTTTTCCCCACTGGGATTTCCCGTGCTGGGGAAGACATTTTAAATTTTATTATCCAAAAAAAACGCCTAAACCTAATTATTGTACTTAGTACATTTTGCTAGGAAGATCGACGGTTCCAACAGAAAACCAAATAAATCAATTAAAAAAATCTTGAAGAGGTAAAAGAAAGAACATGAAAAATAGAGTTCTATTGAAAATAAAATAAATTATAGATTAGTGATTTTAGAGTAGGAATGCTCTTTACCATCAAAAATACTTATTTTGGTTGCGGGTCTGTCTGTCTGTGAGTGATTGTAACTCTGGTTCAATGAAGGCGGATTTGTTTTGTACTTAAGTATCGTTTTCAAAATTGGAACTGATTGTGTCAAGAATTCAGACAACCAAGTACGTACCTACGTCTAAATCAGTACATTATCGTGAATATTTTTTCTTGATAGCAAGGACAATGTCTGATGTATTCTTTACATAAACTAAAAAACTAATCCTAAAATTATAACATCCCGTGATTTTTCACGGGTCTGCGCTAGTGATTATACTAGTTTAAGGCGAAGCTTAATGCTAAATCACTATTTTGATTAATCTTTATAGCGAATTGGTGTACATTATGAATACCAAAAAATATGCTTTAGTTAAATTGAAGGTTTTCCTATCGCTTCGCTTGAGTAGAATACAAATAAAAAAATAAATTACTTAATAAAAAATATAAATGTAAGCTACTAAAAAAAATATTTTTTCAATAGAAATGTATGAACGCGTAGAGGAAACAACTTTAAAAAAATACAGTATTATAGCTAAGATTATCTGTGACAGTTTCACTTGATTAACTTTTTTGCGTTCCTATAAAATTATTTACAAAATAAATAAAAACCAGTTTAGTGCTTGAAATCGAACGTTTCTAGACTCCGTTTGTCAAGCGATTTTAATGCCTATTACCTACAATATAAGGTATACCAAGAATATACACATTTTTGGCTTGTAGCTTCCTCATAAGGGGATGCACCAAGACGTGTAACATTAGGAATTGTTAATGGCGATAAGGTTTAAAATACCAGCCACCTTATTTATCCAAAAAAAACATTGCAAAAACATTATAATTTTATTTCGTTTTGCGAAGTTCAGGAATAAATATTTAAATGTTTTACGATATTTTTCTAAAGAACTTAATGTGCCACATTATTCAAACAAACATAACCGCGAAGACTTTATTTTTCCAGGGCTTACATAAAAAATGCTCGATTATTTTGAAGCCCAAGATGTGTTCTACTCGCAGTATTTAATTAAAGCATCCAGAATATTTATTTATAAATACAGATGATTTGAACAACTTGGCTATATGACCAAAGATGGACTGTGGGTAGTTTTCCAGTTCGGGTATGAAATTTTTGTGCATTGAATATTTGAAAATGGTATTTTATTATGATACTAGCTGTAGTATCATAATAAAATATCGCGGGCTTTTCTTTAGCCCATTTAAGATTACTTAGTATATTATTTAGATTTATCTCATATGGTTTATCCGGTGAACCAAAATGATAATTCATCACATCTTAAAAAAGTTATATAAAGTCATGGAAAGTGATGAAACACTTTTGAAAGTGATGAATCACTTTTGAAAGTGAGAATCACTTTTTAAAAGTGTGTTGAATAGTCACTGTGTTGAGTTAGTATGGAACCGGTTTATCCAGCGTTAGAAATGAAATTTATTTGCGTCTTGATTACAAAACATCGACTTTTCTTTGTATTATATACATAAACCTTCCGGAAGAAATTATCTAAATGATAGTGAAAACCCTATCAACATCCGTTGGGCAGTTTAGAAGAACTAAGCGCACAAACAGACAGACGCTGATAGCGACATTATTTTATACTATTTAGAGATTTCGCTGATTGTTTTGGTATTTTTTTTTTTTTTTTAATTAATAATTCTTTATTGACTGAAAATTTTACATTTTTTTTTTTTTTTAGACAATGTATGGATAGTCCCACGAAGCTGCCCCATGGCTGCTTGTCTGCAGGTTCTATCTCAATATACAATTATAATACAATATAAGTCTCCCGTTATATAAAATAAATAACAGACTCTTACATACAATCATAGAACTCACTAAAGCGTCCCAAGTACACTAACACTTTGAATGACAATACGATAACGTACATTCAAAAGTACAAGACAATATAGCACACAGATAACACACATTCAAAAATAAGACATATACTATAACACACATTGAAAGTGAATAACATCGTACTGTAGCACAATGTAATAGAATTATAATTCTAGTTAACTAAGTGAAAAAAGTTTTTTTTTTTTTTTTGTAAATCAAAAGCTTGTTAGTGAAAAAATAAAAAAAAATAATTACATTCATTTATATTAGAATCAAAACTTTCAAATAATGTCTTTCCTTTTCTTATTTGTTTGCTCTATTTTTTAAAAATATATAGATTTTTCATTTATAAGCCACACCTTTACAGTTTTCATGCTTAAACTCTTATTTTCTGAAAAAACAAATTTATTTTTTAGCTTATTAAAAATCACTGGTACACAGTACTCCAGCGTTCGGCTTCCATACTTATTTGTTATTTTAGGTATTTTCAGCCCTTTTTTTTCTGTAAGACGTGTGCTGTGGCTATGTACCAGTGGTTTTTTATAAGTACTATCGCCCCAGTTATCTTTAATGGTAAGGAACCAAAATAAACCTTTTATAGGGAGCAGGCCCTCAGCACAATATAAGAGTTGCACATTGTGTCTTTGTCTATACATATTAGGTGATACAATTTTTTTTATGATAGAGGTTTGCAAATTTTGTACATACTTAATATATGTCATGCTTGTATTTCCCCAGCTTCTAATTCCATATCTAAGAATAGATTCTACTAATGAGAAATATACTAGTTTGAGTGTGCTATGAGGCAAAACAAATTTTAATTTATAGAAACTGTTTGCTAGAGCTCTTAGCTTGTTACATATTTTAGTAACTTGCTTATCCCATTTAAATGTATTATCTACTTTTAATCCCAGATAAGTATACTCGTTGACAAAATCAATTATCTCACATTGGCAGTTTGATATTATTTTTCTATGGATGCATTCAAAGTTATGTGCGGTTAGTTTGGGAATATTCCACATTTTCAAACTTGGTGATCTGATATACATACATTTTGTTTTCTTTACATTTATAACCAATCCTACATCGTGTGCCCATTTTAGCAGTTCATCGAAGTCGGTTTGCAATTCTTGAATCGCTATTTGAGGATTTTCATTAGATACTACAAGTGCGGTGTCATCTGCGAAAATGAATCTGCGCGCTTTTCTAAATAGTTTCGACATAGCTATGACATATATAATATATAATTTTGGACCCAAAATTGACCCCTGTGGGACACCAGACCTTACAAATTTAGATTTACTCATCTCATTCAATATTTTTACCCTCATTTTTCTATTTGATAAGTAGTTATTAAAAAAAGTTAGCAGTTTACCACGGATTCCAATAATTTGTAGAAATTTTATTATTTGTTTATGGCATAGTGTATCAAAGGCTTTAGAGAAATCAATAAAGAGTACAAGTACGTGTTTTTGAGAGTTGAGCTGGGTGTTTATGAAATTAGAAAAATTATTAAGTAGTGCGTCACAGCTTTTTTTTTTCTGGAATCCGTACTGACATTCGTCAATGATACCAAATTTATTTAAATATCCATCTAGGTATATTGCTATATATTTTTCGAGAATTTTTTCCAAGGCAGGTAATAGGGAAATAGGTCTGTAATTATTTATAATTGAATGATCACCGCCTTTAAAAATAGGTCTAACAATACTAGTTTTTAATTCTTCAGGTATTTGGCAAGTATCAATTATTGTGTTTATAAAATGAGTAATTACTGGGCTCAGTATTTTTACATGTTTTTTTATATCATACATACGTATTTGGTCCAATCCTGGTGTTTTTGAGTTTTTCATTATTTCGATAATAGATTCGATTTGTTTTACGCTAGCTCTGGGTAGGTACATAGAATGCGGTAAATCGTCTAGCTGGCACGGAGACGCACGGACATCACATTTGTGTAGTAACTCATTTACTCCCTCATCAAAGAAGTTAGCAAAATTTTCTGCAACTTCATCCGTCGGTTTGGTCTTCAAGAAGTATTTAGATATAACTGCGTCACAACTGGATTTGTTTTTTCTTCCTAATATTTTGTTTATTTCGTTCCACGTTTTTTTTATATCCTTAAAACAATTATTGAATTTGTTATTGAAGTATGTTTTTTTTGCATCTAATATTTGCTTATTTAGATTATTTCTGTATTTTTTGTAGTCTTTTTCATATTTCTTGTTTGTTGGCATGTTTTTCCATTTTCTCCATAATTTATCCCTCGTTTGTATATTTTCTATGAGAATATCGTTCATCCAACTTTTTTGATTATGGCGATACGTATTTTTTACTAATTTTGTGATACTACTTTTTTCGTAGATTTTTTCAAAGTGTGATTTAATGTCTTGATATATGATATCCGGATCAGTGTGAATTTGAATTGAGTTCCAATCAGTTTTTGTAATCATTTCTCCAACTTTTTTTTCAGATAGTACAGTGTTGTATTCATGGTGCGATATTTTGCTTTTGTCCTTAGTATAAAGGTATACAGACACGGCAGTTATATAATGATCTGCTATCCTTGTTTCACATACGCATGAGTTAATTTCACACTTTTCTTTTTCTCTAATATATATGTGATCCAGACACGTCGCAGTTGTGTAGGTATTTACCACCGCTTCTCTCGTAATGTCATATATACATTTAACTAGACCGTAATTAGCCATTAAATTTTCGTATTGCAGAATTATTGAGTCGTGTTTATTTAATAGGTTTAAGTTAATGTATTATATAATACATTTGCAATTTAATAAATACTATTTTATATTTATTTGCATAGTTCGTTTTTCTTAGGTTAGGCACATCTTTCCAGTCTGTATGGAGTTCACGCCACTGAACAGTGATGTGAGTGAATTCGTGATTGCAGCCAACACGAACCAAACAAGAAAGAACAACTACCTACCACTAATGGCAATAAAGACCAGGATCTACTACCGCTACCTACGAAGATCGTGCGACAGAATCAACGCGACGCTTGGCTTGATGTCGGCGTTGTTCCTTGTTCCTCCCGACTGCATGACAACATCAAACAGCACGCAAGACTATAATCTCTCGCAGACGCTACGTGAATCATCTTCAGCTTAGTGATGCCAGACAGATTGCTTGACACGAGGTCAGGACACAAGATTGCACTATATTTACCAAATTAATCTCAAACTCGGCTAATCTTGGAAATAGGGCGCACAAAGTGTGTGCGCGTTTGGGAAAGATCGTCTTCCAGATTCACGTAATAAATATAACTGGATAACGTATGTAAGCAATGACTTTCATAAAAATCACCTAAAGGACTTTTTGCATAATCAGGTATTTCGAACACGCAGAGGACAAAATACCACACACACACACACACACTCCCTGTTCATCCATCAAATATGCGCAACATTTTTGATTACCCTGAATTTGCCAAATCTTCCTGAGACATTCATACATCAAATATTTTCCCAACAATCGTAAAATTTTTATGTCTAATTATACTAAGACTATTTTCGCAAAAGATAAGTTTGAGTCTCGCCATACAGTTTTAAAAAAACGGGGCCCTCCTAGTATGAAGCGCGTTTTCTGAACTTAATATAATATGAACAGTTTGATTTTTAATTGATATTATACTAAATTGATAATAATAACTTCGAAGTTTTGAAATCAGATTAAAATGTCAGCCTAGCAAGGAAAATAAAAAACAATTTCAGCGAAGAGAAAACATAGATGAGCAACACAACAAACTGTTTTATACTTTGCAAAATAAGACCGATCTTTCGAATGATAAAGCCTATCTAATCGAGAGCTGATAAGGACTATCGCCAAAGAAACCAGCAACATGAAGCAAACGTTCGCCACGAGTCAGACCTACTAAGAGTACTTATATTGTCGGCCTTCGTTATTTGCCTGGGAACTTTCTTGGATTCTGGTCCCACAATGGACACACTGAATGTCAAGGCGTAATGTATGCGGGCTGGCCATAAGTTCTTTATCTTTATAGTTCTAGGTAGGTAAAGGTACGTGCATTGTAGTTACTTCTTAACCTATTCACTGCCCAGTCTGCGCGGCTTGGACCTAATCACCACAACGGCGCCAGCCGTTTCACTTGGTTTCAAAAAATCCATATTAGTCGCAATAAAGCCTCGGTTCCACGTGCACTGCGATAAGCTATCATAATATAGTCCTAACCCCAGCCAATGCACTTCGTGTTTTTAAAATATTCAATCCGGCAATCACAAATCGATGTGAAAATAAACGTAAACTTTTAATACTCATCTGACCTCGTTGACATCGAGGTACGCGAATCGTGGAAAGTTTTATACTGTTATCGAGAACGCAGAATTGAATTGGAATATATTGAGTGAAAATAAGCCAGACCACTTCCAGAAGAACAATCAAAGGTTTTAGATATTAAAATAAATAAGTGATCTCAGATCTGTGAAGTGGAAAGATAAACTTATTTATATCAAGTATTAACTACAGGGTTTTCCAATAAGAGGTGTTATTTTGAATAGCCCGCTATTTCGGTAGATGTTACTTTTGAAGCAGTCATTTTTTGACATTTGACAAGTAGAAACTACGCCATTAATAAAAATGGAACGATACACGCTTCAACAAGGCATTGAAATTATTAAAATTCACTTGAGTGAATCAAATGCAAATCATCTTGAGTGATGAGGCCCATTTCTACCTCGGTGGCTTCGTCAACAAGCAAAATTGTCGCATCTGGGGCTCGGAAAACCCAAGAGTTATTGTTGAAAAGCCTCTCTATCCTCAAATTGTGACTGTTTGGTGCGGTTTATGGTCCGGCGGTATTTAAAAAAATCATATAATATGTATTATGTTCATATATATGTACATAATCGATATCTAATAACAACGGTAATAATGACCGGTCGGTGGCCGAGTTGACATCGCGCTTGGGTCTCACCCAGGCGTAGTGTGTTCAATTCCTCGGCTGGCTAAGTCCTCCATCACAACACAAGCAACATTTTCCGCTTACTGTGGTGGTAGTAGGAGATTTTAAAATATTGTCAGGTTATTCGTAACCAGGGAATGTTTGTCTTTCTTTATAAAAAAAAAAAAAAAACATATTAGCCCTCTCATATCTAATTCATATAATATGTATTATGTACATCGATATATATATATATATATATAGAATAACAACAGATTAGCCCTCTAACATCTAATTTCAATCTAAAAATAACACCACCCAAGTTTCATAATACATCTCGCACAGCGTAGATTTATAAATGTAAGTTCCCTGTAATATAAAAGAGAGCAAAAAGTTTTCGCTAAAATCACATGTTTTAATTTGTTAATTTTATCGGACAATACTAAGCCTGAAAGGCATCGCTTCACAAGATACAGACATGAACGATGTAAAATTTGTTCATTTGAGGTCGTTCAATTTGTGGTAAAAGTGTCGTAATTTGTTGCGTGACGTAGTCTATTGAGCGTTGGGACAAACTTGCTGAAAGACGAAGAAAAAAAGCAATGCTTCTTCCGATCTTTCGACTGCGAGATACCTACGCACTTTCTTTTTGATATTTTTTTCTAAAACCAATATTTTTGGTTCCGGAGTTAATTTTAAGGTTCATACGCTCCGTCTAGATCACACTTGAACTCTATCTCTATCATTCATTTGTTTGCTTACGTATTTCGTTAACATTGAAAAAAAGGCATACTTTCCCGTCCCTATCAATTTTTTGCTGTATACTTATAGTATTTTGTCTACATTAGACGTTTTGGAAAGAACTCACGCAGACACGGGCGGCGCGCGTTACAAGTTATAAATAACCAGATGAGTATGAATGTTTTGCACAATTTGAGAAAAAAACAACATTACCCAAGGAATTGGCGCTTCATCTCTAGACTCAATGGAGTTGGCCAATGTCAGCCAGCCAACTAAATCCCGAAACATGGTAAGCAAAATGATTGCCGGAAGACTTGGCAGGTGTAAAATAATAATAATTTACGCAGATATTTTTCTTTGGCTACGGGTTCAAATCCAGGAAGAATATTTATTCAATTTATATTTAACAAAATAGATGATCATAATTCAGATGGCTTTAGACGTGTTTGGTAATCAGACCTGAATAGTCAGATTCTTCTACATATCCTTCACAACCCCATCCCTAAATTAGGGATGCCAAATCAGTTTGGAGTGTTCGGAACTCTTATCCGGTAATCAAATGGAGATTGGAGAACGAATCACAACAGCAAATCAGAAAATGAACAGCATTATTATTACCTAGGACAAATGTTAAAGTAAATACTCGCGAGAGATCGACGGTTGGTTCTGTAGTCGCCGCCTCTGAGTTGGACCCGCGCCAGGTACCAGGTCTAATGGAGATGAATCAGTACAAGCGACGGTAGTGATACATTGTACAATAATTGTACATGCGCCGGGGATCAAATAATTCGTGAATTCAAATTTGTGGCTCTGAATTTACAACAGATATTTTTCAATCAGATCCATCACAATGTTCTAGTTATTATTATAAATTTTTAATATATTTAAAATATTTTTTTTGAATGAAAGCAAACTAAAAGCAGTAAATGAGAAAAAATGAGATCTCTAAAGCTTATATGTTGATAAAACCATGTATTGTACGAATTTGGTGATCCGAAAATAAAGCTTCTTTTTGAGGAGAGGAAGAAGAGAACATGAAGAGACCCATGTTACAGGAGGGAGGAAACAAGGAGCCGGAAAATCGTTCCAGAGCCGAGTTGTTGAACTTAAGAACGAGTCGTAGAAGAGACCCGTTCTCATGTGACATGTCAAATCAGTCAATTGAAACCTAACCTTCACAACTTTATAAGTGTACTGATTTATCCGGTTACCTTAAAAATGATATGTTTCGTCTGTTAAATACGTCTGATGGTACTGATAGCTCTATTGTAAACTCTCTTCAAGATATTATGTGCATCGTGTATGAGAGAAAGGTTACGACAAAAGCTATAAACCCTAAGCACCGATATATCAAGTAAAAATAACTAATTGTAAAAAGGAATGTTAGAATAAATAGATACACGGTGTGAGTTTCGAAATTGTTCCCTTGTCCCCATCACTAGGAGTTACCACATTTTTTTATGTCACTAAATACCCCATCAGGCTAATTATTCATAATGCTAAATTAGGAAAACCCACGTAGTATCTATCAGGACATAAGAGCTAAGAACTGCTTCATTGTCCAATGATTATTATTTTATTATTCCGTCTGACTTTGGCGATCAAGAATCGGAGAGACGTCGGCTTCAGGCGTCCGTGTAGCGACGCTTCCCGCGTCGGCCGACGGACGCCGAAATAGAATATAGGCCGGCGACCTTGTGACCGGTGGGGGCGCCGCCGCTTAGAGGGAGCTCCCCAATCAGACTCATGTATTCTAGGCTTGAAGACTATTACGTCTACTTCAGGGATGGTCTTACTTGCCCTATCTTTAATGGTTTCACGACAAAACAGTACATTGAAGAAAAAAGCAAACAAGAGAACACACAAACAACAAACCTAACCTATTATTTTATCATCTTTACCCAGCTACAGTCAAAATCAATGTTTGAGGAGATGAAAGACATGCTGAACGTTACCACGTTTTCTTACTGCACTCAATTTATGCCGATTACTTAACGGCCCACGAGGGAGCTGCCTAATAGTGTAATAGATTGGCCGTTCCCCGCATTGCCTCGTCGAAGCTCTTTTCTGTATTCATTTGTTGTGTTGAGGTTTGGAGGGAGTGCCCCTACATAATTATTGATAACACAAGCAACAAGTGCGCGGTACGAGATTTAAGAGGTAGCATTCGGGCCCTCTCGCCTTAGGAAAAGTTTAGCGACGTTACAAGTGAAGTCAAGAGCAGGCTTAAGAATTATTGTTCGATACTAATGAAAGCCCGTCGCGTCGTCCCACTGGCTTGGTAAAGGTACGAAATCGACAAAAATTGGAGACCCTGCGCAGAAAACTTCCATAATGGCTGCAATGCAGACCCATAGCGAACTTTACTTTTTTCTCCTGTTTTGTCGATTTCGTACCGTTACCGAACCAGTGTCAAAATATTTATTATGGTTCATTCCAGCATTTCGAATAATGCAAGCGAATCGTGAGATAAGTTCCGCAGAAATTATTGGATTGCACGCATTCTTGTAATGATTCGTATTTTTTTGATAGTGCTTTCACATTACAGACGATATCAGTAGTTATTGTTGTGTGTAAAAAGCTCTCTCGGCATTTTGATAATTGCTTGTTTTTACTAGTCTACCTAGGCGACCTTACTAAAGCTCCGTTCAATGCGAATCCAACTTTGAAGCTTTGGTTACATCTCCGGCCGTAAGGAGACTGGTCCGATCTACACAGATCATTTAAATGTAATTATCAGACAAACGATGAAAAATAATATATTATAATCATATACAAATTTAAATGTCTATAATATAATCAAAGTGGCTGAGGGTATTCAACGGAGGACTGAAGCGGCGCCGCTAATAAATAAAATGTCCAAAGTGAAGCTAGCAGTTCACAATGAAGTACTGATACAAACCCTGATGTATGGAACTTGCAGAGGGAGGATGAAAATATACTGAACGTTGTAGATATGAGATCCCTGTGGGGAATGTGTGTAAAACCATGTATGGCAGTGTTAACCATGTATGAAGATTAGGAAATAATGCAATGCTGATGTAAGGTTAGTGAATAAGATTAGGAAAGAGGTGCTTAGAAAGTTTTTAAGCGTGTAGAATGGATGCACAAAGAAAGGAGAGCAATGAGAATATATGTCGTGGAAGTGAATGGTAGAAGAAGTCGGAAACTCCCGAGAAAGACATGGCGAGATTAAGTGAATCAAGCCGCCAATAGTGTGTGGCAAAGAGATTTGTTTGGCAGTCTATTCTCTCTGCCTACCACAGAAGATGGTTAATTAGAACCATCGTATTTGGACCATTTTTTCAAAATCACCTTTAACAGCAACGAATGTTGGTTTTGTAAACATTGTAATGGTTAATTTTTGTTGCGCGCACAGTGACTAGTTCTCTAGGATTCATCGCTGGGTTCATTCTGGAGCCAGACACAACGTCCAGTATAATGTTATAAAACTGTAGGCCTTGGTTGCTCGGTGCATTCGGTATATATTATTTGTGAAGGAAAAACAAACACGCGTGCCGGGCCAAGGCAGCGAGCGGCGGGCGACGCAACGGGCACACACAAATACACTAGCACAGTAGTACGTCTATACACGTGGCCTCACATGATGTACAAGTCGCCACACACGATATGTACGTCTATGCACGTAAACACAACCAACGAGCAGGGAAACTCGGGAGATCAGCCAACCGAAGTGATTCATTATTATTGCAGAATCTTGCCGCTGAGAATTCCGCTATAGTCTCCCATTTTGATATAAGCGTCGAACATATGACACATTGCAATGGAGCGGTTTATTGGGCGGTTTCCTCATGAACCGGTAAGGAATCGACATAAGTCGGATGCAGCAAAAAATTGCGAGTAATATTGCGTGTTGTCTCGCTGCATGAACACGCACACGGGTCTGCAGATGCAACCAAACGGTCAGTATTGCAGATTTCTGTTTTACCGTCCCTAATTTCGAGTGAGTCAAATGACGACGAGGTAGTGGAATTTTACATTTATTCGCAGTGCTTTTGTGATATTATTAACATAATAAATTAGTACTAAAAGAAATCTCAAATCTATGCATGTTCTAAAAACTGTTCCTGCAACTAAAGTAGCCTCTTGTGCCCATGGATAACTTGTTAAAAATAAATATTATTAATTAAAAAAAATTAAAGATTCCTCGATCTCGGTAATATCGAGAAGCTTCTTAAACTACGTACCGCTTGCCTGTATACTGAAAGTATGATATAAACAGGCAAGCGGTACTGCTCTCGCGCCACGTAAAATGATATATGGAACGGAGCGCTATCGGTATCATGCATTCTTACTGAACTCGGTTTATGTTGATTCCTTACCGGCCCATGAGGGAGCCGCCATATCTGAAGAAATAAACAGAGAAAATACGATGTGGGCGTATCCGTGTGCTCGAACTAAGCAAAATTTTCTTAGATATGATTTGAGATTTTCACGGCCAAAAGTATTTTAGGGTATTAATCCGTGTTGCGCTACCTCTTCTTTAGCCAATGTATCGGACAGCATTACTGTGTCCATTATCAGGGCAGATGTGTAACCCAGACTAATTTAATTACCCCAGTTAGTACAGAAATAATATCTAATGTATTTACTAATGCTGAAAAATAATAAAGGTTTACTATAATTGCTCAAAAATAGTAGGTAATAGTTACAAACATTTTCCAATCTAATATTAAGAATGTATTAGAAATATTGGACAGTAAACTAATGAGTGAAAATACATAGAAAATAACAGTAGAGTGAATATGAAAATGATCGGTAAAATAATCAATCGGTTTAAGGAAGAAATGTAACATTAGTTTCTATAGGTATATATTTTTTATAAATTTGGAACAGCCTTTTCCGTTTTTTTATTACAATAGGTAGATAAATAGCAGTAAACCTTTTTTCAACTTATACATGATAATAAATTAACGCCAAATTGATTATTTTCCAGAATTTCTTAGCGTAACTCCATTGTTAGGAATCGCTCTTGAACGATTTACATAGCAAGCTACGACCGTCGAGACGTTCGGCTGTTTCCGTCACACTTCGGCTAACTTCGGCAAACTCGGAATCCAAGATGCAGTAGTTGCAAGGTACACTCCACGGAGCTTTGTGCAACAAAATGTAGTTCGAAAGCGTTGCCATGTCTAAGGATTTTTTCTAGACCTAGGGAAAAATATTAAATTCCAGGAGAGATTTATGGTGATTTATTTTTGGGGTATTGCGCTACCTCTTTCTTTAACCAAAGTTTCGGACAGCATTTAAATGTCCACCATCAGGGTAGATGTGTGGCACACATCGAAAAGTTGCCTGAAGAGGTAGTGCAACCATAGAGTAATAATTACTCTAAGAGTGCAACACGGCATATTTTTGGTCGTGAAAATCTCAAATCATATCTTCCAGGAGAATATTTTTAATGAAATCTAGGGAGATTTCGAAAATATTCCGACTTCTTGTATTCTGGTATTGCTGGAAACTTTAAAATAAAACTTAAAAGTAACGGAATGGAAGCATAAAAATGATAAAATAACGTAAAAAATTTGGCGAAAATACACAAATAACACAATCTATGTATGACAGGTGATGGCGAAGAGACACTGTACAACTTTGCACGAACCAGAGACTGCGAGATGTTGGGTCTGTAATGAAGTAGCACAGAACAGGGAAATCTGAATAAGACAAGGGAAATAATATATTCACATTTTTTTTTTACTTCTACAATTAAAATTTTGTCTATAGCCTGACTCAAAATAACTTTATTTCCTTTTTTCAGATCTATTTTTTAAAACAACATAAGGTTTTAACTTCATAATGTCAATTAAATTTCGCAACGTCATCATTAAATTTATGTTGTTCGTATTGCGATTTAAGAAAGTCGTTGTTTTGTGTTTAAGAACAGTTGAGTTAATATTGATGTTTGCTATATTAAGAAGTTATATTGTACAAACTCCATGCGTACACGTTTTGTTTGTTTTTTCATATTTTTAGACGGTAAAAATAATGTTTTTTTTCTCAACGTTACAGCAGTACTGTGTTGTTATTCAGAATCTTTATATCAATTTATGTTGATAAGCAATGCAATTTAAATATTTAATCCTTGAAAATCACAAATAATAAAATAACTCACGAAAGTGAATGTGAAAAAGAAGCGATTCCATTACCGATGAGAATTATAGGAACCAAAATTCAAAGCAGTGCGGTCATAAAAGAAATCATAAAAAACGTCACGGCACGCCCCTGCTCAAAGAAAATAACCAGTTCATTACTGAAGACCAATGAACGTAGGTACTGAAGAACAACTTGATACGGCCTTCCGCGGAGAGCCCCGTTGTAAACTCTATTTGCATGTATTGTGTCGTTAATGAAAAATAGGGAGAGGCAACAACGGAGATATCGGCGGTACGCCTTTACGTTAGCTAATAGCTAAATAATAATATTGACATAAAATCACCTTTCCAATATCAGTCATTTTATCTAAACTAAATGTATCTGTTAAAAAGATTAAGTAGACAAAAAAACTGTCAATATTCTTGGGTTAGAATAGGCAAATCATTTTAAAGAGGACACGTTTGAATGTATTTGTGTACACCGATAGTATCAACAAAGTTTTTAACTGGTTTAAAACACCCGCCCGCAGTCCCCTCTTACCCCGCAAAAGCCTAAAGATACAGTTTATCAGTTCCGTTTAAATTGAGACTGGCGATTCAATTCGAAAATGTTATTTTAATGTTTTCTTATTTTATTCTTCAGCTTCCTGAACAAAAAACAAAATTATTTTGTTCCTTTGATAAAAATGTTTTTTGTGTATCTACCTACCGATGCAAGCAAAATCTGCGAGAGAATAGTGATGTGCTAAGAGGTAAATAATACTTTTAAAAACCAGTAATCTGTACTGTTCGTTTATGACCCGGTCTCACTAAAACCACCCGAGCCCCGTTTGGATTTTGGATGTTGCCTGCTCGAGTGCTTGGTGCTTGGCCCACCTGTGCGCCCGACTTATGTTACTTTTACCTGCGTACTGTGTGAAAAGTACCTGTCGGGAGATGCACACGAATAACAGTCTAAATTTCGTGCCACCCAACATGGCCGCTGCGTCAACAGGTGACTGTCGATACTTTTAAAATGGAAGATGCGGGGCAGCGGGGTCTCTTTCCCTTCGGATGACTTTTGTCTTGATGGGTTTTGTTAGTTTTGTGTTTATAAGCATACCTTTACACTTGTAATTGAGTAGGTACTACTATTTGGAAACAAATCTGATGGGTGTTTCACTGTCGCCCGACTGCAGATTAGATCGTTGTTTGAATATAAACAATAACAAAGTGTGTTCATTTGGCAAAACGGACTATGTGATGAGTGATGTCTTACTTGAGGTAGTAGATCTGCCCCTCGGGGGTACGCGCCTGCTCCCAGCCCGGGGGCAGGGGCCCCAGCTCCTCGCCGAGCAGCACGCTGCTGCTGACGTCGTATGAGCGCTGCTTGGCATGGCGGATGGCCGTGGGCGGAGCGCCAGGGTTAGGGGCCCCCGCCAGCCCGGCGGCGTAGGTCTGCTGCAGAGAGGCGGGCGAGCTGTGAGCCCTGGAGTGGGACACGGCCGGGCCGCCCGACGACCCGAAGGCCGAGTCCGCGGAGTTCTCCCGCGAGTGTGATATGGACGGAGACTTGGAGCCTGTGGACGGCGGGATGAAGAAAGACTTGGGCAGCTGCCTCATGCGCAGGGGCACCTGCAGTGGCCTCTTCGAGTCCGGTTTCAAAACACTGTCGAACAACGCCTTCAGATCCGAATCGGAGTCTTGGTCGACTCGCAGCACCAGATTGTTTGACTTCTGATCCACTTCAGAGTTGAGAGCCATCTTTAAGATTGTTATTTTTGCGATTCGGTAAAAAATAAACAAAACAAAACTAAAAAAAGGCAACCTCCGAGTCGCGACACAACACTCACACTCGCGAAGCGGCCGCCTCCGCGCGCACTTTCCGACTGACTGCGAACTGAGGACTGCTGACTGGCTGGCGCTCGCCGCCCGCGCCGAGGAATGCTCGTCCCACGCACTCTCGCCCCGCCGGCCGCTCCCCTGTCCCCGCGGACCGGTCCGGCGCGGCGCCGCGCCGGCACAGCGCGCGGCCACCGACACCCGGACTCGTTCCCGGACCCCGGCCCGGCCAGTACTCCAGCTCCAGCCACAGTACTCCAGCTCCAGCCTCTTCCAGCATTCCTACTCAACTCCACACTATGTCGCAATCATACAACAAAGAGGCCAGGATATACCTACCTTTAAAGAACAAAAATAATCGTTTTTCCAGCAGGCCATTCAAATTGCACAAGATCGTGTTCAGCTTATCTGATCCTGTGACAATATCGACTGTACGACATTTGCTAGTGACTAGACCAGTATTGACCAGAATTACAAAATAATAAAGCGAGATTCCTTTCTGTAATAAGTACAGAAATCAAATAGCTGTCTGTACACCGCGTTTATAAAATAAATATACTAAGAAACTACTCAAATATTATATTAAGTAACGATTGGAATGATTTCATATTGTAAAACTATTAGTAATGGCGAAAAATATATGAAGTACCTTTTCAGCAATGCTATTTTTTCTTATAAATGCGGTTTTGAAGAATTTTGAGATACTAATAGTGTAATAATTAATAATAATAAATATAATTTTTGTAGAGCTGTGTTGTTTTAGACCATGTTATATGAGTAGAATCAAAACCCCTATTGTGAGGGTTTGGTAGAACCCGTCATCGATTCTAACGCTGCGTATACACTTGCAAACCGAAACGCGAGCCGGGCTTCGAATTATGGGAAATAAACGAAGCGATCGCAAGCGGCGTTTCGCGCCATTTGCTTTTGCTTCGTTCCTTTCCCATAATTTGGTTCGCAAATGTATACGCAACATAATATATTAATATAAATACAAAGGAAAATAATTTATTATCAAATAATGTTATCTTTATTATCTATTAGCCAAACCATATTTGCTCATTTAAATTAATAAGCAATACTTTATAGTTGTTTTTGTATAATAATTAAGACACATTTTTTCCCTTTTTGAGAAAACCTTTTGAAAGTTCGAAGGGTGTATCGGTGTGTGACCATGTATAAAGGTACCTATCTACTTATCTTTAATTGCTTTTGTTTTAGCCAAAATGACAAAAGGAACAACGCCATAATTTAAAAAATATATATTTTTTATATCTAATGTATAATTTGTAACTATAATAGTAAATTTTATTATAGTTTTTTAGCTGCCCATTGATTGCCATTGATCGTCCACGAATAAAAATGAATGCAAGCTATTTGTATTATTTCCATTAGTGCCATCTATGGTTACAACATATAAAAAACCTCTTACTGGTATTCAGCAAATCTCCAAACCATTTTATAAAACACTTGTGATAGAATACGTGAACTAAACCAAAATATAATTAGTACATAGTAGGTACAAAATAAAAGAATAAATACTTATTTTTAATAAAATTCTCAAATAATAAATGAGATTTCAATAAAATTTAAAAAAAAATCATTTGAAAAATGTTTGGTGCGACTCCCTCTGGCAGCCGTAATTCTGTAATTGCCCTAAACAGCCCTAAACGTCAATCTGCAATCGACGGCGCGGCGCTTGCGGTGTTTTTACGACCGCGTCGCCGAGCGTCGCTTCACAGGGTCAGGGTGGTAAACTAAAAGAGATCGTTAAAATAATCAAGCAAATAATTTAAATTTATGTTTTGTGCGATGGGTCGGAATGAATTACGTTTAGTTGTATTTAAAAAACGAAAACAAGATGGATATTGAACCAAGATTTGAACATTTTTGCCGGATTTGTACCGTTGAGCAGGAAGTAGGGATCACGATATTCGGGGAGGAAGGAGAAAAAATGATGCTGCCTGAAAAAATCACAAAATATCTCCACATAGAGGTGAGTCAGTATACATTTCTGTGTTTATAACATGACATTTATTGGAATCTGACCAGATTCGTGCTCATAATGTGATTGTTTAGTGTGGGGGTAATCAACCCCCATAAAATGTCAACAGTCAAGATTCAATAATATGATAGTATTTTGACAGCATATCGTTATATTTTATAGTGCGTATTTAGTAAACTTTTTGTGGTCATGAAACTGATGACTACTTTTAAAAAATATACACTCTAAATTGTTATTATTTGATTGTTTACGAATTGTGCAGCTGTTCTATAAGTAGGCGAAACGACGTAAATGCACAAATATGACGTTTATTTTTTTGTGAAACAAACAAAACGAAAACATTTTTGTCTTTTACACCACAAATTGTGGTAGAATTTCATATTAACAGGAGAAATGAAAAAAGCGTGGTTTTGAGGACTGTGTTCATAATTTTTTCTTGATACGTTTCTCCAAATAATTATTGTGTTAGCAAAAGTCAGACGGGATGAAGAATTTAGTGTTTTTTTTTTAAATTATAATATGGTTGTATTGATTGTTGTAGATAGCTTCAGATGACAGATTACCCAAAATGATTTGCATCAGCTGTTGCACAAGGCTTGATGGCTTCAGGTTATTTGCAGAAATGGCTCGGCTATCTCAAATAAAATTAAATGAACATATTGTGATAACGGATGACAAATATACAAAAAAAGGAACAGATGACAAAAACTTGTCTAGATTACCAGTAATTATGCACAACGGCAACTATGTTATAGTGAAAAAGGAGGAGCCCAGTCCTATTGAAGAAAACAATATTAGTCCCCTTGAAGCTGATTCCGATGTCACAGAAATGGAAGTAAATCTCGATCCAATGATGTTCCTGGATTGTGACACTGAGGATAGTCGAACCAACGATACATCAAACTGTAGTGATTCTTCAGCGAAAGATTATTCCTTCAATAATTTTCAAGATGCCATTCACCAAAATGGTGACAACCGAGGCAATTCATTAACAATAGAGCTGGTGCAAAAAGAAGTTATAATTAAACAAGAGTTTGAGAAAGTTCCCAAGACGTTGCCAGATTTAAAACCAATTAAATTTACTAAGAAGAATAATGGAGCCGACGTGAAGCCATTTATTTGCAGTCTTTGCCCGAGGAGTTTCCTGTCTAGCATCGCTTTACAGAATCACTCCTGGTTGCATTTGAAGAGCAAGGTGCGGGACAGTATTTACGAGAGAGTTTCTTGTCCAATTTGCCAAAAGGAGATATCTACCAAAGGAAATTTGAAAGTTCATATGGATACACACCGCCCCAAAGGAAAATATGGGTGTGAAATATGTGGAAGAGTGTGAGTTCCATTTGTTGTAGAATTTTGTAAATCTATTTTTTTTTTGTACTACAAGTAAACAAGTATATATCTTCACTCAGCTGAACCTGAAAAGGGAGTAAACAAGTACATTTCAATCTCATTGTGCTTGACTGACAGTCTAAAGGCTCAGGTAATCGAACAAGTTTCTTGCTGAAAGGTATTGCCACCGAGATTTCCGTATTTTCAGGCAGGATTTTGCAAGATTGTCGTGTATCGCCTATTCTTGTCGACATATTAATTGCCCTGTCTTGCCGGTGAGTTTGTTCGATATGTCAATATTGCTAAGCCAAATCTATTTCCATCTCGTTCTGTTACATATTACGTGCGTCTCTGTTTGTCACAATTTCAAATTCGATTAATATTAATAAATAATTTCACCATTTTGTTTCCAAATGTATGCAAGTTTTTTGGAGTTATTGCAGGAGATCATTTTTTTGTGTTGTGAATCTTTGTAGGCTCTGGTAAATGAACAACTTTTTATGCAATTTCTTGCCGTAAAAGCTTACCAGAACCTTTATAGGCACATTACGGCAATCTTGACGGAACATGGCAATATTAACAGCCGGCACCTTACCGGCGAAACTATTGATGCGCAAGACAAACTATCTTGATTTATAATTTATCTTGCTTGTTTACCAGCACCTTAGCATTATTCCACCAAGATAATGATATCCCTCTTTTTGGTTTCTTAAACCCTCTATAGACACTCAATTTGGTGGGTTCAGCGGTAGTGTGTCAACCGTTGAGTGTTGCGTACAGACGATGTGATGGTTGGTTCAATTTCGCCAGTTGCTCCTCTGGGGAACAAGCGCAGCATGCCTTCTACTTTATAAAAAAAAAACTTTCATTCTAGTAGCATTGTTAACTATTAACATGAAAAGAAAAGAACACATGTGGGAAAAAAATGGCTCATGGAATGAAAAAAAAATCAGTGCTACTAAAAGAATAAAATTTTAGCTTTTTACGGTTTCATTTGTTGCATCGTTTTCAATTCTTTTGAACTGCTTCAAAAGGATCACAAGAACTTCGCAGACTGCGTAAAGTTGATTCAACTGGTGCTGGTGGCTCGATGCTCTGGTGGTACAACCGTTCAACTTGATAGCCACGCCCCCTTTTCGCGTACAACATATCTCCACACGGTTCAACTTTACATTCAACTCAACCAGATTGATACAACCGCTAAACCAAATTTAGTGGTCTGCAACACCCATTAAATAGATTGCTGCCATACGTTTTTTATCGCTCTCTGTTCTATAACTTTGTGGATCAGGAAGAAGATTAGAGTAAGGGAACGAGAGAATCTATCTATTCTTATCGAGTTACTAAACTTAACTCTTAGCCATTTCAAGCAACTTTCAAATCTGAATGGTGGTATTTTTTATTTAGATTCAGCGGTGTTATATTATTTATTCAAATAGTATCTTAAAAAACTATGAAATGTAGATATATGAGGGAAATGTTTTCAATATATTATGTGATTACAGATTTAAGACCAACTCAAACCTGGTTCGGCACAAGGAATATCACGGCGGAGAAGTCCATTCTTGTTCTGTCTGCGGTCGGGTTTATCCAACCAATAGCACCCTGCGAGCCCACAGCATCACGCACAGTGATGCCCGCCCACACAACTGTCCTCTGTGCAATAAAACATTTAAAAGGAATCAGGATTTGAAGGTAGGTACTCATTTTAGTAGTCCATGATACTCTAGCACACCGAGGACAGTGGTGAAATCAATTATTATTTTGGTGAAAAAAAAAAGTTGTCGCCTGTACTTCCTGATTTCACTGCCGTCAAACTCTGAGTTGTATATATAAATTTAGTTAATAATAATTTAATATCATAATCTACATAATATATTTTATTTTCCTTGAGACTGACAATAAATACATGTTTGCATTACAATTAAAAAAATGATGTGTTTAAAGTAAAAAAAATGGTTGCAATATGTATAAGAATGCTATGCTAAATCATCTGAAAGAATGTCAAAAAGAATCTACCAAAATGTTTTTAAAGATGTTTCACAGAACTTCTACGATATTATATTCTCTGGAACGCAGAAGACTTTTATGAGATACATAATAATTATTCACCACAGCCCTTCAAGTATCATCTTCAATATTTCAATGTCTCTTGCTTATTATAGTTGAATGCTACTGGTGACCGGGGTATCTTGCACGGTCGATTGATAGAGATTTTTATTGATAGTGTAGGTAACTTGTCATCTTTCCCAAGCATGACTGCAGATCGCCAACCAACAAACAACAGTTCACGTCGAATAAATTAAGAATACTCCGCTGTCAACTGTTTATCTTTCATTTTTAATCTGCAATCAGGCTCGGGAACAAGTTACCGACATTATCGATCTACCGTGCTAGATTCTCAGGAGTTACACCATTTACTAAAATTCTTGAATTTCCTCCATAATTCTTGTTAACAATTAATGTAATGTTAACTGAATAGTTGTATTTTTAATTGATTTCAGTTCCATATTAATCAGCACACAGGAGCACGACCATATTGCTGCCCGTACTGTACTAAGGCTTTTGCCAGCTCTGGTAATTGCTTCTCCCATCGTAAAAGAATGCATCCGATGGAAGTAGAAAGGGACAGAGAAAAACGTGCCAACTAAACACAACTTATTAACATGAAAATTAAATACTTTGTGTACACCAATTGTAATGTTAATTAATTAATAATAATCTACATGTTTCAAAGCCAATGACTTCTTCATCAGGATAATGAAAATTAACGATAATAATATTTAATATAGTTAGTTAATTTTCATTATCCTGACGAAGACGCCAATGGCTTTGAAACATGTGGATTTTTATTAATTAAAAGTGGTTTATACAAAGAATTTCATTTTCATATAATTAAAATGACGTTACAAAGTAATTTTGCGACCATTGAAGAAACAACTTATTTAATTAATAGCTATTATTTATAACTCTCCCCCCTATCATTGATTATGTGCCCACTTTCCTTTTAGAAGTACTCTCTCAGTAATCCGCTGCTCAATTATCCGACAACTACCAAAATCTGCCGTGATTTTACTGATCGAAAGCACAAAATCATGTTCTATAATTCGCCAGTATTCATATGTTAAATTCAGTAGTCCGCCACATGCCTAGATTTGAGCGCCAAGTTTGTACACCGACGGGTTGGGTAATCTTACTCTTATACATTTACTATACTGCCATCTAGCTTGGTAGAACTGACCGAACTGTTTTTGGACACTTCAGTTAGTCCCCTAAGTATTCTAGCAACAATTGTCGCATGTGTTTCTGTTTGTTTCATTCTGCCATGTTTTTTGTTTGAATAAGTTAACAACATTAAGTCTTTTCGCAAGTGTAAAATCAGTATAATTAAAAATGTTTTACCATAAATTCAAATTAATAGATGAGCCAAATCAGGGATAGGGGAACAAACCAACTCGCGCAGAGATGACGTGACCGTCCCACTTCTGGTGATTTGTCAATAAATAAATCTGACAGTATACAGGCTCGCTTTGTAATCTCACCATTTGGTCGTCGAAAATAAAATCTGCCTATGAATTACTAATCCTTTTAAGGCGCAAATTGCTGGCTGTGTAAAAAACTTCACTACATATCCCAAATCGGGTTAACAAATTTTCCCACCTCACTCAATTTTATTATTCCGATTCCGATAAGAAGAAACATTAAAATCCTGCACAACCTACAATGGACTGCGCTGTTAACCTTACTTTAGCGAACTTTACTTTTCTGCGTATGGTCTGGTTATTTCAATGTGCGCTCTTCGGTGGTCAATGTACAACTGATATCATAGTTTATTCAAAGCATTCTCGAACCCTCCTGGTGCCAAAAATGTGTTAATTTGGTTTGCCTCCAGCTCGTCATAATGATACCCAGATTTCACGTTTGGGCAAGTCTATTAATTTGGATGTCTATGGTTTTTATGAAATATGCACCTGTTTTAATTTTTAGCATATTTAGTTTAGCAGTATAAACCACCACTTCCACTAATTGGACACTTGCCCAGTTTTTGGTTTGGAGGATTAGTGAAAGAGTACTGTACCTACTTCCAACCGCTTATCTCTTAGATTTTCACTACCGTGGTCAAAAATTCTGAATAAAGGAAGCAAACTGTTCATATACAAAATGAAAAAAGACCAGGTTAAGTGGACTTTGAATGCAAAAATATTAAGAAATTTTTTGGATTCAATAAAATATAATGGATACAATAGAATGAAACCTATAAAATTAAAATGAAACATGAACTCAAGAATATAATTGTGGTTGAAACGTTAATATGTTTGGTCTGTGGTTTGAAACCATTATAAGTTTATGTGATGGGCTGGCCTCGTCCATGTAGAAAGAATGTCAGATGAAGGATACAGAAAATCATGATCAGGCCGAGTGGTTAAAAGGCAGTCTAGGGAAGATGTGGTCTGACTTTGTGAAAGAAGATTGGTGTAGGATGAAAAGGCTAAGGACCGGTGAGGGCCTAAAGACAGGGACAAGAGCCTTTGGAAAACATTTGTGTAGGAGGCCAAATCCCACCCTGGGATGTAGCGCCGTGATGATAATGTTGACTTCTACTCTTTGAACAGGAATCCCAGGTAGATCATTTATTTTTTTGATTCAACAAATCAAGCATACGAGGTTAAGTGTGCCAAATAAGATACCTACCAAATAATATTTTACAGATAAACTTTATAAATATTAACATGGAAGTATGAACATAGTAGCGATGAGTCGTTCACAAATGAGCCACAAAATTGAGCTAGCACTTTTTGATTAGCGGTATTCGTACGACTCCCGGTAAACTGTACCATGGCTCAATTGAACGGTTACTCTTAAATTAAAATTATCCAACTATGTATTGATTGTTATTGTGAACAGCGTCTGACAGTCTGACATCTGGACTTGGACATACGAGTATGTAGTACCTACACCTACTAACTACCTACCATCTTATTTTTCTCGTGGTATGAGGCGGCGTATCGGTACCAAGAGTCGTACAATCATTCAAACGCTGGGAGCCGTACCTGGGGAGCCATATCGGGCTAGCACATTGCTCAAACGCTCTGAGCTCACGGCTTCTGTTAAATTGAGTCGATTCTTTAAGCTGTACAAAAATATTGAGCTGGTACCGTGGCTTCCACTTTTAATAAAATGAGTTATGACCCATCGCTAGTACACAGTCATTGGTTTAGTAGACAAAGTGGAATTTGGTCAGTGCTTACTTACACAATACATAGAATCAAGTTACTTGCCTACATTTTAAGAAACCTAGTAAAATTGTGGAATTCAAAACCGGTAAATGCACTGATTTTATTTAAATGCAAATAAATTTTGAGAGAGAAAACTTTTTAAGTAGACTGATATTATTTTTATAGGAGTCAATTTTTAAAAATCTGTATTAGAAGATTAAAAAATAGTTTGTCAATTTAAGCCAATATATAATGTACCTACTACGTTTTGGATAGATTAGTGTATGAAACCATATTTTTTTAATAAGCATGTTTCAGATAATTTTTACTTTATTTTTATGTGAGAGTAATTGACACCAGTTAATAATTAATGTTCACAAATTTTATATGTTTTTGCCTGACATTCATAGAAAATAAGTAAAAATCATGTTTATCCTATTGCGGATGATATTCTTAAGTCTGAATTAATGGAAATTTCAC
Organism: Hesperophylax magnus; assembly: GCA_026573805.1. Lineage (NCBI taxonomy): Eukaryota > Metazoa > Arthropoda > Insecta > Trichoptera > Limnephilidae > Hesperophylax > Hesperophylax magnus. The sequence goes on along the minus strand of JAIUSX010000165.1, from coordinate 471,181 downwards.
ATAGGTAAACTTGGAAATATTAATATACCACAATTCATCATGCTTTTAGTAGGGATATCCCCCATACACTAAATGATTTAAGTCAGACATGTCAGTTGAACAAATTGCTTAAAATATGCATCAAATACTCATAACATATATTACAATCTTAAATGTTAAGAAATGTGTTTGACAATAGATGAATTAGGTATATGGGATTTCCGGAAAGTGTATATTTCACTAATGATCTTCTCCGCATTTTATTATTGTGGTCAATTAACACTGATTTATATAGATATGTTTGTAGACATTGTTGTGCTAGTCGTAAATACATGTAGGAAACGATAGTTGTTTCTTATAATAATAATGTAGTCGTAAATAGGGTTTAAGATATATAAGAAAACTGTAGTCTATAACATAATAAATAAAATGCGTGCCATTTTTGCAAGACTGTTACTGCTAAACATAGAACTTGACATTCATAGGTTTTACTTTCAGTGTTTACTTTTATTCTGTGATCTACGAGTATACTATAAACTTCATGTACTATATATTGTGTGTTGTAATAATGTTACTAAGTACGTAACGTGTTTGTTATGTAAACAGGCCTATATTTTTAGATAGTTGTTGTAAGCAAACATAATGATATATTTGTGTAATAATTATTGTAAGTATGTACTTAAAAAATCCCTTATTTTTAATAGAGATTACATAGTGGGGTTGCTAGCTTTTACTGTTTTTGTTTTATATCATGAAAAATAATGCAACCAGTTTTTTTTTTATGTTGAAAATGTTGAATTTCCTACTATTTTTTGAGCATTTTGGAGTCAAGCGAGTTATACTAAGATACTTTTTGGAAACACCTATAAAAGACTGGTATATCATACCGGTGGCAGTCTTTGAATTTTCAGTGAGCTAGAGTGTTAAGATTGAAAATGCGACAGTATTAATGATGTAGCTAAAACAAAAAAAATATTAAATCAAAATTGAAATTTATTTTTCAAAATTGACATTTTTCGAATGAAATTTTCAGGATTCTTTAAAAAAAGTGCATTTTCAGCAAAAAAAACATCATTAATGCCTTATTTTTCAATTTTACTACGTTAGCTAACTGAAAGTCAAGAACCGCTACTGCCAGGTACCTACCAAAAAGTGTTGAGCTTTTAAGCTATACCCCGCTATGCACATGCATATGTTTTCCTTTTTATGGAAAATCTATGAATGTTGCAAAAAGCGCCATGCACACTCATTTTTCTATTAGGTACCTACATCATAAATGACATTGTGAATCTGTAAGTCATGGACCTAAAAAGCCCTTGACGGAGCATTTGAAGCCGCAGGGTGAGTGGGAGAATGCACAAAAAATGCCAAAACCTAATTAAATTTTTTAATGACGTATCCCATTCCTTGTCTCATCAAATACCCCAAAAAACTCGTAAGTCGTTATAGCTGCATTAACAACACAAAAATAAAATGATAATAGTTCATTATGCACCACTTTGCATACGAATTAGTTCAAAAGTTAGTCACACAAGATGGCTGCCAGGCAATTTACCCTCACCCTAGATTTGGCTTCAATGCCATTCATACAAAACCGTACTAATGCTCTGTCCAGGGCTTTTTAGGTCCATGCTGTAAGTTGACAACCTCAATGGGGTTTGGGCCTTCCCAGTTCTGTAGTGTCAAATCCAAAGGAACAGCCAGTATCCAAGGAATGCTCTTCTACTGTGTATCTGTATGTATGGCTGAGTTTTTGGTACCTAAATAAGAATTCAAAGAAAGTCGTGATATTTCCCGGCAATCTCCACATATCCCTCACATTCTGCACGTAACACAAGAAATCATAGCCTTTGTTAGGCTGCTTGAAATGTTGACTCAAATATGAGAAAGTGCAACAAAATTTTACTAGAAAATTTATTTCGCTGTTCTCAAATAAAGCATGTTTTTAGTCTACAGAAATGACATAAGTAGGTACATAGGTAAAACATTTTAAAGAGACTCTTGCTCGTGTAGTGGTGTACTGGTTGGATAAAAAAATAACCATTATTTACCTGTTCAATGCCTGACGTTAGGATGCAAATTCAAATTTAAATAAAATTTTTTTGTGTAAATAAAATATAAAGTACAAAGGGTATATATGGGTACACTCTATTTCTTACAGTCAACCCAATGGCTAAAGAAAATACCCTTTCCTTATTCAATGAGTTAACCCAATCAACAATAAGTTTAAAAAACATAAATTTACGTGGACATTATAAAGTGTAAACATACCTAAACCACGAGTCTAAATTTAATCGGTTTACTTAAATGTTTTTAGGTACCAACTGATGTTTGATCAAATAATTATCTTAACATCGCTACGCACCTCAGTATCATAATATTATGTGTTGGGCATTTGGTGGGTAAGAGGGAACCGTGGGTGGGGGGTTGAAACATTCAATACTATCAGTATGCACAAATAATACATTCAAACATATATTTTTTAAAATGATTTGCCTGTACCTAAAAACCTAATTTTTTACTAGGAGGTATATGTTGTGATTTATTAATTTATAAATATATACGTTTAAATTATATTCACAGTAATGGTTTGTGCGCATATATAAAATTGTATGTAAGTTGCAACGGGATTAGAAAAAATATAATGTACGGGCACACATTTATGGTTTTTGCCACAGTAATTGGCAGCACACATCCCACAAAATATTAATCAGTATTATATATTATATTTATGGTCATCATTCTGTAAAAGAAAAATAATCTAGAGAAAATAAATGGTCTAAACTTTAAAAAATTGTTTTTATTTACAATGATAACTGATAGTTATGACATTATGATTTATGATGTAGGTAAATACGCAAACAATGAGAATTTATTTCTAATCGGATTACATCATTAGGAATAATTATAAGTTGTCAAAGAGCTTCAAGGTCAATAATTTCTTGATTGCATCATATAGTTACCTACCTATCTAGGTAATATACATAAATTTAATAATTTCAAACAGACCAATTGCCATTAGCGATGTGTAGGTTCAGCCGGATTGAGTCCTTGAGCCCGAGTCCTTTGCGGGAAGCGGGTCCTACTCCCACTCCTTTTCGTAATCAACCACTCCCAGAGAACTCGGTCTGGGACTCGGACCCGAATGCCTCCAATCAACGACTCCCAGAGAACCCGGACCCGAGAATGCCTCTAAGGACTTGGACTCGGACCCGAATGCCTCTAATCAACAACTCCCAGAAAACTCGGACTCGGGGTCTCGATTCGAGATCTTACTGATTTTATTTTTCAATGCTTTTTATGTCTTATGAATAATACGGGGGGATTTTGCGATATTGCTGATTCTTTTAACTGTTTGTAACAATTTGTATAATTTAATTTTTCAATTCGCAATTTAAAAAAAAAATATTACATTTTTTTATGTTCATTTTTTTTAATGTTTTATCTTGATTTAAAAAATTCAATACGAAGATATTTTGAGTTTATTTATGATTCTTTTGACTGTTATGCCTATTTGTACATTTTTTTTTTCGGATTCAGAATTTAAAAAAAAACTTACTGATTTATTATTTTTATGTTCAATTCTTATGTTTCTTTTGTTTCATGATCTTGTTTTAAAAATCAACACGTTGGCATTTTGAGATATTGCCGATTAGTTTAACGGTTTTTATGTAAAATCTCAATGATTTATCGCAATTCTTTGATGTTTTATATTTTTATTTTAGCCCCTCATATTTGTAGGCGCTAGGTACCTACTGTAAGTAAAAATTATTGTTTTATTTTAAAGTTTTATTTTAATTATCGTTCACTATTTTTATTTTTTGTGTTATTAAAAATACAAATTTCAGTGGTGTCTGTCTGTGTATCCGTAACTCTGGTTCAGTGAACTCTAGAATATGGATTTGCTTTGATTTTAAAAATTGGAACTGATTGTCAACTGGTATTGGAAAGATTCAGACAAGCGATAAATTAGGTACCAAGATTATTTTATTCAATAATTGTTTATTTAAAATGGCTATCTTTTGTTAAAAATTTTTAGCTATGTCGTAATAGTGTTCATTCGAAAGGCAAATTTCTGGCAAATGTTTATTTTTAATGATCCTGAGACATATATATGTATATATTTGTGAAACCAAAAGGAAAAATATACAAATCAATTATATAATATACACAAATCCTACAATAATATATTGAACAAAGTGTGTATGTATTGTAAAAGTAAAAAAAAATGGACTGGAATAAATAGATATTAAAACATGTTGTTAATTGTTAAAATTTTAATAGTTCAATGCTGTACCTAACTACTTCCTGACTTTGTTTTTAAAACATCTCGCCTTTACTGAGTTTCATTTGATAGAGGCTTCGACCAAGTACCTTTATCTATATCGATGGACAGAGATTATGAAAACGACAAATTCTCAACGACAACCGAAATTTATGTTACTACATTTGATTTATTACTGCTTACGCGTGTGCTAAAATTATCATCTGGAACTTGGAACCTAATACTACATCCGTTACGGCCTCGCATTAGCCGTAGCCCAATCAGCTGGAACACGACAAGACACGAATGGATTTCGTTGAACTTCGCCAAAATGTAAACTGCACAACTCGCGACTCGGGTGCGATGGGTGACGGGATTGACTCCGTGTTCTCGTGTGGGTCCGAGTTCTTGTGCGGGTCCTTGTCCTGCTACGGGTCCGAGTTCTTTCGCGGGTTCTATCCGAGTCCGAGTGCCGAGTCCTTGGCCGGACCCGTGCGTCCCGGTAGTCGCCCAGTACCCAGTCCGCACCCAAGAACTCGGACCCGGGACCCACTCCAAGAACTCGAGTTCTTTTAAAAGGAAGCAGTCCTCGGATGCCTCCGGAAAAATGCAGAACTCACCCACCTCTAATTGCCATCTCTAAAGGACAGGCGCAATGTGGGTATGCTGAGTCTAAATATTTTGTTGGGATACTGAATTTCCGATAAATAAAAATCGAAAGAATTTATTTGCCGTTCGACCTACAAAAGTTTTCGCCTGCGGATCTTTTTCCGTAGGTTTGTGAATGCAATAATTTATATTTCACTCTCAATACCCACACCACAAAGGAAAAAAATTACGCCTGCAGCGCTTTTCCGTGTCTTTGACAGAGTTATAACTAATTTTCTACTCTTTTCGCTCTCATTAGTGACTTCAGTTGTGGATGAAATAGTTCCACAGGCTCGGAAGTCATTGAGGAATTGGAACTAATCTGCGACTGCGACTACATTGATACCAATTCAGACCATAATTCTTTCGATCGCTTTGTTGAATTCACACTGGAAAATTGACTTTTTATTTAAGTCAGCGTATGACGCATTAAATTAAACATTACATGTTAAAGAAAATTTATATAACCTTTCCAAACGCAAAAGAATGTTTTCACATATAAATTCAATTTTTCTAAACTTTTTAATGCTCACATATTTTCAAATCACGATTGGGTGGCATAGCACAAACCCCTTTAATAAAATCATAGAAAAAATTGTGGTTTGTTGTTTTGCTGTAGGTTTGCGGCTTTCAAAAGGGCCCCCCAAACTCAGTACGCCCATGGGCCCCTTCTGCGCCCGAGTACATCAATACGGCGGTAGGTACACAATCCCTCAAAGCCCTTAGTACAAGTTGGGTCAATGCATTGGGCCAACGTTGGCGCCAACCCGCCTACGCGTGAACGCAGTTGGCGGTTGAGCAGATTGGCCCAATGCGTTGGTCCAACGTGTACTAGTAGCACTAGGTAGATTGCCCAAAAAAATAATCTAAAAATAATTTCAATATCTTTCAAAACTCGTTATTCATACCAAATTAAATACCTACCTACCTACTGTGCCAAACAAACTTAAAAAATACGTCCCTACAAGATATTGTTTTATAAAAAGGCACAAAAATGGCACTTCCGAAAAAAAAAAAATGGGGAACAGAATTACAAATACATAGGAATAAAATTCTAGATTAGGTACCAGAAGAGAAATTGAAGAAGATTGTCATGGTATGGTCATAGTTGTGGGCGTAAATAAGTAGGTACCTACACTAAGTATTGTACTTACCTATATTTTTTGTGAATAAAAAACAAATGTTAATTTTACATTTAATAAAAATATAAAAGAAACTTACTATATACGTATGACATTTTTCTTTGAAAGTTTTATCAATAATGTAACTATCGATAAAACTTGCCCTTCAAATTTTGACCTTAGTAATGTGTGGTCGATATTCAGCATTTGCGCATGACGTCTGCGTTGTTAGTCAGTGTGAGTGAACGTACTTCCCGCGCTTAGCGGGTGACGATTTGTAATGACAGCAGTTTCATGGCAGTTTCATTTGTGAGATTAAACGTGTTGCACGCGACAGCTATTATAGCTCGTTGTCCGAAATTGTTTTAAATCATGTCATGTGAAAAAGAAATCCTGTTAAATAGTGAGAGAAAAATGGCACGCCAAAACGGGATTGTGCAGCCACTTTTGACAGGTATTTTTCCCTAAGTTGGCGTACTGATATTATACCAAAGAGGGAATTTTGAAAAAATGATTAGAATGTCAAGTATTATTTACGTTTCATTTTGGTTATAAATATTTTATTTTATTTTAGACCTCTATCAAATAACTATGGCCTACGCCTATTGGAAATCTGGAAAGAGAGACGATGTTGCTGTGTTTGATTTATTTTTTCGTAATAATCCATTTCAAGGAGAGTTTACTATATTTGCTGGCCTAGAAGAAGTTTTAAAGTTTTTGGATCACTTCCATTACTCCGACAGTGGTGAGTTTAACTTTAGTTTTTAATAAGTCCTTGTTTATTTTTTTGGCCCAATAATTATAACCTAAAAAGTGTTTTAATTCTCTTTTAGATATTGTTTACCTTACTCAAACTCTTCCGCCATCCATTGAACCAGAATTCTTTATTTTCTTGAGACAATTGACATGCAAAGATGTTACTGTAAGTGCAATCGAAGAAGGCTCAGTCACATTCCCCAGGTAAATACCGCAGTGTCACTAAGCTACTGTTATTGTGAAAAGTACTTTCGTAAACAAACTATCTTCCTGTTAAATAATCTATTTTCTACTCACTCAATCTGAGCGGATTTTTTAAAAAATCAACTGTAATGTAATACACAGAATATGTAATAAGAATATAATATTATGTAAAAATACTTATCCTTGACCCAAAAATGCTGGGAGTTGCTAAATAAATTACCCATTCACCATATGATCATAACATGAACATTCTTGAATTGAAGTATAAATCTCTTCAAAACAAAATATGCAGTACCTACTTTAATCAAAATTTCAACTTCAGAGGTAAAACATTCAATTCTAACATTTATTATAATTTTGATCAAATAAAAATAAATATTTTTCATGTGATATTCAATAAGATACAAGAAAAAGATATCATAAGCATGAATAATTAAGATAAAATTGTTTAAGTAGTTACTTTCATGATTTTCTCTCTCATATCAGCTGATATAACCAGATGATAGCAAACCAGACAGGAGTGTATGATTATACGACAAATGTTGCTAAAATCACAAGATTTCGTTGTGGATTTTCTGTAGAAATATACAAATGCAGTATGCGATTAGCTCTTGTCAACCACCGGGCATGGGGTAGTTTACCTGGGCTTCTCTGTAATAAATCCAGGAGACCAGGATCCATTTACGACAGCAGTAGTAATTTCTTGTAAATATTTCTGGTCTGTACTGAGATCTATGGATATTTGTGGAGGTAGTTCACCTTCTATCTTCTCAAAGTTGGCCAACGGCAGCGTCTCGCATATCTCTAATGCTTTACCAATTTGACCTGCAAATGATTTAGGTCCTGCAGTAGGGCCATCCAAATAGGTAAACAAATGCCTCAATGATGATAACTCATTGGCGTGTAAGAGACAAATTATCCATTGCAATGGTCAAGATAGTCTGTTTTCCAAAAGACGAATCATGCCTCCCACTTTCCCTGTATTTGTGTTTGTTCCATCACAGCCAACAGCCACCATCTAGTGATATCTTTTCAGTCGTTAAAAAGCTGTGGAAAGCTCTTTCAATATTTCTTGAACTGCCCGATGTTGGAACCCCATACCCAACATAAACAGTACCTGGTTCTTCTATAATCGAAATATGTTCCTCTTGTACAATCACTCTAAGCCTATTCGATCTTTTTAAAATAGTTTTAGCCGTGTTTCCTTCCATCGAAATTTTTATGTTTTCAGAGTGCCTCTTTTAAGAGTGGAGGGACCCCTCATCATCACCCAAATCCTCGAAACCACACTACTGACGCTAGTGAACTATGCCAGGTATATTATATATATATATATACTAACTTTACAGTTTTGTTGACTTTGTTTATGTATTTAACATTTATAGAGAGTTGGGATGGGTTGTTTCATAGAACTTGAACAATTCATCAAATTTCAATGTTCATTTTCGGGTTCCATGAAAGTCCTATTCAAGTTCTGTTATTATATCATTATGGGCCAGTTACTTGACAGGACTGAAATAATAACAGAACTTGAAAATAAATTTCAAAGAAGTAGAAAATTAACTTTGAAAATTGAAGAATTGTTCAAATTCTCTGAAACAACCCGTCCAATGTATGAAATTTTTTTTATGCCATTTACATAAAAGTAAAATGATACTATGGAGTACATCTTACCTAACTTACCCAAGAAAATGGTTGGTAAATTTTTCACAAACAATTTTTAAAAGTACATATTAGTAAGTTATAACAGTATTTATTTAATGTTTATGTTAAGCAAATAACAAATCTCTTTTTACGTCATTAATATCGCTTATCTTCTAAGTCTTATAGCATATCATTATGTCACCCAACATGTAATATTTAATTCAATTTATTCTTTTGATTATATCCGATCACAACCGAAGTAGTTTCCTACAATAAATTTTGACATTCTTTACAAATGTATCATATCAATTAGAACACACTGAAGACAGAACTATTTGAATTTTTGTAAAATACAATCTGTCAAAATGATAACTTTTGCAGCCGGCCGAAAAGCGTGTGAGGTCACGGGATCTGCGTGGCGGTACTGCGGTACTCCCATTCGAATTTTGAATTGTACTTTAGTACACTGGACACTTTTGCTTATATTTTACCAATGATCACTTTGAAAGCCCGTAACTTTGTCATTTTTGGAGATATTGAAAAACTACTAACTGTTGTTAATATAACTCTTTCGTAGGAGCCGGCAAGAATATTCAATAAATAAAAATACATTTTTGTTAAGGCCAACATGGAGACAATACAATAATTAATAAAGTTACATTTTGTTTAAAAAACCCAGTAGAAGTAATATCCAAAGACAAAATTAATGCATAAGGTCGACACTGCAATTGCTGTGCTTTGTGACGTGCGTGGGCACAATTCTTCAACACTGCATTTTCAGGGCTCCGGCTCCCAAGGGTTAAGGTGATTCACTACGTCATGTAACATTCGAAATGGGGCCACTAACAATAACACATCGTATGTAAATGGCGATAATGTTGAAATTCCTACTTAACACCAGCCGCCTGTTTTGATTTATGCAAAAAAAACAAAACATTAACAAAAAGCGTGTTTTATTTTGTTTTGTGAAGTTGAGGGACAAATCTTCAAATGTTAGGACTTAATAAAACACATTATGCAATAAAATCATATCCGAATAGGATTTCGTAAGTACGAAATTTTGCAATTAAAATAAATTTTGTTGGCCTGATTTTATTTTTTTCTGGGCTTATAAAAAGACTTGCTTATCAAAAAGTTGCTCGATTGTTTTAAAGTCCAAGATGTGTTCTACTTGCAGTATTTAATTAAAGCATTTACAATATTTCTTGATTAGTGATAAACACATTGTTTTGCATTGCTTCGCAGTGCATCACCTTAACCTTTTGAATGCGTTAATTTGCTCCGTTTTATCTATACCCATACGCGGTACATATTTTCAAATACCTATGCACACAATTAAATGTCAAATTATAGCATTCTGGCATGATTTCTTGGACTATGTAGACAGAACAGATTATTCTCCACAATATGAAAACAAATCCTCGTGTGTCAACACTCTTAGATGTTTATAAAAACAAAAACATAAAAATCATACAAAGACGTACCGTATCTTTTGAATGTGGTCCCGCCATTCACTCGGCGTGTATGTACTTAGGCCACTGCGTTGATAGATACAAGTGGGACACCATGATCACTTATCATTTTTAGTTATGAAAACTTTTTCTAAAACTGAACACTTAAAAATAACACATAAATTTTATGTCACCTTATAAATATTGTTTTTTATTAAAGCACCTTAGAGGAATCTCTGTCGGTCACATTTTTTTGGAACTATGGTAAACTTTAAAACAGGGTTCGATACATAAAGACACACCACATTCTTTACATACGTATCTCGTTAACTGCATTTTTTTTATTTTTCAATCGGCATACACAACATCGTCTGCGCGGTTTTTTTATTTTGTCGGTTGATGGAATCAATTGGGCCATATGCTTAGTGGCATATTTAGGCAAAACCCGAAACGGGTTGAGGTGGGCTGATGTATTAGGCTCTGGTATTTGAGAAATCTCTGGTTTATATTTCTCAACTAGTTGCATAATAACCGCTAATTGAAAATCTGCTAGAGATTTTTTATACCTGTCACGTGGGTGTACAAAATAAATGAATTCAACAAATATAGGTCAAGTATGTGAAAAAACACTTGTTTATATTTGTCTTCCGCATAGAAAAGTATGGTAGTCGTTTGTTTCTCGAACAATTTCATTCATAATCGAGCGATTCAAAAAATGTTTAAAAAAATCACTTTCTGTTGAATTTTCGTTAAATTGTACAGAGAAGCCAGATTGAAAATCATCAAATTCATGTACTATTGGAATATGAGGTCCAGACACCCAGGAGTGTAACACTTCTTCACTTACATACTCATTCGCTTGAGTTTCTGCATCTGAATGTTCCGAAGGTTCAAATTCATCCTCGGATATTTCATAATCAGAATCTAAAATGTTTTATTTTCAATTTCATCATCTTCCAAACTATGGGCCATTTTTTTTCCGAAAAATCAAATGAATTAAAAAACTAATAACTTTTTGTGAACGTTTCCTAACATTTTTTGAAATAGTATGTAAAACACGAAAATAACACGCAGTTTAGTAATATATAACTAAGATATAACTAATATATAACAAAATATATTGAAATTGATTTAGTATATAGTGAAGTCAACAACTCAGTTTTGTAACACAATAAAACGTTAAAAAATACGCGCAATCGGCACAATAAGGTCACTCGCGGATACAGTAAAATTAAATTTGTTCGACGAAACACGAGAAATTAAAAAAATATATATTGATATTTCTAGTAAACCAATAAAGTTGAATTTTTCGTAATAATTTAATCTTACAAGAACAAAGAATGTTATCGGCGCAGATTCCACAGATTAACTCGGCGCGTGCAAGCTGGACTGCCGCCAAAATTGGACTAACGCCATCCGTTGACAAAATTGTAAACTATAGCACTCGAAGGCGCAAAGATGCTCACTTGATTATCGATGTTTTTTTATGAAATACAATTTTATTTTCGAGAAATTCTTGCAGATGTCAGCATCGTGATAGTTCTACGAATGTTCAAGCGAGCGGAAAATAAATTTATGACGAAAGACCGCTGGAATATCGGCATTCAAAGTTTCCGTATCAACTGTTGATACAGACTTTTTGCCGTAACAACAGTTGATACGGCCGCGTGCAAAGAGTTAAATATGTATAGTACATTTTTTATCAAAATAAAAAAAAATTTAGGAGACAACCTCATTCTTACGTGGCGTATTGCAGTATATTTATTTTTGTCGTATAATAATGTATAAGTTGCAATCCACAATGCTACACGAATTGAACCTTGAACTTTAGACACGCATTTTATACTTTGTAATATGCAAGCTGTTAAAAAAATCTAAACTATGTATAATATTTGTTTTGTAAGCATGCAAAATCGATAATCTTTTATTCCATATTCTTTTTAAAAAACGTTTTTTTTCACATAAAATTGTCTTACATAATAAAAAATATCCATGAATAATAAGTTCAATACTGCGAAAGATAATTTTACAATGCTTTTGTTTTAAAAAATCTATAAAATGTATCAATTCTTTACGTTTCATTTTGATCACCTTTGGTCATACAAGCTATAAGCTTTTCAAGTTATTAAAACATGTCAGTTGACTTATTTTCAAGTCTTGGAATTGAATTCTACTTTTTACAGCAGAAAACCATTGTAAAGGGCAAATGTTTATTACTCAAATGAATAAATAATGTATTTCAGTTTAATGGCTACGAATGCAGCCCGCTATCGCATGGTCGCTGGTAAGAATATATCTCTGCTTGAATTTGGACTGCGGAGGGCCCAAGGCCCAGACGGGGGCCTCTCAGCCTCTAAATACTCCTACATTGGTAAGTCCTTCTTTATAATCTATTAAAAAATTTACATTTTATTCACATAAAAATTAAATAGACAAAGATAATTAGCTCAGATCTATAATAATTAGCTCAGTGGTCAGAGCACTTCCCCGGCAAGTATAAGTAGCCATCCTGGGGAAAATACATAAGAGAGATATAATAATACGTTTTTTATAAATATATAAATCAAATTTGGTAAGACTTTACAATTTACAAAAACATAATTTTATAATAAAACAAGAAGTTATTAAGAAAATAATGTCAGCCAATTGGCATTTCACCCCTGATGCGCTAAGGAGTACAAAGTCGTGGGAGGTCGGCGTTCCAAGGGTTAATATTGTCTTCAATGATTAATTTTTTTTTTAAAAGAAAGTCAAACTTTCCCGGGTTAGAAATAATCTGACAATATTTGAAAAATCTCCTACAACCACTACAGTAGGCGGAAAATTTTGCTTGTGTTGTGATGGAGGACTTAGCCATCCCAGGAATGGAACACACTACGCCTGGGTGGGACCCAAATGCGATGTCAACTCAGCCACCGACCGGTCAAAGGCCGGTAAAGATAGGGTTTACTTATTTATCTCCTCTTTCCTCCGGCCCTTTTAAAAGTTGTTTGCCCAGCTCAGAAGTGACCGACCGCCACTGTACGAGTATATTATTATCTTGTCTTCTATTGTTGTGTCTCATCACTTTAAAGCATTTAATCTTTCTCATAATATTACTTCTATCACATTACGTTCCAGATGACTAATATCAAGTATTCTCCTAGTTAAACAATGATGCAATTCAAATAAAAACAATATCTTAGCAGTCTTCATTATTATTTGACTTTGTTATTATCTATGTACTATTCAAATATTGTATTACATTTCATTTATCTATTAACACCCCTCGAAACATCTTTTATGATCATTATTGTGAATACAACAGAGATTGAATTGTAGAAGTTTCTTTAATAATACACTTTAGATTGTTTTGGTAATGCTGCCAAATGGTATTTGTGTGTCCACATTCTCACAGCCAAAATAGTGTTATTTGCCTGACTCAAAGATGCACATAATTCGTCTGAATCGTCTCTTTCCTTATCAATTGAAATTTGAAGCTGAGATTAGTTGTTTCTACTATCTTGGTACGAGAACACCCAATGGTAGGCAGGAAAACACTTTCTTCGATTTTTTATTCACATCAGTTTTATTTTTATACAAAAAAAACACAAATATTACTAAGGGAATAATTTCCCGTAATCAGTAGTGGTATTCCATTCTGACAGACTACTGTCACAGACTACTCTCCAAGACTGAACGTCCAAGACTCACTCTAGAATCTAGAGTCTAGATACTCGGGGTATCTGCTTTTTTAAATTAAAACTACAAGGAAAACTTAACCTTACTAAGGCTATTTTCTCGTATGGAATACATTTTTCTTCACCTAACAATAATTTCGAAGGGACGTGACATGAACAATAGAAATAAATTTACAGTATCTCAGGAATGCAATATTTTATTTTATTATGGGTTGCCTTGGTCAGAGGTATCCTTGCAATTATTACACCCAGAGGGCCATAAAATCGGCCTTTTCTTTGGATCTGAGGGCAATAAAATTTGTGAGATCTTAAACTAAACAAACAATTTTCAAGGGCTTTGAAAAGTAGGTATTTAGGTATTGGTCAATGTATTTTGAGTATTGGTCAATGCACTTGAACCAACACTTACATAGAGCAATAATTTTTAATACTCGAAGGACATTGTGATTATAAAATACCAGGCTGTTAAATTATTTTATTTGGGATTTTACATTGCAGATCTGAGGAAAAATATTGTGTCGTGATAATGTTAATATAAAAAATGGTGGGAAAATGAATCTAAATTATTTGCAATGCTTTTTGTCAAATCAATCAATTAATACAGGTTGAGTAATAAATCATAATCATTAGTAATTATGAAAAATACTAATTTAGATTGTATTCATTAGAATATATGTATATCTCAATTTTAACTAACCCGGATGATTTAAACTGTGATTTAGTCTATGTACGTACGCACATACAGCCATTAGCATTATCCTGTAACATATTATTATTTTTGTAGAGTAAATTAATTTATGTATTTGTTTGTTCAAAACAATGCTTTAATGTTGTTAGACTATTCAAATTATGTAACATAATATAATTTAATATTGAAAATATTTAGAAGCTACGAAAATAAGTAATGGTAATTTTTCAGCTAATTTTACACAACTTTCTAAATTCACTGCATTTTTCAGATTTTTCATTGCACATAGTTTCTAAAATAGTTCTGAATGAACTGTTCAATATTTTTCACCTATGTTTCAAATATCGGTGATTTTGTATGTGCGGATGTTTGGACCATAGTCGTGGCTTATAGTAGTCCCACAAAGAGGTTCTATGTACGTCATCGACATAGACATCACATACAACCTCTCTCTGGGACTGCTATAGGACCATAGTTGTGTGTAAATATTGTGATTAACAATTGTGCTTTGTGTTGCTTAAAATTTCCCTTACAAATACATACTTGAGGTTGTAATTTGAGTTACAGCTTTAAGTGACTCACTTATACATTAATAAGAGGCAGTATTTTATAATTCATTCTCATTTCTATCTACTTATTCGACAATAATGACACAATTCTCACGCTAGTCTACATTTGACATTGACACTATTAACACCAATTATCGGCTAGCTCCGTCAGGGATCTCTATTACCAGCGGCTTGGCAATAGCTCGGGCAGCTTAGGTTAGCTATGTTAAAAGCCCATATAAAGTTTGTGTTCACATTAACTGGAAAAGTAATGTATTGTCCATTCTTTCTATTCCCACTTGATGTGAAAGAATAGGGCCCAATTAAGAGAGTGTAGTTTAGAAGAACTAAGCGCACAAACAGATAGACGCGGATAGCTACTTTGTTTTATTAAGAGATTTGATTCCAAACAAAGACTTATCAACTAGTGAAATTAATGAACTAATGTTATTGCTACTAGATAATATTTAAACTCAATTCTGAATTTCCGTTCAACAAAAATGTGAATTGACCAATTCAGTTTTTGTTTTTAATATAGATTTAGCACCCCTAGATATTGATTGACATTTACACATTACATGAGTTTAGAGGCAATTAAATAAGGAATTTACATAAATCTGAATTAGTGATTGATTAGTTTAAGAACATATTAATGTAATATATTATACATGGCTGAATAAAATGTTTATATATTTATGCATTATAATTAAATTATTCTTATGAAGCATGAACAGAGTTAGAAAACATTACATTTACTTAACCCATTGGGGCCCAACATTGTCTTCCTGTGTCCTTCGTGTCAAGTCCGGCTAGAGTTACAGTAATAAACTACGGAAATATCTGTGATATTTAATGGGCAAATTTATATTACGATGGCCTTATGATAAATTCATCTTTAATTTGCTTCACTTCCCATGATTGAAAACAGAATTGTAATATTCAATGCAATAATTATTTCTGTATTCAAGGTCCAAATCATTCTTACACAATTCAATACTCAATGGGTAATTTATAAAACATTACATGACATCATTGCTCTATGTTTACAGTTAAATATTTTTAGGACTTGGCAATTTCTTCTTAGCTAACTGAATTTAACATTATGAAACATTCTGGTTTTTACCAGATGAATCCAAGCACCTGATAGATATAATCGTAGATGTATACAACTTGCTATAAACTTTCTCAAATACATACAGCGATGTTTTATTTACATCGAGATTATTATTAGTACTTCCCGAGAGGTATATCTCATATTATTTAATCGTTATCAAACAACCTGGTGAGGTAAAATTCTTGGTAGGTGATTTGCCGAACAGAAATAATGCTTTTTTTAAAGTTATTGTTGTCTAAACATTACTTTTGGTAATGAACATAGTGGAAGATTATGGAATAATATTGAACATAAGTCTCTGATGAATGTACGTCGAATGGAGGGTATAAAAGGCCAGTTGGCGTGTACATTTTCTTACCGTTACCAGTTGCACTTCAAATATTATACTTATCGTCCCGGAGTCTAAAATTTATTGTACTTTCCATTTACAAAAGCACACTCATTATAATTTCTATATTCAGCACTGCTTGTATAATTTAAATTTAAAAATTATTAACCCTTCAGGATTTTAAATATGTTTAGCTACAAGTCTCAATGACACTGAAATTTCATGGAATTTCAGAATGCTTCCGAGGTATTTTAAATATGCTTTTTATTTCATATTTTTAAATTTGTCATAAAAAAAACACCATTTTAGAAAATAAATAAAAGTATCTTTGAGATGTTCGTATTTGAAATAATAAAATTTTAATATCAAACTTTTGAAAGAATTTTTATATTTAAAAAACACATTCCTTTTGTGTAGGGGATTAGTAAGAAAACTGTCACTTCAATTTTTATGCCGTTCATATAATAAATAATCTTTTAACTTTCCACTTTTAATGGAGGCCTCAGCACGGGTAAGCCACCCAGTGAGGCCAACATTACTAAATTATACTAAGAAATGTAAAATATTGTGCCAAAATAAAAAAAAAAAAACTGTCAACGAAAAATCCTGGCAATTTGTAATCGTACAGTTTGTTTGTCATTTTTTGGATTTCATCTGTGGAATCAAGAATAAATATTTGAGACAAACTGAGAAGAATAATTATTTCTCTTTCCAACAATGAACAAATCATTTATCTCTGCGTAATAGAAAAAACAGATAAAAAACTTTTAAATTGTATGGACACCCTAGTCAGAACTGTCCTTAAGAGGCTCTAGTGGAATGTGATGTTTGTCGCTAGTAATGTCCTTCCGAGGCTTAAGCGATTAACCCTAACTTGAATCTTATAAATTTTGGTCATTAACGAACTTCTCCTATACATCAAAATTTTAATTACAGAGTATAGTTCCAATTTGGGGAACAATATATGTATTCCAGTTCCCAAAGTCCCTTTGTGAGTTGTTTCAAAGTTATTATTATATTTATATATCTACATTATGTATCTTTATTAATTTCTACATTCAATACATGCAATACTCATACTTATATATAATTAAAATGACACCACAAAGTAATTTTACAACTATTGAAGCAGTTATATATAATTACTTATCCGTACACGAATCTTGTAATTTTTGCGCATTAACGGCCGAATGAATGTTGTAAAGGCACTATATCCATTTGAAAAACATTATGTTATAGTTCTAAAACTATCTTTGTCAGTTATTTAAAAGCTCAAATCATATTTGGAGTAAGTTTTATAGTTAGGATATCGTGCCACGAACCTTGGCAGTTTGCGCTAAAACTTGTCCGTTTTGCAGCAAGACTTGGATAGTGAATAGGGAAAGTTTGACACCATATTTTCTTGAACATGAATTATACCCTATAAACTCCGGCACGCAATAAAGTTTGGGGTGAGCCCTCCTATTGATTGAAGTAGATTAGTTCCCGGGGGTTCTATTGGTACCAGGCACCGATTCATAGCTGTAAGGCTATCAACTTTAAGTGCTTTTTCGCTGAGTTTATACTCTTACACACCGCAGCCAATATTTCCAATGCTATGAGACAGGTTACGTTACAAATGATTGTTCTTTTGAACACACAAATTCCACACATAAAATAAGTATTAATAAATTCTTTGGAAATCGCTTTTCCATTTTGACGGTGACCTTAATTTTCACTTTTATTGGTATTGTTTGCATTTCAAAGAGATTTTTAAAGATTTTTAGTAGTAATTTACACATTTCGCTAATGGTGAGTCACTTGGTTCAATATTCATATGACACAATAAGTCGAAATGTTACATAATGCAGAAATATAATATTTATGAGTAAGTATAATCAGTAGGTACAATAACTTAGAATTTGCATACAGGAGTTGAAGAATTTAAATTTTTACTCCCGTTAAATAGACTTTTACATATCGACGGTCCCGAAGAACAATGTCGGAAGTGAAAATTTGTAGTTTTGTAGTAGAGCTGTTTGAAGTTTCATTCCTGCATTTTTACTGTTTTTTATATAGTGTCGTTTGATTTTTGTATTAACCCCCATTTATTTAATCGGAGACATAAATTATCAAAAACAGTAAAATTGAAGAAACAAAACATTAAACAGCTCTGCTGCAAAACTATAAACTAGCACATCCAACATTGTTCTTCGGGACCGTCGGTATATATTTGTATATTTTATAAATGAAAGCAAGAAAGAATTAAAAAAAAAAATTATCAATAAAACAAACAAAATACCCCAATAAGGAATTCCAGTCAATTAAAAAATATATATTTATGAATGTTCACCTTCTAAGTTAATTACTAGTATTTTTTTTTTGCAAATGTGGTTTTCATAGTTAAAATAATTTTCAAAGTTTGTTTAATATTTAGCAAGATTTCCAAAAACATGAAATCCTTTGAAATAATTTCTTTACGGCAGTGGTTAACCGTGTATACGCAGTGAAACTTTGCACAAAATTGTCTGTATTCTTATCCGTGAGGTAGCGGTGTAAGTTCTGTCAGTATTAACCGCCTATGACAGGGCGATTAAATCCTCACGGGCTTAATATTTTTAAATGACAATTTATCAATTCTACATATAATTATATGATAAAACTGATACACGGTGTCCGGAGGTAAAATGCACAAACTTCGGGAGGTGATTCTACATGATGGTAGAGGTAAAAAAGACAAATAACTTTTTCGATATTCTGTTGTTATTTTCCCATACAAAAATATTTTTTAATAGAAGAATATTATTTTCTTCATACAAACAATTCAACTTTTGTACATGAAAACTACCTTAAAATGTTGAAATTTCGAAAAAAGTTATTTAACTTTTTCTACTAATATCATGCAGAATCACCCCAGAAATTTGTGTATTTTACCCCCAGACAGGCTGTATATTCAGAATCAGCTTTTTTATTTTTTATTTTATTTTATTTTATTTAGGAAACAAAAGGGTCATTTATATATTTAGCATAAACAGCAATTATTTACAATATTAGACCGATAATGTTCCATTAATTCTAGTCGTTGATTCAATATTTGCACCTATACAATATATTTATAAATGACAAAGAAATATAAAGAATAAACATTATAAGGAATTACAAAATGTTATAAAAACAATTAAAGACAGTTAGTAGTAATACAGTTTTCGCATTATTATAATAAAAACAATAAAATAAACTAAGATGATAGGATTATTTCACAAAATAAAAAATTAAGTTATCAGTTTAGTACGTAGCATTTTATATGTTTTCAAGCTACACTTGAAAATGTCTATATCTCGTAAGGCATTGTGAGTTTTACAGATATGTCCTATTAAAGAGTTTTGCGTATATTTGGCTTTATAGTGTGGTGTTCTAAATAAGTCGTTCGATCTGGTGTTGTGTTCAGGGCAACCAAATGCAATCTTTTCTAGCAGGTATGATGAATCAACATATTGATCTTTATGAATATATGTTTATTGTCATAATATTTTGGTTTATAGTCTGTTGTAATATCGATTGAGTATTTCTTGAAAATATTTATAATGCTGATAAGCTAAAACAATATCATGTAACCAGTCATGTGTGTAGTTATTATTCAAGGCCATTTAAGATAAAATTATCTATATTTGGAAACTGTTTTTCCTGATCAGTTAAATATTAATAACACATTTGCATATCATACCTTATCAGCCTATTATGACGTAAGGAAATGTTATTGAAAAAATTTTAACATTTTAACGCTGTCCGAAAACACCCTCCACAAAGCATTCCCAAAGATGACACCGATGTAATTCCACACATCCTGTGTGGAATTAATGTTAGGCCTTCAGGCTAATTTGTTCGCTTTTCGGAACAACTCATGTGGTGGTACATATAACAGAAATAGCTGTAACTTTCTTACTGTTGTGGTGAGAAATATGATAACAACGAAAGAGAAAACACCATGCTTTATATTCAAATCTAGAATTTAACCACAGATGAATTAAAATGTGCACCTTTATGAAACCAAAGGTACCAACCGCAATTTGAAAAGAACTGATGAGACTTTGTGAATTTTTTATTAAATATTTTTATTTGAAACAACAAAAAACTGAGGTGCATATAATGTTTGCAATACATTTGTCTAATAAAATAAGTGTGTTTTTATTTTATTTTTTCATTATCAGTAATTTTGGTTACAAAAAAAATTTAAGTGAGCCATTTTATTTTATTTTTTATATTTGCCGTCAAAATTAATTTAAAAACTTTATGTTTTTTTTTCTAATAATAAAATATGAGAGCGTATTTCATCACCTTTCTAAAACTGTTTTCGGATACATTCAGAAATATTCCATTTATTTGGATTTTATTTGCAAAGCGGAAATACTCCGACCGTCTGACAGAATATGGCTGAGTCCCGAGGAGTCAAAAGAAACATGTCTTTAAGAATTTAGTTTTTAAAACGAATGCCTACTCACTTAAATTTATGTAATTTACTTAAGAAATTAATCAGAATGGAGTGAGATATAAGCACAGAATAGAGGATATTCCCATACAAGCAAATAAGTGTGATCTAGGGTGAAGGAAACTGAGAATTTAATAAATAATGTCCTAATTAAGTGCAGCTCGTTACAAAGAGATTTTATTTTAACTTTTTAACAAGTCTCATAAACTGCATCACAATGATTCGTATAGGTGCTCGGCCGAGTCACTCGCTTTGTTACACGGCCGAGTGCAACTTATTGGAGAGTAGAGATGTAGAAGAAACAGTGGGCCAGTCAGTTCATTGAGTTTAAAGTGCTGTGATGGTTTCGCGATGGAGGGAAAAGAGAAAAATTCAGAGAGTTTTAATATAATATAAAATTTTAAAATCATAAAAAATTCCATCATTAGAAAATTCAAAATTTTAAATATTTACTCTTTTTGATTTGCTATTTGTGGTTATTTTCCTTTCTATTTGTAAATATTTTGATTGCATAGAATCCACAAATTACATGTTATAATTTACAATCAAATTGTTCTTAACTTCTAGTCATAATAATACTCACTGGCAGGCATTTTAACAATGATTATTCGTTTAACGCTAGTCTTATAAATGGAAGGAATGATTAGGTTATGTTCATGGTTTTAGGAATTAATGGAATGATATTGCAGGCGGATTTGATGGCACAAGCAACGTGTTGGCCGGGAAACTTTTCAACATTCCCGTGAAGGGTACCCACGCCCACGCCTACATCACTTCCTTCTCCAACCTGAGTGATCTCAACGCGACCATGCTGCCGCACGCGGAGACGAAGGAAGCGTGCGACCTCCAGAAGCTGTCTGTGGACTGGCGCAAGAAGATCTCTCCAATGATTGATATCTCCACGGAGGAAGCCAACGACGGAGAGCTTGCCGCTCTGATTTCATACGCGGCCGCCTTCCCCACTGGATTCATAGCACTAGTGGACACGTATGATGTGAAGAGGTATCCCTTTAATGGCACGACCCAGCGGCAATGCACTATGTCTCAACACGAACATGACCATGACCACAAGTCGAGGAAATGCTACCTCTACAAGTGCCACTGTCAGACACTTAATATGTATTCCTACACCGCCGAGTTGATTGATCGGACCCTGAGGTAAAGTGTGAGGACTGTCCCCATCCCATCCCCGTCTCTTTTGCTATTTTGGGATTTAACGATTACATTATTGCTTGACACTTTATTTTCCAATCATCTTTATCATCCTAAAATAATATTTAGTTGTCTTGCTAATTCCGTAGTACCTAGTACTCACTCATTTCATCTGGTAGTCTCAATTTTATTCCTTCCGTAAAATTTCTCACTTTTCCAGCAATTTTACAGATTAGTTATTTTTAATATTTTCATCTTTTTATATTGACATAATAATTTAAAATAAAACAATAACATTGTTATTGTTATGTCACAAAGTTATTGTTTTATTTTAATTTATTATTAGTTTTTCTTATTATTTAAAGTAAACCGGATGAAAAGATGATGTCCATTTTTAATTGAATTCCCTTCTTAGATTTGTACGTTTTTTACTGTCCGTCTTTTAAAATAATGCTTTTTAGAATAAATCAATTTATCTACCAAGGTGATGATGGGTCAATAAGAATTTGACAATCACGATTCGGACAAAGTAATATTACACACTCGTAAATTTATCACGTTCATTTTTATACGTATTATCAGTAATATTTTTAATTTAATATAATATTTTGTAGGTTTATATTATGAAATTATTGATTTCTCTTTAGGATCTAGAAAGATCCACATACATATCCATAGAGTAAATTTAGTTTAATTCCACTAAAATATTTTTAGTGATTCTATACGAATTGTATACAATTTTCAGTCTTTTCATAAAGTAGTCCCAAAAGAGGTTTTACGTGTCGTCATCGTTCTAGTATCTTCTGGCTTTTTCGTTTTCATACAAGACTTGTGAGAATGAAGGTTTCATCGATGACGTGCGTACAACCTCTCTCTGGGACTACTGTGTCGAATAACTGGGCGAGTGTGACTTTTTTTTTGACAGTTTTATAATACACGCTAGAAATGCCTTTAGTATAGATTTGAATGGGAACCAATGTCGCCATTGACTTAATACCCTTTGGTTCTAGCCCAATAAGCATGCGCTGTGCCTCTCTTACGTTTGCCATACTTTGTTTATTGCCATCCCATTTGAATTTCATAACGATGACGAAACACTGTTTTGTATTGGAAATTTAAGGCCTGATTCCAGACTTTTGCAACACAATACGTGCCTCTTCTTCGCATCGTCATCGCATTTCTTGTATTCTTCTTTATTCTATGGAAATTGAAGATATTTCGGTCTCTTTAGGACATTTTCAAAACTGTTTTAAATAAATAAATTTATGACAAAAAACTTTTCGTAGAAAATCAATAACTTCATACGAGCAATAATGTAATCCACAAAATAATACCCATATTATCAATCTCACGTACAAAACTCCTAAATCGTTGCATTCTTTGTATGGACACTGTAGACGTTGCATTCAATATTGATCACCTTGTCAGTTAGTGTTGTCAGCGGCGATAATCTGTGCGAAGCTAATCAACCCAATTTACATGGACACTGTAGATTTCTTATTAAATTATTGATCTATCGCCTCGCCAGTGTTGTCAGCGGTGATAATCTTTGCGAAGCTAGCCAACCTAATTTCCAATAAATTATGTGCTTATTGTTTTTATTGTATTCAGTTCAATCATGTAATCGTATTTATAGTTATACTTTGTCAGCAAAAATCTCCGTCACATCTCTTAAATTTTATTTGTTATCTTAATCAATACGTTTTTTTAAACACGTTTCTGCTTTGTCATTATCTTTTTAAAATCTAATGACATTTCAAATAGTTACACCTTTATTCATATCTCGATTCGAGATTCGTGTTGGCTGGCTTCGTTTAGCAGAATGGCATTGTCATCTAATAATAATTGATTTCATTTTACACATTGTTTTGTTTAATGGAGTAGTCACTTGATCAAATGTATGGTGCATAGCACATTTCAAAGCTTCCGAAATTCCGGATCTTCCCACCTTTGCTTCAGCGTCTGATTTAAATAGTTTTTAATTTTCCAAACGACTCGGCAGTGGTTAGTGTACAAAATTTAATTTGTTGGTTATGTTTGTGTTAAAGAGGCTTAAATGTTGCGCATTTATCAAATGCTTTTAATGTCTTTGCTTTTAATTTCTACTCCATCAGGCAAGTCTTCTCGATTGCATGCTGCATACGTCAATGGTCCCGATACGGGGATCACGGAGACCATCTTATTTATTATTAATTATTCATTATTGGGAATGCTGTGTTGTTGGAATTGTTGTTACAATCCAACAACAACAACATTGATTTATATATTTGTACATATGTATTCAACATTACTTCTAATAGCATTTACAAATGATATTATATCCATCTGTACATATTATCTTTCATTGTAATCTGTGTTATTTTTGTCAACTAATAATACCAATAAGGTTTTTTGGACCTTCCTCTCATCACTCTACTTACCGAGGTGTTCATGATTGGTGTGTAGTTCATTTATTCCATTTGTCTTCCATCTTTGACGAATGAACAATACTGCCCAAATGTCAAAATTCAACTTATTTCGGAGATCCATAGAACTAAATGAGATTTTCATACTAGATTCCTTGCCAAATTCAGCCTTTGTTTATTTTAACAAATCAATTGTACAAACAAAAATGTTTGCTTTAAATGTGATGAAGGTTAGACAGAAAAGATGCAGTCAGCACATAATGGAAAAATTATACACCAATTTTGCAGATATGAGCGTAAATAATTTGATTTTCATTGGATTTTTACTGAGGCCGTATTGTAAATTCATTAATGATATACGTAATATTAAACATATTAATTTTGAAATTGTCTACTAATATACTATAAACTGCATGTTGTTTTACATGTGTGTACGTGGTTCGTATTTAATTTATAGTATTATTCCTATATGCAGTGGCGGTTCTCCATAGGGGGACTGTGGAGAGAGACCGCTCCTGATATTCCCTGAAATGTATTCTATAAATATAAAAGCAATTCACATTTGTAGAAATCTTGTTCTATCGGTATTACAATGGAAGATGCTCTGAGGAACTAGCGTCATTGATCCCTTCGGCACCGGTGCGTAGTCGGGATACACGCCAAACGCGCGCCCAACATTTGTACACGGTTGACATTTGTCACATGAGAACGGGTCGCTTCTACGATTCGTTCTTAGGTTCAACAGCTCGGCTGTGGAACGAACTGCCGGCCTCTGTGTTTCCTCCCTCCTACAACTTGAGACTCTTCAAGACCCATGTTCACTCCTTCCTCTCCACAAAAAGACCCTCCACACAGCATACCCAAAGATGACATAGGCCCTGAGGGAAATTATTTTCTTCAATTTCCATTTCTATTTCCTTCTGTGTGGAGTTAATATATAAAAAAAATAAATATAAAATAAAAATTTATTCCGGATCTCTTTCAAGCGACAGGCGTTCCCTCCGCGCCATGTCTTGAAGCTAACTAGAACTAATGACTAGCGACCAGTCGCGTGAATCATCAAAGTCATTTAATGCATTTCTCAGTGTGCAGGACCTAGCGCGCAGTTTGGAAGGCGGGTATGGGTTCTGCTGCCCCGGGAACCATTTATTGGATAACCAACACCTCTGCCATAGATCACCCCAAGTGGTTCGCTACATTTGGTGACTTAGCAGGGGTGGCCGGTGTTCATATGGTGAATTTTGTCCGTGACTTGGTGGCGGATGTCTGCATGACCACCAACTGCGTGGTAGGCCAGATCGCGAGAGTGATTGAGGAAGACCTTTTGACATCTCCAACAGGACTCTCTCGGAACATCGCGTTGCACCGAAGTGGAGGGAATGGATTCATACGTCTGTCACTCCTGGACACACTGATCCCCAGATTCCTACTCACACCTCATGCCCTTTTCCTCCACAAAGCATCCCCAAAGATGTCATAGGCCCTGAGAGGAATTATTTTCCTTAGGGCCTCCTGTGTGGAGCTAAGTTGGGGACAAACCGAGATGTCCCTTCAGGCATCTGGGTACGTACTTTGGTTTCTTTCTCAATTGCAAAGCAATCCTCAACTTTCAAATTCACAAAAAATTGTTTTGTGTTCAAGTACAAATTGTCACAAGGTTTTTGTTTGAAAATTTTTATATTATATCCTCCGAGCAGTAAAATGTCAGTACACTACATGTAAAAGATGTCAGTCCCCTCCATCGAAGAAATGCTGGGGCCGCCACTGCCTATATGTACATATATTATGTATCTATTTAAAATTTATATCAATAACGATACATATTTATTTTGATATACATGCATAATTTCAAGATAGATGTTATTATCTATTTATTTATTATAGAACAAAAATAAAATGTGTGTTAACAATGTAGAGAAATAATTATTGTAAATTGTGTAGTATTTTTGAATAAAATACATAGCCTTAACAAAATCAGAAGCAACCTCTAGGGTTGTTTATTCAAAAAAATGTAACTATAACAAAGTTTAACATTGGCTCACTTTACCCGTGTAAAGTATGTACAGTATACATAATGCTTTTACACAACTGAAGATTATTATTTTTAAAGGTAAACTTAAAATAATTAATAAAGTGGTCGTTCATAGATGGCGCTAATTAATTTTTTTTTTTTTAAGTTACGCCTTAACACAAATTATTTGTTTGCACCTATACACACTGAAAATGAATAAATAGTTTTGTCTGCTTAAAAACTAAATTTTTTCAAGAAAGTTATACAAATATGATATATGATTGAATCACCGATAGAATATTACATTTGTATGCCTTTCTTGGAAGAATTGAGTTTTTATATGGACAAAACTATGTTCCGCATGAACAAGCGCAAACACCATAACACGGGCATGTGCCTAGCATAGTGGTAAAAAATTCTCAATGTAATAAACAATGCACTGATAAAGAAAAAAAAAACAAACAATAAATTCATCTTAATATTTTAAAAGCATAACTCATAAAAAGTGTGTAAAATAAATTGAAATGAAATCAGCGCCATCCATGAACAAGCAGTTCGTGAATAATTTTAAGTTGACCATTAAAATATTATAATTTAACGTAAATTAATTACTGATTCTTTGCTATTTTTGATCTTGTAAATTCATAAAAATTAGGCGTATGTTTTGTAGAGCACCGTGAAAGTTCCCAAGCACATGCATTTTTTTAATCAAGTAGGAGTGGCCTGCTGAACTTCTGTGCTGTGGCGTTGGCTCTGAACGATATTGGGTATCGTGCCGTGGGGGTGAGAATCGACAGCGGGGACTTGGCGTACCTCTCCGTGCTGTCCAGGAACACCTTCGAGACCATCTCCAAGGAGCTGAACCTGCCCTGGTTCGCCAATATGACTATTGTCGCATCCAACGACATCAACGAAGAAACAATACTTAGTCTGAATGAACAAGGACATAAGATTGACTGCTTCGGCATTGGGACACATCTTGGTAATACACAAAAATCTATCTTTATGCCTCATCATCATCATGTTTGGGGGTTGGGACCCTTAGAGAATTCTGGCCACCTCTATGACACATATTTCCTTACCATACTGTCATTGAAATTTAAGTCACGTGTGTGTTGTGGGCGTGTCTGTGTGCCCGAAATAAGACCAATTTTATTACTTAAAGTAAAAACAATTTTATTTTTTCCTTCGGGTAAAATTCATCAAAAATCAAAGTTCTTTCATTTTTTTTACATTAACTTCACTCAGGAGGCCCTGAAGAAAATAATTTTTCTCATGGTCTATTTCATCTTTGGTTGTGCTGCGTGGAGGGTCGTTTTGAGGTGAAGAAGGAGTGAACATAGGTCTTGAAGAGGTTCATATTGTAGGAAGGAGGAAACACAGAAGTTGGATAATCATTCCATAGCCAAATTCAGCCGTTCATGTCAACTGTGAACAAATATTGGAAGCTCGTTTGGCGTGTTTCCCCACTATGTACCGGTGCCTAGTTCAGATAATGATTTTCATTCACCTGTCTGGGGCCTAGGAGTCGAAAGTTCTTTTGCAAATTACCAACATCAAATGACTTTCAAATTGGTACCTTCAGTCCACATTTCTAGTGATTTTCTGTTCTTTGATTTTTATTGTTGATGTTTTGCGTGAATATGATTTATTCTTAAGGCGATGCCATACGTAGTAATGCAAAATCATGTGTTTTTGGTTTGAAAATTTGGTCACCTAGAAATGTTTCAGATACCTACTTTAATTAAATACTGCGAGTAGAATACATCTTGGCCTTTGAAACAATCGAGTATTTTTTAGATACGTCTTTATATAAGCCCAGAAAAAAAATAATATATAAGGCCTATGAAAACTGCTTTAAAGTTCAAAATCTCCTACTTACGAACCCATTTTTGATTATGATTTTATTGTATAATGTGGCAAATTAAGTTATTTATAAAATGATCGAAATTTTTTTTAATATTTATGCCTGAACATCCACAAAATAAAATAAAAGTACTTTTTGGCCATGTTTTTTTCTTGCATAAATCAAAACAGGCGGATGGTGTTAAGCGGGAATTTAAATCTTATCGCCATCTACGTAAGGGTTGTTATTGATAGCGGCTCAATTTAAAATATTACACGACGTAGTGCATCGCCTTAAATACTAGCTGTACCCTGCTACACGTTGCTGTGGCTCAGTATGTCTGTGCAGATAGAGAAACAATAGCGCATGTTGCTTTTACGCCCAATAGATGGTGCTGTTTCTCAAAAAAGCATGTTTTCCTTTTTTTTCTGTTTAAAACTCAGGCATATTCAAATGCAACGTTGTGTCAAAATTTCAGAGCAATCGGTGAAGTACTTTCGGAGATTTAAGATTTTGAAGAATCAAACATTTTTATTTATATTTATGTAAATATGTGTATGACTTTGACCACTTTTGTGTTATAGTGACCTGTCAAAGACAACCCGCCCTAGGCTGTGTGTATAAACTGGTAGAGATAAATGGTCAGCCACGAATCAAACTGAGTCAAGATGTCGGTAAAGTGACTATCCCGGGACACAAGGAGGTACTTAATAATAATAATATTATTTTGTTTATTGTTTTTTCAAGAGTTGGTACGCAAGGCCATTTTATAGACGAAATCTATCCCACTATCCTTAGTGTGTGAAAATCACTTTGATGATGAACATAAAATAAGCTAATAAAAAAAGTTTTTAAAATCTGTAATAGGAGATATCAAATATCGTTTATCTGATGTAAAACTGTTCTAAATCACAAACAGTAGGTTGTCTAGGAGAACATTATTTCGGATTTCGTTCGCTTTTACTTGTACTCTCTTTGTATGGAAATTGGATGAAATCTCACAGTTTAGCCTTTTTTGTATATCTCTCTCTCTTTTCCCTTACAAAATTATGAACGTTGGCTATGGGGTATGTTTTGAGTTTGAACTTACTAGATAGATAAAAACAGATGTAGTTATGACGCTGCGCGAGCGGATTCTTTTTTCCGATTGATTGGCCAATGGTCTTTAAGATATTTGGAGGTGTATTGCGGGCTGTCCCTGTTTGGGAGTACAATAATAATATATTGTATATTTTCTAAAAAAAATTTTTTTTTTGCATGGTTTCTTAAAATTATTCTCTTTTCCAGGCTTACCGACTCTTTGGAGCTGATGGTCATGCCTTGATTGATCTCTTGCAGCGATCCAATGAAGATGCTCCCACTGTAGGTCAGAAAGTCCTCTGCAGGCATCCCTTCCAGGAATCCAAGAGGGCTCACGTCATCCCCACTAGTGTGGAGAAACTTTACAAGGTACCTTTTTAATCCGCATATTTCTAACTTCTGTTGTATTGATAGGAAACTGCCAATGTTACAGCTTCAAGGACCAGACAGTTAAATTAATGGTTATATAAATAAATGTACGAACGCCTTCTGCAGCTATAAACATAAATAACACTTCAAAATATTTACGAAGGACGGGTTATTTCACAGAATTTGAACAATTCATCAAATTTCAAAGTTAATATTAAAGTTCTATTCAAGTACAGTTACTAACCAAGTACTGTGAAACAATTGGCCCATGATGAAATAATAACAGAACTTTCACAGAATTTGAATTTTAACCATGAAATTTGATGAATTATTCAAATTCTGTGAAACAACCTGTCAGCCAATGAAATTACGTTCGTTCAACCTACAAGTGGTTATAAATTTATTTTCCAATATTTTGGTAATACTATGCACCTTATTTGAAACACGGTGACCGGATAAATCATCACAAAGATAATTCATCACATCTTTAAAATGTTATATAAAGTCATGGAAAGTGATGAAACAAAAACTTTATTAACTCGGTTAAGTAGGTTAGGTTAGGTTAAATTTTTTTTTTCATCGTTTCTAATGACTTTATATCACTTTTTAAAAGTGTGTTGAATTTTTACTGTGTTGACTTATCATGGAACCATTTATTCAAACTGTTGACCAGTTTTGCAAGAATCTTTCCTTTGTCAGAATAAAAGTGTGTTGAATTGTCACTGTGTTGACTTATCATGGAACCATTTATTCAAACTGTTGACCAGTTTTGCAAGAATCTTTCCTTTGTCAGAATAAAAGTGTGTTGAATTGTCACTGTGTTGACTTATCATGGAACCATTTATTCAAACTGTTGACCAGTTTTGCAAGAATCTTTCCTTTGTCAGAATAAAAGTTAATTAAATGCAGAAATAAATATGTTCAAATACATATTCATTTTGGGCCTCACCAATAAACTAATAAATATATAGCACACAAAAAAAATATGGGTAAGGGATGTGCAAGACTGGGAACGATAATTTAGGTGACCCTGATCCATTGAGTGGTGATGAGCTAGTTGAGCCACGAGGAGTTGGAGACTAGGGCCTACCATCATACAGTTTCTGCGTCATCTGTTTTCTTGGGACCATTTAAACAGTGCCTGTAATTAAAACTGAATATTCCAGGTATACTGGAAGGATGGACAAATATGCATTCCTCCGCCACCACTATCCTTTGTGCGAGACCGGGTTCAAATCTCTCTGAAGTCTCTGCGCCAGGATATCAAGAGGAATCTCAACCCAACTCCTTACAAGGTTTGTTTAAGATTAAAAATAAATAAATAACTTACCTAATAGAAGTCTAATTATCTAGTTCCGCTTATAAAAAATAACATGTATTAACACCAAGGTGAAAGTAAAAATAAGGAACTCGAGTCCATAATTTATTTATTTTTAACCAATATGTATAGACATTTTAACTTATATACCAGTTATACAGGGTGTATCAGCATGTACCCGAAAGACTTCGGGTACATTCCTGAACATATTTGGAGTAAAAAATGTAGATGTCATTTTGCTTTCTGAAAACATATTTTTCAATTATTTTTTATTGTTATCACTGTTGTCATTAAGTAAAATAAGTTTTTATCTTTTTTAAATATTTTTTATGTGAAAAGTTGCCATCGACAAACTACTGAAAAGTAGTTTATTGGAACTTTTCTGTTTTTTTCTGTATTTTATTTTATTATTTGCTGTAATATATATTTTTGTCTTGCTTTCATAAAATAAAAAAAATAAAAAAAAATAAAAAAATTCTATGCATGTCGCCACTGCGTACAACCGAGCGCAACACGTGATGTACAGAAGAGATAGATATCGTGGTCCGTTGAGACGTGTGGCAGTGTGACTTGTACACATTTATTTTTTTGTATAAATAATGTTAGTACATATGTATGTATCCAGAATACCTTTAAACCATTTAAAAATAATATGATTTAAGATTTTCACGGCCAAAAGTATTTTTGTTATTTGTTTTTGGGGTGTTATGCCGTGTTGTGCTAACTCCTTCAACGTTTCGGACAAAGTTACAGTGTCCATCATCAGGGCAGATGTGTTTAAAAATGCATTTAAAAATAATCTATTTTCTATCATATCTCTCTTATAACTATCTATCTATTTTTTATAAAGAAGAGTGGCTGTGGTGGGCGGTGTGGATTTGATTTTTATACAAAATCCTCAGTTTTATTCCGAGATTTATGA
The DNA here is from genome assembly GCA_026573805.1 of Hesperophylax magnus. Classification (NCBI taxonomy): domain Eukaryota; kingdom Metazoa; phylum Arthropoda; class Insecta; order Trichoptera; family Limnephilidae; genus Hesperophylax; species Hesperophylax magnus. Next base: position 439,188 of record JAIUSX010000165.1, on the reverse strand, counting down.
CATTTTCTATACTTTATCTTCAAAACAACATTCAATTCATTCTTCAAGTCTACATAAGGTTATGAAAAACCCACTCCCCCCCCCTTACAGCAGAATTTTGATACTTGATGAAATTTCCACACTCGACATTCGAAATAAGAGGATAATTACTGTCTACATCTAATTTAGAAAAACTCTGCGTAAAACGCATGAGACTTCAGCTAGTATGTACATAAAAGACTCATAAGACCAGTGCTAAGCTACATCTTTTCTGAGTGCTATAATGACTGAAATGATCAAGTAATTTTATATGCTTAATACTTGTAGATTTTAGCCATGGATCATGATTTCTGTCACGCAACGACTACAAACAACTTTTCTGTTTTCAAACAACAAACAATTCATTGCAGTAATTAAAAAGTCCCTCTAACGATTTTTAAACAGTGACGAAACTGTTGCCATGAAAAAAGTCACGGGTGGGTATGGCCGAATCTATATAAATAAAAATGTAAATGTTCATTTGTTCTAAATCTTAAATCTCTGAAAGTTATTAACCGATTGTTTTGAAATTTGGACACAATGTTACATTCAAATATGCATGTGTTTTTGTATACCTATATTATACAGATATCAGCTGTGATAGGTAAAAACATGCTTTTTAAAAAAAAAACAGCGGATTTTGGATTTAAATGCAACAGGCGCTAATGTTTCTCTATCTGCACAGACAGACTGAGCCACAGCAACGCGAGGCGGGGTACAGCTGTACATGTGTTATAAAGATGTGAATGTGAAACCTAATATTGATGGTATTGTAGATAGTGTAAATTTGTTTTGATTACAGGTTGCAGTAAGCGATGGTCTATACAACTTCATCCACGATTTGTGGCTTCAGAACGCTCCAATCGGAGAATTGTCTTGAGAATATAGTAAAATGATTTGAACTGAATAATATGTCTCCTTATGACCTTGGATGTTAAATCAAAATTTTTGAAGGATGAGAATTATTTGAATCCCACTTGGGATGATTTCTTAATCTATACAGTTGAATATAGAAACAACTATTCTACTAACGGTTAATCCCTTTTCAGTATTATTCAAATCAAATTATTGATAAAATAACTTTTTATGACTGGGATAATATTTTTTTCCCACACAACACTGAAAAAGGTATTTACAAAAATACTTTATTTGTATTAAAATATAAATATTATATATTTCACAGTTTTTCTCAATAGTTCTTCTTGCTGCAGCTATGCAATAAATTGCATCAACTATTAATAATTTATATATTTCTACACATTATGTATATTACGTATGACCGATTCTCTTTCCTGAGATCTTTACCAATGCGCAAATTGAAGAACACTTAATTGGGACATTTTACACTTTTCATGAAAATGTCACCAAGTGGCACTTTAGCTTAAGTTAAAAGTTATCAATAGGTACTGTCAGAAATGCATGTGATCTCTTGGGAATGATCATCAAATCATTTGATTTATAATGTGAGTATATAATTGAGATAATATTATAAAAATCAAAATACTATTTATACAATGTTCACAAACAATTTAAAAAAACTCGCTAACTTTGAAAATTTCGTCTAAAAGGTACCCACTTAACCCTTCAGGCGTCTGGCATATTGGCCGTTATATTTCTGGGCAGTAGTAGCTAGTTTTAACAGATGCTGTCAGAAAGTCAGAGAATTTGTGTGTATTTCCATTTCTCAATAAAATCCAAATAAATTGGTTATTTATGAATGTATCCAAAAAATTATAAGTGTTTTTGAAAGGTGATAAAATACACATTCAAATTTTATTGTTAGAAATAAACATATAATTATTGAAATATTTAAATTTTTAAATCAAACAAAAAGTTTTAAAAATGCCTCACCTTACGTCTTTTTGTCTAAGCACTGAATTAAAATTACTGATTACGAAAACAAAACATATTTTATTAGACAAATGTTTTATGAACATTACTGCCACCTCACTTTTTTGTCGTTTCATATAAGCATAATTATTAAAAAATTTCATTACTTTTTCTCAAATTGCGGTCGGAACCTTGGTTTCATAGAGGTGTTCTTTTTAATTATTCTGTGGTTAACTTCTATATTTGAATACAAAGCTAGGTGTTTTCTGTTTCTAACACTGTTCATATTTCATATTTCTAACTACGACGGTAAGGGAGGCACAACGATTTCTATGAAACCATAAGAGCTGTTCTGAAAAGCGAACAAATTAACTTTATTGTATTTTTTGTAGGTTTCAGGTCGAAGCTAGCAATTCTGTATTAGTGCTTCACAAACTTTTTCATATTACGGCCCCCGAATTGTCGCACAATTTTTTTTTAGCGACTGTTTTTGAACATTAATTTTATTTAATACATACAAAAATGAAGATCAATTTAAAAAACAATCGATCTAATGAAGGACTCCCTTGAAGGAGCTCTAGACAGCCTTAACAGTAGATAGCAGTCCTTCTCACTGCTCTACACTCCTGACACTGAAATCATATAAATTTAATCACGTCCCTTGTACTTGTATATGCTGTTCTCCGAAAAGGAATCATTTTCAAGACAAACAGGAAAATTTCACAAAACGAACCAACGAAATGTGATATGCATAAGATTTTGACATCTATTTCCACTGTGTCTAGTACTTACTGCGATTCACTTTACCGTCCATCCTTTTGTGGTGCAAGGAATTCATAGATAAAGTTCTAAGTTTTATTCCAAAAGAAAATTAGTGAATCAAATGATTATCGTTATTGAAAAATGCACACATAGGGTGTATACAATTCCATTATCATTGTAAAACAATCTGTGACTATTTTATTATAATTTTTTTAATGGTTTCTTTTCGGCGAGCAGAGTATGGTGACTTTTGATGTAAGCTAGCAGGAGACTTATCACCTGGTGCCTAACAAAGAAAACAAAATTGATTATAATGATTTTTATATAAAAAGCTACAAATCTACCTTTAAAATTTTACTTAAGGAATTAATTGTAATATTAAAAAACTTTCTTGCGATTAGGTAATTTATTTTTATTTATTATGCAGATATGTACTTTTTGTTATTTTTTTTACGTCAGATTTTACCCACGGAATCTTAAAACATACATAAATGTTATTTTCACATTTTGATACGCTAGAAATTTTGATGTAGAATCGTGAATACTATAATTTTTTTTAGATGCAATAGCAAATGCAAAGTTGTTAAAAAAAATAGTATAATGTGTGTTAGTATATACAGTAAAAAGCGTAAATATATGTTCATCGATACATATATATTATACAATTAATTCCATTGTTATAAATTGCAATGACAATTTGTTCAACCAGTATATTAGTGGCTATGAATCAATGCTAAAATTTACACCTGTGCATCTTCTGACTTTGTTGCTTTGGGTGATGTTAAGGAATAGGCAAAAGGTTGAAATAACAATTATGCAATATTGTTTTAGTGTATTCAACATTACGATAGCATTCCGTTGTTATGGATCATAACCACATTTTAACTGGTTAGAATTAATGTCATCTATAATAGAATCTTGCTCAACCAATTTTTACGTTCGTTATTTTTGCCTCGAAATATAAAAAATAATATTTTATAAAATTTAAGATTTAGATTGAAATGTTGTTTTTAAAACCAAAATTATATTGAGTTCTAATTTACTTTTAAGGCCCATTGTTTCACCGAATTTGAACAATATGTCAAATTTCAAAGTTTACTTTCAACTTCTGTGAAAGTTTAATTCAAGTTCTATTATATTAGATTATTAAATTATATTAAAATTAAAATTTAATAAAATAAAAAAAATACTGAAAATGTAAAATGTCTTCCTCAGCACGGGAAATCTCAGTGGGGAAAACATAATGAAATACAATTATGTTAAAAAAAAAAGAAAAATTATTATTTCAGTTATGTGGTACTATTGGTCAGTAATGATATAATTACAAGAATTGAATAGAACCTTCACAGAACCTCCACAGAACCTGAAAATTAATTTGAAATTTGATGAATTTTTCAAATTCTGTGAAACAACTGGCTCTTAATTTTATTGTTAAAATGTCACAGTTAAGATTTATTGATCCTTTGTATTTTTTTTTCTTGAACAATTTATATATGTAATTAGTATTAAATAAAACCAGGGAGCAAAGAAATATTGCGCACAATTTTTGTTAGTAAGTGTTCCAATCAATTTATACTTTTGTACATTTTTTGTCATATTAAATAGTAAGTTTTATTTACTAGGACTAGAAGCTAAATAATATATTTCTGTATGAATGTTCATTATTTTTTGACACTTGAAGCGTTGAGATGATCGTGCCTTTTTCAAAGTAATAAATAGTATGTCATAGCTCAGAGAAATATGCATTTAAGAAAAAAAGGAATGTTTTTTATAAATGTACATTTTTGAGTATATAGAATAGTAGAATCATTTTAAAGAGATTCTTGCTGGTGTAGTGGTGTACTGTATCGAAGGACCACGTGTGGTCAGAGGGACTGTGGGCGGGTGTTCCAAACTATTTCAACCACTATCGGTGTGCACAAATACATTCAAACATGCGCTCTTTAAAATGATTTGCCTATTCTGTACAATTTTTTAGAATTAATCACTTCACATATAAAAATGGATACTGATTGGCCACTAACCAAATGTAATAATTGAAACTCTTCGCTGCATTTCCAATGGATAAATAATAGCGGGCATGCGCAATGCTCTTGTTTTACAGCTACATTACTATTTTACCCTCCATGCAGCATCTCCAAACACGACATAGGCCCCGAGGGAAATTATTTTCCTCGGGGCCTCTTATGTGGAGATAATTTAAAACACACATATTATGAAGGGATGGTTTATGCAAAGATATATGTGTGAATTGAAGGGCTATTATTTGATCACCTAAATACATGTTTTAATGGGTTGGAACCATAGAATAAAGAATATCACAAGAAGAAGTGCCCTGTGGTGTGTTTCGTGATCAAAATATTTACCTAATTGAGGTTTAAATTTCCAGTACAAAACTGTGTTTAAGAAATTTAAATGGAATGAAGATCTACAAGCGCTGGACTGTTGGGATAATAGGTCATTTGTTTACTAGCAAATTTGTACGGAAGGCAGTTCTAGTGTTATTCTTTATTCTTTGGTTGGAACCATTCTTTATTCTATGGTTGGGACATTGGATTATTATGTTTGTATACCAGAATAACAGCACAATTGAATAATAGCAGTTTTAATTGAATAACATCACTTTCATTGTCGTGTTTAAATGTAAACCTAGAAAATATAAAAAAAAAACTTACTGTATATTTAAGTAGTTGCATTTTATCACAACTGCTTATATTATATTGTTTTTTTTTTTTTTTCTTTTTTTAATTTGTTCTAAAAATTTTTATGTCATTATTTATTGGTCAATGATATATACAACTCCCAACACTGTAAAGTATGTGTATAGAGACTGTTGAAAGTGCAGTCTGTCAAATCAAAAAGCACACATTTTTTATGAAAAGTGTACTCAGCTAATTCAGTTCCTTCATTACTATTACGTTTTCTATTTTATATTTTTTTATCTATGATTTTTTTATGGATTCAAGGCAGTTTGGCAACTATATGTCCTTGAGGTGATTTTTTCACAAACTGATACTAGATAAAAATCATCAAAATTAAAATGATTATTATCATTATTATTACGGATGAAACTTTTTGTCTAAGAATTAGTAGGTGATGAAAATTACATTCTAAAATTGAAAAACTGTAGTAAACAACACATACAGAGTGTGTTGGCTTTTTAACAAGTTTGTGTCATAGTTTAGGATGTAAAGAAATTCCTGTTAATTGTTTCTAACATCATAATTCAATTGCACATAGGAAAAACATACATTGTTTTACTGTCAACAAGAGTATGGCTCACATCTGTTATTCCATAAAAACTCCATTGAAAAGGGTTTAAAGAAATATATTGATTCACTACTTCATTATATTATATAAATATTCCCCACTGAGTTAACATATTATAAAAAGAAATTGTGTGGTTATACTTTAAATATGGTCAAGAATAGCAGTACCTACTACCCATACATATTTTTTACCATCCACTTGGTCACCTTGGAGCAAAACTAAACTAAATAAACAAACAAAAATACTTTTGAACATTAACTCAGTCTGTTGAAGTAAATATTAAATTAATTAACTGGCAAGTTAAATACACAAACAATAATACTTTTGAACATTAACTCAGTCTGTTGAAGTAAATATCAAATTAATTAACTGGCAAGTTAAATTCACAAACAAAAATACTTTTGAACATTAACTCAGTCTGTTCAAGTAAATATTAAATTAATTAACTGGCAAGTTAAATACACAAACAAAAATGCTTTTGAACATTAATTCAGTCTGTTCAAGTAAATATGTATTAAATTAATTAACTGGCAAGTTAAATACACAAACAAAAATATTTTTGAACATTAACTCAGTCTGTTGAAGTAAATATTAAATTAATTAACTGGCAAGTTAAACACACAAACAATAATACTTTTGAACATTAACTCAGTCTGTTGAAGTAAATATTAAATTAATTAACTGGCAAGTTAAATAAACAAACAATAATAGTTTTGACTACCCGCTATGTCACCCTGGAAAAAACACTAAAATAAATTAACTGTCAAATCAAATAAACAAAAAAATAAATATACATTTTTCAATAATTTGTTGCCAACTATGTAGGACAGAAAAACCTAACCTGTTGATAAATAAATTGATAGATTTTATATTCAACACAAATTATTACATGTCATCGAATATTTATATACAATTTTTTTGTGGTCTTTTGGCAATGATTATCTGAGATTTTTTAATCTGGGTAATTTCTTCCTTACCCCTTGTTACGTAATTATGTCTACTGTATTTGAACTTAGGCATAGCTTCCACATTAAATAGAGCATTGTAGTTAGCGGCATATTAAAGAACAATTTTAAAATGTCTGGCTACTTCTGTCTTTTCTTATTGCGTCAATAGTTTCAAAATGTTAATTTATAAGAAACATATGTATAGATAAGCAAAAAATAAATTGCTATATAACATTTAGAAAAATAATGGATGTGCTTGAAAAGATTGCTGTGTATCTAGTCAGTGCGTGCCATGCTCATTTCTTACCTCTTTATTATTGTATTATTATTATTTTATATTGAAGAATCGTCACCTACTTTTATAAAATGTTTTATTTCATTAGAATTATTTATTGGGAAACTTACTTTTTCCCTGTATCCACTGGAGCGTTCCACTATATAATCAATTTCAGCATTGAGTGCTTGGAAATTTGGTGTTTGCAAATTGGCCAAAATATGGCCAAAAAAGCTGGAATGGTTATTGAGTTTTCACCATGCTGAATTACTGTTTATAATATTTTGTCATTGGGTATATATTTACCCACCTCTCTACCTATGTAGTGTTTTGTTAAGCATCATGTATTTTTATTTAAAAAAATTTTTATGTTTTAAATTTGTTGTTTTGTATAATTCACCATTATTATTATTTGCTAAATAAGCAAAAAAATAAATTATTATTGAACACGTTGACTGTTGTTTAATTTTAATAGTCAGCTACAGGGTGACCGGTCAGCGACTGAGATGGCTTCGCGTCTGGGTCCCACTCAGGCGTCCTGAGTTCAATTTCTGGGCTGGCTGAGTCCTCTACCACGACACAAGCAACATTTTTCGCTTACTGTGGTGGTAGTTAGGAGATTTTCAAATTATTGTCAGGTTGCTCATAACCCGGAAATATTGGTCTTATTTAAAAAAAAAAAGTAAAAAGGGTAAGTAATAAAACTTATGACTAATATGGGTACTAACTAATTATGGGTTCACAGTTGAAACTGTTATCTTTTTAGTTTCGGTGTCTTGTTCTGTTTCATGTTTCATTTAGATTTGTTAGTATTATCTTCTTCTTCAATGGTATATTGCTAGTTTATTTGATATAATATAAAACAATTACTTTACATAATATAAATATCCACTTAACAATCTGAAGGTACTGCCATCTATAGTAGAAAATGAAAGTATTGTTTGATACCGACATCTATTGAGTGTTGTACAAAAATCCTCATTTAGTGAACACGCAACACTATTTTAAAAATAAACTCGATTGATGGTTTAAAACCGTAGACTAAATTTTAAAACGCTTTGAATATTTACAAACTTTTAGTGAATTTAATTTTCGACATGTTTCGAATGTTGACCTAAAAAATATTTCACTATCGTTTTAGAAGTATAAATGACTTTTCACAAACATTGCCATTTTTTTATAATTTCCTGTTTGACCAGCACAAATAGTTCTTCGAATCTCCGCCAGGAGTTGATTCATTGTGTTGTCAAAACAGTCATCTTTGGAAGTTCGCAAACGCCCAAAGCCAATGACAAGTAACCTCTAATAATTGTGCATTTGTGAGTTTTATTGTTGATTACAAAGCTAAAATCCTTTTTTGTGCTTTTGCTGATCGAAAGAAGCTTCTGGATACTCTGAAAACGGTATGTTTTGACGTTTTATTATGTAAATCAGCTATGCGCAGACAGTGTTTACCGGTTCGCGTTATAATGAGCATTGTATCACTCCCCCCTAGTTCATTCATCCCCAAAACAGCCCTCGTGTCACCGGTTACGACAATTTACGGTGTATATTTGTGCTTTATGGGATATTACGTAGTTTGGGTGCATCGTTTAAATATAGGGTTGATGAAAGCCGGCGTGCACGCCTACTCGATTCTATTTCCATCATGAGGAAGCTAGAGATGTGAGTTATCTGCTTCTAGCTTATAGCGTGGCAACAGAATGTGGAAAATATTAATCCATTTTCACGAATCTATGCAGTTCTCACATTCGTATAAATCTTATTATAAAAATGCAGCTATTTTCGTATTTGTCTCACGTCACCTACTGTAAAAAACAACATTGCGAAATCATCTACTATGGCTTTTAACTTTTATAAAAACGTACACGCAACCATCGTACAAACCTTCAAAGATAGAAAGAGAAGAAGTAAATTTGTTCATTATAAATCCACTGATCGCTGTTTATAATTTATAGATAATGAAAACTGTTTGGTAAATGACGTCCGTGTTTTCCTGATGGCCATCTCGTATATCTATTCTATCTAATCAAACATCGTTTTGAGGATAATAAAGTTACTCCACTCCCGGAGTGAATTACATTAGATACGACCTACCGAATTAATCATCACTGATTTGATGTCATATATGGGCATGACAACATAATTTCTGACAATTCTACTTTCATATCGTCCAACATTAAATTTTGCCTTGATCGCGCTCAGGTGGATTTATTTTTATTTAATCCACTCGTCATAATAATAATAATACCTATTAAATGCCTTCGAAACGTTACTTTGTAGTAGTGAACTAGTAGTTTGTTTTACAAATAAATAATTTAATAATATTGCATAACACTAATAACTTATAGGAGACGTTTCGTGAAAATTTGCTTGTGTGGGTAGCTCTACCCGAACAGCTGTTTCTGTCGTTCGGGTAAAAATAATGAAAATCGTGAAAATAAAATTTAAAAGATGGCGTACCAAAACGCAGTGTAAAAAATATATCGTATTTTCTACGTAATTTATTGTTGTATGATTTCTTTGATCAATTTGATATTTTATCTTTTGATAATATAAAATTAATTTATCGAAAAGTCCAAGCCTATCGGCGAATCATGATTTTTTTATTTTGTGAAGGCTCTGGCACAAATATGAACATGTTTTCCCGTCACTGTTATAGTATAATAAAACTAAATTAAAAAAAACGGTTCTTTCTTCGTATTTATAATTATCATCAATAATATTACTAGTAGATAAAATTTTCACACACATATGAATTGAGTCCCAACTGTTTGGAGCCAGTGGGTCTATAGCACCCCAATTGGAGTATGCTTTGAGACTAATGGGAACGGTGAGGACACGAGAGGGAATGATAAAGGTTGGGAAGTACCTGGTTATTCAGATCTGGTCACTAAACACTAAAGGCACCATATCAAACAATGTTTAGGTTCTGATATGTGATATTTAACATTAGGACACCGAGAGAATTTTGGAAAGTGGAAGAACGCGGAAAGGAGAAAGCGGAAACCGGATGATACATAACTGTGACAAAACAGAACATGATATATGTTCGGTTTATTTAGGTAAGGTTAGGTTAGTTGTTTCTTCTCCTTTCTCCAGTGTTATGTTGTGTCACTGTTCTGTTATGTAACGTTCTGTCAAGTAAGATTTTTAATAATAAAATATATCTTTTTTATTAAGTTGCGGTAATATCGAACAGAGGTGCGAATCAGCTAGTAGTTAGTGCGCCAGGTCAGTCTGTCTGGCGCAGCTGGCACGGGTAGCGGCACCAACTCAGGAACGGTTCTTTCACCGCTCTTCTCTTACACTGGCAGAGGTCGTCAACCCTTTCGCTATCCGACTATCTGGCCAATCTATGGATGCATCTGCACTCCACACGGCATGACCGGTCTCTTTCTGGTCACTGGTACCTTCCTGTAATGGGGATGTTGACTCTAATGCATGCAGATCTAAGGTGTGTAGGGAGGTTCCATAGAATAAAGGAGATAATTAAAAGTGCCTTCCATACAAATTTAAATGGAAACAAATGTTTCATTTAGCTCAGTGGCCCGGCGCTCTGTCTTATTTACACTCGCCTAACATCGTAGATTTCCATCCTAAACATAAACACGGTTTTTTTCTATTGGAAATTTAAGCTTGATTCGGAAAATATTTGGAACGCACACGCCCACAAGGCACTTGTGTTATTATTTATTGTATGGGAAGTTTAATGACGAATTAGAACATCAAATATAAAAGAACAAACCTAACCTAACCTATCCGATCCTATCCTATCATAATCCTATTATTTTATCATGTTTAGTTTTGTTACTGTTGTTTTATCCGGTTAACGCAATCAGGGGACAGCACTGAATTATTATTATTTAATTATTTTAAAATTGACCCACCAAACTAGAACAATGCCTATGTAATGGTGGATATTGGTTACATAATATAATAATAATAGCAACAACAACATGAATATTAATGATGTAAAAATAAAATTAATTATCTACGTCTGTCTCCATTCCATTATTTGGGTAGCTGTCCAGTTATTGGTAGCTGACATATTTGGGTGTTTTGTTATATTATTATAGTAAAATTAAATTGATATTAATTAGTAATAAAACTAGCGCAGACTACTCTGAATTCTGGTCAAAATGTTAAAAATATTATATTGTAGGTAGGTACCCACTTTATCGCTTATCTGAATTCTTCACACAAGCAGTTACAATTTTTAAAATGACACTTAAATTTAGCAGATTTGAGTTAATTGAACCAGATTTCACGCAGGACGAACTCACGGACAACCAAAATTAGTTAGTTTGATTATGATTATACATTACCCTCCAGGTAGAATGCCTTAAAGTAAAATTAATTTTAAATTTAAAGCAGGGAATTTGTGTGCTGAAGCAGAATAAATTTATACACTTTTTTCTATCTGTAATTTCCAGGTCAACGGAACTGTTTTCAGCAGACTGTTTTAAGTATGGTTGATGGTATATCACTAGGGCGATGTTAAAATTTCGTTGTAGGAGACGTCAATTACTTCCGATTTGTTTTGATCAGTTGAAATTACTATTTTAATGATTTTTGTTCTCCTCCATACTTAAAAATCCACCTTGCACACACAATAATCTATTGTTTACCATCCACGGCAATGTGGAAAAAAACATTTAATTGATATGACTTTTCAGTCTTATTTTAACATGGGCTTCTTCTGGGAACGTTATGCGTTATGCACTTTCCTGCTCAGTTCATCCCACATCAGCTCTACCAGGCTTATATGCAGGGTTATGCGTGCATGTAGTGCAATGACCATCATTATTATATCTAAACACGCCACCGAGTTTATCTTGTTTATTATCTATACTACTTTTAGTAACCGCGGCAGTACTTTGTCTTCTATCCGATTTACATACAGTATTTTTATTTTTTAAAATTCGGGTTACTAATGACCCGACAATGTTTGAATTATTCACTTCACTGGTTCTTGTGCGAATGCTGAAATACATAGCTTACAGAGGATTAAACCCGTGTCGTCTGGGTACAAATCTGACGCTTTGAACCACCACACACCGGTCAAATTACAATATGACGATTTTTCTAAACTGCCGAAGAACCCAGATTGAAGTCTACATAATGGCAGATAACCTGAAACGCTCGAATCAGCCGATGGCGCTGGTGTAGTCGGAGATCACGCAGTGACCAGAGTTTTCTACAAAAGTTTAGTTGTTTTGTGCTTTATACTTCTTGAGAACGTCTGGACATAGGTATCTAAGTGATGAACAGTTAAGAAAAATACTTAACTCTTTGTACTCCGTTGTCGCCGCCACAGCGACGTAGTAAACATTCTAACAACTCCAATGGCGCCGCAGCGGCGACATAAACAATGGGTACCTATACATTTTATTTAAAAAAAAATAAAGCGGCCTTTTTTACAGGTGTTGGGGACGGAAAAGCACCGTCGGACCGCGGAATGCAATAGGAGTGGAAAATTCGGATATGCCGACTTACCCTTTTCTATTCTTCCACGTTTTCTATCCTTTGCGCTGGTTCATACATAAATCACTAATTTTTCACCAAAATGCGCGAGCTCACTATGGCTTTTAAGTTTCGACACGGTCGATAAAGGGGAAATGTAATCAAACGTTGTTGACAGGACGATTTTTTCAACTCAACTAAAGTTCAACTATGTAAGTCGGCATAGGAGAGGAGTTGGCTCGATGGGCAACAATAATTTCATAAAGGAGATCAAAAGGAAAGGTGTAGGTAACACGATGCTAGGTGCCAACAACAGTTCTACACATGATTCTATTTAGTTGTATACAGTACCCGCTTACAATTGGTTGTGCTTTTTGCTCTGTTTTTCATACATAACAATAACTACGCTCTCATTTTATTTGAATATTTTTTACTGTGCAATAAATATTCTCACTCGATCAGAGACCAGGCTTAATGAAAAACTGCATATTTTAAGAAACGGTCCCAAGCTGGACTGTATGGTCTGCTGGAAAAGGTCAGTAAAAGGTGGGAAACCAGTGACACGTGTCCTAACAAGGCACGTATGCACTTTGCGACTGCTTTCTAAATTATCATACGTTAAAAAATTATAAAGATTAGAATATGCATTTTTTTAAATGTACAATTCTATAAGATAATAAATATATTTTTTTAACATAACTATATCATTTTATTTACTGCCTTACAAAAAACATTTTTTTCTAATATTCTAAAAATGTCGTAATTTTCCTTATTTTTTAGATTACACTCTTATGGAGTAGCTGGTATACCATATAAAAAATAATTTGTAGTACAAAGGGTTAAAATACACAAATATAAACTGATAAAAAAACCCATTTTACGATAAACATTTTGTTCAGACTAATTTGAGCAAAACGATGTTTTAATAGCATTATAAATGAATAATAAAAAAAACACCACATTAGACCACTTGCAAAACATAATTTAACCCCACTTTTGAATGAAAATTGTTATACCGAAACAATATAATATTTGTGTGCATTTCTTTAAAAGAATTTAGTTTGTATACAGACAAAACTATTCTTATTCGTATTATGTATGTAAGGACACAAACAAATAATTCTTCTTAATATTTTAAAACGCAACTTTCTAAAAAATAATTAAATTAACGCCGTCCATGAACGCGTAGATTATAACATACATTACGTTTAACCTTAAGAGCAAGCTACAAGCCAAAAATGTGTATATTCTTGGTATACCTTATATTATTGGTAATGGGCATTAAAATCGCTTGACAAACGGAGTCAAGAAACGTTCGATTTCAAGGAAAAAACTGGTTTTTACTTATTTTGTAAATAATTTTATAAGAAAGCAAAAAAGTTAATCAAGTGAAACTGTCACAGATAATCTTAGCTATAAAACGGTATTTTTTAAAAAGTTGTTTCCTTTATGCGTTCATACATTTCTATTGAAAAAATATTTTTTGCAGTAGCTTGCATTTATATTTTTTGTTGAGCGATTTATTTTTTTATTTGTATTCTACTCAAGCGAAGCGATAGGAAAACCTTCAATTTAACTAAAGCATATTTTTTGGTTTTCATAATGTACACCAATTCGTTATAAAGATTAATCAAAATAGTGATTTGGCATTAAGCTTCGCCTTAAAGTTAAACGCGAATCTCGTTATATTCTATGTTTTCATAGATGGTGTTATTTAATATTAACACAAATTATTTGTTTGCGCCTGAACATTAGCAATATGAATATGAGTAGTTTTGTTCTTTTAAAAACTTAATGTTTTCGAGAAAGGCATACAAGTACAATACTGTATCGATGTTCCAATTTAATACTGAATTTGTATGCCTTTAAAAGAATTTAGATTTTTTACAGATGAGACTATTTTATTCATATTCATATTGCGAATGCACGAGCGCTATAAAAAATGTCTTAATATTGTAAAGCACGTAAATCAACTCGTAAAATATAAAGAGGGTTGCGTTTAACCTTAACAGAAAAAAAACATTATCATTAACTACAAATCTTATTCTGTTAAAAGTATGTGTAGAAAACAAAAATCACCTGAAATAGGTTACGGCTATAAACAAACCAAGTCATTCCTTTTCCCAATCACTTTTGCTTTTCTAATTTTCAATTATTTTTAATAGCTCCTTGACACTCCAACCACCTTATTTACCAAGATTTATTTTTAATGTGTCTTAAACCATCCAATATCTTTTAACCGTATCACAAAGCTGTCATGCAAATGATCTCCAACCACAGCAGCGCCATCTGCTTCGAGCTTCGCCTTTGGAAAGCGTGTTTAGAGTCGTTATCTCGCTGCTTGCTGTATTGAAAATCCAGGGTCCAATGGAAGTCGGATGAAACAATCTTTCTTTATCTGGCAACCTGTCAATTCTAACTAAATCTCCAACATAAATAATTCTCCTTTCTCAACCAATGAATTTCAGAGAGTTCACTATGCATTCGCCAATTTAAACGGTACTTTTTGTTTTGTTTTTTGTCGTTGTTGATAGTTGATAAATAAACTGGATTTTCTTGATGTCTTGACTTCCCTGTTAGTTTTTGCCTGCAATTCAATTGCCGTTAATCTTCAGTTACGTTTCGACATCAAAACCAACGACTATACGAAACAGACTGCTACAAGCACGCTATATTGTCGTGGCTTGGCCTATTTTAGCATACCGCTCGCCATACATTCCCATTGGTGGTGTATGGCGAGCGATGTCCTGAAATAGGCCAAGCCATGATGCGTATAGCGTAATGTTTCGCCCCCCTTAATAATAATAATAATAATACTTGGATGACTTGTATAGCGCCGTTTTTGTGCAAAAACACCTCAAGGGCGCTGTACAAACTTATAATACATTTCTACAGTGATCTATGTTATTACTTAACTATTTATGGAGAAAATATACAGTACAATACTTACCTGGTAGGTCACTTGAGATTAACACTTAATTAACATTTTCTAATTGTTTTTTGGCGAAATTTAGATACAGGATTTAGGACTTAATTGAAAAATTGAATATAACTGGACTTTCTCTTAGGAATGGTATATTTAATCTAAGGGTACGACAGCTTAAAAAGGTAAGTTTTTAGTTTAGACCTGAATTCTGTTGGACTTGTTATGGATCTTAGTTCCGGAGGGAGTTTATTCCAAGCCTTCGGCCCAGATACTCCGAAAGCGCGATCACCAAACTTAGTATTTGGCTTGCGCTTAGGTTCCATCAGTCTGCCTACACCCATCATTAATGTTGGAATCAGCGTTTATTCCTTCGGACCAAGTTACCTCGTTGTAGCTACTAGTAGCCATAAAACGCACTGTTGAATTCATTATACATTAGCGCAGCCCCCTGAAAAATCACGGGATATTATAATTTTAGGATTTGTGAAGTTTAAAGTGTTCATAAAAAAAAAATTGCCTCAGGATCCATCCATGCATTTCAAAAACAAAAATTGACAATTTTATAGACGGTCAGAACACCGTTAGTAAACTTGAAAAATTACGACATCGGTCTAAATTTTAAATAAAAGAAATACACATTTCAAATAAAAAATATATATTATTTTGGTATCTATTTACTATCGCTTGTCTGAATATGTTCAAACAAAATGTTCTAATTAGGAAAGTGACACTTAAATACAAAGCAAATTCTAAATCTAGAGTTCATTGAACCGGGGTTACAGACAGTGTCACAACCGAAATTTGTGTTTTTTATTTTTATAAGGCGATTCACTACGTCGTGTAATATTTTAAATTGAGCCGCTATCAATAACAACCCTTACGTAGATGGCGATAAGGTTTAAATTCCCGCTTAATACCATCCGCCTGTTTTGATTTATGCAAGAAAAAAACATGGCCAAAAAGTGCCTTTTATTTTATTTTGTGGATGTTCAGGCATAAATATTTAATATTTTTCCGATCATTTTATAAATAACTTAATTTGCCATATAATACAATAAAATCATAACCGAAAATGTGTTCGTAAGTAGGAGATTTTGAACTTTAAAGCAGTTTTCATAGGCATATACATTATTTTTTTCTGGGCTTATAAAAAGACTTGTATTAAAAATACTCGATTATTTCAAAGGTCAAGATGTATTCTACTCGCAGTATTAATTAAAGCATCTGAAACATTTCTAGGCGACCAAATTTTTAAACCAAAAACACATGATTTTGCATTACTACGTATGGCATCGCCTTAAATATATATGTACATAGAAGCAACTCAGAGGGCATACTTTTTGAATGAACAAAATAGTAGGTAAGTTATTTGTTCGACCTGAATAAATCTGAATAAAGGGACAAGTAAGTATGTATTGTGGTTCAGGAAAAGCAAAATGATTATAATGCACGTGAAACGCTCTAATTACGTTCCTTCTATGAGCAGGAAGTAGTATTCGCCATTAGGGAGGTACTTTTGCTTTTTTCATTCAATTTATTACCTGCTCCTAACCCTAATGTTCTTACCGGAAAATTTACGATTTATTACATCACGCCATCATGCATGAATAAAACTTACTGATAAAAAATATTGTTAATTTATTAAAAATCTCTTCAAATTATTAGTATTCCTGTTAAAAATGGGACTGTAGGCATTTAACGAATTTTTTTTCGAAGTTTTCATAATAAACTATCAGTAAAACACGTATGTGTCATGGCGAAGTCGGAACACGTTTTCATATATAAAAAATATAATTTTTTGCATTTTGTCATGATATAATAACAGGAAAAACGCAGGTGTTCCGTTATATTCTCAAAGTACTAATAGTTTATTAAGAAATTACATGCCATCCGATTTTAACAGGCTTTTAATAAATCAGCAATACTCATTTTTCTTCATATTAAGTACGTGATCTCAAATTTTTACCTTGATAAATTAAATACTGGGCATCGTGATAAGCTTTTTAAAGTATAATTCAAGAACGTTTAAGAATATACCAGCCTTTCCACTATAGTACGTTTGTCTGTGCGATTAGTTCTTCTAAACTAAGCAACGGATTTTGATAGAGTTTTCACCTATCATTTAGAAAATTTCTCCCGGAATGTTTATATATATATAAAACATGCATATTATATTTGTAGAAAGTACAGAAAAGTCGATGTTTTGTAATCGAGTCGTGAAAAAAATATTTTCGAGGGTTTACTTTGATAACGCTGACTAAACCGAGATACATCAAAATAATTTACTACGGAATTGTATATCTTAAAGGCCTTACAACCTCAAAACTTTACCCACGTACACGTACGATACACATCAGCTAGTAAACTATAATATGTGTATAAACTTAACAATTTCACTAACTTTAGATACTGTTAAAAGTTTTAATTGGTCCTTCGTCAAGATTTTTCAAGAAATTTGTTTAATAAGTGGTTTTGTTGGTTTCTCTTTAGTTCAAGGATGCAGATGACCCGAATGCTCGGTTACGCAATTTACCAAATTATTTCTTACCGTATTTCTACAAATATAGCACTGGATTCAATCTTTATTGAAATTTTGCCAAGTGAAAAATGCCCTTTGAAACATGTGCATTCTATATCGATAGCTATGTCTAAAGTTTACGGAATTAAAACAGAACCTTTACATATTTCTGATTGATTCTACGCAGCGGGTGGACTTCTTTCTTTACAAATATGGAGACTTCCAAAAGCATTAAATACTTGCTGAGGTTCACATAAACATTACAAAAAAATGTATTCAATTGATAAACGACCGTTTATGTGAAAACCTTACTAATTGAAAAGTAAAATAGAAACTGATATAAAATAGTTAATGGAAAGATACATAAGTTATATACATTGCGTATCCGGTCAAAGGGGGGTTTGTTTATCTGTTGTATAAAGTTGAAATAATAATTTCTCATCGAATTTCGGAATTGTATATCGATAGCTATGTCTAAAGTTTACGGAAGTAAAACAGAACCTTTACATATTTCTGTTTGATTCTGCGCAGCGGGTGGACTTCTTTCTTTACAAATATGGAGACTTCCAAAAGCATTAAATACTTGCTGAGGTTCACATAAACATTACAAAAAAATGTATTCAATTGATAAACGACCGTTTATGTGAAAACCTTACTAATTGAAAAGTAAAATAGAAACTGATATAAAATAGTTAATGGAAAGATACATAAGTTATATACATTGCGTATCCGGTCAAAGGGGGGTTTGTTTATCTGTTGTATAAAGTTGAAATAATAATTTCTCATCGAATTTCGGAATTGTATATCGATAGCTATGTCTAAAGTTTACGGAAGTAAAACAGAACCTTTACATATTTCTGTTTGATTCTGCGCAGCGGGTGGACTTCTTTCTTTACAAATATGGAGACTTCCAAAAGCATTAAATACTTGCTGAGGTTCACATAAACATTACAAAAAAATGTATTCAATTGATAAACGACCGTTTATGTGAAAACCTTACTAATTGAAAAGTAAAATAGAAACTGATATAAAATAGTTAATGGAAAGATACATAAGTTATATACATTGCGTATCCGGTCAAAGGGGGGTTTGTTTATCTGTTGTATAAAGTTGAAATAATAATTTCTCATCGAATTTCGGAATTGTATATCGATAGCTATGTCTAAAGTTTACGGAAGTAAAACAGAACCTTTACATATTTCTGTTTGATTCTGCGCAGCGGGTGGACTTCTTTCTTTACAAATATGGAGACTTCCAAAAGCATTAAATACTTGCTGAGGTTCACATAAACATTACAAAAAAATGTATTCAATTGATAAACGACCGTTTATGTGAAAACCTTACTAATTGAAAAGTAAAATAGAAACTGATATAAAATAGTTAATGGAAAGATACATAAGTTATATACATTGCTTATCCGGTCAAAGGGGGGTTTGTTTATCTGTTGTATAAAGTTGAAATAATAATTTCTCATCGAATTTCGGAATTGTATATCGATAGCTATGTCTAAAGTTTACGGAAGTAAAACAGAACCTTTACATATTTCTGATTGATTCTGCGCAGCGGGTGGACTTCTTTCTTTACAAATATGGAGACTTCCAAAAGCATTAAATACTTGCTGAGGTTCACATAAACATTACAAAAAAATGTATTCAATTGATAAACGACCGTTTATGTGAAAACCTTACTAATTGAAAAGTAAAATAGAAACTGATATAAAATAGTTAATGGAAAGATACATAAGTTATATACATTGCTTATCCGGTCAAAGGGGGGTTTGTTTATCTGTTGTATAAAGTTGAAATAATAATTTCTCATCGAATTTCGGAATTGTTCCAAGGTATTTTAAATGTTCTATATATTTCTTCATTTTGAAGATGTCGTGAAAACGAATACCATTTTAAAAACTAGATAAAATGACGTATTAGATTTTTGTATTTGAAATATACTTAAATACTTAAAATGTGCAATATTTTAATTTCAAACATAAAAAGTTTGTAAAAAAGTTTACCCCAAACATTTTTGTTCAAAACGTCGCAAAATTTCGCAACGTTGAACACAGTTGTATAAGGCAGGCATTTTGATTTGAATTAGTTTCATAGTATTTAATATATATTTCTTTAAAAATATTGCACAAACGTGTGTGCCGTTACTTTAAAATCAAGTTTACTAATTCAAGACCGTCAGTAATATTGTTTACAATTTTATACCTACAGCAACATTGATTTATCTACATTCTTGAAAATAAAGTTCTGTAGTTGTGCAAATGTTGCGAAGTGGCACAACCTTACGTGCTATAAATGGTACTCGAAATACGGAGTAATTAATGTCCTCATTTAAGTATTTGCTTGAAATTATAAGTTTTTCCACGTAGCTCTAATTATGTTGCAATGTTTAAGACTCCTGAACTAGGCGCTACGCTCCTGCCCCCTAATTCCCGAGGCGGAATTGATTACGCTGATTGATTGATTGTGGCAGTGGAATGATTGAGCTTTTTGTACCAAAGGGTGGAAAAGGTGTTTGTTTCATCGCTAATATATCCGTTTTAACACTAATATTAGTACACTTAAGGTTTAGGTTACCAACAATTTGTACAATATGCTCTATAAGCAACTTCTTTATATTTGCATCTGGTTTGTCTGAAAACCTAAGATGACCTAGTTTCTCATTTAAACGGTTCCAGTTTGGAATGAATTCTGGGTAGTCTAGATTCTTATGGTAGGTATAAATATGTTTTCTTGATCCTGCAGAGGAACTTTACTGGTTTGCAATTTAGCAGCTTCTCTGCATTTCACTTTACCCGCATTTTACAGTCCAGATTATTACGCGAACAGTTCCCAGAATCGTTTTAAGTTTACGAGAGATTCCATCCTACATTTCACCATTGCATTTAGGACGGTGCCTCCACAATCAATTTTGAAGAATTTCTTTCATCTTTCTTTCAGCTTGTAACATCAGATCTCTGGATTGATCTTTTGTAAACCCCCGCCAAATGGCATCCGTCAATAATAATTATTGCCAATTTTCTATTGAGTTCGCAGTCCTTAATAAAAATTGCTTCCATCTCATTGTTACCTTATTTCGAGCACCGAATTTCTAAGATTTGTAAAGAACACTCCACCGAAGCACGCTGAATAAGAAAATATATTTAACCTTATATTCTAAGCAGTCAGTTTTTTTTAATGAGAAGTTTTTCCGGATTTGATTAGGTTTTTGCTAAAGCATTAAGTAAAGAGTAAAATTTCTTCGAAGTTTCAAATAAAGAAAACTAACTTTAAATGGTTTGAAGTAATTGTTGAGAGACAGAAAAAATACATCCGAATGTTTCGAAGACAGATCTGTACGATATATTTTTTATTTTGGAGGTACATATTCCTACTGTACAGACAGAAATCGATTTTTGCCCTCACGATAAATTAACAGGCCTTATTTAAACATTAATTTATGAATGTTTTTTTGTCTTGATATATATCACGACGATACAAAGAATTTTCGTTGTAATGCAAAAATATTCGGATTTTCATGAACACGTGTTTCATAATATATTCGTAATTTACTAAAAGTTTAATGTGGATTAATTTATTAAATTTTTTAATTCATTTGCAAGGCCCGCAATCCCGTTTTTAACTGGATTTACCAATAATTTGAAGAGATTCTTAATAAATTAGCAATAGTCATTTTATATCCGTGTATAATAATAGGATTGTAGGATAATCTAATAATCTCAGGACGGGCAACCGAGTGGCCCCGTGGCGGAGACCTGGCGGGCGGCGTAGATTTGATTTTAATACAAATCTACAGTTTTATTCCGAAACTGATAAATTTTGCACACTTGACCTTCAAAACAAAAGAAAGGTCACTGTCTACATTAGGTTTCGAAAAACTCTGTACAAAGGCCGGGCAACGCCGGGGACTTCAGCTAGTAATAGTATACAAGAAAGAAAGAGATGATTTTGCCGTCAGACAGTACTGTGAATGTTTTTACTTTTTTTGCTTTATTTTTATATGTAGGTCATTCAATATTAAGCTGTTAGGTGAATTAAACCCAGACGAGTCCCCCAACATGACGATGCATATTTTATGATATTTATGAAGCTTTCTAAGGTGCCCCTATAGTGGAATGGGATGGATCACACCCATGTTTATTAATTTAAAGTTACTGGGCGGTATTTTCAGCAGTCGAGACGCGATCCAATTATGGCCTGAAAGGTCGTGAATATTACATCAAATTATATTGAGTCACATGAGTAAACTTCTGCCTGGCGCGTGGAATGTTTTCATGATATTGGATAGGTACCTACCTACTTCCATTATCACCAATAAGTACCACATATCGAGGGCTTTTCGTGACATTCACAATTTTCCACAATTTCCAATATTGACTGGAGCAAGAACGTACCTTTCCGTAGGCTTTGTATATTTTCCACGATTTTATATATCACACGGAGGATGTTACGTACACAATCATAGACTTGCGAATTCAAATTTTCGCGCTTTTCAGGGTTTCAGGAACAGTGGAGTGGGCATAGACTAAAGAAGAAAACTATAAGTGCCTTATTATTTTTTTGGTAAACTAATGTTTATGACAAGATTTTTTATGCATAGCACAAAGGGTAATAATTATTTTATAAGCAATAATTATTAGCCTGAAACACTCATCCACATTGAAAAATCTCCTGATAAAAGATACATGACGCCAACGGGACTTGAACCCGTGTCGTTTCGATTTCCGGTCGACAGCTCTGACCACTGAGCTATGGCGGCTTATCTCTCATCCGCGAAATAATTCAATATATACTAGTGTTTTATTCAACAATTACTGCTTGCTACATTTTTTCACCTGAAACAACCAACTTTATTTTATATGAGAAAGGCATTGTAAGTGCTAACTCTCTCACTAGATGGCGTCGAGACAAATTGTCATACATGACAATTTCATATCATGTCCTCCGATAGAAAATAATCACAAAGTACGCTTCGAAAATTATCTAAAACACATTTTGTTCTGTTATTTAATATGTTATAGGTATGAAATAATTCACAGTGTATCTTTAAAGGCAACTTAGGAATTTGTTGAGATATTTTTGCTGTAGTTTACAATACAGCGTAGTGTTTTATTAAATATTTTCATGATTTTCGCATAGTTATTATCGTTTTTTTCATATTAGCGCGCTCCCTCTAACAGTCGTATTTACATATCTCCCTTTCAAACGATCTTCTTCTTTTTGAAAGCTTACTTCGGAAACTTAACCCTTAGAACGCCGGGGGTAAAAATGACAATCGCCCGCCGTACACCGACTGATACTATTTCGTAATAATTTACATGTTTTTGTGAAATTATGTTTTTGTAAATTGTAACGTCTTGCCTGGTAATGTGTTTATATATTTATGATATATTTAAAATGAATATATTCTATATAGTCTCTCCAGGATAGCTACTTATATTCAGATGATTTTTTTGATCAAATATTTTAAAAAATATACAATCTAATGAAGACATACGAAAATATTCTTATATTATATTTTATAGCTAAATAAGCGTTCTTCATAATAAACTAAGTCGTATGATGCTTTCCTGTAAATAAATACAAATTAAAAAATTATGATACTTTACATGAAATTTTGCGTCGCGTTTTTTCACATATAAAATCACAAAGTGCGAGTGACGAAACGACAAGCTAGACAAATATTAAGATACTTTATTTCTTTGCCAAGCTAATAAAAAAAAATTGTGTGCTGGGAGACTTTTTTAAGGTTCAAAATGCCGTAAATTCGAGGCAAGCGCTGTGAGGTACTAGGAAATTCACGGTGTATCTCTCTGAACACTAACGTCTTAGTAATAAGATTCTTATACGTCAGTTCGACGTTGGTATGCTACTGCTGGTCTTGAGCCTGGTTTAAAGCAGCTTTAACCGTATAAACGCCTTGGTAATAAGTCAAGATTTTCACTGTTCCGACCTTACACGCCACGTTATAGTTATATCGCCTTTATTAGTATGGGTATTAGCGTCTAACCATTTATTATACAAGTGGTGTTATACCTGTACAATTAAATATTATTAAACACAGTCAACAAGTCTCCGGACGCGAATATTCTCGTATATATTGAATATTCTAGTGAATTCGAGAGTTTTTATTTTCTAAATTTAGTTCCTACATAGGCATATTATTATTTATTTGTGGTTCTTGTAATTTTTGGATTTTTAGTCATTTGTATGAAATTAATTCAATTCAGTTTATTTATTTTAAAAACATTACAAAATTGTACATTTTAATGCATTTTTAAAATACATTTGGTCATAAAAATCCTTACATAAATATAAAAAAGTGGGTATATCAACTATACTAGTAATAATAGAGCTTGGCTTTTAAAGGCAACTTCATTGATACTAAAAATGTAGATATCCGAATTGATTCTGTTCAACAGCAAGATTGCTCTCCCCACCGGCATGACCATTGGCAAGTTAGTCCTGCAGGCCGGGAGATAGAATAGTCTATGTTGTCGGTGACGGAGATAACCATCGGCAACATAGAAATCTGAAGTCAGCAACGAGTCAGTCTGAAGAAATGTGTAGCAATGCGCACATCCCTCCTGACCCGTAGATAGTTCATTCCGAGCATACCCAAAAGAAAGTCAGTAGGATAGAGCCACGGGTAGTAGCCATACTCCCTCGTGTAGAGAAATCTCAAGAATTTCTTCTGAACTCTCTCAGAATACTTTACCCGGTGTGGACTCCAAATTTCCGACCCACTTTCAAGTTTACTCCTTACTAAGGAATTAAATAAAACTATAAGAACCCGGGTATCTCTAAAATTCCTTGCAGTGCCGTAGAACAAGTCCAGAATTCTCATTGAAGTGCTACATGCCGTAAATATGAGGAGGTTAAGGTACATCTACAAAAATAAGCAGTTTTGGTGTTTTTTAAGACCTGCAGTTATTATTTTTGGTTCCATGATAACTCCTAAAAATGACAGTTCAACGCACCTATAAAAAGTGATGAAACAAAAACTAGGTTAAATAGTTACTCTATATATATAACCTAGTTTTTGTTTCATCACTTTTTATACTTTAAAGCACTTTTTATAGGTATAGTTGAATTGTCATTTTGATGAGTTATTCGGTCACCATTATTTTTACATCTTTCAGCCGTTCATTCTTCGGAGTTCTTATAAAACTGTGGATCGGTCAAATAAAGATAATTTTATTCATACGTCTTGTATCGCCTTCGAAGGGAGAAACACTGACGATTAGTCAAATATCCGAAAACACTATTAAAATAATATCGATAATAGCTATTAATTACTATCAGACATTCTCACATAAAAAATTAGAAACCCTTTAAAATTATGTTCTGTGTCTATAAATTACTACGCATTGATCCGTCCATGACCCAATTATGATTTGATCTCGTGTAATGATCGCCTTTGACTTCTGACACCATCCTCAATCCGATCCCTTAAAAATACCCCGAAAGTTTTTTCGTTTCAAAACCCCTGTTGCAAAATGAAAGGATGTTTTTAATTAATTTAAAATACTACTTTAATTATTTTGTTACGTGAATTGATTTCAGTTTCGAGATTTTCTTCTCAATTGCTTTTAATTAAAGATTAACGGCGAAGGACTTAATTGTAGGCTAGAATCGCCATTTAATTTGAGGGGATTTGGCCAATTTCTCTAGTTTAACTTCGCCCATGTTTTTAACAATTATTAACTTAGCCTAGAGAGAAGCAAAATACAATATACTAAAAAGGGAACACAACTTCCTCAAGGTACACGGAGAAAACTTACTGTTAATTTATTAAATATCTGGTCAAATTATTCGTTTTCCTGTTAAAAATGAGACTGTAGGTCTTTAACGAATGAATTGACAGAGTTCCTAACAAAATATCAGTTAAAAGCAAAAGTTTTATGGGGACGGCGGAACACGTGTTCGTACAAATACTGATATGTTACATGACTGTCATGATATTTATAAGGAAAAGAACACGTGTTCTCGATATATTCTGAATGACTAATATGTTATCAGGAAATTGGCATGCTATCACTTTTTAATCATGATCATTTTTCTTCGTGCATTTTACATCTATATTTTCCTAATGAGCTCGCATCCATTCTTGGAGATATTTCAAGACCTTTAAGGGCGAGCCCCCCTGTCCTCTCTCTAATGATAAAGAATTCTATCGAACTGTTTAAATGTCTACAATTCTCAATACCCAACACCCGCACAGCATAACGAAATATTATGTGTAGTAAAACCAATCAACATTATTTCTTCTAAAATGCATAGTTATTAGATAGTTTTCCTAGTTTTTTTTGCGATAATCTTTGCCTGTTATCAGAGAGGATCAATTTAAAGAGAATTTAACAACCTCTCTACGTGAGTTCATGTAACCGGATATTTTTCGAAAATGCTCGCATGTGTTATACAGGTTGGAAAACAACCATCTTATAATTTACTACTTAATGTGACAAATTATTTGATACTTATATTCGAAGCCATATAACTGTTTTTCACTCTTTTTCCACCCGTTTGGCTTTCTATTTTATTATTATTTTTAATATGAAATTATATAACTTGAAATGAGCACTAACGAGAAAATACTGCTAAAATATGGATTTACAATATGAACCTATTATATTATAAAATCCGTTCCCTTACAATAAGGCAAGACGAGACGTTACCTAGTGATTGAAAAACCAGTTGACTAAGAGTGAGTCCTGTTTTAATTCGATCATTTGGCATTTCATATGTTTGAAAATTTGTTTATTACGTTCCGGTTCAAGATGGTAACCGTGTTGGATACTACCTCCTTTAGTTCGCTTGATCGTGGACCCTTCTACGAGCTGTCAAATCGGTATAATGGTACCTACCGGCCTGAAAAAAGTTTGAATAAAAGAATTGTTATTGACATCGTGACATTTCTGTGGATATTTTTTAATAGTAATTCCTGATTAGAAATAAACCAAAAGTTAACTAACCAAATTACCGTATTATTTAATTAATACCATTCCTCACAATTTTAATATGAAAACATATGAAACTGCTTACTGCGATTTAAAGCCAATGAATCCATCTAGATTTCGCCGTCTATCCCATATTTTTAGGTTCTATTAATATGGCACCGATTAGCGATCTCTCATAACGTTTTAGCAAAATATGCCAAAAAATCACTCCAGTGGCTAAAATATTTATTATGAAGTAGGTAGATATTGAAATAGTTATTTACAAATAATCCAAAAACCTGTTGGTTTTGATTTATTAAATAAGATAAAATTAGAAACATACTTTTTCGTACGCGAAGTCTGCTGTTGACTTAACCACTAGTGTACCTAGTGATGTGTTTGTTACCTGCAGTCACAGCTCAATCACGAGCTAAAGTGGGTTTAATTAGGAAACTCGAGCTGCCTGTGTGTGAGTTGGTTGGTTGAAGAGGTTTGTGTTACTTCACTGCGGGCAGATAAACTGCGGTTAGTAGCCGGAAAGAACTTACACCACACACACAGGTAGGTAATCTACTGAGGCCTTAATGAGCGTTAGATCCCAACTGTTGAAGTGCAAATATACAGGTAAAATAAGGTTTTATGTTTATTACATCTTTTAATGAGAGTATATTTGGTTCCATTTTCTTATCGTGTCGTTACAGATCAATTTTTGTTATCGTGTTTTTGGTCTTGGCGAGTTATACCGATCATAGACATTCAATTGAACCTATAGAACTATGGCATTCGGGGCTATTCTAAGGTGGACGAGTGAACAATGCGAATATCATATTTTGGTCTTGGCATGTTATCAATGAATACCGATCGCAGATATTCAATCGAACCTATAGAACTATGGCACTCGGGATATTTTCAGGTGGACGAGTGAACAATGTGAATATAATATTTTGGTCTTGGCATGTTATCAATGAATACCGATCGCAGACATTCAATCGAACCTATAGAACTATGGCACTCGGGGCTATTCTAAGGTGGACGAGTGAACAATGCGAATATCATATTTTATAATATACAAATGAGTCTAACTTCAACTTGTATTAATACTACAATGCCTCGAGGGTGATATTTTACTCCCCCTTGATTTTTTTTACTGTCAGCATTGTCGTAATAACAACTATTTTTATGCCTCTATTTCCTTGACAAACGTATATTATATATATATATATGTTATGGTTAAGGTTTTCACGGGTGTAAGATGTAGAATAATGTTCTCGGTTTACCCGCGTAAAGTAGTCCTTAAAAGGACTTTTTAATTTCTGACGTTTCGGACAGATCTCACTGTCCATCTTCAGAGGCCTTATGTCCTGAATTTCGTCTCAAACTGAACGCTTTCGCGTGTCTGTTCGGTCCGGAAGTCAAGATACAAGTGGGTGCTTATCAATTCTTATGTCTAGGACGAAGTATGCGTGTTGATAGTGATTTGACGGTAGAGGGGGTGGGGGCGGGGTTGGCAATATCAAGCAGTATGTGTGTAACGACCTGATTGGGTTGCTTTGAACTTGTTGGAAGTGCTTCTGAGAATTTTGGAAATGCCGGTTTTGGGTTATTTTGGTCAATTATAACTTTCCAGGTGTTGGGAATTCTAATTGAGTCATTTCTGGTATTCATATTATTTTTATGTTTATGAATTTCAATTGCTTCGCGGTAAATTCTTTTTGGCTCATTGTATATACTAGCTATTGTTGTGGTATTGTTAAAGTCCATTTTATGACCTTCATTAAGGACATGTTGCACTATGGATGAAGTTAAGCGTTTATTAGTGACATCCACCTTGTGTTCTGCAATTCTACATGATATTTTTCTATTACACCGTCCAATATACACCTTTTCACATGCCCCACAAGGTATTTTATAAATACCATGAGACTCAAGTGGAATATGGTCTTTCGGACTTCTTAATAGAGATGAGATTTTATTTTCCGATTTATAAATTGTTTTGATTTTATTGCTTTTGAGGATACGACTGATTTTATCTGTTGAGCCTTTGATGTATGGGAGAATCGCTATAGAAAGGGGGGGTTCTTCTTCCGTTTCAGGATCAGTTTTTTTGCGTCTATTAATGGATTTATCTATTAAATATTTGGAGAAGCCATTTGCTTGAAGAGCGCTACTAAGAAGATCTAGTTCTTCGTGAATATGATCTTTGTCCGCTAGTCGTTGTGATCGGGTAACTAAGGTATTTATAACTGATGATAATTGAGATGGATTGTGATTTGAGTTAGCGTTTAAATATCTATTTGTATGTGTCAGTTTACGATATACGGTATGGCCAAGGCTGCCGTTATTTTTCTTTTTAACTAAAATATCGAGAAATGGGAGACAATCGTTTTCTTCGATTTCCATGGTAAATTTAATATCTTCGTGGATACTGTTCAAATGAATAAGAAAGTTATTTAATTCTTTAATTCCGTGTTGCCAAATAATGAAGGTATCATCTACGTACCGACGCCATAGTGAAGGTTTCAGAGGAGCGCTGAAACGTCAGAAATTAAAAAGTCCTTTTAAGGACTACTTTACGCGGGTAAACCGAGAACATTATTCTACATATATATATATATATATATATAAATCTCCTTTACCACCACAGTAAGCTGAAAATGTTGTTTGTGTTGTGATGGAGGACTTAGCCAGCCGAGGAATTGAACACACTACGCCGAGGGGGACCCAAGCGCGATGTCAACTCGGCCACCGACCAGTCAATATTATGTTAATATAAGCGGGGAAGTGTCTACTGCACACCTAACCGCAAATTAATACTGTGGATAATAGCCTTGTCATACTTTGAATTTGTTTGACGACAGATTTTCAAATATTTAATTATTTACTATAAATATATCTTTTCGATAAAAAAACTATCTACCATTGACGTAAAATTTCATTGAACCGAAGCGTTTTTTTGTTGTTGTAGTATTTTGTCTTAGTTGTTCCAATTCTCAAAGTTCGTACATTAATTAAACCCGTCTTTCAGTTCTTTGGGCGGAAAGGATATTTAAGTTACAGCACCCCTTTTCTGTGGACCGTTTCTTGTTAGCATCCCCTCGCTTTGATCTGTAATTACTTCACTTTCGAGAATTATCATCTTACCAACCGCCCTTGACTTAGTATCCGTTGCCTATTTTTGTTATCTATATATTGTTTTAGTTAGAGAAGTTCTATTATTAATGTCTAGATCCAATCATTGTTTATTTGCTGTCTGGAATCTCGTCGATAATGAAGTGGAAATATAAGATATTTATTTACAAGTTAAAACGAGCAGTTGGATAACAAGAAAAATATGTTCAAATCTTTTGCCATCGGACATACGATAGTAGAACAAAATAAAATCAAAAGGATATAGTTACCAGAGGGGGCAATCCGGTTATGCTTAAGGATAATAAATTATCCGTAACCTTAAAAGTAACGACATTGGATCGACTCCGGTTCTTCTTCCCAGTTCTCTGGAATGACAGCGAAAAAGTTGTTAATTTTAGGTTAAGCACATTTCCTTATCCTTACGTCGATTCCGGCATTACTTAAGGATATGGAACTGTCCTTATTCTTAAAACGAATGATTTTTCGATGTCTGGGATTCCAGTTCTCTCGAATGAAAGCGGAAAGTTTTTCGGCTTTGTTTTGAATTCGGTTCCATTGTTTACATTGACACAAGGATTACTATTTTATTATTTGGCCTTTAATATATTTTTACCGACGCGTAATTAAATTGACGCGGCTACCTTTTTGTAGCTTTATATTAAAACTTCAAAGGATTATATCTCAGCATGGCAGTGACGGCTGAAATTTGCGTAGAAATTGGTAGCAAAAGTTTTGTAAATTTCAAATTGTCCAAGCATTCCTTCGGAAAGTTGTAGGCCGGTGAGAAAATATAGAATACCGACCGAAGTACCAAATTTTGATAATTTATGTTTTATTTATTTATTTATGACCTTAGAGCATTTACATAAAACAAGTATTCTAAATATCATGCATTAGTGAATACAAATTTACGTATATATATCCACTAGATCGATTTTTGGGATTATTATGGCAAATTTGGGATTGTTATGGCAAATTTAGGATTATTATGGCAAATTTGGGATTATTATGGCAAATTTGGGATTATTATGGCAAATTTGCATAAACGTTTTGAGCGATCGCTTGTAATAATGTGCCTAATTTATAGAAACCAAACAAATATGGTATATACAGCGAGAAAAGATTAAAAAGTTATATAAAGTCTTGGAAAGTAATGAAACAAAAACTTTATTAACTGGGTTAAGTAGGTTAGGTTAAATTTTTTTTTTCATCTTTTTAAATGACTTTATATCACTTTTTAAAGGTGTGTTGAATAGTCACTGTGTTGAGTTATGGAACCACAGCGAGATCTAGGTGGATTATTAGTTTTACAAGCAGTTCGTAAGTTTCCATATTAATATTTTAAGAAATGATAATAAATAAATAATGCGGTAAATGTATACAGATGAATGATAATATAGTTTAGTTTGTATTACGTTTCCCGAACAAAAAAAAAGTAATGAAAATGTATTTAATATCAGACGAAATACGCGTGCATGAGAATGTTGTTCTTGTAGTCGGAAGGACATTCTTTCTGGCTAACCAAAATTAATTTTGGTATTTTAGATACAGCGGTATAAAATTTTTTTTTTCAAGTTGTGACTAAAAGTCGTATTGATATTATCTGAACTCAAATTTGAAAAAAATGAACTACGCTAATATTTTGGTGACTTAATTTTAATCAGTCTTATCTTGAGTTTTCGTTATCGTTAACTGATTTGCTTTTATCGATTATTAATTGTAATCTCTTATCAAAATGGTTAATCTGTTTTTGCGCAACTGTGTTTTAGTTACATGTACAAAAATATAAAGATTGTCCGTAAAATCGTATCCCTCAATCAATTCACTAACGAATGACATTTTGACATTGATAAGTTAGTAATGTTTGTTGTCTTTCGTTCAATAATGGGATGACGAAACGACAATTTGAATTTTTGATTTTCAGACATCCGATCTTCCAATATTTCAGAAACTAAGCTTTCTTTCGTGCTGTTAATTTCGATTCGAGGGCTAAAAAGTATCTTTGGAATCAAGTGATTTCATAAAACTTTCTTCACTTTCGGCAGAAGTGAGTGATTCCTTTGCACCGGTTCCATGATAACTCCTCAAAATTACAATTCAACACGCCTATAAAAAGTGCTATAAAGTTATGAAAACTGATAAAAAAAACTAGGTTAAATAGTTACATATTTAACCTAGTTGCATATGTAACCTAGTTTTTGTTTCATCCCTTTTTATATATTTTTTTTTTCATGTTCTCCATAAAACGGTTATACACCAATATATCATGGAGAAGATTACAAATGAAATAGTTTACACAGGCAGTTTTACTGTTTTGTGACATATGTTAAAAGATAGTTACTGAATTGTCTGTAGGTGACATTGAAAATGTCGATGGCTAATGCAGAATCGTTAAGCAGTTGAGTCGCTCTGTTTATTGGCGCGTTCTGATAGGCAGAAGTTCTCGCTTTCGGAGCATATAGGAGTGCATGGGATCTCCCTCGAGTATAATTGTTAGGAACATAAAAGTTAACCTCTTTCAACATAGGCGGATTGTGTATTGTACCAGAGATTAACTTAAAAAGGTGTTTACCTAATAATATTTTTCTGCGGGCTTCTAATGTATTGAAATCGAGCATTCCTGTTAAGAACAAGGATGGATACAGGAATGGATAGTATGTATATTCCCTCATATACAGGTAACGCATAAACCTTTTTTGTACTTTTTCTATTTCTAAGATATGGTTTTGTTCAGAAGGGGCCCAAATAATGGAGCTGTATTGCAGGATGCTGCGGACAAGTGCTTCATATGTTCTTCGTATTGCAATTCCATTACTAAATGATCTCGTATTACGAAGAACAAATCCAAGCATTTTGTTGGCGCGGGAGACAATGTCAGATATGTGGGATTTGAAAGAGAGATTTGCTTCGAAGATCACCCCAAGGTCACGAATCTCATATACCCGATAACTCATCAATTTTGATGAGTTATCCAGTCACCCTTTGCACCAATGGCCCCCTCTTGTTTGTAGTGTTTATTTGCCTTCAATAATGTAATAATAGAGGCGACCACCTTCCGAGTTTCCAACGTTAACTAAATGATAAATTGTGCAATATACTTACATCATAAAAACTAAACTAAAACTAGTTCAATTCAATAAAATCACGATATTGTAAAAAATCAAGTTAAATAACGATAAAAATAGGTTAGGTTAGGTTGGATATTTTTTATTACTTTTCATGGGTTTTGTCATGGGCAATATGAACACGTAAAATCAAGCGTTAAAATCTAAACAAAAATAAAATATGTAGAATTCTGTATTGAAGTACATACTATTATAGATGAGTCTCAAGACTTAAGAAAAAATATCTTCTCCTGTGTATTTTAGCCAACATGTCCATTTTAAAAAGTTTATGTGAGGTTACACGTAAAAAATTCATTTTATAGCCGAGATACTGAGCACAGTAACTAGTCGTAAAAACTACTCGTTCTCACGCCGGAGGTGTCCGTCGTGTACGGGATGTACGTGTCTGCCAAAGTCCGATACACCGATTCCGCTAGTTTTTCGAGGCACCTTCCATTGAAATATTAGTAATACACCCGGCATTCCTACCGGTCGCCTAGTTTGTTGATCGCTTAGTTTGATTGACATTACAATAAATTGATAAATCTATTATAGGTTACCTTCCTTACCTTCTCCACCACGCACCCTATACGATTTTATGTCTTAACTTTTATTGTGTGAACATAATCTATCGGAAGACGTTTTAAGATTTGCAAGCAATGCGTTCAAAATTTCAGTTGTTTATTGTCTGAAAAAGGTAAAAAGTGATGTAACATTTTTCTTCCATAATCCTTAAAGAAAACAACTGTGTTTTTTGAGTTTAGAATTCTGTGATATTTTTTTGTGTAACTCTTATTATTTATTCATTCGGTGTTCCTCTATGAATTGTACAGAGATGTTCTGCTGCATACCAAGATGGCGAATAATAGTAGTTATAAAACCACACCTTCCGCGGTACTAGAGAAGATGCCGTATTAGTACAAAATGGTATTTAATACTTTCGTATTAAATTATCTTTCACTCTCTGTTTATATTGCGCGTCTTGCTTGTATGTTGATATCTTTATTTGGGGAAGTTTAAATAAGAGAGTGAATTGTACAGAAGAATTTTACAAGTCAGTTCATTATATAAAGACGAGTGTCGCGGTGTAGGTTTGTGGGTGTGTGTTTTTTTTATACAAATTACATTTTTATTCCGAAATTTGATTTGATGAAGTTTTGCACACTTGGCCCTAGCAGCGCCGGGGTTTTCTCCGTTTCTGGCGCAACTTTGTCTTTACACAGAGTTTTTAATAGACAGTAATTATTTCATCAAGAAATATACAAAATCTTCTTTAAGGGGTGGAAAAAGGGAGTGGGGATTGTTTTTTTGAAATCTCGTGTAGGAGGTGACCTTCCTCCGTGTTCCACAAACTCTTTGCTTCATTCATATCCATGCGTCGTCTCGTATATATTGTTTTGATATTCTAATTCTTGACATGGAGACTCAATTATGGTTCCTTCGTGACTTCTTCTACCATTCACCTACACACCTATGTACTCAAACCATCTCAGCATCCCTTTTTTATCTTAATCACTACGCTTACATCAGGCCTGCGTTTTTTCGGTTTTCCGCATTCATACATGATTTTACTACAAACCTTCATATACTAGTCCCAGCCGAGAGCTCGTAAGGCCGTCATCGAAGTTCACCCTCATTCTCACGCGTCTTGCTTGAAAACGAAGAAGACAGGAGATACTAGAACAATGACGTCATGTACGATCTCCCGCTGAGACTAGGATTTAATTTCTACAGCATTAAGTCTTCTTTTAAACTTCCTCTGCCAGTTCCATGTTTCTGCCATACGTCGTTAGTACTAGCACACCATTGTGGACTGCTAGCCTCGCTTCTTTTGATATATTTTTAGTAGCGATTGTTCATTGTTCTCAGTTACTAGAGTACACTGCAATCAGCTTTTGAAAACGTGGCATTTTAAATTCGAGTTGCGAACCCCCCTTCCCAGATATTGACGAAAGCACTAAACTTATTTTAAGAAGCTTACCAGCCATATAAAGCTAGAAAAATTGAAAAACTTTAACAGCTTAAACTCTGAACACATTTATTTGGGCTTAAGTTACTAGTTAAGGCTTGAACACGCATAGTTCTTCAGAACATCTTTCATGTCGGAAAGTTTACGATAAAACTAAATGATTAAAAACAGGCGTTTATAGCGACCCATTTTTAAATAATAATTTACGAATGCTCGAAAGATTACTGCGAAAACATAAAAATAATATCATTTTACTTGCAAAAATAAAATAACGAAGAACACAAGAAATGATATCTGGGCGTGTTTCGTAATCTAAATCATTTCTTTGCTTAGAATTCAAATCCAGAAAATCGTTTCATCATCATTATGACATTTTCATTTTGATCAAATATAATGGCTATGTACAATGTCAAGCAGTGTAAGAGAGACAGAGCGTGCCAAATGGGCTAAAACCAAAAGGTACATTGGAATGCAATTTTTATGTGCATAATTCAGGGATACCAAAAAGTGTCAAATAATTCGTATGAAATACCCATACAAATTAAAAATAAAGCCGCCGACGGGAATTGAACCAGCAGCCTTCTGATTGCCGGTCAGCTGTTCTAAACCACTAAGCTACGTCGGCTTATTCCAAACCCGCCAAATAACTCAATATACAGGGTGTATCGGCACGTACCCGACAAACTTTAAACAGCTATTCCTTGGCACATTTGGAGTAAAAAATGTTATGGGCACTTTGCTGTCTGGTAACATTTTTTTTAATAAAAAAATTATTATTCATATTTTCACCACATGTCACCAATGTTTTATCCTTTGTCAAAGTTTGAAAACCCGTCTGGCAATATTTTGTTCGAGTTTCGTTGAATAATGTACGTACGTACCTACGTTGGCGCGCTTTTACAATCACAACGAAATGGCACGGCACCATTCGTCTCATTTTTAACTATTATTATTTAGTGTGTACGAAAGAGCGAGGACACTTTTTGACACACTTGCTAATAACAGCTGTTGAACACGAGAAACCATGCAAATGACAGTGACGGAGTGTGGATTTTTTATTTATTTTTTGTTTATAATGGAAAAAAATGTTACCGGACAGCAAAGCGCCAATAACATTTTTTACTCCAAATGTGCTAAGGAATAGCTGGTTAAAGTTTGTCGGGTACTTGCCGATACACCCTGTGTACTAGTATTTCATTCCACAATTATCGTTTATTACATTTTTTTCATCTGTAAACATGCAACTTTATTTTTGTAGGGAAGGCTTTGTAAGTGCTGAATTTGGACCTAGTATAAAAAATCTTGTCTTGTAAACATTAGTTTATCACTAAAAATAATAAGTGTAAATACTTATTCAATAATTGCAAATTCACTTTGTGGCGTCATTTAAATTTAAATTAAATAAATTGCTTTGTATATTTATATTGTATTATTTCATTAAAAGTCCCAATATCCGCGGCTTCTCTCGCGTGGTATTATGCAGAAATTACTGAACAAAGAATCTTCCCACTTGAATGAAATATTTTTCCAGGTAGAAAAGTAATTTGTGTCACTTCCCAGTCCTCCAACTGTCACTGTGCAAAACATTACGTTGATCGGTCGCTCCGTTGCGACGTGTAAGAAGGACGAAAAAATAAACAAATGAACAAACACGTTCGCATTTATAATATTAGGGTTCCATGATAACTCGACACAGTGACAATTCAACACACTTTTAAAAAGTGATATAAAGTCATTAGAAACGATGAAATTATTTTTTAACCTAACCTAACCTACTTAACCCAGTTAATAAAGTTTTTGTTTCATCACTTTCCATGACTTTATATAACTTTTTAAAGATGTGATGAATTATCATTGTGATGATTTATCCGGTTACCGTAGTGTATATAGTTTTGTAGTTTTTTTTCATGTAGTTTTTCTAGTAATCCCGATATTATTGTTAATCATGCAAATAAATACTTCTCAAAAATAGGTGAACAACTCGCAAAAAATATCGATGTAAACCATACCAACTCCAGTTCACTAAGCTGTAATACAAATTTGCCCAACAACTTGCATTTTAGTCTAAAACAAATTTCAAATGAAGATACTAGATTGATCATAAACTCATTAAAAAACTCGTCTTCAACTGGCTTGGACGATATATCAAATATTGCCTTAAAAAAACTTGTATCAGAAATAACCACTCCCTTAACAAATCTTATTAACCTAAGCATCCTAAAAGGCCGATTCCCCGACAACCTAAAACACGGAATCATAATCCCAATACATAAAGGAGGCTCTAGAGCGGACATAACGAACTATCGTCCAATTACATTACTAAATTCACTATCTAAAGTCTTTGAAAAAACTATTAATAATCAACTAATTGAATACCTTGAACAAAATAACATACTATCACACAACCAGTTTGGATTCAGGAAAAATAAAGGCACCTCCGAAGCCCTGGCAACAGTTACCGATTTTCTAAATGAAAACTTAGACAAGGGATCAAAATGCATATCAATATTCTTAGACCTGTGCAAAGCATTCGATACTATCTCTCACTCTAAACTTTTACAAAAACTATCTAATATTGGTATAAATGGTGATGAACTTACTATTATTAGCGATTACCTGTCAAACCGAAAGCAAAGTGTGAAAATCAACAACTGCAATAGCAATCAATTACCAATTAGCTACGGCGTGCCTCAAGGAAGTGTTTTAGGTCCTACCCTGTTCTTAATATACATAAATGAATTATGTAATCTTCAAATAGATGCCAAAATTGTAAGTTTCGCTGATGATACGATTCTCCTCTTCAAATCAAGCAATTGGAATGATGTATACATAAAAGCTAACAGGGGCATAACTGTGGTTAAAAGATGGTTAAACAATAATACACTAACAATGAATGTGACCAAAACTAAATACATTGAATTTAGTATTAATCCATCCTTAAGAAACCCAGAAAATCAAATTAAAATTTGTGCTTGCAACCTGACAAATCCGATAATATGTGATTGCCCTTATTTAGAACAGGTAACTAAAATTAAATACTTAGGTATTATTTTTGATAGCAATTTAAAGTGGAAAGAACATATAACCTCTACAGCAAACAAACTTAGAAAATTCATTTATTTTTTTAGACAAACTCGCAACTTTCTCAACCTAAGCCAGCTCAAAACAATCTACTATGCACTTTGTCAATCTTTAATAGAGTATGGTATCATAGCATGGGGAGGAGCAAACGCTGCCGCCATTGATCCAATATCTAAAGCTCAGAAACTTATAATAAAGATTATCCTCAAACTACCAATCACAAGCAGTTCGGATGAAATCTTTAGGAAAATCTGTGTTATGGACATTAGGCAACTTTATGCCAAAAACATACTAACATACCTCTTCAAACACAAAACTACTTTTGACAATATCCAAACTGCTCGTGATACTAGAACAAAAGGACATAATTTCTTACAAATCCCTTTCGCTAAAACAACTTTTGGCCAGAGAAATTTTAGATATTTTGCAACAAGGCTATATAATGCTCTCCCACTAGCCATTAGACTGAACGAATTTTTTCTGAAATATAAAACAGACATCAAATCTTGGATCATCAGCCAAGACAGATCCATGATAAATTTTTTTATAAAAATCCCTACATAAGTATGTACTCCAACTAGATGCTGATTAACAAATGTATCATTTATTATTATTATTTATTATTTTCTATCTTTTTCACAATGTCATTTAATGTAGTGAAATATTTAATGTATCAAAAAATATGTAAAAATTTTTAATGTATCAAATACGTCTGTCTCGACACAGGTTTATCCTAGTGAGACAGACATCGAAAAAAAAACCTGTAAAAGAAACTTTATATTGATAATAAAAAACAAAAACAAAAAAAATATATATATATACTAAGTTGTTTATTTAATTAAATTTAAAAGGTATAAATATTGTTATTAATTGTAGAAAGTGATAACATCAATTTAAAATACACCCATAATGAATTATGCTTTGATCTATTCAGTGATGCCAGATATGTCAAATACAAGACAGTAAATGCTGTAGAAATGAGATCCCCGAGACGTATATGTGGTAAAACCATATATGATCGTGTTAGAAATGTGGTGATCCGTTGAAGCTCGACTGAAGCGAAACCGGTAGATGTAATAATAAAAAAGTCGTGGTTAATAAACAAAGTGTTTTATTTGATTTAATATATTATAATGTCTAACCACAAAGTGATTGCTTCCTACGAAAAAATAAATTAAAGTTATTAATAGAATTTTCATTTATTAAAGAGTCTCTTCCACTATACTTTTATCAGTGTTACTGGTGAGCTATGTTGGAATAAATGGAAACTAGGCTGACAGATTAGGAGATAAACACAGCTGAAGTTAATATACTGATAAAAAAGAGAACTTTGCTATAAAATAATTTCTAAGCTTCGTCGTAAAATACATAGATGTCGTTGATATACCGCAGTTGACGGAAATTAAACTGAGGTGAATATTTATAATTAAATTCCCTCTGAAATAAATATACTCGTGGAACGCCGTGGATATACCTAAAATAAATTTTTGTATTACGAAAACTTGTTGAATTTCTCTTCTAATGAAATTTCCCCGCCTCTACATATTTACACAATTTATATTTTTAGCTCAGATGATTTTTACGCTCGCTCGCGGGTATATTTTTGTTCCAGACCGAATATAATCAATTTCGTTGTGTCATAATGTATTCTGTTTTATTATTTGTCGCAACACAAAATTATGACATCTTATCTGGAGATGTTGAGTTGCTGAAGGAAGTGGGCAGGGAAGAGAATGGTTGGGAAGTGTCTGGATATTAAATTTTGGGTCCTAAACATAGCTTAAGTAATTTCAAGAAACATTTCGATTCTGAGCCGAATTCTCTCACGGAACCCAGACACCCGCAAAGGAGCCTGACTGCTCAAATCTTGTGTTTTATTTTAATCTACTCCAAAAATGGGTACGGATGATACTTATCAAAATACTGTTAAAAATGAGACATGCCCATTTCCTAATAAAATATTAGTCATTCAGAATATATCTGAACACGTGTTCTCGCAGCTGGCCTTGTCCTAATAAATATGATGGACATAATGCGAAAACATTATAATTTTTAACAACACGTGTTCCGACTTCCTCATGACATATTCGTGCTTTACTGATAGCTTGTTAGGAAATCTGTCAATTCATTCGTTAAAGGTCCGCAGACCCGTTTTTAACAGGAAAATTAATAATTTGACCAAATTTTGAATAAATTAGCAATATTTTGTTACTAAGCTTTCTCCATGCAATCATACGATGAACCATTTAAATGTGTTTATGTGCAAAACCTGCAAACTTTTATTTGCACTTAGATGGGTTTTTATCTCGAGAATTATGGAACCAGACAAATCCACCTCGCATAAAAAATACTCTGGAATCATAGACATATGAATATTAGTAGACCTGCCCTAAGTGATTAAAAGCGTATTATCCCCACTCCCCATACCGGTTCCATTGGAGCCGGCTGTGCTCGCGAATGGCGAATGAAGTGAAATTTGAAAACGTGACGTCATCATTCTTGTGCGAACTATGGTCGAGGCATCATCGGTTCATTTTACGAAATAACACGGCAAAATGTTGACTTGTACTATGAAAACTTGTAAAAATAGATGTGAAAAAGAGAATAAACCCAATTGTCGTATTACATTCCATATATAAGCATTATTTTAAGCATATTCACATCGTATAATATAGATCAGTTTTAGAAACATATACTATCACATCGAGAAACGTCTGGACGCGAAACACAAAGCTGGTTGGTTGCTGGGAAGTAAATTATGAAGATTTATAAAAGTGTCTTAACTAAATACTTAAACGAAATATTCGACTCTGAAAATAGAACCGAATTTTTTTGCCGAATTTGGACTTCGCAAATTTGTTCATAACGTGGCGAGTAATTTGCGCTCCCATGTAAAAATGTCTATTCATTCAAAAGCAGGTTTTACTTTTAAGAAGTAAATGGTGATATTATAATGCGAGATGCCTATTTACTGTCAGATTGATTTATTGACGAATCACAGTCAGCCTTACTCCCTTCGTTCTTCAACAGTTGATTTTACCCCTCGCCATTATCTTCTCGTCTATTAATTCCTATGTCTGTGTCTGGAATGTACTAAACACGTAGGTACCACCCGGAAAATAACATATTTAATACAACTAAAACATGTTTTACTTGCTTTTATTGAGAATTAAAGAAAGGAAATATCCACACCCAAGTTTCCTACTTTATTAAAAATAATGCCCTTATAATTATTCTTTCGTTAAAAAATGGTGAAAACACCACTCAAATACACAAACATGTTGTCTGTTTTATTTTTACCGAACGATCCACGATACGAGGAAGAAAAGTTCTCCCAGAACTCTAATAATTTATCTTTCTGTACATTTTGTAGTAGGTAGTGTAGGTACCTACCTCATTAAAGTTACATGATATATTTATTTACAAAGATAATAATTAAACATAGACTTTGTGACCATTGTCTTGTTGGACATGGTTTTTTCAACCATGCCGGTATAATGACCCAAAAAATCATGAATAACATTTTTTATATTTGTTAAAAAGAATGTGACCTTACTGGGTTTCCCCGTTCTTGTCTATGGTAATTTGTGTGAATTGAAGTAATTCTTGTAAACGTTCAAAATATGCAAGAAGTATATTATAAAGCGAAATAATAGAAGAAAAACTTAACATTATACAAGAAAAGTATATAGTAAAAACATACAGGAGAAAAACGCAACATAAAGTTAATCTTTGTTAGGTTGTAACATTTTATCTATGTTCTTCCTTCCCGTGGCCATAATCCATGTCTTAATACTTCTTTTGAAGTCGGTTATTTTTTAATGGATTTTTCGCAA
Source organism: Hesperophylax magnus (assembly GCA_026573805.1). Taxonomy (NCBI): domain Eukaryota; kingdom Metazoa; phylum Arthropoda; class Insecta; order Trichoptera; family Limnephilidae; genus Hesperophylax; species Hesperophylax magnus. The sequence continues at coordinate 397,114 of JAIUSX010000165.1, read as the reverse complement.
GATGGGAGATATTAAATAGTTTTACAGAGAAATATTACAATTTTCTTTGCCCAAAAGTCGTTTTAGTTGTACGTTGGTGAAATCTATGTTGTATTGAATATTGTGTGTAGAAAGTTATCCTGGTTTTGAAATGCATAAATTAAAATATGTTTTGAATATAATTGTTTCAGAGACATTACATTCAGGTAATTAAAAACGGTGACCGGATTAATCATCACAATGATAATTCATCACATCTTAAAAAAGTTATATAAAGTCATGGAAAGTGATGAAACAAAAACTTTATTAACTGGGTTAAGTAGGTTAGGTTAGGTAAAAAAAATTTTTTTTTCATCGTTTCTAATGACTTTATATCACTTTTTAAAAGGTGTGTTGAGTTATCACGGAACCATTAAAAACATTGTCAGTGGGGGTTGTTTAGAATCTGAAGATAGATATGTATTATAATCAAGATTTTTCCAATATTTCCGGGAAGGTTCCTTTGATAGGCCCTTATTGAGCCTATCCGTGTATCCTCCAGGGGATGTTATGCGAGACTATTCGGGATTATGGATGGAAATTGATAAATAGTTCACGATGATTTATGACCGAAACACAAGGGATTATCCTTCTTTTCCCAGGGGGCCTGGGAAATCCAGGAAATTGAAAATACTCTCAACGCTTTTAGTCACGTTTTCAATGTTACTATCTACTTTCGGCTGTATGGTGAATATTAAAGTAACTAATCCCCATTTTTTTAGTAATCCTTTCATTAAAATTTAAAAATAACATCAAAATTCCCGCTCCGTGAAAAACTTTTAATTCGAATTATTATTTACAAATTTCATAACTTGAAAAAAAACAATATTCGGGAACAAGACAATGACGGCCTACGCGGTCGAGGGGTAAGGCTCTCGACTTCCAACCCGGATGTCGCGGGTTCAAATCCCGGCGTGCGCAAGTAAATTTTATTTAATAAATTTGTGTCGTAAAAATATTATTATATATTTATATTTTTTACACGTTCCAGAGTTGAAGATACTCTCAGTATCTTCAGAATTGAAACGTGGTTGCTTGAAATTACTTTAGCCCTCTTTGATGACCAGATCAGAATAGCAAGGTACTTCCCTATTGGAGATGCCAGTCTCACTGGGACCAGATTGTTGGAACTGGTGTAACATAAAATATATTTATTTATTGGATGATTTGTATAGCGCCGCTTTTGTGAGATATCACCTCAGGGGCGCAAAAGTTGGCTCCTTAAAGATAACGAAGCGAAGAGAAAATTAAGTAATTATTCCTTTGTCCCACTGTCTCGGGAAGTTTTACTTATTACGAGTTAAAATCACAGACTTCCAAATTGTTATCATGTAGACATAAATAGTTTTTTTCAAAAACTGAACTCATCAGTTTGCCATATTATTGTGATTTGTTTTTAAAAGCAATGCATATCTTTACTAGGTTTCCGCTCCAAGTGGTTACTGTACCTCATCCATCTCAAGTAAGACACTAGAGTTCGTCTTTCATGTATACATTTAATTAGAATCACGGTAAACTTTTGTTAGTGTGTTTCGAGTTTTAATGTGTTATTAGCATATTATAAATTTAAGCGAAAGTAGTTAATTTTCTCGTCAACATTCATGTTATTTTATTATGTTGTAGGTCGACTGCCAAAACTTCTGACAGCATCTAACGAGAGGCCAAAGTAAGTAAAAGTTTTTTTTCTTTTAATTTAACAGACTTTCACATTTGAAAGGCAAATGATTGAAAATTAAGTTTCGATCGGTTCTGAGGAAAATCACTCAACAAAAAAATCTATTTCAGGTTGGATTTTGCGAGACGGGTTTCCAAATTTATCATTTTAGAAAAATAAATTAAATCATCGATGAAAGCAACCACTTTGGGACATGATATTATAATTAAATGAAAGGTTACTTTGTTTTTAACCACTTTATTATAATTTATACATTATGTCAACTTGTTTCGGTTATACCCTAACCAGATGCGGCTGTTGACTGAAATTGCCAGCTGCGCATTTAACTTTTAAAATGTGCCTAGTTTTTAATACTATGGGTAAAGCAAATTAATTAACTGGTACTGCAATTCATTCAATCGAAAATCATCTATAGAGTAAAAAATTTGGATTTCATCGCTAAAAATCTTGGAAATTTCTTAAATTCACCGCATATGATTTTACAATGCGTGAATGTTGTAGCGCTAACATTTTAAATTCCTAAACGAATCCATTCCATCTGCACTGCTCCAACACAATAATCTGTCTCGCTCATGTCGAACGATCTTGATACCACCCGCTGTATGGTAAAACAAAGTTTTGTGCATATCGGCACGTGCACGACTCGTTTGCGCTTGTGCGGGAGTTTTGTATAAGACGATAGCTCAAATAATGAGCTAGCGGGAATTATGACTGAAGCCTTCTTTCGTATATCGATGACTGGGGCACATATAGTAAGTTATACGAAGATTGAAGACAAGCAGTGCAATGCACAAACCTTCTGGACAGTATTATTAAACTAACCTAAGTACTGGCATTTATTTTATGTATTTAAATGGTTCAAATAAGTAAAGAGTGATAGGGGTAGGGAAGGGGCTATATGGGTAGAAAGGGAATAATTTTAAACCTGAACTTACGTTGATTTATTATAATATTGTCCCGAAGAAGGTAATGATATAACCGAAACTTGTTGACATAATGTTATATTGCAAATTATAATAAAGTAAGTAACTTTTCAATTAAATATAATAATTATTATACGACGCTTCAGGATTGTAGTTGACATATTATGCAGGGCTTTTTATTCCAGTGTTCATCGGGAAAATCAATAGGTTGAATTTTGGAAAACGCTTTATCTAAATTGAAATTATTAACATGTTAATTGCCAACTACAAGATAACTCGTAGATTGCGTTTTTGCTAGGACGCCGACTACGAGATAACTCGTAGTGTGTTTACTTGCCATATTCGCTAAAATGCGATAAAATTCGTAGTACATCAGTGCTAATATGGATAGATGGCTTCTGGGAAGAGAACAAAAAATCAATGCTGGCTTACAGAAAATTTATTAATAAATGTTCTGTGTATACATACTCCTGATGAGGTAACAAAATATATAATTATAAAAAAAAGTTTTTAATAATATAATATAATTAAATGAAATTGGCTTTTTAGACCGGAATTCTGAAAATTGCCGTGGCAGTCAACATGTTACGAGTAAATTGTTATTATTATCCTAAATAATAAAAATTGCCACAGAATGCGTCAGGACTGCTCCTTGAAGTTGCCGTAGGTCTTCGATAGTCAATATAATAATGTTGGCATATGTATTTGAATTCCATTATTCACCGATTGTGAGGAAATTATTAAAACTTCCGATTTTATGTCCGGGTTAAATCTTCCCCATAGGAAAAACTAAACCCTTCCACACACTTTTCCACAAATGATCATATAGTCAATCAACATTATGCAAGTGCATTATATAAGCAAAATAAATACAAAACAATACAAAAACAACACGTCAACTCACCAGAGATCAAATGGGAAAATAATTCACCGACTCCAGATATTTTCATATCAGAGGGTTCGGCTCGGTAGAACTCCTAACAGGGCCTATAAATCCTACTGATCCCTCAACATAACATTATTATTATCTCATGAACTTGGATTTGCTTTGATTTTCAAAATTGTAACTGATTGTTGAAACAATTCAGACAAGCGATAAAGTAGTAGGTAGTACCAACATTATTTTAATGAATTAATAATTACATAGTTGAAATGTGTATTTCTTTGTTTCTATTTTCAGATGTGGTAATTTTTCAAGATTACCAATAGTATTCATCCGTTAGGTAGATTTCTGATTGACTCAAAAATTGACAATGTTTGTTTTTGAAAGGCTATAATCCTGAGGTAAATATTTGTTTTATAAATTATTTCAGCTTCGCAAATCCTTCAATTATAATATCCCGTGATTTTTCACGGGTCTGCGCCAGTGATTCTTAAATTACAATAATGACTTACAGGGTGCTTCAAAATTGTTCCTTGAAGTTGACATAGGTATTTGAATGCTAGTGTTCTCTTGGCGTGTTGCCCTTACTAAGTCACGTTATTTTTTTCATTTTGATCGCTTTCGATTTCCTCAACAATTCATAAAAGGCTTTCAGTTGGAATTTTCAATCTAAACCCCGCAGAATGTTCATTTATTCAGTACACATAATTCCGGAAAGCATTTTCCGAAATGTTATTCCCGGATGTATTGGGGAATAAAAAATATGAATCATTAAAAAGGCAAATAAATGACTGATTACTTCTACCATATTCCAGTTCGCGATCACACAAAAATGTACGTTCTCATTGTTATGTTTAGCTGCCTAAGTGTTTATATTTATAACACCAAATCATAATTTTATGTAAATATGATGCTAATTTTTCACAGAACCCCGTTTTAACAACGAACCGGCAGACGTGCTTGGTCATATATTTGATAATTTCTTTCAGAGTGGCTAATCATATTAGGGTCGCGACACATTACGCTAAACGCATCAAAACGTTTTTATAACACCATACGCTCGCCGTAAAATCCCATATAGAACTGTCACACCTGACAGATGATGTGCTATAAAGTGTGGGCGTGGCGAGGATGATATGCCGTGATATGCTAGCCAGACGATATTTGAAAATGCCTACGGCAGGAGAGGGCGTCAGATCAATTTATAGAGCGCTTTGATCACGTGATCATCAAGGTGACAGATCCCGTACAAAGAAATTATATTCCGCGGCAGTTCTCCTTGCGTAGGGAGAGGAAGATTACAGTGTATCGTGACACCTCGACATATAATCTGTATAGGCCACGCCCAAATAATGAGAAGGCAGCATTCTGCTGATGCGCTCATATCTGATTTTACAATAAGTTTAATAATAATTGAGTATAGCGTGATGTCTCTTAGGTTTTATGGAATATGCAATATTTAATTGTAAAAAATATTGTACCTAATAAAAAAAAAAATAAAAAAAAATTACATTCTGATCGCTAAAAAGTTATTACTTTGGAAGAGAGTTTATGAAAACTTTGAACGATGTAATTATAAAGTATTTTTCATCGTTTCCCCAATATCGTCACAAACTGGAAAGGTTTTATTTCAATTCACGTCAAGAACACAATTCGATCGCAGTCCAGCAATTCTGTTTTATTTCTTGTCCATTCATATTATTTTTTCCATTTTAAACTTTGTCTGCAACATCTGTTAAGCGCAGTTCCATCCGAAAGAGTAGGTATTTAGTTTTCCAGAAAGAAAAGTTTAATCGCTTTCCATGATTAATTGCATTTTCAAATTGGTATTGTTATTTAACGAGAAAATGATACCGGTAACTAAAATGATACAATTATTTCTCGTTATCTTAGATTTGATAGACTTATCTACGAGCAAGTCTAAACAGCTATGTTATAACAAACTTTACAATTCTGTTTTATGCCGCAGTATCATTTATATTTAAATGTCAAAATAGTTGAACTCCACCGTTCACGTTTAATTTCCGGCGAGTAAATAAAACAGTCTCAGTTACAAAGGTTAGAACAAAGTCATGGTCTTTTCAAGTTTAGGTTTGAAAATTATTCTTATACAAATGATTTAATTACTTAGATATCCTCGACCCACGTAAGTTTTCAGTTTTATTCATATCGGTTTTTCATAGAACCAGGCCCCGCTTTTGCAGATTTTCTGCTTTATGTAAATGAGATTAACCGAATGTTGTTTTTCTAGGCCTCGAAGCTGTGTCAAGGCGTTGATATTTTTGTTAAACTGCTAGCTTATAGTTATATTGGCAAAAATTAATTGTAAAATTTGCTTAAAATCATCACATCGCGCTATTTTCTTTTTGGTATGCAAAATATACACACTTCATTCACATTAAAATAACATAGTGCTTTTAGTTGACTAGTCAAACAGTAAAGTACATATTCATAGCTTTATATTGAATGTGTTTGCACAGTACCTTCTGGAAAGCCTACAAATGACGTCAAATTACCTAACCATATAAAATGATGTTAGGTGTCTTCTGTCATAAATATTCTTCAATTCCTGTGAGTAATATTCTATTTATATAGAAAATAATGTCTGTGGCGGGCAGACGGGCGGATACCGGGCGGGCGGTGTGGTTTTTTTATTTAAAGGCAAATCTACAGTTTTATTTCAAGATTGGTGAAATTTTGCACACTTGACTTGAAAAACATTGCATAAAAATTCGAAAAATTCTGCGTAAAGCCCGTGCAACTTAAGCTAGTATATTATAAAACCTAATTCTATTATATTATATAGTATTACAATAGACTATCTCCAGGAATTCTGCTTTTTACACTCGAGTCAGGGATTTCATTAGAACATTGTGTAAGAAAACCGAAAGGACAATGCTGCCGCCCACAGATAAACCACCTTATCATTGTTCCTTTGTCAAGTCGGGAGCCGCGGTGAACACGTCCCCATCACACTTACACAGTTGACATTTTACACATGAGATCCCCTTTCCCTCTCTAACTGAGGGCGTAAATCCCTTGCAAGACCCAGGCTCCCTCCTTCCTCTGTTTAAAAATAACCCCGCAAAGCACCCTCAGAGATGACATGGACCTATGAGATTTCCCCTGCGTTCGGTAAAAAAAAATTACAAATAAAACATTTTATGAATGAAAGATGTCACAGTGTATCAAGAATTTTGTCAGAGATTTTCTTTTATCGAATGTCCTTATCATGTTATTTGTACAAATATTGTTAGCCTCTTAGTACCTAATTTATTGTAAGGCTCTTAGTACCTAACTTATTGACATGAATAAGAATGTTTTCCCTTTACGTTTTTTCGGGCACGTAAAATTCTGTTATCTTTGATGTCTCGGGCTTATAAAAACCTTTCAGGACAAAAAGGCGTTTAAAAATATATTTTTCCTGTTTTTAAAAATATCAATCGGTGTATTTTTATTAAAAAAAATTAAATCGGCCTCCTCCTATTTCTCAGAAATCACGCTTTAGAAATTGACCGATGTGAATATTAACATCGACGGTTTTCTTCATATTTTCCACACTCTCTCGTCGAATTGGAATAATGGGAATTGGGTTTTTTAAAGTGGGGATTGTCTTTACTTGGGGTAATTCTTTGAAGTAACTACAATCAATTGCGATTTGTTCTTCTTTCGCATGGTGGAGGGGTCAGATGGGAACAGTGAGTCGGTCTAGGGCGTCACGTGTCACCCTGTAGACTTCATCAATCCCGCCCGGGAATGAATGCAGCGGGCATTCTTCGACCACATGTTCGGTGGTCTGCACCGCATTCACACATCGCCGACTCTTTGAGGCCCCATCATGTGGGCGTAGCGGCTGTGGGAGGACCTTATCCTATTGATTATATCTTATCCAGAATTTAAGAGGCAGTGAGAAACTAGGCTGTGTCTCAGTGGGGTCGTGCACGAGATGGGCATTTGTCACTTCGGCCGATTGCCACTCACATTTCCACCCATCTTCTGGAGTGAGAGTTAATCAGAGGAGCCTCTCTCTCTGTCACGAAGTAATCCTACTTCAGATATTCAACATAATAACGATATACTCGTCCATAAGTTAACCATTATACAAAGCGTCGTTTTGCTATATTACAATTGTATTAGTTCTAATCAATGCAATTTAATGCTTTTGTAGCGTTTCTGATGTTTAAGTTTTCCTTCGTCGTAAATTTTCTGAAAAGAGAACCGAAAACTCTATTAATAATACTTGTACGATTTTTCGAATATTTTTATTATTTAAGAAACAAGCAGAATACAGATAAAATGAGTGGTTAACAGTTTACAAAAAAATTTAAAAATATATTAAACGTATCGGTTCCAAGCACCAATAACATGTCTCTATGAAAATAATGTCTGGTGAGTGATTGCTATACACTTTTTCAATAATTGCAAAATTACTTTGTGGCGTCATTTTAATTTAAATACATTATACATTTTACCGGGCGGGGTTAGTACGTTATGTTATTATTAGTTTATACAGCAACCCCGAAGATGACATAGGCTCAGAGCGAAATTATTTCCTAAGGGCTTCCTGTGTGGAATTAATATAAAAAAGCTGGAGTTTTCTGTTATTAATCATTGTAAAATATGTATTTAAAAAAAGAATATTTAAATTTTTCATCGTCAGGAATCAATGTGATGAACAGGTTGTACTGGTTTCCCTTAAAAAACGCCCAAAACCTGTATAATACGAGTATGTATGAGCGTCGGCTCAGATCACGGGGGGTAAGTATAAATTCCCAAAATCGAGAAGGATTTTCTCTCACTGTGAGAGAATTTCGTCAATTTAGTATTGACCTTTTTCAGATGAAAACGCTGTACCCGTTTCTTAGGGCTGAAACTCGAACGTCCTAGATATTGAAAACATTTATTTTTATTTATTTATTTATGTCTATTCTTGAATACACATTTTACAAATGATTACAGTGGTTTATATTGTAGTACAGAGAAAAAAGTAAAGAAAAAAGATGTAAAAAATAAAGAACATAGGTTGATATAGGTAAAACTGTGTGTGGGTGATATTGTATGTTACGTGAACACCTCACTAGTAGAACCTGTGCTGAGGTGTTAACGTGTTTGTGATTAAGTGTGACAGGTGACATTTATGTGTTGTAGTTTTTTTTTTCACAGACATATATTGAAACATGAAAACACACATTTATATGTGAGTGTAAGTATTTTTGGATAATTCTTGAAGAACGTGTATAATATTTAATTTTACTTATCATAATATTTTGGTTATGTTTGATTTGGAATTATAATCTTTTGAATAAAGTGAATATCTTGATTTTTTATCCAGGCTACGATATGTTTTTTGAGAAAGTTTGTAGATGTATGTGTAGTCATTAATTGTTTCAAAATAATATGAATATATTTCTTATACTATAATACCCACGCTCAGGCTTCGCCTTTGTGGGATTTTTTTGTTACTCTTTTTCTATATTACTATGTATGTACCTAAATTGTAGATGTATCAAAAATTTTGTTAATAAAAAAAAAACAAAAAAAAAAAATGGGCATACTGTTAAAAAGTTTGGTTGCGTAGTATTGAAAGTGTCTTTGTCCGTGTGTGGTGTGTGTTATCGGAATGTTCAGTGTTTTATTTGTTGATGACCTGGTTTTTATTATGGCATTTGGTTGATTTCTAATATGAAAATTATTATGGATGAGATGTAGGAGAGGAGTTTTGGCGTAAAGTTGTCTTATTGACATGACGTCTAGAGTTTTGAAGATTTTGTTTGAGTCTGTGTAGAATGGTACTTGCAGTATGAGTTTTATTATTGCCTTTTGAACTTTTTGAATTGGGTCAATTGTTGTGTTTGTAGCGCTTCCCCAAGCTATTATTCCTTAAGTGGCAATGGATTGACACAGTGCAAAATATATTGATCTGAGTATTGTTAGTGGAAAAATGTTTTTGATGGATTTTATTAGGTGCAAGACTCGTTTTAGTTTATTAGTGATAAAATTAATGTGTTCAGTCCATTGTAAGTGTGTATGTGTGTGTAATAACTCCTAGGTATTTTATTTGTTTTACCCTTTCGATGTGTTCGCATTGGCATTGAACCCCTACTTTGAGACTGTTCACGGATTACTTTTCAATCGGCTACGTATTTCTCTATCTCTACTATAAAACCTTACAGCTGGGCTTCGGATTTGTACCTCGCCACGCGTTGCTGTGGATAAGTCTATCCGTGTAGATAGATAAACAATGGCGCGTGTTTATTTTACGTCCAACAGATGACGCTGTTTTAAAAAAAAGCTTGTTTGTCCAACAGATGGCGCTGTTTTTAAAAAATAAAACACGTTTTTACTTGTCACAGGTGACATCTATATAATATGGGTATATAAGAATACAAACGTATTTTATTTTTATGTCAAAATTCGATCGGTTAAGAACTTTCAAATTTAATATTTTTAAAAAACGAACAAAACGAAATTTACACTTTTATTTATATAGATAGAAGGGAGACAGTTTTATTTTCCCTTCGGCATAATATATCTTTTCTTCTGATGAATTCATGTTTCATCAAACATACTAATTTCGGTTGTCTGTGATGTTGTGCGTGATGTGAAATATTCCTGCTTAACGAACTCAAATTTGTTTTGAATTCAAGTGTCATTTTCATAACATGGAAACGGCGTGATGGTTAGTTAGTTAGTTGTTCAGACAAAGTACTAAACGATAAAGTAGGTACTTACGTAAATATTATTTTTTTTATTAAAAAAAAATCTGTATTTGAAATGTGTTTTTGTTTTGTTTAAATTTTCGACAGATTTTAAGTGGCGCACGGACAGTATGCGAAATATTAGTCATTCAGAATATATCGAGAACACGTTGTTTTTTCGAGAACATACTTTTCCTAATAGATATCATGACGGAATGCTACAATATAAGTATGTTAGGATCAATATCAGTATTTGTATTTTTTAATTTTATTTTTTTTTTATATTAACTCCACACAGGAGGCCCTGAAGAAAATAATTTCCCTCAGGGCCTATGTCATCTTTGGGGATGCTGTGTGGAGGGTCTTTTTGTGGAGAGGAAGGAGTGAACATGGGTCTTGAAGAGTCCCATGTTGTAGGAGGGAGGAAACACAGAGGCCGGCAGTTCGTTCCACAGCCGAGCTGTTGAACTTGAGAACGAATCGTAGAAGCGACCCGTTCTCATGTGACAAATGTCAACCGTGTACAAATGTTGGGCGCGCGTTTGGCATGTATCCCGACTACGCACCGGTGCACAGTGGTCCCAAATCCCGATCTAGCTAGACAAAAATATTTTTTCATGGCATTTGATGCAAAAGGGTCACAATGTAATAAAATAAATACTTAAAAAAACATACATTTATTTTAGCATTTGTTACAGATTTTTTAAAACAAAATTAATTACTAATAAAATGCCTATAGTATAATGGTTCGGTTAAGTCATAACGAAGTACTTATTTTAAGTTATTAGTTAAAAAATATTTTATAACATAATATAAGAACAAAACCGAATGACATTTTTTGTTTATGAATTACTGACCGAGTCGCTATCGTTACTATTATTAAATGCTAATGTTCCAACATTGGCTTTGTTAACAGACTTCTGTATTTTCGTCGCTAGAACTTCTGGAATCGATAATAATTTTAAGACACCGCTAGGTAAGAAATCGCAATGTGTTGTTGATATTTTGGCAGCATCCCGTTTTCCATGTGACCTCAAGCTGATTTGAGTAGTATGAGAGAGTTCTTGTGGACTTTGAGAGTTCAGAAGACATTTAATTTTTCTTGTTTTGCGTTTTGACGAGCATAAACCAAATTCCTTTTTTGGTCTACCACGTAGTCCCTCATCACGAGAGTCTCTACAGGAAGAATAAAAACTGTGTTAAGCCATTTTGCGTGTTTCAACTTCAGTTTTAAAGTTCTTCTTCGGACTTCAAACCATTTTTAAAATATTAATATAAACGAAGGGATTTTTTTCATAAGTAAACTATCCTCAAGACTTTTAAAACTTTTTTCGAAGAAAACTTCTTCTAACTGCTTTTCACTTTGTGATGGCATTATTTATTTTTTATTAAAACACAAATAACTTAGTTTACATCACTTTATTTCGATACAAAATCTCAACATGTTTCGTGAACCAAGTTCACATCATCAGGAGCACAAGTATACTAAAGTTATAACTTTAGTATACTTGTGCTCCTGATGATGTGGACTTGGTTCACGAAACATGTTGAGATTTTGTATCGAAATAAAGTGATGTAAACTTTTAAAACTGTTTTTCTTCAATAAATATTTTATATATTCATAAACACACTGCCGTATTGCAGCACAATTCAACTTTGACGTGCCCTTTACTTCTAGAATCTCCAAAATATCCAAACGATAGATTGTAAGTAGAGGCTCTGTAAAAGACAAAAGAACAAGTTTGAGCAAACAAATTTCATAAGCTATTATACATAAAGAATGGTTTTATATGAAACTAGTTTCGTTTGGTGGTACAAATCGGTACACGATTTTGAAAGTTTAATCAAACTTGGGCAAATAATTGTAAAAATTGATACTTTTTTCACGATTTTTAATTAATAATGAAAGTAATTTTGAATAGGCAAATTATAAAATAATTAAAACAATTTAAAAGAACATACAATATACTTCAATTTCCATATTTGTGTAATTTCTCTCCGATTTCAAATAACAACACTAAAGATCGAACAGCGTGCACACCCGAAAGCGAGTGACCGCTGAGCGAACGATTGGCACATCCGAAATGTCGTGTTTACAACGTTGCCACGTATCGCGCGTATTGTTTTTATTTTTTTTATCGATGTGAACATAATACTATGGACATTTTTCAATGTTGTGAAAATATTTTTGTACATAAATAAAAACATCGTTGAAATCTTTTTGTCTAGCTAGTTTCCTCTAAGGGGACCATAGTGCGGTGCCGAAGGGATCAATCAACTGTATGAGCAATTGTTCGCCGTCCACACAAAAAAATTGTCTTTGGCTGACACTTTGTTAGGAACTCTTTCAATTCATTCGTTATGGGCCCGCAGTCCCATTTTTAACAGGAAAGCGAATAATTTGACCAGATTTTTAATAAATTAACACTATTTCATCCGTAACTTTTCTCCGTGAGGGTCAATTCATATAAACACGCCATTATATATATCGTATTGTAAAGAAATCAGTGGCACGGAACATTTTTCCCTCGTCCAGCGTCAACTGAGGGTAGAGGTGCATAAATGAAGAGATAATCTTTCCTACCCGGCTTTATAAACACGCTCTTATTAGAATGTTAAGAGGAAGCTACAAGCCAAAAATGTGTATATTCTTGGTGTTCAATCAAAATTAAGAGTATTTCACTGTAAACAAAAATGACCGTTTAAACGAAAAATAAGGATAAAAGAGTTTTCTCTAGTACAGTATTATACCGATAATAATTCCTTATATCGTAGGTAATAGGCATTAAAATCGCTTGACAAACGGAGTCTAGTAACGTTTGATTTCAAGCAAAAAACTGGTTTTAATTTATTTTGTAAATAATTTTATAAGAAAGCGGAAACGTTAATCAAGTGAAACTGTCACAGATAATCTTAGCTATAATACTGTAATTTTTAAAGTTTTTTCCTTTATGCGTTCATTTATTTCTATTGAAAAAATTTTTTTTTAGTTGTTTACATTTATATTTTTTATTGAATAATTTATATATTTATTTGTATTCTACTCAAGCGAAGCGATAGGAAAACCTCCAATTTATCTAAAGCATATTTTTTTGTATTCGTAATGTACACCAATTCGTTATAAAGATTAATCAAAATTGTGATTTGGCATTAAGCTTCGCCTTAAAGCTTTGAAAAGATACGACTTTGCAAGCAGATTTATAGTTGCTATTATATCCTACATTACCATTTATATTATTACATTATTATGTCTCTCCAACTTGTCAACAAAAAAATAATTATATGATAAAGGTAAAATGACGATATATGTTTTTGAAAGGCAATGAGATTGACAAATCCTAGAATTATAATATCCCTTAATTTTTCACAAGTCTGCGCTAGTTTAATATAAAATTGTAATATTTGTGGCAAGAGACATGCATAACAGTGTAAATATTGAATTGAAATAACTTAACATTTTATTATCGCCAGCCAGCCACTTTTAAAGTTTTCACATTGTCATAGCGTCAGAATTTTTCTCAGAATAATACCTGAATTGTGTTATCTTTCAGACCTGTCGGCCAATCATAAATAATATTTTATTCAGGTCTTAATGTATGTAGGAACTGGTATAAAATAAAGTTCCTGCTAGTTTTCCTTGTTGGAAGGTAGTTCAATTTATTCTGACAACGGATTGAATTGGAATAAATATTTATTGCTTCGGTACACAATCTGTGAATTCGCATTTTCGGATGTGTTCTGTGAAATTTAAGAAAATATTTTGTTAACGTATCTCTCCCGATCATTATGTTTATATCTCACCGATGAATGATTGCGTACGGGTGTTTGATAACATATCTATGTTGTATCCTCATGCAATTTATTTTGTATTAGTTACGATTTTTGTTTGCACATTAGCCTATTTTTACATGCGTTCATTATTATCGGTATAATACTGTACTAGAGAAAACTCTTTTATCCTTATTTTTCGTTTAAACGGTCATTTTTGTTTACAGTGAAATACTCTTAATTTTGATTGAATGCCAACTTTAGATAATGCATAGTTGTAAGAAAATAGTCTTAGGTAACTCTTTTTTAAGCTAGCGAATCATTAGACACATGTAAACCGTGTCCGGAAGACGTATTTTGAAACTATACAAGGACAAAACGCACCCATATTGTACTAGCACTGCTTCCAACCCTCTTTTAGAGCGCGCGTATTTTGAATCTCTGCAATGCGAAAACAAACCCACAGCGTAGGTACTAACACCGTCCAACCACCGTTCACCGTCCGTAGAATAATCCGTTGGGATTATTCTACCGATGGGCACAATCGATGAATTATCGATGATTTACTCGATCTTTTTGACCATCGCAATTCGATGGCCAAAAAGATCATATGGATAAATCGATTCTCAAAAATCACTCGAAATCACAGTCCGAGACAATCGTTTTGAAAGTCATCGAACAAGGAATCGATTCTGTCATAATTAATCGATATCAAAGCAGTCACGTCATTGGTCATAATTCATTCGAAAACATAAATAGATTCCCTGCTGATAATAAACTCCTAGACACGTCGAAAATAACTCGGATCAACCGAAGTAACTACGAGTATCTGAAAAATTTATTAATATTTTAATTTCGGATTTACGACGCCCGTACATTTTGTGTGAGTAAAAAATGGCATTCTCACTTATATGTAGTTGAGAAGTTTAGTAGTAATAAAAAATAATAAGTTTTGAAACTTTTTTAATTTGTATAATATTTTTAATTTTGAATTGTTTATATGCATGTTGTATTTTATATCTATAATAATATTAATCCACAGCATAAATGAAATTCTATCGTGCAGGAAATTATACACTATACACTCTCTTGTAAATTGAAAATATGAAATTAAAAAAATAAATAATTATTAGAAATCCAATTTTTTAAGATATTGAATTATTTCGAAGAAGTAAATCCTGCTTCATATTGTAATTAAAATTGATAACTGTATTTCAGTTCAACCATTAATTCTCACATAATTAATTATATCTTGTGATATCTAAAATAATCTTCCTTCACGTCTCTATATCTTAAATCTCCAATAAGAATGTGCGTAACAATGCTTAATTTTCTAGACATAGGATTTTGTGAAGACAGCCAATC
Organism: Hesperophylax magnus; assembly: GCA_026573805.1. Taxonomy (NCBI): domain Eukaryota; kingdom Metazoa; phylum Arthropoda; class Insecta; order Trichoptera; family Limnephilidae; genus Hesperophylax; species Hesperophylax magnus. Next base: position 381,784 of record JAIUSX010000165.1, on the reverse strand, counting down.
TCCAAGGAACATTAATGCCCGTGACAGACCATGCTCGAAGCGCGATATATTGTGTAAGGCGAGCGATATGCTGAAATAGGTCAAGCCTTGATGCGTACAGCGTAATGTGTCGCCTACATAATGCTACTCTAAGCTATAATTTGAAACTAACATAGACATATGAATATTAGTAGACCTGCCCTAAGTGATTAAAAGCGTATTATCCCCACTCCCCATACCGGTTCCATTGAGCCGGCTGGGCTCGCATATGGCTTCAAGTGAAATTTGAAAACGTGACGTCATCATTCTTGTGCGAACTATGGTCGAGGCATCATCGGTTCATTTTACGAAATAACACGGCAAAATGTTGACTTTTGATATGAAAACTTGTAAAAATAGATGTGAAAAAGAGAATAAACCCAATTGTCGTATTACATTCCATAAGTAAGCATTATTTTTACTTTATTTTAAGCTTATTCACACCGTATTATATGGATCAGTTTTAGAAACATATACTATCACATCACAATGTAGCGATTCTCAAGTGTGCTCATCGTTGTTTACTGGGGTAAGTAAATTATGAGACATTTGTAAAAGTGTCTTAACTAAATACTCTGAAACTAACTACGACTCTGAAATAGAAGCTGCCTTACTTTGCCGAATTTGGACTTCGCAAATTAGTTCATAACGTGGCGAGTAATTTGCGCTCCCATGTAAAAATGTCTATTCATTCAAAGCAGATTTTACTTTTAAGAAGTAAATGGTGATATTATAATGCGAGATGCCTATTTACTGTCAGATTGATTTATTGACGAATCACAGTCAGCCTTACTCCCCTCGTTCTTCAACAGTTGATTTTACCCCTCGCCCTTATCTTCTCGTCTATTAATTCCTATGTCTGTGGAAACTAACCATAAACATTCCCCCTATCCTTTAATAAAGCTATAACATTTTTATTGGCATAATAATTAAGTTATCGACGTCTGACGATTCCCGTTGGAAAATGATCTATTAAGGTTTTGCCTTCATTACGCAGTGTACCTAATAGTGATGCTCAAAATAATATTATTCTGAACATTTATTTTTATTATGTAATCGAATTTCGTACTAAAACAAAACGTAAAACGAAGTGCAAGTGTCTGCAGAGTACGCGATACCCGCACTAACAACCAATTAACCTCGGTCGAAAGACAACTTTATTACTGAAAACTTTTTTGGTAGCGGTCTAGTCGTATATATATATATACAGGGTGCCCTAAGGATTTTAACCAGGGTTTTCCTGAGCATATGAGCATGTGTCTGAGCGTATTTGGATTTAAAAAATGGAGATCTCATTTTGCTGTCCAATGATGTTTTTTTTAATTAAAAATATATTTTCTATCATACGTCACCACTGCTACACGTCGCTACGGACCACGTGATACGCGCTCTGTCTCATCGGTTACCGAGCTTCTCTAACTAGACGGAGTGCGTATCACGTGACCCGCTGGGCGAATATTTGAAAATAATCGACAAAAATATCATCAGTCAGAAAAATGAAATCTACTTTTTTTACACTCCAAATATGCTCAGGAATCGCTTGTTATCCTTCGTGTACATGCTGTTACACCCTGTATATAAACGACAATGCCGTATCTCACGTAACGCATCGATTTGTACGTTATATTGAATCAAAATATTGATGTCGAAATTAAAATAAAGTGGGTGTCAGTTTCAATTGAAGTACGAATTATATAAAGAATGTTTTTCAACTTTTGATTTCTCATTGCAATCATTGCACGCACACACTACATAAAATTCGATTCGATAAATTGGCTTTGAGACACAGAGTTCGGTCCAAATTAGTCATATTGTGCAATGTTTAGTTTGGCTCAGTCATGCTTAGCCGATCTCTGCTTGTGCGACAATCTGAAATTTGAACGCCTGTAAACACAATTTATCATTTATTAATAAATATAATCATACCATAATATTTCATACCGTACCTGTTAAATCCCTAGTCGTGCGTATTAACCCATAGTGTGCCAAGACATCCACCGTGGATTTCATAACGTACCGGTACCGGTTTTAAATCCTAATCGTGCGTATTTCAAGCGTATTAGCCCATAGTGTGCCAAGACATCCACCGTGGATTTCCTAGTATTTTATTGTATTTTGAACATTCAAAAATCCTCCTAGCATATAATTTTTTTTTAATTCGCTTTTCAAGGAGGTTAAGTATCTTAATATTATGTTAGCTTGTCATCACGTCACTTGCAAATATATGTATTTCATCTATGAAAAAGCGCGTCGCGTAATTCTATGTCAAATATCATAATTTTAAAAGTCATAGTATTGCTTTGTATTTATTTAAAGGAAAGCCTCATATGAATATTTTTTATTGTGAAGAACGCTTATTTATCTGGATAATGTTAAAGTTTTCAAGAATATTTTTTATTTCTATATAATATTTACAGTGTTCACATAATTATTTATATTTTTACATGATATATTTCAAACTTATAACTATAATATGTTGTGTGTAAGGTAGGTTTGAGAAGGTGAAACTGTGGTGGGTAATGTTATATGTTTCGTGAACACCTCACTAGGAGAACCTGTGCTGAGGTGTTTACGTGGTTATGATTAAATGGTACATGTATTTATGTGTATTGGTTAAATTTTCTTATATAAATTGTGAATTGTGATTTTAAATTTTTTTTTTTTTTTTTTTTAATGGTTATTGTACATTGTTATTTAAAGAAAAAGGAAAAATATTTATTTATGGGCACATATGTACATACACCCATGTATATACATACATACATAAATAAACATATAAGCATGCATACACACATATAAGTAAACACATGTATACATACATACATACACATTCATCCATGATTATGTTTGGTTTGGTGTTATAATGTTTTGTATAAAATGGATATCTTGTTTTTTTATCCAGGCTGTGATCAGTTTTTTGTGAATGTTTGTGTATGTATTTCCCATTAGTAGTAGTTTCAGAGTGGTGGGCATACAATTAAAAAGTTTTGTAGCGTAATACTGGAAGTGTCTTTGTCCGTGTGTGGTGTATGTTATCGGTATGTTCAGGGTATTGTTTGTTGTCGACCTTGTTTTTATTGTTGTTTGAGGTGGTATTAGAGTGTGTAGTTTCTGTTGGAGGAAATTAAGTAGTGCAGATTTGGCATAAAGTTGTCTTATTGACATGACGTCTAATGTTTTGAAAATTTCGCTTGAATTTGTTATAATTTATTATATATTTTTATAATATTAAAGAGAGAAACAGAATTTGAATAGGACTTTCACGGAACCCGAAAAAGAACATTGAAATTTTATGAACTGTTCAAATTCTATGAAACAACCCATCCTAAGTGTTAAAGCTCATACGAGATTAAGTCGACGTTCCACACACAATTAATTTCCGTCATCGTCGTTTATGCGTTCATACAATTTGTCGACAGGTGCTTTTCGTACCTGAGGGAAATTTTCGTCATTACGGCTGCGCGGCCTTCTTCATAGAAAACTTAAATTTGGATTTGAGGCCAAAATACAAAAACTAAATAATATTTTTTTAATCAAAGGTATAGCAAATATCTAGTATGGATATGTTCTGCTTTATTTATTTGTGTTTTAAATTAAAAAAATGTTGGCCATTACAGAATTCAAGTTTTCACTATTTCAGAGGTAACTTTGACAATTTTTTGTGAGTTTTAGTAATTATTATGTAATAACTATGTAAATGCAATTAAATGTAAATTAAAAAAAATAAAGTTTGTTTTAATAATTCATATTTTATATTTCATTGTACTCGTATTTACATCATAAAAAAGCAAGATTATATTTTTAGTAATTAGCATTAAGTCACAAATAATTGCCAAACTTACCTCTAAAATCCTTATAAATCGATTTCTTTTATTGCCCTTATTTTATAATTTGAAACACAAATAAATAAAGTAGCACGTAAAGTATATCCGTACAAGATTTTTGCTACAACCTTTAATTAAAAAAAAATCAGTACGGTTGGGTATTTTGGCCTCGAATCCAAATTTAAGTTTTGTATGAAAAAGGCCGCGCAACCTTTTCCTCAATGACGTATAAAAACAGATAATTTATCTCAATTCAAGTTTCGGTCTATTTAAATCCCCTTCGCTGAACACGCGCCTGGACTGGGCTCCATGGGAAATCGTGTATAGAGGAACTTAAACTAAGTAATTCCCATCTTAAACCAACACAACATTCCTTTCAGTTCTCTCTAGGAAAATTCGCCTACAACCTTTGCCAATATAATCAGCACTTTCTTGTGTACAGCCGACGCCAAAGGCAGTATTTGCGGTTTCGCCGTTACCTGAATTCTGGATCATAAAGGTAAAGGGTAGAATGCAAGTTTCAAACTATTATCCATCGTTATTATAAATAAATCATTAGTTGGATTCTTTTGAAGTTGGTTGAAGGGCGGTTGATATTATTCCTGAATAGTTACTACGAATTTTGATTGTGTTAAAAATTTGTCGTTATTATCGTATTCGTTCGGAATTCCATTCCAATAAACCTTTTGTAATATCCTTGATATTAGTGTATGAGCTCACCCATAGGTGGCACTAGATTAGTCTATTAGGTTACCCATATATGGCGTTAGCTGTCGAGAATAATATGATAATAAACGAGGTGAGAACCTCAAGATTGAGGTCCAGATTATTCCTAGTTAAGATATTAGAATAATTGTCAATCTATCACGATAATAGATCCCAGTGTTTTGTTGAAGCCGTAGTTTTATTGATTAATATAGTTTGTGAGAAAACCCTGGAGTTTTGCTTCATCACATTTTCCTGTTGCCCACAAATATTAATTATTATTTATTTATTTTGTAAGAAACAAACAGCTTTTACATAATATACAATGATAGATATAAATATATAAGTTAACTGAAGTCAAGCCACAGAAGTTTCTTATGCTAAAGTTCATTTGAAATGAAGTTTTAATTTCTTAAAATTAATTTGGTGTTAAAGGAAGGGAAGATGAAGAGGAAAATAGGAAGAGGATAGAAGATGCTCCCGATACATTCCATACTCTCATATTAATAATCGATCGTACACATTACTTCATATCGATATTTCTTTAGGTTATTACCAAAAATGTCAATGCTGTAAAATTTTGTATTATATTGGGCACATATACGAGGAATTAGGGAATTTTTTCGAATGTTTGTTCTACACGAGGGTAGATAAAATAAATCAGATTGTCGGGTTGATCTAGACGGAATATGAAGATTTATTAAATTGGTAAGTTCTGATGAGTCCAGACAATTATTTAGGATTTTAAACAATAAGATTTGATCAAAAATTAGACGTCGTGTTTGGAGGGAGTTAAAATTATGAAATTTCATGGATTCGGTATAATTTGAGAAGTGTAAGTTTGGTTTATAATTTATGTGTTTAAATTTTTTTTTGAATTCTTTCAATATGGGCTTGGTATAAAGGAGTCCAGATCGGTGTACAGTGTTCCAGGTGCGGGCGAATATATGAGGTGTAAAGGGAATATAGAGTGTTTATGTTGTGGAAGGGTTTTGCAATGCGAATTATAAATCCCAGCATTTTATTGGCTTTGTTAATGATGTCATCAGTGTGTTGGATAAAGTTTAATTTAACATCCAGTGTTACCCCAAAGTCCCTGATATATTTTACTTCATTGATGTGTGTGCCGTTTAGTGTGGATATAAAAGAAATTTTATTTTTATTACGTGTAAATGTTAATTTATTGCATTTTGCGGTGTTAATAACAAGTTAAGACAAGGTTAAGTATAATAATATAATTTTTTTGACTTGACTTTTATTTTTAAAATTGTTAATGCAATTAAAGCCTAATCACCTTCAACATTCCAACTGGAACTGCTCGATTGAAAATTATTTTAAATTACAACAACAATATCAGGACTGATACTTACTTGTACCTAGATTACACGCAGTTAGCAATAATTTCGCAGAAATTTTAGATGTGTTCAACTGCATGGTATATAGTTACAAGAAGGCTATAGTAACATACCTCAATAATATTAATAACTAGCTAAGCATAATACTACTCTTCTGCATTGAATTTCTATATGTATAACCAATAGCAAACTTTTATATCTTGATTATTGTTGCATTAAACTATTATGTATAACAAATGTTTGTAAAAGCCCACATGGGCTTAGAATATATGTTAATAAATAATGTATTGTTTAACTTTTTATGTTGGAATTGCTGAATATAATTAAAATTTTCCACTAAAAAAATCTTGTACGCTTGTGTAACGATGTTTATATTCTAGAACTAATTTAATCATTTAAAACCATGTAACAGCTCGGAGCGAACGTTATTCATTTCTTAGATAAGGCAGGTACCTAATAGTGCTTATTTATGTTATAAAAATATGACTCCCACATTACTTTGATTTTTCCACCAATTGCATGTGTTAGTATCCCTTGCACATACACTTGCAAGTACACGTACACTTTCCACACACATACTCTCAACTTTACACCCCCATATCGTTTATTTAACTTGATATTCATGCAACGATGGCCAATTATTACCCAGACATATTCTGTGCTCCATGTTACGATTTTATGTATCTTAAAGCGAAGCTTAATGCCAATTCACTATTTTGATTAATCTTTATAACGAATTGGTGTACATTATGAATACCAAAAAATATGCTTTAGATAAATTGAAGATTTTCCTATGGTTTCGCTTGAGTAGAATACAAATAATAAAATCAATAAAAAATATTTTTACAATAGAAATTTATGAACGCGCCAAGGAAACTATTTAAAAAAATACAATATTATAGTTAAGATTATCTGTGACAGTTTCACTTGATTAAATTTTTTGCTTTCTCATAAAATTAATTACAAAATAAATAAAAACCAGTTTTTTGCTTGAAATCGAACGTTACTAGACTCCGTTTGTCAAGCGATTTTAATGCCTATTACCTGCTATATAAGGTATACCAAGAATATACACATTTTTGGCTGGTAGCTTCCTCTTAACGTATTACGCTAACATTGCGAAAACGCAACGGTCAACTTGCTGGGTGACATTCTGAGACTTTAAAAGTAAATCGCCGTTATTTCTTCAAGTGGGTAGGTTATCATTTAAAATGTCTTACTTACCGTTATAAGTTAGAAGAAAATAGACAACAAATTTCCATGTATAAAAAATAATCGAACACTGGAATAATTTATTATTAAAGATGTTGAGTTTCAAGGTAGTCTAATAACTTTTCCTAATTTCTAATATAGAAATGACTGAGTTTCAATAATAAAAACACTTATTAGTTTTAAATAATTCCTTTATTCATTATTTATTTTCTGGTGTACTTACTCTGGTGTACTTTGGCGGCAAAAAAGAGGGTTAAGTAGAGTTGTTAAGCTGATCTTGGAACCCGATCAACTTTATGTAAGTTTACCACAGGAGGTAGCTACCTATATAGCGAATCTTATTATCGAGCTTTGGAACATCGCCAAGCTTTCTTGTAGTAAAAGTCCAGTGTATTTTGAATAAATTGCATTCCAAAATCGGGACTCATAATAATATGATTCACCAATAATAATCAAAAATGCTCATTGTGTGTCTGTTCGTGTAATTCTGGTTCAGTGAACTCGGCTTTGCTTTGAATTTGTGTCATTTTCAAAAATGTATGATTGTATGAAGAATTCAAACAAAAGCAATAATGTAGCAGAAAATTGTTTTAAAAGAAAGAAAATCACTTTCGAAATGGGAACTGATATATCGAGCAGATTCTGACAATTTAATACATTTTAAACAGTTAGTATATTTTCATGAACGTTTTTTCTTTATCATACAGCAATTATTGTAATTGTTCTATACATAAACTTACAGTTTCACAAATCCTACAATTATCATAATATCCCGTGATTTTTAACGGGTCTGCGCTAGTTATTTATAGTAAAATGTCAACGTTTTGTAAAACGTTCCTTTACATGTCTTAGGTACCTACTATTAAATTATTTATCATAATTTAATCTTTTTTAAATTTAATTTTATTGTTAGATTTCCCCCCCCCCCCTGTTCTGTAATTGTCTGCCTACGTTTCACATTCCTGAAATAACAATGCTCGGCTGTCTCAAATGTTTAGCGCCCCATTAAACTAATGGCCTCATGTCTCTGAATATGCTTTCCTTACATCAGTAAGATAAGTTTATTTTTGTTTCTTTTTGATGTGTAAAAATATCTCAACTTGCGCCTCCTAACGAAATTGTCCCTGAGTAATCTAAAAAAAGGATAAGATAAAAGTTTCCAAAACTGTTTCCTTAGAGATTATATAATATTTTATTCACTACCCAGCATCAAACTTCGTTTGTTTTGATAATTCAAACACCTCGTCTGAAATTCAGTTAGAAAAGTCACAATACCGTGAATACGTTCGTGAACAACTTATTCGTAAGAACCTACAAAAATCATACGCTACAACCTAGCAGGTAACTTTTCGAAAAAAGATAGACAAATCATTTTTATTCTCAGTAAATTGTACCTACACATTATATACTATCTACACTACCCCGACGATTACCTAGTGTAATATTATATAACCTTGGGTACCTACATACCTATCTTTTAAAGTACAGTTTACAAAATTAAAAAAAAAAATCTGACGTAAATACAATAATGGCCTTCTAACACCGGGATACGCAAGTATCCGATACTCGATGATTCAAGTATCTTAGCGATTGCCGCAATACGTCTGCACGGAGGTTCGTACATAGTCGCAAGTTGCCGAAATAGCAGGTAATCTGAATCGCTCTAATCAGCAGTTGACGCTGGTGCAGTTGGATATCATGTTGGCCATTAATCCTGTGCGCAATGGCGAAAGTATTTTTTACAAAAGTTTAACAATAGTAGTAATTAAACTGTCTCAATGTTATATTGTGCCTTTATGCTCCTTGAGAACTGTTTCAATCTTATATCGTGCCTTTATGTTACTTGAGAACGTCTAAACACAGGTTTCTAAGTGATAAAACTGATAAACAGAGGAAAAAGTGGATTGTGCCTTAAAAATACACAAATAATATAGATAAAAAATAATTTTCTCATATTTGCAATAAACGTTTTGTTTTATTAGATTATATGTGATGACTCTGGAATCTGTTATAATCTTTAGTGTACTCTAATTTGAACAAAAGCAATTTTTATAGCGATACAAATAAGCACTATTTCAAAACTTGAGTTAACCCCGTAGTTCAACATTTTAGTACAGAAAATCGTCTGAAAATTGTTGTTTCTGTCGCAAGCCCCCAATCATTAAAAACAGAAAACTTATTTAACTTCTTATTCTGTTGAAAGTACGTGTTGTAGTGTTATACATATACGTCCACAGGAAACAATCTGAAATAGGTTGCGCACAGAAAAAAATGACTATTGTTAATTTATTCAGAATCTCTTCATTATTGATAAACTTTTAGTAAATTACGAATATGTTATCATGATGTAGGAAAATCATATTCATGAAAATCCGAATGTTTTTGCATTACATCGATTTTTTTTATCATTATTAATGAAGCCTGTTAATTTATTGCGAGGGCAATAATCCGCCCAGTCCCTTCAACCATCAAATTATTCACCGATTTAAAAAAATACCTTTTAAAGATTTCATATCATATTCCGACTCACGTCGTCGAGACTGTGGCGTTACTTGTGTCAAACATTTTGTAACAAAGCATGTACTTGATCAATGCTAGGCATAAAATAGTCAACAGAGAACGACATGATATAAAAATAACAGCTACATCAACTGTTTGGTTGTGGGTGAGGTTATGAAAGCATTCTAGTTTAACGTTTCGAGAACTCGACGTCGATTGTGGACGATTTAAGTGGCCACGTTTATGAACTGTTCGCGATAAGTTGTTTGCGATATGAGTATCGGATACTTGCGTATCCCTATGGAAGAAGGGCCTTAAACATAATTAGAAATAAACAGATATAAGATAAACTGTCAATAAATAGCAAATGAATCCGAGCAGGTAAAGCAAACATTTATTCCATTAATATTAATGTTTACACTTAACACTGCTTAATGCAGTGTTAACGTAAATATTCATTGTTTAATGTCGACCTTGTTAAATGGATGCGATTTGTAAATAGACACTCAATCTACATACCTTGTGTTGATATCTTGATGAACGTTTTAACATTCTGCTAATGTATCTATAGTGAAATGTGATGATGTGTTATTGGCATCATGACTCGACTTGTCATCACAGATTTGCTTTTAATTTATTATTTACTCAATTTTCAAGCTTTTCCGAAACAACGTTAATTATTCTTATTCAATAAATTACAGTGTTTTGTGAACCAAGATTAATTGGTTATTGAAAATCAACAGGCGTACCTATTGATTTCATTGCCCCCAAAACGTGTTGTCTGAAAATATTGTATTCTAAATATAAACGTCGCAATCGAAACTTTATTTACAATCGTTTATTTCCGTCCACTGTCTGAAATCAATAATTTTGTATTATAATTTATACAGTAATAGTTTTAACAGTGCCTACTACTTATTCCTTTTTTTTAGAAACTATATATGCGAGAAAAAAAAAACATAATGAAAAGTGTAAGTACACGGAGAAAAATCAGTACGGCTTTTTAAAATCAAAAGTTAATAATACTGTTAAAAAATTATACTGTTAAAAATTATCATTTCCCAGTAAAATATTAGACATTCAGAATATATCTGAACACGTGTTCACGTAGGTGCCCTTGTCCTAATAAATATAATGGACGAGATGCGAAGCAATATTCTTTTTTTAACACACGTGTTCCTACTTATAGTTGTTATATTCATGCCTTTGGTAGTTTGTTATGAAATTTGTCAAATCATTCTTTATACTTTACGAGTAATTTGACCAGATTTTTAATAAATTAACCCTATTTCATATCAGTAAGTTTTTTATGTGTAATTTGGACTTTCAACAGTTGTGGATACTCTCAGTATCACCTTGGTAGAAGGCCACAATTAAAATAATCATAAAATAAATAATATAATAAAAAATATTAAAAAATTATTTCAACTATTATTTAAATATCCATTATGGTATCTGAATGGCCAGGTAGGTACTTCCCGACCTCACTCTTTCCCATCTTATTTCCCTTCCCAATTCCTTTAGTCTCACAACATGCCCCAATTTAGGGATTCAATAATCCCACTACCTTATTTAATTGGGTAAATTTCATAATTATATGGAAGATTGGAATTGGGTTCAGACTTAGAAGTAATGAGATGTTGAACGGAGGTGAGGCAGTTTTAGATAAGGCTTGATAGAACAGAGGATACATGTTTAGAGAGGGACAACCAACAAATATTTGATCTAAAATTCCCACTTCTAGACCACGAGAAGTACAATTTGGGAAGTCAAGCACGTGAATTTTAAAATGGTGGGAGGAAACGAAGTGATGTTCAATTCTCTTTTAAATAAGTGGTAAATTGAAATTGTTGAATCCATGGATTAATGTGATAGCCCTTTATATCGAGACACAGTCGGCTTCCTCCAATTGACTAGCAATGAGCTCATGTGTAAATATACGAACAACTAATGAATTTTAATCCTGGAAAACGCGAAAATCTTTCGGAGTTACAGCACTTCTTCACTACGTGTGCACTAGAGATAAGTATTTCTGCGTTTTGCCAGAGGCCTCTGAGGAGTGCTTCCTTATAAAAGAACTCGAGTTCTAGGAGTGGGTGGAGTGAGTTCTTTGGTACGAACTGTAAGACGCACGATTCCGGCCCCGAACTCTGGTCCGGACCCGGACCAGGACCAGCACCGAGACCAGGCCCCCGGGTTCTAGTACGGGTCCGGACGGACATATCACCACTCGGAAAGCCACACTGCCGAGCGCTGAGTACATACAAAGATCTCTGGGAGTGGTTGACTGAAAAGAGAGTAGGAGTGATATTCCTTTCCCGCAAAGGACTCTGATTCAAGAACTCATTCCGGCTGAACCTACACACCGCTAGTGTGCACTGTTCATAGGATATCCATACCTACTCTACAGTAAATCATGAAACTGGACACTGTCTGCTTGTCTCGTGACAGCAGTTCTGTAGTAGTATTGGTAAGTACTAGCCTCATTACCAGACCGAGACGCCTACAACAGTCTACAGTACACAAAGTCTACTACCCAGACGGTTACTGTCTCCCTACAACTTCCTAGTTTTAATGATAACGTTTACTAGACTTCCCTAGGACTTTCTATTATGCAACCGATTACTATTTCATCAAAGAGTAAGTACCTACCCCATTGAAACGTAAGTACAATTCTGATGATCAGAAACTAGCTGTTAACATGCAGCTTCTTTATGGCGGGCTTTATGGGCTTTATAAATTAATTTCTCCGTTTCGTTACCATTTACGTAATTCCACGACGAAAGAGACATTTTGAACTCGTAAAACATTCTGTATAATCGCATTCGATAAGTCACGTGTGTTAAAATGTTTTGTTCATTTCTGAAAATTACCTCAGCTATTCATAAATGCCGAATCCGTAGATGCCTATTTGACGGTAAGGCTCTCGACAGTCGATCCGAAGGTCGCGGGTTCAAATCCCGGCGTGCGCAAGTAAATTTTATTTGATTGATTTGTGTTATTCTACAATTTAATAATTTAAATTATATAAGGTATACTTGCGGCACATTCCAGAGTGGAAGATACTCTCAGTATCGCCCTGGTGTAATGCCTTTAGCCGTGTTTGGGAGGTTTGAACGCAATTGGCGCTAGCAAAAAAATGTCGAAAAAAGCGAAGCTAGCAGTCCACAATGGAGTGCTGGTACCTACCCTGATGTAAGGAAGTGAGGCATGGAACTGGCAGAGAAAAGATGAACGTAAAATGAATGCTGTAGAAATGAGATCCCTGAGGCGTATGTGTTGTAAAACCATGTATGATCGTGTGAGAATTGTGGAGATGGAGTGGTCAGAATAATAGAATGGTATGTATGAGACGATGTATGAATGTGGATGAGGCAAGAAGTGTATGCCCAAGACCGAGTTGTTTGGCGGTCCGTCCTCTCTGCCTACCCCTTCGGGGAAATGGCGTGATGGTTAGTTATTTAGTGACCTGATCTGAATAGTAAGGTACTTTCCCACCATACTCTTTCCCATCTCCTTCCCCTCCCCACTACCTTCAGCCGCACAACATACCCCAATTGGGGATGCCATAATCTCACTGACTCCAGATGGTTGGGAGAAGCTCCAACTCTTGTGCGGTATTCACATAAAATAGGTTCTGCGCTTGGGTCTAGCCTGCATAAGGATTCCATCGAATCGCTGTAGTAATTTAGTATTACTAAGTTCCACGCTCCTTGCTAGTTTCGGCTCCCGAGACAGTTACCGACTTCTAGAACATCGTAGTCGTATCGTAGATTTGCTAGACTTACAGAAGCCTTTGTACTTTGCCAGTTGTCGGCAAACTCATTAGTCAAAAGAGCAAATTATCACCAGTACGACGATTTAGATTTATTTTAATATCCAAATTTCTTTAAATGAACCCTGTCTGTTAAAACTAGGTATACTGAGTAAAACTACCTATACTATGTATCATACTCTATAAAATCATATTTATTGATGAAAATTAAAATATTGTCATATTTAATGTGAACAATTAATGAACGGCCTTGGAAAGTTTGGATAAGTCAGGTTTGTATATATATTTTTTAATTTCAGACACGATTCCAGGTTCTCGTTTACTTTTGATGAGGTTCATGTTTGCAAAATATTAATCGGTGAGTCAGGAATACTATTCCAGGTATTAAAAAACATACCTTTTTTTTCTTCATTCTCCAGAGCTTTTGTAAATACCACTTTTGTTGTGATCATATTTTTTTCTCCAATGTTGACACTTCGTCATTAATGTGTTCTAATATGGATATCCATAATTTTTTTTAATCTAAATTTTTAATATTAATATTAAAGATGGAATTTTTTATTATTTAGTTTTAAAAACTAATTGGGGTTTTACTGGAGGTTATCCTGCGCTTACCCGCCCTGGTATAAGGGCGGTTAGTCCGGGCAACGCCCAGGATTAGTTGTAGCTAGTTGTAGAATAAAGTTAGTATTGTGTTCTATCGGTTTTGACTTATGTATGCAAGAAGTTTGAAAGCTCCATTGGAATGGAAAAGCTCAGTATTCAGAATCGTTTAGCTGAAATTAAAAGGTTGTTTTGTCTGGAACGCTCAATGGCCTTCCTTAAAACTGTCCAAGAAACCTCGGCATTGTTTGCAATCATAGAATAAAGAAATGCGATGTGGGCGTGTTTCGTAATCCAAAAGTCAGACCATTCATTGCTTAAATTTCAAATGCAGAACTGTGTTTCAGCAAAATTAACAAATGTTTATTTCGATCAAATGGGATGGCGATATACGATGTCAGGAATGTGTAAGAGAGACAGAGCGCGTGCTAAGTAGGCGATAATAAGTCAGTGGCGACTTTGGCTTCTGTTACAATGTACATGAAAAGCATTGCTACTGTGTATTATCTTTTCAGTGTTTGCAAATATACATTCCTTTTAACTGAACATCAAAACACGAATATTTAGTCTTATTCAAATCGGCTCACTTTCCTCGGAGCCATTAATTTCACTTGACTTGCGTGTTTAGACTTCATTTGTCACAAAATGAAAAGCTTAAGGAAATTTAAGTTAAATGAGAGGGGTTACGTTTATCGGACCTTGAAGGATGCCTCTGTATTTCCTAGAAGATGATAAAACTTCTTCCCTAATAAAATTGATGTCAAGGGCTATTAAATCATAATATTTTTTTATTAACTGGTTTATTTCTTCGTTAACTATCTATCTCCCTTACGATAAAAACATGCAAGTACATACTTATCGAATTGCACAATAGCTTTATTACCCCGCTTTATTTATTTTATTCAACCCTTCAGGCCTCGGAAGCACATTACTAGCCACAACATCATATTCCATTAGAGCCTCTGAAGGACAGATCTGACCGGGGCGTCAATACATTGTAAAAGTATTTTTTATCTTTTTTTTCTATAATGCGTATATATGTGTTCGTCATTGGAAAAATAAATTATTATTCTTTTCAGTTTGTCTCAAATATTTATACATAATTACATGTATAAAATTTTAAAAAATGTCAGTATATGATTACGCATTGACGGGATTTTTTCAGTGAGTTGAAAGTTAAAAACATATTTATATATTTTTATTGTATAAACGGCATAAAAAGTGAGGTGATTGTTTTCTTACTAATTGCCTGCACAAAAGGAATGTGTTTTATAAATATCAAATTCTTACAAAATTATGCACGTTTTGAGTCAAAATGTCGCGGTAAGTTTTTGTCTAACATTTTCCAAAATGGTATTTATTTTTCCGACATCTTCAAAAATAAGCATTTTGTTTCACATTTTAGATACCTCGGTAGCATTCCGAAATTATATTAAATTTCACCATGTCTTTGGTAAAAATATTTTAATACCTGAAGGGTTAAATATATAAAACAGGCCAAAACTTACATAAATGAATGCTCAGAGTGCTAATAATTAATAATTATACATGTATGCTTGGAGTACTAATATTAAATTATATATGCAACAATTTATAAACAAAGTACATGATAAACAGGGTATGTAATAGAGCTGGGTTAATCGATCGTATTGCACAACCCGGGTCCGAGCGTTTCGCGAGAACCTGATCTTTAATCGGGTTTCGGGTCATTCACGATTCGAAACACGAACACCCTTCACCGCCTACTTTCACCTTCGTTTGAATTAGGTAGGTAGTGGGTACTGTAACTGATATTACAGATGTGAAATTGTGTAGACCGTGCGTCTCAAGTCTGATTCTCGCAACACAGAAACAGAGATAGTTAATCTGAAACTCGAATGAATTGTCACTGCGGTTTTAGTTTTCAGTTGCCGGAGTTACATGGATTATTATGATTCTTTTAGATACTGGGATATATATATTTTTTTGTAATACCTGCATCAACTGTAAAGCGCCCCTGAGGTGATATCTCACAAAAGCGGCGCAATACAAATTGTTCAATAAATAAATAAAAGAAAAGAAAGTAGCAGAACGTTAACCTTTTTCCCCAAGTAAATAAAAAGATCATTGTTAAGAGAGTAATTACACTAATGACAAAATAATTGGAATTCAAATGTGACAACTCCCCTACACCCCCTTATTTTAAATTCCACAATATCCTGGAAAATAATACTGCAGTCAACATTCACAAAAAAATACAATGAAACTACTTACAGATCACATTAATATAATATTATCGTTTAGCAAACCATCGTAAATTTACCTACATTGAACAGTAGTTACCTACAGCGAGCGGGTTTTAATGAGCGGATCATTCACGATCGACCCGGGACTAGTGTGTAAAAGGTACTATGATCTATTATTGGCTCATATGCACTGAATTGGTACTTAACTCTCTTTAAAGTAAAGGGCTTCATCACATTACCAGCTTGATATGATTAACGGTAGAACTTTTTTAATTGGAACATTACAAAGTAATGAAAAATATTGTCATTTAAGCGTGAAGTTAAATAAAATTACTGCAAAATAAAGCTGAGAATTATACTGAAGAAAAATAGATACACGAAAATCAAGGAAGTGCTGAAATATCTCGTCATTTAAACATTACTTCAATTTGTACTTTATTTTTAATCTACAAAATAATTAATAGCCATACATAAATAATTGAATTTCTAAAAAAAATTTAAAACCTGCAGCACACGAGACGAGACGATCCCCTTTGAAAAAAAACAATAGTTGTTGATGTACCTTTGAGTGAATAAAATGTTTTAAACAAATATATTAATATTACGAAAATATGTGATTAATTTGTAAAATCATTTTTTAATAATATGAGCCTTACTAATAATACATTAATGTATGGTAAATTGTGGTTGATCAGTTGTACAAAATTTAAAACACATTTATTAGTAAAGGGGTTAAAGTATAAGGAATATAGTTTAATCCCTTATTATTAAGACATAGGTTATTCTGTACCTACGTCAAAACCATAAATGAACATGAAAAAGTCTACTTCATTATCAAAGCGGTGCGTCGTGTTTTAATTTCTTAATGTGAAGTAATCTCGCGGTGAAGGAGAGAAATATAATAAATATGGGGTAGTTGTGTATATATAAGTGTAGGCTTTAATATAGAAAAATATTTACTGCCATTAGGGATGCCATAGTCTCACTGGCTCGAAACGTTTGGAAGCAGTTGGGACTCTTGTGAGGTATTCGTATAAAACACCGAGAAAAAATTGAGTTGCCTAAAAATTCTAATCGCCGTTGGAGAGTTTTTTCTGCTCCACAATCGAGAGACAAGAGATGTTTGCTTTCGTTTCCAGGCTACTCGCATTATAATTATTCTGTATTACCGGACTAAAGTAATAGTGTTGTACCTTAATTATAATACTGTGTTCAGTCCTTTGACATTAGCCTAACCCTTTGCTTCCATTATAATACTATCTAACTAGTGTCATTAAAACCTCACATCTCTCTGGCAGGGTAGTCAAATGTTACCAACAGAAATCAAGATTAATATTTCTGGAACGAGATTTAATATCAGTTTAAAACCTGTAATTTTGATGGCGTACATATGGTTTGTTTGTTAAAGAGGCACCCTTTTTAATTTTCTTGTTAAGGCTTTGATTTTTATTTCTCTAAATTTTTTTCAGTATTCAGGAGAAAACATCGATATATTATACCTTCAGACATTAATAAAGAAATAATATTTATAGTATAATATAAATACTTATGCATATTTATCGACATACCTAAATATTACCTTCCATTGATAAGCTTTTGGATTTCACTACGTAATTAAATTATAATTTATACTATTGTATAATTTGTACTATTCGCATATAAAAGCCCCTAAAAAGGCGTTAATAAATAAATATTATACATATATTCAGTATGCATTACAATTTCCCGTTTTAGAAAATGTATTAAATGTACGCATGTCTCACGACCTTCTCATTGCAGCCCGGAGATCCTTGGCTGTGAGCAGCCGATTAATTAATTCTACAATTAATTATTTGTATGGTTTCTCTCACACATATCACAGAATATAGATAAATTAAATCGTTATAGGCAGATATATTTATATCTCTTCTTAAGAGTGACTAAGAATCTTAGAATCGGAACTTCAATTGAAATTTGCTACAGCCAAGTTTTATTGGCGGTCCTGAATAACCAGATTCTTCTCAACATTCCCATTTCCTCATTCTAACCACTTCCTTCAGCCTCGCAGTATTCCATGTGGATTTCCTAGCAACACTTTTTTTTCTCATTTTCCAATGCTTGGTTTTTAACCAGCGAGCTCTAGGCCCAGATCCAATAAGCTGCGTTGGTTGGTCGTCCTCTACGTTTCGTGTTGAATTAATTGAGGGGTATCAAAGCCAACCGCCACTGTGCGTCTTCCAATGCAAAATGTTAAGCATTGAAAAAAATGCATTTTTCCCTCCTTTGGTGATTTTTTATGTATGCATGTTTTTTTAGATTCGCATATTCAAATCAATCATTTTTAGATTTGTGTCTGCTCTAAAAACAAATGCATTTTGAATAGTGTAGATTTTTCAATTCAACTCAGTTTAGTGGCGTCTTTTAACCTGAAAATTTGTATTTGGCGGTTTTGCACTTCAACCAGCACGGCTGCCATATTGGATTTGCAAAATACTTATATTTTCTGGCTCGTGATTGGTGCATTTCGAGAGTGACGCTTTTGAATCTCACAAAAGTGGAAAAGTGGCGGTTTTGCATTTGACCACCGCTTTAAAAGTGGTTTTTGAATGGCTTAAAGGCGTTTTTGCCTTAGAGATGTAGATTACTATTGCTAATTAATCATTAGGTGAAAATGAACAAAGTGTGGATAGGGGCGGTTTTGCATTTATACCCCTCTAATAACGTGTGCTTCCAAAGTACACGATTAAAAATATGTCTCCAATTATTCCAGTTTGATGATATTTACACACATACTCACTCGTACATGAATAGCGATTTGGTTGAATATTTTAAATATTCTGACTGTGTTCACCTCAAGTAATGGAGTCCTTTACAACTGAAAATGCAATAGTGCCTGCTGAATATACTTACCGTGGCGGTAAGCACAGCTGGAATTGCAGCCTTTGTTGTGCTTCAGAGCATTCATTTGCTACTTGTTATTTCTTTACAGAACTAACTGTTTTCTAGTTAAAAGGTTTTTAGCGCATCTGGATAAGGAACACGTTTCTAAATTGAAGGTAATACGAAATACGATTATTTCGATATATTGTTTCTAAAAAAATAGGTACCTACTGAAAATTTTACGCTCAGTACACAATTTGCCTATCTGTTACTTTGTGTTTCAGAAATGCTGCCATTGGATTTATTCAGTCTTATCGGATCTGCGTTCTAATCGTATTTAGATTTACGACAGAAATTCGCTAACCATGCTTCATGGCAATTTGTGTTCGAATGTTTTACCTCGTACCTAGACTTATTTTTCTTTTTTGCAAGCAATGAATCAGTAATATTTTGTTGTTGTGGATCGTAAAAGTTTGTAGAACGTATTTTAACGATCTTTGTAATTGTGCGATTGGTTCGGTGCCAAGTCAGTAAAGTATGCCTGAACTACGACAGGTCTTAATCGCAATCCTTTTAAGATGGGCGCCGGTGGATCTCAATTCTCAATACATTTATTTCCTCTGAGGGAGCAATTCCCCGATGGTCCTGAGCTCCTGGCTTCACAGCCTTCCCACCTTCACCGCGCTGCCCCCCCTCCCCCGCCCTCTACCGCGGGCATCGATCAGGGCGCCGCCGCGGCCGCCCTCCCCGCCGCCCGCCCACAGCGCTCCACTGTGAGATGAACATACCTCGAATCAGGTCCCCGCGATGCGCTGCTCGCGCTACACGCTCTACACGCTCCCGCCTGTTCCCGGTTATTTTGGTTGCCAGTTACACGAAACTCCCGCTAAAATTGGAAATTGTTGAACCCGCTCGGACTACTGAAAGTAAAAGTTACTGTGGTTCCGTTCTAAATGAAAACTCAACTTTTCAGGAACTTTGAAAATGTGTTTCGATTTTTGTGCTTGAAAACAGTTTTCGCGGGAAAGTTATATGGCTACTAAAGTCTCTAGTTGAAACCGGTAAATGAATGTCAGATGCCGGAGGTGAATGAGTGATAAGATGCTCGTGATCTTGTGTTAATATTATAATACCGCATTGTGATAGTGTCAAGTATTACCTGGCGCTAGTTTCGTTATTCACGTGACGGTTTTTTGTTTGTTTTACTGTTCAGCGTGTGTTCTAGTTTTATGTTAAACTTATTCGGTGCAATTGTTTATTGCGTGTGCATTGCATTTGAACAACTTAACACCTTGACACGATATAGCTCGGGTATGAATATTGTATTAGTGACGCGTTACGAGGTGTGAATATATCCATCCCAATAGGACTGTCGCCAGTAAGGATCCTATTAAGTATGTTACGTGTTTTGGCGAAATGTTTAAGAATTGTTGCGTTTGTATGAGTAAAAAGGTAATTGAAAACCACACTGATACTGAAAAACTACCTACCAAAGGGAAGGATGTTAAAAGCAACGTCGATAGTGGCAACGGTCACTCGACTCACCTTGTAACTACTTCACCGCTCGTTAAAGTTAACACCTCCAACTCTCTCGACGGAGTACCCGATCCTCCCCTCGTAGATCAACCGGAAACTGTATTAGACCGTGAAAAAGACTCTACAATGGATATTCCGAAAGCAGAAGAGAAAAAATTAGGCATTTGTGCCGAAATAAAAGAAGATATTCTATTGTTGCAAAGCTGCAAAGCTAAGGAAGTTCCGAAGGTTGAAGAAAACAAGGTGGACATATGTGCAGAAATAAAAGAAGAAATTGACAACTTACAAGCCGCCACTAACTTGGATCATGTCGAGCATATTCCAGGGTGTCCTATGTCTACTATTCATGAGGCGAGCTCACCTGGCGAAAGCAGCTTAGGAATAAACAGCGGTCTTGACGGAGGTCACCCTGACGGAAATACTGCGGCATGTCAGATGACTCATGGACAAGTTGTTGACACACAGTCGATGAACAACTCTGGCAGTAACGACTGTACCGCGGAGGAAAGCGACGACGAAGAGTCCTCACCTACAAACAGTAACACCAAGGGAGACGCCATCCCCGAGGCTGCGTTTCGCCGCACGTCCAGCGGGGGGATCTTGAAGCGCCCGAGCATCGCTTGGCCGGCAGAGGATAAGCCTCGAGGGTCCTTGCGGATGGAAGTGTCGGATGACGACGACGTGTTCATGGCGCCCCCGGCGAGCGTGTTGGCTGCGCGCAAGCAGTCCCTCCCCGCGGGGCTGGGCGGGGGCGCAGTGGGGCGCGACGAGTTAGCCTTACGTCGCCACCGCGTCTTCTCCGAGCTGGTGGGCGCAGCCCGGGCGGCGCAGGAACATCGCGTCAGGTTCGACCCCCTCGGGCCATTGGTGGCTTCTGGTAAGAAATGATTCTCGTCGAACTTCCTTAAAGACATTTAAAAAAAATCTGTTATAAAATAGACAAATCCTCTCGGGTTACGAATAACCTGACAATATTTGAAAGTCTCCTCCTACAATTACAGTAAGCGGAAAATGTTTGCTTGTATCGTGGTGGAGGTCTTATCCAGCTGAGGAATTGAACTCATGACGCCTGGGTGGGGTTCAGACACAATACCAACTCAGCCACTGATCAGTCTTTCACCATTATTTTTTTCATAAATATTCCATTGTGTGATTGTAACACGAGAGTGTTCTGAAGTTCGTTGTTACTATATTATTTGCTTGTGTTATTTTCCACTGATAACAGAAAAAAGTGTCACAATGCGAAAACAATCATTAATCAATAGGTACTAAATCTTTAATTCTTTGAAGCGTAAACTAGAATTATACAAATTTAGAAACAATACAGATGTAAGTATAAGTACTTAATTTATACGAGTGATATTTCCGAAAGATTTTCCGATATTGACACATCATTTCGCTTTGCTTCTATTTATTTTTACTTTCGCTTGAGTTAGAATATTTTTAAAGGTGTGAAAATACACTCAACAGGTTGTTAGAACAGTGTTTGAGAGAATTTCTGCTTGGGTGGCCTCTTCGCTCATATTTAGAGTATGTCATTAATTCCGGTATTATTTATTTCCACAAATTATTTTCCCTTTTCCACTTTCTCCGACCTTTTCCGGAAAGGGTCTTCAGCTTTTATAATTTAAGCAAGTAACGGCCTGACAAGTTTGTAGTGCAGCAATTATCAGAAGTCATAAATTATTCTAGATGGTTTAAATTCTGGGTATAACAGATACAACGCTTTGAAAATGTACAGAACAAAACATTTGTGAAACAAACAGCCTCAATAATTGGCTGTTTCCACGTCCAATTGTCGCATTAAAACCTTAGTATTTATTCTTTGAAGCATAGTCGTTTCATTATTTCGATATTTGTTTCAACACCAGTATTTTCTTTGCGCAGTGAAACGATTACCTTTTCGTTTGCCTCTATTCGCCTTGGCAGGCTAAAAAATATATAAATTTTTGCTAGTGTAAAAGCGCGACGCTTGTAAAATTTCCACCCTTCGCGTGCGTACCTGTTAAAATAATTTATGTTATGAAACCTTTCAGTTCAGTTTCTGTTTAAATAAATGATAATACTTTTAAAAGTCAAATCAAATAGTTCTCTAATTGAACTCTGAATCCATTACCGTGTCATCTTATTATCCCAACCAGGGATTTGATCAGCGATGCCTGATACCGATTTCGGCATAAATCTACCGATATTCGCAGAAAATCTACCGAAATTTTTGAAAATCTACCGTAATTCTGGAAATCTGTCGAAAATTAGAAAATACACCGAAATTTATGAAAAAAATCTACCGAAGTCAGCGAAGATATTCTGAATTATGGGCAATTTTTTTAACGAAAATAAAAATGTAGGGGTTATTTCTTACGAAATTCGTCGGAAATTCCTTACGAATCACATTTCGGAATTCTAATTAGAAATTTGTGGGAAATTACCCAATCTACCGATATTTTTCAGCCAAATCTGCGGATTTTCATTTTCGCGGTATGGCATTATTGGATTTTATAAACTAAACATAATTATCACTTGCTGAAGTATAGTAGCTGTATTTGACTTTTAACGACAGCCGCTCTTCAAACAGAACTGTATCATGCTAATTCCTGCTACTTTTCTTATTCCAACTTAATCTTGTAGAACGTAACAACGTCAATATAGAAGATCTATATTACATAATTATGTAATATTTTAACCTTTTCACAATATTTATTATGATCGCATGTTCCTGTGACATTTTCGTAATAATAAGAAGTGGTCATAAAACACTTTATATTTATATCTGCTCTTCCTCGTACAATGTCAAACATGTATAGTAGAAAATACAAGCGTTCAGTCGCTTGCTTTTTCTAAAACATAATATAAATTTGCATTCGCTCAGTTTACTGTCCAATTTGTGATAAAAAGGAGTATAAACGGTACGATGCGGTGCATTGCCAAAAGCTCCAATTTAGAAATAATGTGTCTGGGGAATACGGGGGGTAATTGGCATCGTTAAGCGTTAAAGAAACAACACGAGAGTTATTGTCCAGAAGACAATTCCACGTAATTCAACAATATGCGTATGTGGGAGTTCTTCCCGACAAGCTTCATTATAAATTATGTTTCATTACTTCGTTACTATATTTTGCCTGAATTATCATCCACTCTCCATTTACTACTTCCCATAGCACCGTTCTCGGAAAATTACATTTGTCCCTCGCTGATTTTAAATTATTATTTATTACTAGTGGACCCCGCAATGGTTCGCTATTACTATTGTCTTTCTCGGGCGTGTCCGACTTCTTCCACCATTCACTACTGTATACCACAAATTTATTGTTATAAAACATCGACCTTAATTCGACTCCGTATGTCATTCCGGTGCAGATATTGCTTTTAGCGATCGACGAACCGGTGGATGCAATCCGACATAAATTGATATACGTTTGACTAGTCTATAGTTAGTAATAACATAGATCATTGTAGAAATGTATTATACATATATTTGTACAGCGCCCTTGAGATTATTTTGCACAAAAACGGCGCTATACAAATCATCCAAATATTATTATTATTAAGTATTCCTCGGGTGTCTCCGACTACTTCTACCATTCAAATCACTCTCTAAACACCCCTGGCACTAATAAGAACAAATTTTGAAATTTTAAGCTGTATCGGTCCTCCACTCTTCGAGTTTTGCAAGCACAAACATATGCACGCTGATTTTTTTTATATATTAAGATACTTAACCTATTAATAATACAAAGATATCGTGTATCGTCAATGGTAAATTACTTAATAATAACAGTCTACTTAGTTATAGTATATAGAAAGGTGGATTTAAAACTTAGTTATATTATACAAGAAATAGAAATATTTTAAATTATATATAAAATGACTTCTGCATAATTTTAACAAAATAAACTTATCTTATAAGTAATGTAACAAAATTATAACAGATCTTCTGAGGATTGCAGCCAGTTCCATTATGTTTTTGTATTCTGTTATACAAGTCTAGTGTATTAAATAGAGCTGGAAGAGAATTGTATAGCTTTATAGCCTGATATCTGTAATGTTTTTATCCAAAGGATGTGTTTGTCTTAGGTATTTGTAGTTGGTGTGCATGTCTTGTTCTAGTATTACGAATATTAAAAGAAAGTTAGCTTTATAACCTGATATGTGTAGTGTTTTTGTCCAAAGGATGTGTTTAATCGACAGTTTAGATTTAATCAGTTTGTACATAAGTTATAGCTAAAATAAAATCAATTATGGATTTCCCCCTTGTGACTTTACCTCTACTGAGACAGCATAATATGGAATAAGTAAATTAAATTTGTGAGAAAGGAATATGAATTAAAAAATTTATACGAAACAAAAGATTATATAAAACGAAAAATTTACAAAACAATTCATTCATATTTACTACAATACAGTCCAAAGCATGTGTTTGTCTTATGTAGTTGTAGTTGGTGTGCATGTCTTGTTCTAGTATTGCGAATATTAAAAGAAAGTTAGCTTTATATCCTGATATCTGTAGTGTGTTTGTCCAAAGAATGTGTTTGTTTTCGATATTTGTAGTTGGTGTGCATGTCTTGTTCTAGTATTGCGTATACTAAATGAATGTTAGTATAGTTAATACGGTTGATTTGGGTGTTAGTATTGGTACTTTAAGTATTACTTTTTTTAAGGTTTCCTGATCTCAAAACCGTCTGTCAATATATTATTTACTGGCACCGCCCCAGGAAGTAATGCTGTTTTCCATTATGGATTGTGCTCGTGCGAGGTATATTGGGATGATTTCCATTTCTGAAATTCTGACATTAAATAATCCTTAAAACATCTCTGCGTTAATAAATCTTAAATTCCAACCGTTAACTTCTACTTTGCCGGATTGTCCGAGTAAGCCGACACCCTCATCAATTTTTCTCAGAAAAATCTTGTAATGGGAACCATGGAAAGTTTTTCAGACTCAATCAAAATTTTCAGTAGGTACCTACTTCTACTTAGTAATGACGTTATTTGATATTGCTTACATTTAAGAATAAATAAAAATGATTCGAACTAATTTAAAAAAGTTATGAGCTACGAATACTTCATACTAGGTACCTTTATTACGAAAATTTCCCATTATAGGTATATATATCTGGTACCAACCAGACATTTCCATTTGCACGTTTTATTGAACCTCAATAGCCTCGTTGTTCTGTGTATACCCACAGCTTTTAAGCTTTTTTAAAAATACTTTTTAATGATTTATATTTTTGAAACTGAAGGAGATTTTGCAGGATTCCATTATGAACGATGCGTATATAAGCTGCAAGAAGCGTCCATTCATTTTTAATTTCTATTCATAAGGCCATTTACAGTCAACCCGCCGCCATTCTTTGGTTTAATTTAACGATTCTTTGAATGGAGGCTTTCAGTTTTTTTTTAAATAAATCATGTACACGAATGAATAAGACATTATTCTAAATGCTAAATAACAATATGACTTGGGTTTTGGTATTGGTAAAACGTAGTTCTACGTGGTTCTAAATATGCGCAATTGCTAGCAGTTTAGCGTTCACTCCACCTCCCCGTTGACACCTTTCACGTGATTTCGCAGGACATAAAATCATTATTTAAAATATTCAAACCATGGCTTCTTCCCGTAGGGCCGCAATCCCAGAATTTTAGGAGGAAAATATTTAAATTTTTATTTTTACTGTAAGACTTTTCTTTTAATAACTTTTGAAGGTACCCATCAATGTAACGGTGATCGGATAAATCATCACAATGATAATTCATCACATCTTTAAAAAGTTATATAAAGTCACGGAAAGTGATGAAGAAAAACTTTATTTACTGGATTTAGTAGGTTAGTTTAAATTTTTTTTCATCGTTTCTAATGACTTTATATCACTTTTTAAAAGTGTGTTGAATTGTCACTGTGTCGAGTTATCGTGGAACCCCATGTAACATATCATTGAAGACGAAGATAACATAAAAAATATATAAATAAAAATGGATCTATTTATCCGAGACACTATCTAGGCTACAAAACAATTCTGTAGAACTTTGTGATTATTCAAAAAGATAAGTACAAAAATATCGGAAAAATTAGTGTCAAGATAATATTAGGCTAGCATTACACTTGTAAGTTTTTTCGTAAATTTACGACTTCTAGCCAATGGGCATCTTGCATTTTGAAAATCCAATGCGCCCATTGGCTAGAAGTCGTAAATTTACGAAAAAACTTACAAGTGTAATGCTAGCCTTATAGATTCTAAATTTGAAATATGAGATCGACAAAATTAATAATTAGCTCCCAGTGGTTAAGTGGATAAACACGTTGTCCCGACACGACAGAGATCCTGGGTTCGATTCCTAGTTGAGACCGTTATCTTTTTATTTTTCTGTCGGAATCTGAAAAATCTCTTGTTCTGTTTCATGTTACGTTGAGATTTATTAGCATTATCTTCTTCTTCAAGTGATACATTTGTATTTATTTGTTTTCCAACCCCGTGGATAGTAGATTCGTCGACAGATGCCATTCTTTATTTTCAATCCTTGCTGTACCTAAACTCGATTTGCTTTCAATATGGGTTTCTATTTATGGGTACTTCATCTACCATTCAATTACCTACTATTGATGCTGGGAAGAAAACTGAATTACAGGAAGAACGAACAGAAGGCTTCAATTTCTTTTGACAATGTATGTAGTAAAGCTACTGTAAGTACATAGTAAGTAAAAGTGGGTATTATCAGCGATGTGCTGTAAGTTTTATCTTTCAAGTATTACAGACGTGTGCAGACCATTACACTCAGACACAAATTCACGTGGGCTTCATCTTAGAGGGTAATTTTAACACCAGTTTTATAATTTATTCATCTATTTGTTTTTATTTAATTATAACTATGTTGAGTCTGTTTTTTTTACATGGCATCCATGGTTTCGAAATGATAATGAAACATTAATGACACAATGCCAAAGTTGTCCATAAATATCTTCAAAGTATGCAAATAGTCCCGATATGAAACCTATCATAAATCTATGAAAGACATTAAGAAAAACAGGTAACCACTCATCGGAGAACTCATTCAAGTATGGCATCACAACCAAGAAATACAAAAAAGACAGCCACTAAAATTTGGTTCACAGCATGCCGACTAGGATTACGAATGTTCATAAAATACTATGTATAAGCCATTCATGTAATTAAAGTAATTAGGGTCATTAAAGTTAGAAAACTAAAAAAAAGTAATAATCTGCCCATGTCTGTATACTAAAAGGGATTTTTCGCAAGAAAAATGTTTATTTTGTTATATCAAACTACTTTCATTATAAGGCAGGAAACCGAACTATTGGAACGGTTTTATAAAAAAATATGTAGTTAGATATTCACCAAGATCACCAAGGTTTTACTTACAAAATCCATTCCGATCGACTTTTCATGCAAAACAGCCTGTATTGTGTAGGAAAATTTACATAAAAAGGATATTTTAAGCCGCGGAAAATTAGTATTAACATTTTTACGTACTTGAGAAAAGATAATAACCGGAGACATTTATTGGGTCGTTCATCCGAACTTTAAAGTCATCATCGTTAGCTAAGAAACAGTATTGTTTAATATATTTAAAAAAAGTTGGATATTTCTTACGTAGCCGCGAGCTTAGAGAATCAAGGAAGAAGGCTAAGGGTTGAAAGGCTTTTGTTTCATCACATTGTGCGATATTTATATCCAGAGCCTTCCCAGCAGCGGACGGAAAATGTAATAAAAAAATCAACATTATGTTTTTTTTTTTCAACCAACAGTGAGTAGTAAAACTGAATAATGTACATAAAGTGTACAAGTTATTCGATATTTTCTTATAAAATAATCATTAACGGAGAGGACTTTAATGAATTTCAGAAATTTCAGCATCCAAGTTTTGTTTGCATTGTTTCTTGGTTAAGGCGAAGAAGCATGTGAAATCACTATTTACGATTAATCTTTACTACCAATCGGTTTGTTTTATGAATTCCAAAAAATATGCTTTGGATAAATTGAAGCTTCCTATCGGTTCGTTTGAGAAGAATTAAAATAAAATTTGTTAATTACTAAAATATTTTCTCAATAGAAATGTATGAAAGCATGTAAGAATCAATAAAAAATACGATTTTATGGCCAAGATATCTATAATAGTTTCCCTTGATTAGCTTTTTTCATTTTTATAAAATTATTCACATAATAAATTAAAACTACTTTTTCGCCAAATCGACCATTTCTATACTCCGTTTTTCGTGGTGATTTAAGGAACCCCAAGAATGTACACATTTTTGATTTCCCTTTATCTCTAAATGTATAAAACAAAAACAAAAAACGATGATTCAATCGAAAATTGTATTAGTATGCCTTTCTTGAAAAATTTGAATTTTTTTGTGAAAAAAACTATTTATTCTCGTCATCTATGAACACGTATAATATCATGAGCGTCGCGTTTAACCTAATTTAACAGAATTTTAAGACTTATTTCAGCGTCGTTCCTACTCAATATTTAAAAAGATTTTAGGCATTGAACATTCCTTAAGCCCCTGCATACCCAATTTCTACCGATTTAAAAAAAGTTTCTTGTTAACTCTTTTAGTTTTTAAGTTCCACAAAAAATAAATGTTATTTTTTTAAGATAATATCTATACATTTGTTATGCCGAAACGTTAATTATATGAAATTCCCTCGACAGAAAAAAACCGCAAAGTAAGCTCAGAAAATTATTAAAAACACTTTTAGTTCTGTTATTTAATATGTTATAGGAATGAAAAAAATCAGTGTTTTTTAAATGCAACTAAAGCATTTGTCGAGAGATTTTTTCTCTTGTTTTATTAAATATTTTCACCATTATCTTTTTTTTTAATATTAGCTCGCTCCCTCTAACATTCGTATTTCCATATCTCTCTTTCACACCATCTTAGAACGCTTGCCTTAATAATTTAAAAAATATATTTCTGCAAATCCTAAAATTCTTCGAATGTTTACATTTCGAGAGTAAACTTAAGAACATTGAATTAGAAGCGTTTTTTTTTCGTTACATAATTAATTATTTTAACTGATTTTGAAAGTGATTATATGTCGTGTGGGCATCACAGCGTGTATATTCCTCGGGGTTTCACTTTTTCAGCATTGCTCGGTTACTGTGGTAGACATAGTAATACACAAGTTTTGATATAAATCAAATTAATGTAATCCTGGATCAACGTAAGTCGCCCACGGCGTTCGGAGAGAAGTGTGAATGAAATTCTATGTTTGATTCTAAGAACCACTCCAAAGTAACAACCTCACTTGCCACTTTATCCGTCGCCAGAATACTTGTGACGACCGACGCCTACGTCACGAGCGTGTGACGCCGCGCAGTACGCGAATTGTAATGTGGTTTAAATGTTGGGCGTTGCGTAACTTTATATTAGAATAGATATCAGGGCGATGATGGATTACTAATCAATATAGTACAACTGGCGGATTACCATAATGTTATGCGGAGCTTTTAATAACACACGTTTCCCTTGACAGATTACGGTAATCTTACAAAATGTATGTACATGTTAAAATTGAATTAAATTTAACGAGATTATAATACTGAAACCCTGAAACTTTGCTTTAACATTGCCATTAATTAATCGGGTAGACACCAATCAGTTGGTTAGTATCATGAATTCCCAGTGAAATTAGCGAACAAGTGATACTTTCCTATTTAAACTTCCATTCAAGTTTAGTTAAATGAGGACGGGTTGTTTCACAGAATTTGAACAATTTATCAAATTTCGTTAAAATTTAAGTTTTTTTATTATTCTGTTACTATGCCGGTTGTCCTACATTATTTGAACATAATAAAACTTGAATACGACTTTAACAGAACATGAATATTAACTTTGTGAATTTAATAAATTGTTTAAATTCTGTGAAACAACCCATCCTTAATGTTGTTTATTTTTATTTTGTAAATTTCAAAAGACATCATTTTTCGGAATTTTTCCATTTTATCGCAAAGATTATTTTGTTATTCCCTTAGGACATGTCAAGCTTTTCCACGTTTCCTTCCAGATTATTCAATCAAATTTCCCCTCATGTAGCAAATATGATACACTTAAGAATATTCTTCATATTTCAGTATCTCTACGGTTGCTTGAATTGTATTGTATTTTATTTATTTAATAAATAATAACAAAGCGTGTCGTGTCGCTACAAAAATAAAGGTAGAAACACACTGGGTCGACGTACATGATACACGCATTACAGCGTTCCCAGGTCAATGTGCACACGGGTTCTACGCACGCAACGCGTGTGACCACGTGACAAGTGGTATAAAAGTACCCGGCGCGTCAGTTGATTTGGCATTTATTTTTTAGGTTATCTTTATGTGTTTCGCTTGTCAGCTGACTTTGACAGAATTTGAGGTGATGATTTACTTAGTTTATTATTTTATTAAGCCAACTGTCAAAACAAACAACTATAGATAGAACAAACACAGTACATGCATAGATAATACCACTCATAGATGTGAAATCAATTCGTTCAAAGCGTGACGCCACTCCCTTCATATTTACACATCCCACGTCGATCTTGGCAGCCCACTTCGGCTTAGCGATGGAAGCGTGGCTTTGCATTACGTGTGATATGTGTGTTTCTAATTCATCTATTTCCATATAAAATATATGGATTGTAATTAGTCCAGATATCTTAATGCGTTGCTTACGTGGCGTACGTCGACCCAGTGTGTTTCTACCTTAGTGTTACAAGAAGATCTCGGATTTACGATACGCCTTCTCTTCTTACTACGGAGTTTCTCAGAATTCGCTTATTGTTTATAAAGATATACACAATACGCCACGAAATGTATCTGCCAAACTACGTTTTCTATGAGTACTTGACAACGTTAATATCAGCCTCTCAGAATCTCTTCATTTTGATTGGGATGTCACATGATACTTTACAATACGGATAAATGGAAAGATAAATAAAATGGGAAATACTGTCACAGACAGGTCGCTCTTTTTATTTTACTTTTCCCATGTGAAACTCGTTTCTGCTTTTCATGACTCCTAATTGCTTACATTATAAGAAATTCAATAACTTTTTATCCACTGAATGTTGCGTCATGTGTCCCTGTTTATGAAAAACTTTCAAATTGTTTAAATAAATCGTTGTAAATGTCAAATCATAAACACGTCAAGAAGTAATGAAAGGAAATGAAAATCCCAAATGGTTCTTTAAAATCGGTTGTGAGGAGGTCGGCCTTTTGCCACTGTGAGCAGGTAACCGTGGAAAACGTGTTTAAAATACACGTTAAAATGATTTAAACTCTATTTTTAGGTTTATGATACTAATATTTATGATGGAACTATTAAGTTTATAGAAACTCTGTGTATCTCTTGTTTTACAGTAGAATATTGCGGTTGCTGCATGCTCCCGGCAGAAGTGACTCTTTTTGTTTTATTTGTGAATTGCTTCTCTCTTAAAATGCATGATTTTAATTAACGGATCTGTATATTATACTTTTCAGTGAGATTGTACCACAGCACGTCTTTATTTTGTGAGGTTCCCTGTTGAAAAGTACTGTTTCATTTTGTACTGTAACAACTTTAAAAAAATATTTGTTGGTTTGTTTGGTTTTTTTGTTATTTATATCGCTTTTTAAAGGTGTGTTGAATTTTCATTTTGATGAAATATCATGGAACCCCGATTAAGTTGTAATCTATTATATATAAATTAAACTAACATATTAATCTAAATACATTCAAGGTGTCTGTCTGTCTCTCTGGATAAGTCAAGTAGGTTTAACGTAATTTACTTTATTCTTAGAATCCTGTTCTTGTTTTGTTTAACTGTATAGATTAACTAATGTTCATGCTCAGATTAATAGGAGCTTATTACTCCGTTAATTAAAATATTATCGCTTCGTATCACTTTCCGCCAGGCACCCGTCTTTTCAAAAGAGATTATTTTATTTTCGTGTTGTATAAAAACCAATTATCCTTAAACTGTAACACATTTCAAAATGAAACAATATTAGTGAATAAAACTGTTATAATCTATAATTTAGAAAATACAGTTTTATTCTATGATTCATTATATTATTGTGCTTTGGTGTTCATTGATTTCATTAGGTTAGAAGTTTTCAATAGAAAAAACGTGGAAGGGAATTAAAATTTTAAGCTTTTCTGTATTTTTCTTTTTAGAAGCAGCGTCATTTTAAAAGCATTAAGCTATTCGAGCTTTTCTTGTCAAGCGAATGCCAAAATAAATAACGTTAAAACAGGCCTTTCATTGTTAAATTCATGAAATTCGGAAACGATTGTATTTAAAATAATACTCATTTTAATTCCTACAACTACCATACTATAGAGTGAATCACAGTAATATGCGAATTGCGTGGGCGAGCTTAGTCCAAATGTCGCGGGATTTGAACCTAAAGTTGTCGACATGCACATTTGATACAAACTACAGAATTTTCACAAATTTTAAAGATAATAATAGCAGTTATATTGTACTGTATAAGAGATCACTCTTTTGAATTGAAACATTGCATGAAATGTCTTTGGCGAGGTTTAAAATAGTATTCCCAGAGAGAGGTCGTACGTGACGTCATCATTCTAGTATCTTCTGTTTTTACGTTTTCATGCAAGACGTCTGAGAAGGAATATATTTATATAAGCGTACATCTTCGATGACATCACGTACGACCTCTCTCTGGGACTACTACAGCCAGTTTTTATTGGTAAGTAAGTACATTGCAACGTTACTCTTACCCATCTTCTTCCTGGTATTTTATATAGCGCATTTTTGTGAAATATCACGTCCAGGGCGCTTACTTCAGTTAGTTAGGTCAATCCTTCCCCTCCCTTACTTGCTTACTCGTCACTTAATTCCCCTACATTTATATTAGTGCCATAGTTCCACTGGGTCAGGGCTGCTAAAGTTTGACGTTGTGATCAGATAAACCAAAAAACACATCATTATCTAACTGGTCCAAATAACATGAGGGCATTTCGTCGTCGCTTGATTTCAATGAATGAACAATTTATTTACACATAACAATATACGTAATGACCTCCTGCATTCAATGACTTCCCGTTTTCACGAGTGGCGAATATTACATTGTTATTTGCGGGTATAATCTGTTTTGTTCGCTGCACTTGACTTCGTCCAGGGGTTTATCGTTGGATTACCGTACAGTATTAATTGATCTACCGCCGGTCGGTAAACGATGAAATGCTCTGAACTCTTATACTGAATTTTGAGGCTCAATAATTTAAGTTTGACGAAGACTCATAATTATCGGAATAGACCCTAAGTTAACCTTATCCTTTCTATCTTTAAACAGGCGCTACCTAAGCCATTAACAGCGTATTTTTGCAGTTCTTACATAGTACGTACTCTTCAATGATCTGGCCTTTGATATTTACCCGACTATTATAAACTAGAAAAGCCATGTGTGTAAATAACGTGTATTGACTAGGGTTCTGATTTTGTTCTGCCACTGAGAGCTCAGTTGTAACTTGTAACCCTTCTTTCTGTCACATCATTACTATCATCGTTTTTATGAAAAAGAGGTTACGACGAATCTGTCAGTGGCCTACGTAATATATATTACTGTGTTGTCTGTCCTGTACATATTATACCTATAAATTTTTTAGCTGTTCAACTTTACGTTATTGGTTCCGGTAACGTGCGTCAAAAGACTTGTATTTTTTTCTTTATTAATCTGGATAACAATTTATTTTTACAAGGTTTTTTGATATGCCGATATTTCTAGGAGTTCTAGTGTCGAGACAGACTTAGTACCCAGTTGGGTTATGTGTGGAAGGAATTAGTAATTAGGTGCTAACAACTAGATTGACAGTTGTATTTTATTTTTACAAATTCTCACATAAACTCCAGGATCATCAAACATTCATTACAGTAACGTAGGGATGTAGTGGCGGGATTGAAACGATCTCTCTTCCAAAGGGATTTCATAGTGATAAACGTCCCATTGAACGAAAACCTTCATTAATATCTACCGATACCTTACCGTGAATATTGAAAAATCTTTTATTCGGGAAAACACCGAGTCACGCCGTTCAGTCTAAAATTTATTTAACGCTGAAAATAATGTTTTTTTTTTTGCTTCGCGACAAATATATATATATATATATATATATATATATTAATGTGTTTGTAAGCCCCTGGGCAGCTGTGTGCGAAACGGTATTGAAAAACCATTCAAATAAAACATATTTTTCCAGAGGGCGGGGGATTTTTACCGTTTTATTTGAATCGTCAGGAATTTAGGATCAGATCCGACTCTTGAATTATTCATGAAGTTGAATTACCGGAGTTGCACAGTGTGAAAATAATTAAATCTATCTGCTTTATATTCTGACTAGCTTTGCCCGGACTTTACGAAGAGTTTTTCGAATCCGATATACATATATATAGTTATTTTCTTTTTAATTTGAAAGTCAAGTTTATTTTGCAAAATTACATCAAAAAGTATTAAAATTCTGCTTTAGGGAGTAGGAATCTTTTCCTTTTAGGAACCTTTGGTGGGTGGGGATAGTTTTTATAAATCTTTTGTAGACCATTGACCTTCCTCGTGTTGTGAAGGTCAAGTGTGCAAAATTTAAAACAAACGAACCCTCACCGGGACAGTCTTATTTATGTAATATATATATAGTACCTAACTGTAACGAATTATACGTGTCTGTAACTCAATATCGATCACACCATTTCCCCGCAGGCGTATCCAGATAGGATGGAATGCACTCCTTGCCAAATGCAAGTGGTAGATTCCCTTGGTAGGAATTGCCTTGGTAAAAAAAGACCACCAGAATCGAAACTTGATATTACTTTAGTCTTTTTTGGTGACCAGATCTGAATAGCCAGGTATTTCCTATCCTTCATCTCTCTCATCTTCTTCCCTTCCCCACTCCCTACAGCCCCACAACATACCCCAATTGGGTATTCCATAACCCCACTGGTTCCGGAAAGTCAGTAGCAGTCCGAACTCTTATGCGGTACTAACAAATCACATTCTTACATCGTCTCACGCATACTTTTCTGCTTTCACATACCGACTCTTGATATACCTTGATTTTTTTATTTTCCTTAACGTGCCACGTGTTTCTGGGGGCGTCTCTAACTTCTTACTTCATCTGGTTGCGCGTCATATATTCTCCTAACACCCCTTTCTCCGCCCATTCACTCTACCTGTGCAAACTTCGAAGTATCTCCTTATTTTTGTTTATTAGAGTTTGCATATTTTTGGGACGAGCTCCAAAGACATCTTCGATTGTGGGGACCGACTTTTTCACGTGTACTGTACCGTGTCATTACCCGGAGAATGTATAAAATTTCTCTAACAAAAATGTTCACGGAGAAGTTATGCACCTAATCAGATGTCTTAACACGAAATAAATAAAAAATCTTTATAGATAAGTGTGTAGGTACGAATTTATGATATCTATATAAATAAAAAAGTAAATGTTCGTTTATTTAAAGACTTAAATCTCCGAAAGTTCTTCACCGATAGCTTTGGAATTTTGAAACAAGGTTGCATTCGAATACGTGGGTGTTTTTATACACACATATATTATAAGGATATCACCTGTGCCAGGTAAAAACAAGCTTTAAAAAAACAGCCTCATCTGTAGGACGTAAAAGCAATACGCGCTATTGTTTCTCTAACTGACTGATCCACAGCAACGCGTGGCGTGGCACAATTAGTAGTATAATAAAAATAACGCAACATCGAAAGTACGCAACTTTCTTCAACTAAATCGGTCCAATAACATTCGTCACGAGGGGTTTTAATGGTTTATCCCCGAGCCCATATGAAATCAACATAAGTTTCGTGAATATTTTGAAATTGAGAAAACCTCTGAACATCCCCATGTGCTCGCGTGGTTCTCCACCCTGAGAAATGAATCAAGGTCTCTGACACCTTGGTGTATCTCACCAAAATTCGAACTTGAAAATAATTCGAAATAATTTCTTAGGTTATATTTCTTCAAATATTTATTGTTTTAATTTTGGTGAAGACAAATCCTCGACTATTTTGTTTGTTTGTTTTAGTAGTTTACTGGAATATCTGATGGGGACGGTTCCCGTTGTGTCCTCTCCATGATGAACCTCCACTGTACATAAGCCTCAATGATCTTATTTCTACTGCATTTAATCTACTTGCGTTCTGCCTCTGCCATCTTTCTGCATCTCGAATTGATATCACAATGAACCCCACTGTGGACTGTTGCACTTCCTTTGACGAATTTTTACTTAGCGACCACTGCATTCAGTCCTCCATAAATCTCCAGCTTTCACCCTTCTGTGCCCTAATCAGCCTTCCTGCCTCTCGCGGAACATACCTTATTTTCAAATTCATAAACTAATCCTCTTGTTCCAAGAATTTATCATAATAAGCATACTATTTTAGGTTGAGACGAACCCTCACACAGATTAATGCATCTTGCAAACGGCATGCTTTATATTAAAATTAGGAAAAGAAAATTCCAGTGAAAATAAAAACAAAAAAACAGTTTGTTAGTTAATTTTTTTCTCTGTTTAAACTTTAGTTTTGATATGGGGAGCCAAAATTTTCAAAATCGCAATAATAAATATTATGGTACCTACCGGCCTGAAGAAAGTTTGAAAAAAAAGGTTGCATTAAGATAGTGACATTTCTTTGGATAAATTGAATAATCCCTTGAAATTAATATTAATTTCCATAATTAATTCATTAATTATTTGAAATTTAATATTAATGGTTTATAATTAAGTAGGGTAGGTATTTAAGTACCTACTTACAAATCTTATGATTTCAGAGAAATTTTTGGTTTTTTATTTACTATACAGAAAATTAGAAACATGTTTTGAACTACTGATATAATAATAATACATTGTAAGTTAGTGTACGGTTGTAAGTTATAATTCGCATGATTTCATATGCATCTTGTAGATTAACACCTATTTATACGTCTATCTATTTATTTAATTTATGGATGTTGTGTTAATAATGGTAGGCCATTGCAAAGTATTCGTGTCTCCAATTCTGTCGGCAATAAATGGCAATAAGCGGAGTTCTCTCGTCAAGACCCCTCTATGGACACTCCTGTCTCTGCCTCTACCTCTCTCTGCCTGTCTGTAGTCTGTGCCAGCACTGGCGACAGCTCGCTGATAAATTCATTTCCCTTGTTTCCGCCAGCACTAAACAGAATTTCACCTGAACTGGAATAATGTCACTGGATCATAGAACTGGGTTCTAAAGACCAACAATGAAAATGAAAATACCTTCGGATTTTACGGATATTTTATCATTTTTTTTTCAGATATGTCGCCGGGATTACGATATTAACTGTCAAAAGCTACTTTACACAAATAATGCATTTGTTTACTTAATTAAATTATACGGTATGTGCATGTTCGTGTTGGTGCTGTTGAAATACATTTTATTTTTCTTTATTTAATAGAAATTTACATTACAATTTATTTGTATTCTCTCGACTACCGTACTAGGCTCAAACCTGTATCACGGTAGTCGTATACAGATTTTATTATAATGCAATAACAATAATCGTAATTGTAGACACAAAAATAAAAATAATGTTAAAAAGGAAGTTTATATGTACATGCACAAGTATACCTGTTATAAAATTTAAAAGAGAAGTCAACATCACAGAACTCATTATTGTATAGAGCGATGAGAGCTTCTAAGAAGTACTGACCAATACAATCTACCTAATTTAAAAAAAATCAATTAGGCATCCATGGTGACTTACTCCGGTGGCTTACTTCATACCTTCGGAGTACACTTACATGTGTATCAGTCGAGGGAACTAATTCCAGCTTCTTTTCCGTGCAATCCGGTGTATCTCAAGGTTCTCATTTAGGGTCATTATTATTTAATGTGTATACACATGGTATGCCCAAATGTTTTTACACTCTAATTACCTAGCGTATGCAGATGATAAAACAATATATACTGTTAAAAATGTGACTGCATGACCATTTCAGAGTATATCTGAACACGTGTTCATACAGGTGGCCTTATCCGAATAAATATAATGGAGGAGGTGCGACAAATCATTCGTCATAGGTCTCCAGTCCCGTTTTTAACAGAAAACGAATAATTTGACTATGTTTTTAATAAATTAATAATATTACATATCGGTTAGTTTTCTCCGTGTAGTTGTCAAATCAATCGAATCATTACTGGAAGACTGGACCTCAATCGTATTTTTGTCTACTGTGAATTGAACAAATTTGTTATAATTATCGTTTAAACGTAGGTAACAAAAATTATGTTTACTTTGTGTACACATTAAACGTGGAATCTATCAGAGAGCCTAGGGTAATGCTGGATGTTAAATGAAACTTTATCCAATATACTGATGAACCCAACAAAATGAAGGGATTTATAATTCGTACCTATATCAAAACCTTTACGCATCATAAATACTCTGTTTTCCCTTTACATCGCAAGTATCCGCCCCCCACTTAGAACACTTCACACTAGACATTGGCAGATTCATTCACAATAAGGAATGAATTCAGTCTTATTCACCTGGTCAAGTGAACTAATTCATTTAATTCCTTGATTCGACAGCTTGTTTTGTGTATTGCTGTGACATTAATGACTTGCGTTCTCTAGATGGTGCGGACGGACCTGTAACTAGTAAGGAAAGGGACTCGATATCTCCAACGAATAGGGAATTGGGAACGAGTCTCGAGTCTCTATGTGTCACTGAGTCTCTGTTCTGTTTCACTTATTCCCTGAGACTGAGATTGAGCGCTTGTCCGGACAGACTCGGTACATGGGACATAGGATTTGTGTCTACGACGCGTGACGTCACAACTGAATACGGAATAAATTCATTAATTCCTTGACTGGGGACTCGATGACAAGAGTCTTTTGGATTACGGCGCGGGACGCGGGATACTAGATACGTGATTTAGTGCGACAGGTCACAGTACATATAAACTCTGCGGCGCGCCGCCACAGTAC
Organism: Hesperophylax magnus; assembly: GCA_026573805.1. NCBI lineage: Eukaryota > Metazoa > Arthropoda > Insecta > Trichoptera > Limnephilidae > Hesperophylax > Hesperophylax magnus. The sequence goes on along the minus strand of JAIUSX010000165.1, from coordinate 342,207 downwards.
CGTAATAATATTTAATTAGATTTCTATGAAACACTATAATATTTAAATCATTTAAAGTGCACGTCATTATTGATTATTACCTTATTTTCATGAAATAATTTAACTGTAAAATGCATAGAAAAAAGGCTAACGATAAGGAATGAAGATTCAATTCCTTTTAAAAATGAGAATCAGATCGAGTGTGTTACAAGATTGAATTAATTCAATCAATTTGGCCCACCTCTTCTTCACACCAATCTGGACTCCTTTTCACCAAGCTCATATTGAAAGAATTAAAACATATATATATTATATATCCACATAATTTATGAAATTAACTCAAACTTTTCTAATACATCGAATCTGTTCACAACCTCAACTCCCTTATATACCGTCAAGATCAATACGACAAACCAATTTATTAAATTTACCCATATGTAGAACCAACGTTACAAAAAAACCCTAATTCCCCTATATGTGCACAAAATGACACAAAATTTCACAATATTCTTTTAATTCTTATTTAAATTCTTAACAACCTTCAGAAATATCGAACAGAAGTGAATATGTGTATGGAATGAATCGGGAGCATCTCTTATCCTATATTCCTCTTCCTTTCTCCCATACATAAAATTTGTTATAAGACACAATAAAGCTCCATCTTTAAGCAACTTAGCATAAGACTTTTTTTTGGCTTAAATTATTAAAATTACAACTTACCCCTGGGGTGATTTTTCACGACAACTGCGCCATATAAATCAGCCAAATAAACATATGTATGTTTATCTTTGTATTCTATGTCTAAGCTTTTTTTTCTTACAACTAAATAAAAAAGGAGGTATTCAAATTTGAAAAAGAAGTAATGATATAAAAACGCAAGTATTGTTAACTAATTTATTGTCAACGGAAAAAAAAACTATTTTCCATGTACTGAAGTAATAAAACAAAACACAATAAGAATTAGAAGCTTTTTTTTCCTTATTCACAAATAAAAACTTTTTATTTCATCACAGAAAGTGTACCTCATCGTCACATTGTTATTTCTAATTTCCAGGATCATGCTGATCTACCCCTTTATTAATGCCCGCAAAGACCTTTTCAGAGTCTTTGTGCTCCGTAACGATATGTCGGTTTAGGGGTCACACAAGATGAATAACTTTATTACAGAAAATCGAACGAGACCTGGATCTGTCATCCCTTCGTACCCCCAATTTCATGGATGCCCTATTATGAAGTGGATGAATTAGACCCTATTTTGTGCAAAAGGACGATCATTTTAGGGTCGTTCTTATTTGCGACCCTTAAAAAGGAATCAGTTTTAATTTCTTGATACCATTTCGTTAAAACTGTTTTCTTTTTCTTTTCGTATTATTTGCATTTTATATCACACAATATTTGCATGTAATTGCACATATAGTTTAAAGGTGGTAATAGATTACGCTATAAGTTCAAAGCTTTTTATATAACTCCATATTGCTCGCCGTACAATCCCATACAGACCGGTCACACCCGAAAAGATCATGTGCTTTAAGTGTGGGCGTACAAATACATTCATGAATTGAATCACAATGTACAATATTTTTTTCTGGAAAGAATTGTGTGCAAAAAGTTCATTTTTATAAAATAATTAAATTCGTAGCCGTAGCTTATAACGTATGTTACGTTTGCCCTTAAGCACAATATCGATGGACTAAACCCAGAGTTCCATGTACATCTACACTAATCTACAGCTTAGGCATAAAGAACCTTCAGCTTAGGCATAAAGAACCTTCGTAATGTTCCATAGATAAACCATTTTCACGTGACATTACCTCGCTCAAAGCTGATCTTGGTCATCAGGCGGATCTTCGTCCCAGCTCGTCTGATAGCGAAATGAACTTTATTGCATTGTTGGTGTTTGCCCAACTGTACGGAGACGTGAACACAGGCCGGCCTTTGCCAAATGATGATTAACTGCTTCAATTAGTAGCCAGCAGCGATTGCAAGGGGCCGCCACACCGGCTGTCAACCGCTATTTGTAATTTCGTGATGTGTGTCAACTTCCAAATGTGCCTCTTTTGACACATGAATATCTATAATTACTCTATGCTTATTTAAAGGAAACGTTCAGGGAATTGTGAGAAATGTCATTTAGTTAACGAGAATAATTCGTAAGCAAATTTATACATAAGCAGGATTATTCAAATGGAGCTATCATTTCACGGTTGAAGTACGCAGCTTTTTGATTCTTATTGTGTGCTAATATTTTGTAATAGGTTTTGACTATTCGACTGACTCGGAGAATATGAGGCGCATCTGTTTATGACCGAATAGCTACGAAAGCTCTTTCCTTTCCCTCGAGGATTATTTTCTACGGAAACTTATCGTGAGCTTGCGTCAAATGAATGGAATTGCTTTCGTGATTTCCATCACGAACAAGATTCGTGGGCAAATATATCCTTTTACAATATTGATATTATGTAATCGTTCTGAAGGTAATGAAATCTACATACTATATCCACACTCAACAAATTGGCTACCTTTTTATTACGATGTATCGATCTAATGATTTACTCGTATTCGAATATTGACATGAATTTGAATAAGTATTTGACTGTTTTCAAACATTATAATTTGTTAGTATTTGGCGCGCGTTACAAATAGAACATTTTCTCATGTGTACACCACAGTACACGTACAGTGTCGTGCAGTGTGTATTTATATCTACTGTGTAATCAGAAGCGTAGCATTTGGTTTCAAATTTAGCCTGGATAGCGGATTAATAATTCGCACATACTCGTTTATTATTGTAACTGCGGGCATTTTCATTTTTGCATAATAACAGCGAACATTTATTTATTGTGATGACTGTTGAAAAGTGATATAAATACTTGGGTGTAATAAAGGTTACTACAAAATTATGCATACAAAATATAAACACGTCGCATAAAGATTGTTGAAGCTTAGGCAAGGATGTATGGCACAATTGGTGTTTAGTGAAATTAAAATTAGTTTTATATTATATAGGCTTATACTATAAGAAGTATAATGTTATTATTTTTTGTCGGGGTACGTAAATTTGAATACGTTGTAGTAACACTTGTAAAATTATAAAGTGAAATAATTATTTCACTTAAGGGGACCGGTTTTTGCGGCTTTTTTCATACAAACTTGAATTTGGTTTTGAGGTCAAAATACTTTATATCGAAATGAAAATAATTACTTTTTTAATCGGGGTTTAGCAAAAATCTAGTACGAATATGCTCTATTTTTTATTTTTGTTTTAAATTTTAAAGCACTTTAGCGAATTTTCCATTCACTAGAAAATAGTTCAGTCTCATATCAACATCTAAACCTTAACAGTATATTTATTCCTATCTCGGCGGCAGATTTACAACTCTATACCATTTCAGTCATGGTGACGACAATAATGGATTAGCTTTGTTTGTGCAAAAACATTTACAAAGCCTATATCATTTCGGCCATGATGACTGTTATATATTAGCCTTTGTTTGCGCAAACCTAACATAACCTCGAATAGACTTAGTAAAATAAAGTATATTGACTTAAATGGTATAGGTTTTGTAAATAATTTTGCACAAACAAAAGCTCTATTATAGTCGTCACCATGACTGATATGGTATAGGCGTTGTTAATTTTAGCACGAACGTTAGATACTCTTATTACAGTCGTCACCACGACCGACATCAAATAGGCTGCACAATCGAAAGCTACTCTTTTACAGTCTCCATCGTGACAGGTTTTGTAAATATGCACCTCGGCGATAGCTTCATTTTATTTCGCCACAGAAAAACATTTCGCATGGTAATGGAAAAGCTTTTAGAGATGCTCATAAATAAAAAAAATTCCTTTGTTTTTTAAAATCAGTACTGCATTATTTACCGCTGAGTATGTGGCTTGGTCGTGTCTCTCTCACAGTCTGAGCGAATTTGGTTGAGGTAGACGATACGATGTACTATTTTATTCTTGAATGCCGTCGATATTAGTCTACAATCCCTGTCTACAAGGGATTTCGAAAAACTCTGCATAAAGACCGGGTAATGCCGGGGATTTAAGCTAGTAAAAATATAGCAAGACGATCGCATTCTGTGACTTTGTTCATGACCGTTATTCACAAAATACTAGAACAAAAAGTTTTTTCGAAAGTTCTGAATTATTTTCCCAGTTAAACCTTTTTGTTATATAAAATTGTGTCAACCGTAAGAAAATTCACGAATCGCCATGTCTTTTAACAAAGAACACTTACGGAAAGTCAATTGAGAAATAATATTGGAGAAAAACAAGCCATCGCGCGCACTACTAGAAGTGCGATGTTTCATGATAATAGTTTCTGCTATTGATCTTTTTATATCTATTGAAAGATTCGCGGTATTTGTTCTTTATCTCTTCACTGCTATTGATTTAGTTCAATGGATGTCAAAACAATTCCAGCTCCGGCCCGTCAAGAGTCAATTTTCAGCCTTTGATTAATTGAGTTTTCCAGAACGCGAGCTGTCAAAGGAAATGAGAATAATTGTATATCGCGGATATTTTATTTAGCCTCGTCAAAAGATGTTCTATATCTCCTGTCTAAATATATATTTCCGGTGATTTTACCGACATGCTTTGGGAAGGTTGAACCTCTTTGATTACTCCTTTATGTTTTCGGTTGCTGTTTCGGGAACTAAATTCACTTTGAATATAAATAGTATTCGAGTGGTTGTTTTCTGCCACGTTCGGACGTATCGAGCCACGAAGCTCGCTCAATTGGAAACAAAATACTATATTGATTAAAGTCTATTGAGAAGTGTGAGAAAATCTGTGTGCTGAAGCAGAAAACTATCGAACGGTGGGGCTACGACTCTGTCGCTGTGGATTTGGCATTACTTTGTTTGTGTGTCTTTTTTATGTCACGCAAAATTGATAGTTTCGTTAAATATATACGACATCTTGTTTTTTCTGCGCAATGCCTATACAGGACGAAGACTCCTCTAACTAACTAGCCATCACGCCGTTTTCCCGAAAGGGTATGCAGAGCGGATACATCGCCACATAACGTGTGTCTTGTTACACACTCCTCGCTTCATTCACATTCTTCTGTTATTGACTCTTGACATGGCCGGACCCAAGTATTCGATTAACTTGATCTTATATTTTATTTGGGTGTATTTTTTTACATTTTATATGAGATGTGAGTTATATCTATTTTTAAACTACTATAATAATATTCTATTACCTACGTACTAAAATTTGGACTTCATAACATTGAGACATCACCCACGAAAAACTGAAAGATTTTTTTTTATATTTAAAGGAAGTTCATTAAACACTTAAAAACCTTTATAATAAATATTGTTTTGTGCTCCCGATAAATATGTCTTTGGAAGCCTAAAATCGTTCCAGCTTCTCGTGGGATGTCTAGGGTTTGTTATTTATCCCGTGGTTCTCGGTCTGGTGCTCAATGACTCTATTATTAATATTTGAAACTGTTATTTATTAGACTCTATTATTAGTTTATCTTTGTTTTTGAAGAATATATCTTGATTGAGAAAAATGTGGTAAAGTTTACGGTTTGTTTTAATAGTTTGTGCAATATGTGTTGATTTATTTTTACGCCTAAATATTTAATTAAATTCTTTTGGGTCAGTATTGAGCATTTTGAGGAGTTGCAATCGTCAGTATATTTTTTTCAAGAGCTATGAATAATACTTTTCGAATTTATTTTTGAAAGGTTTTTGTTCGTTAGTGTAAATGTTATGTAGGTAGTAAGTTTTGTCACAGTTTAAGGATAGGTAATTGTCATCCAACCATTGTTTCAACCTGTTTTTTTTCTACATTCGCGATTCGATATGCTTCTTCCTAGGACTTTTTTTGTATGATTAAGACTGTCGTCGGCGAAAGATATTATTTTTCCAATTTTCGGAATCGATAGCATTTCATTTACATAAATGATAAACAATATTGGACCTAGGTCTGTTCCTTGAGGGATTCAATTTCTGAATGTGTGTGTTCGCTCAATACATCCTTATTTTTTACATTTTGGTGTCGTTTAGATATAACTGTATTGCCGTATAACCCTCTTGTCTCGCTTCTAATCGTCACATTTCAAGTAATATATTTTTATTCTCTTAAAAAATGGGGAATCTCAAATAAAGTTTATTCTGAAATATAAATAAAAGTTTTCACATTAATCTCCCGAAATTCATATTTCGTTTTCGCACCCTTCAATATATTTTTTTAATTTCCTCAAAAAATTTTGTCTATAAATCTAACTTTCAACCATGAAAGTTTGTTTGTTGTGGCTTTCAGTAGTTATAAATTATACTTTTCACTTAGCTTTATACATCAAGCTTGATAAAATGAAATAAATACAATATCATTTCTTAATGTTCTCTTATCCTATTGATAGATTATCCATGGGATAACTAATATTTTAGGATTAAGATTTATTTATTCATGAAGTTCGGGTTTACTAATCGGTACTCGAACCTTTATTTTAGTGGTTATATATCGGATTAGTTATCTGTGTTTTCTACCGTATAGAGTAAAGAAAAAATACTTATTGCGAGTATTTTTTTATTATTTATAGGTATACGTTATCTTATAAATAAGGTATCAAGAGGATGATGAATTACCCCCTTAGACAATTAATTGCTGCCGGGAATGAAATGTTAAGTAAACACGAGCAATAAACAATATTATTATTTCTGACTTTAGTATTTCGTGTATTGCTCTAGCTCTCTAATTTTAATCATTATCAATAAGTTAGAATTCCTGTAAATCTATTTATAGAGCGACCATAAACCTGGAAAAACGTATTATCGGGTAGGTAATTTGATTGAACCAAGAATTATCATTTTTTCATGGAATTCTTTCTTTAATAAATTAAGTTTTCTTTCTAAAGATCCGATATGATGATATTTCTTCAGAAATAAGTCCATATTTCACTTATTACGTATTAGTTTTTATCCGGAGATAGTAAATATTGGAAGAGATGAACCTTTTAATCTACAACCTTGTATTATTTGATGGTTATAAAAGGTTATGATTTCTTGTTAAACATGGGAGTAAGCAGGGATTTTTTCAATATGTTTTCATGATTTAAAAACTCCCCATCGTAATAATTATATGTAAGCAGATGTAATTCTTGAATTTTTTTAAATAAATTTAAAATAAATCAAATTTAATAATGTTATAATAATTATTAAGTTCTGCAAGTATTTCTGTTATTTTTACAGTTTTTAATGTGACAGCTGTTTCGGCTTTTGAGGCCATTATCAAACTGTGGATAATGGCCTCAAAAGCCGAAACAGCTGTCACATTAAAAACTGTAAAAATAACAGAAATACTTGCAGAACTTAATAATTATTATAACATTATTAAATTTGATTTAGGTAAGTTTTTAGATTCTCACGGCCAAAAGCATTGTTGTTGTTTGTTTTTGGGGTGTTATGCCGTGTTGCGCTAACTCCTTCTTTAGCCGACGTTTCGGACGGCGTTGCAGTGTCCATCATCAGGGCAGATCCGGTAGATCCGAAGATGTATGATCTAATATGTATGGCTAAAGAAGGAGTTAGCGCAACACGGCATAACACCCCAAAAACAAACAACAAAAATTTGATTTATTTTAAATTTATTTATAAAAATTAAATCGAGTTCTACGAATTAAACACCAAAACAATAAATATAGTAATTCTTGAAATTATTGTACCTATACATTTTATAATTTAGAGCCCGAAATCGATAAATGTTTTTACCTTGGTATTCTGATTACGTCTCAGAATATTTGATCGATTAATCAACCAATGATAATAATATTTGCTGTTCTACAGAAATTGTTTATTAATAGCTTCACCACCATTATTAATTACTTTCAGGAAGCTGCACATATTTTCATTTCAGTTACTATAAGCCTTGTTACTTAGAGCGACTTTCAAAATGCTGTATTTTATCAACGTGTTTGGTAACAATGTGGGAACATTTAAAAATCTTTAAAGGTTTTGCGTAAACATGTTTGTCCGATTAATTTAATAAAGCCAAAAATATCGTTAAATCCTCACTAACTCAAATTTTGGCTCTTATCTTATTATATATTTCCAAAGCTAAAACAATAAATGCTGCTGATTCAAAATAGATTTGTTAAAAGTTTGTCGTAAAACCCATTCGTATTTTTGGAAATCCGAACGATTGCTATTCAATAAAAAATATCAACAGTCTCTTCTGTTTTTTATATGGTTTCAGGAACATCATTTGAAAAGGCAAATTTTTTGCTGGGTTCAAGGTCAAATCAAAAAACAAATAATGCTTTTGATTTTTATCGCTTGGAAAGATAAACAAAATTTAGTCAAGAAAACTTTAAGTATAAGTTTATAAAACAGAAACCTTTAAAATGCATCAAAAAAGCGTCGCGTTGCGAAGGTTAAAATTTTTCTACAATAGTCGAACAACGAAAAACTGTGTTTTGAAGAAAATAACTTTGAAATATAAATTTGATTTTTAAATAGAAATGTGGCAGATTCAACACTTTCAACCCTTTTACAAAACAACAGAAACCGTTGAATATGTTTTACGTAAATTTTTTAGATATTTTATTTTAGGCAGGTAAGCCGCACGAAATACGCTCGTGGGCCGCACGAAATAGGCTCGCGGTCCGCGTTTTGCTTTCACTGCCTTACACAGTAAACAGTTTCTACTTTTAATTTTTCGTTCTTTACTATAACGCCCCTCTCCCCCAATTTAATATTATGAACCACTAAGATATCTAAATATATGTTTTCTCGAAAATAACTTTGAAATATAAATTTGTCTGTCGTTCAATTCTTAATAGCTTTGAACACCTTGAAGCTAAACGTGCGAACGAAATTAGAACTGTATTTTACAGTGTGGCTCATTGATGGCAGAAATTAGGTATTCAATTCTTAATTGCTTATGTAACTACCTTCGACTAATGGCCGCTTTTAACCAATCAATTCGTAACCTTAGCGGAAAACTTGGCTCAAACCCATTTAACATCTTATCACTTTTACTAATTATTAATAACCGTTACGATTTTAACTACACTGTCAGTGAGAGCGGTCCGCTAAAATCTGCGTGGACTTAACTTTGACAGTTCAATGCATAGCGGGGATAATCCATTCAAATAGGCTGATTTACTTCGAGTGCACCCAGCAAAAATTATGCTCTACAGCTTTGGTGACACCGAGATTATGCGATTGAGCTAAATTTAAACCTTCAAAACTTTGGTGAAAAATTAGGTACTCATTATTACACTGCTTTTAATAGTTGAAGTTGTGAAGATAAATGCTCATTTAGAGGTCCATCGAAATAAGTTTTTCATTTTATGCAGAAGTTACCATTATGAAAATTGAAATAATTTTATTCGGTATTCAGGGACGTATCCCATTAAAATCATACTTAATCACCAACAATCACACTTCTAAATGCAGAAATCAATAATCCAACTACTAAAAGTATCTGTTATTGATGAGAATGATTCGGTCAGTATGAAAACTCTAATCAATAAAGTATGCACAAAGGGCCGCCGAACAAGTTTGCTCAATTTATGCCTAGTTACATGAGCAATATCGCCCGGTTTTCGTATAAAACACGATTGGTATCATGAAAACTGTTTTACATAGACCTGCCGATAAATGTAATGCCTATAATATAGTCTATGGAAACTTGTAATGGTTGCCATGCGCCGATAATGTATCAATAACAGCAGCAAACCCTCGATGTTGACACAAGTGCCGTAAGTGGGTGCATCCATTCTGGCAAATATCTTGTGGCAGACATTCAATATGCTCGATGTTTACTTTGGTGTCAGGTATAATGGGGTTAGAGTTGAAAAGTTAACGATTCTGATGTTGCGGTTAACCTCCAACTAAAATTGATGAATTTTTCAAATTCTCCGAAACAACCCGTCCTCGAGCCAATTGTCAGAGCTGGAATTTTGTTAATTTATTATTCTAAATATTCAAAAGCTTAGAATATTTGAATTAGAAATTTATTGGAATTTACGTCAGATTTCATCTTTGATTTAGCTGTCGTTAGAACGAACCTAGAATTCGTTTACCATAATTTATTACTAACCACAAAAATGGACGAAAGGCTCCATGCTTCAATGTACTAGTTTCCTAACTAGAGACATAATCTTCTCAGGACAGTAATTCTCTGTCAAAAATAATATTTCTTCTTTCTGCTGAAAGATATCTCCACGTTAGTCGGAAACAAAGTCTCCTACCTATTGCAATAATAATGTAATAAGTCGTGGATTGCAGCTGTGTCCGTGTGTCACAAAAGAAATTCTTCCCACGAAAATTCTTCAGTGACTTTCCGTTGGCTTTACCTGCGTTACTGGAAATCGTATGTAATTTCCTTTAACAAGTTTTACTATTGCACCTAAATATGTGTTTTCTGTACCACTCGTACGAACTACAACAGCACAGTATGACTGTATAAAAGGGAATAAAATTATTTAATCATGTAACCCTTGATCACGGACAGAAAAAGCTACGACAATTATAAAAAAAAATTACTACAGCATTCAATTTTTACTTTTTTCAGCATGTTATGTTTTGTTAATTATTTCTGTACATATGATCTACATTGTTTATTACCCTTATATATTGTCTTATAAAATTATGTCTTATTAGACATATGTTGTCTTCTCTATTGTCATCTAAAATGGTTAAATAATTATATACATTTTTGATTAGAAATGCACATTAGAAATTCAAATTAAAAATTATTATTTATTTTACATTGATAACCCTGCATGTCTAATTTTTCACTAGACTTCACTCTGTAATCTTTCACTTTGTAAATTTAAACTTATCACTTTACAGCTTCACATAAATGTTTTTCATTTTATAACTTTACTCAATAAGATACACAAGTCGTTGTAATAAATAAGTTATTCTCTCCCAAGCACAAGCATCTGTATCGAGAGTGTATCTAATATAAAATAAATCAATTTGGTGATGTCGTAATAAAATTTATGGAAAAATTGCTCGTGTCGTAAAGAATTCATTAAATACTCCTGATGTCATTAAATGATGTAGTGGAAGATTCTTTCAGTCTCGCCTTGGTGAGAGACCACAATTCAGAATTAAAATGTTTCCTGAATTTGCTTTAGCTTAATTCATAGACATTCTAAATTTGTATTTCATGTACCCATTAATGACATTAATGTGTACATCATACATATCTTAAAATGATGGGATTTATCCACAGAATATAACCTCTCAAAGACCCTCAATCAATTTTAACCCTTTACAGTGTCTTAATTAGAAGTAAACTTGAATATGGAAGCACCATTTGGAATCCACATTCATTGTAAATATGAATACATTGTAGAATCGGTTAAAAAAAGGCTAAGACTGTTATCTTTCAAATGTGGTCTACATAACCATCTTAGATCATTCAACGTACGTCTTGAATACTTCACGATGAATACACTTAAAATTAGAAGGCAACTGACTGATCTAATATGTTTACACAAAATAATTAACGGCCATCTTGAAACTGCATTATGTCTTACCAATATTGAAATAAATGTTCTCAATTCCCATTGTTTAAGACTTTAAAGAATGTTTGAATCTGGAATACATTAAAAAATAATATCGACTATTTTAGCCCTCTGACCCAAATGTGTCGACTATATAATAAGATAGAGTGTGCTGAAGTAGACATTTTCGTCCATAATTTATAAGGATTCAGAAAAAATTTTGTGCTATTGTTAAAAAATATATTACTTGCGTCTCTATTTCTGTCTTACTTTTTTGTACAGTTTGTTTTTCATATAATTTAGCATTTTTATTTTTCTTTAGATGTATGAAAATTAATGTATCCTATGTCGGAGTAGATTTTTGAGTGTTGTAGGTACCTATTTGTGTATTAACTGAGTTTTTAAAACGGGATTGTTCTGGCGTAAGCGAGATCGTCTGTAAAAACCCAGTATAAGTAAATGCCCTTTCCTCTCTTTCATTCTCTCTTTATCATATTTCCTAAATAGGGGTCTCATAGTACCACTGACTCCGTACACTACACTTTCGTAAGGTAACACGTTAACATATATATGTATACCTACCTATGCCCCGTTTATGTGTTAGGAGGTAAAAAGCTTTCAGAGTATTTTTCTAGCCTATGTCAGCAGTTGCCAGAGGCTAAAAAACACCTGGGGCCTTTCTACTTGCATTATGGCCAGAGCATTACTACATGAAATAAAAATTTGCAAAGTGATTTTAGAAATGAACATATCAATTCATTCTTCACAAGTTTCATTACTCTGGTCGTAATACTCAAACATTGTTTCCTTTGGCACTTGGTTGGAATGAAATTTATCGCTTCCTATGTTTGGTGTCTTTCCTTGTGTTAGTTACGGTTACGCTGTAAATTATTGGCAATTCGCGGCACTTTCGCTGATATATAGGGTTTTATCAGTAAAAAAATTAAAAATAAATTTTGGACTAGGTTGAGTGACCGGTGATAATATGTGGAAAAAATAATTTGTATTGGTTTCGAAAAAAAACACAAAAATAGTCACCGGATTCCAAAATTTCATTTACATTTTTTACTCCAAATAACGTCAGGAATTACTCGTTGAAGTAAGACAAGTACGTTCCTTAACACCCTGTATTAAGTCGTCTCATCATACCGATTGGCTTTAACTGCCCATAATCCCAAATTGAAACGAATAGTTCATTGGCTTGTCTCTTTACTGAATACGTACGCTTTTTTTTATTGCAAACTCGGCAGAAAACACAGCATTATAAATAAAATCTCAAAGGTTTATTTTGAGAGCTTTTCTTCGTCTTTTATTTTCGTTGATCTGTGATGTCGGCAATTACCCATGGAAAGTTCAATTCGAATTAGTTGTTAATGAACTTAGCATGTTATATTTAGAGAGCTTTGGTCTCCGTGTCTTCTGGGTGTCGTACAGTATAGTATCTATAAATATCAGAGTGTTCTGCTGTGGGCTACATCTCAAGATGAACATTTGGTCATTCAACCGAACACGAAAACCCCAGCCGTGCCCTTGCTTTACGTTTACCCCTAAATTACCCAAGTAAGGGTAGTTTAGAAATTAATGGTCCATAGAGCTTTAAACAGATATGCTAGTGGTATATATGATTATGCTATTCATTTTTCCTCGTGTGTGGTGTTTTCTCAGCTTGCTGGGTTCGCCCCTCAATTTTCGCCGACCCTCTCGACTCGACTTGATGGTTGATACGAAGGGTTTATATCGAGGCACTGGCAATGGTGAGTCCTATGGGAAATAATAAAAATTTTAACCCTGTCCAGGACACCGCATATTTCATAACGTATAACCGTAACTCACCTAGGGAAAGTACTATTTTTCATATTTTGAGAAGTTATACTCAATATGGTATTTTCAATGTTATCGGTAATTACTTTTATATTAACATCTGTTTAACGTAGATCAATGCACTATTGTTTAATCTATATTTTTTACTTTATTAGATGTTTCCTAATAAAGGTGGAGTGTTTGTACCGTTAATAATTATTGTTATCCTTTGATCAGATATCAATGTAATACCTATTTATATTGCGTCCGACTTTATATTCTGAATTCACAAATGTTCACAAAACGGAAGATAGTCCAAATTAATTATCATTTTGACCTTTGCTTTGTACCCTTTACAATTGGCGTTATTTTTCATTGTGTCTTTGATATCTATACATTTCTTAAATGTCTATTTGTGAATATTATGTGCACATCTTAATGTCCATACATCTTCTATTGAGTACTACAATACTTAAGGTGTTATTCTGTAAATTGTAGGTATCTAATTTTTTATGTGGGTAACTTTCAAATAGCAGACAGATGCTTTTATAGAACTCACTGGAAGGTGTTTAGGTGTTACTAAATCGATATGTTTTATTTGGAAGTAATCCATTACTAGACTTTATTTTATTAACATTATCAAAAGAAAACCAGCCTTATAATAATATTAGCGTTTTCGAATTTGATAAATGTAGGCTTCGTACGTTAATGTCCTGTCCATGTCCTCTGAAAAATAACTTAAAGGGGGCCTCATCACGGGCAAAGTACCCAGCGATACCCACATTATCATATAATGATATTATTGTATGATTTAAAAAAAAAATCATATTGAACCCTGCCGGGAAACGGCGTTATAGCTTATTTAGTTAGTTGATATTATCTTTTTTATGTGAATACCTCAAAAGAGTCTTAACTGATCCCAACCGTTTGGAGCCAGTGAGACTAAAGCATCTCCAATTGGAGTATGTTTTGAGGCTGAAGGTAACGGGTAGAGAAAGAGGAAGGTGGGAAGGGTGGGCTGGCTATTCAAGTACGGTCAATAAACACGGCTAAAGCCATTTAAAGCAAAGTTTTGATTCTGAATGGTAGTCTTTCTCCAGGGCGACACTGCAGGTGGACTTTGGAACTCGCCACAAATATACTATATACATTATTTTTAATGAATAAATTGTAAAATAACCCAAATTAATACTATTCAATTTACTTTAGCACGCCGCACGGATTTGAACCCGTAAACTCCGGATTCGTAGTTAGGAATCGTTACCACTGTACTACGGAGGACGTCAATTTAACCAGATAATTAACATTTAGTTGTTGTGACAATGTCTTTGACGGGCTCACCCCTATTAATTAATAAATTAAGTAACCAGCAATGTAATTTTACATTGCCTTCCTATTACAAAGCAGGTATAACAGTTCATAGCCATCAAAACACAAAACCATTATGTACACGTGTACCGAAATAAACGCCCAAAATATCCACGTGACAGGCTGAAACCGGTAACAGTTAATTTAATTATGTCTTTGCAGTCCAGGGGTGGGGAAACTGCGGCCCGCGAACATTTTTGGTGCTGCCTGCTGAAGGTATTTAGAATAGATTCAGGCCGCGAGAACGGTTTTCTTTTACGGTATGTCAGGCACAATGTAGCAAAATGTAGGAAAACCATTCACGTTTTCTGGTATTTCCACTTTCAATTTAAGCTGGTAGACTGGTGCAGATTTATTCTTAAGTTTAAACCAGTCTTATGTTCAGAATGCACAGTTAAATTCCAGTTGCGGATTAATCTGCTGAAGTTCTACTTTAATCGTGTATAAAGTGTAGTTATAAAATTCTAGTTGCAGAATATGTACTGCAGACATTGGAGGAAAATCATTTTCGTGTTTTGGGTATAATCCTAATTAAAACTGGATGAGACCGGAAACTCGCATACAAATTCACTCTTAAATCAAAATCAGTTTTGTGTTCAGAATGTAACGATACAATTCTAGTTCTGGAATCATCAGCCAACGCGTTTTGAAATAAACCATTCAGATGTTCCGAGTGTAGTTTAAAATTAGAGTTGTACATCATTTTAGAGTTTTTATTTTTGAAAACCCTTTGCTTGCCCCTCGTACAACTATTATTTAAGCTTGTGGATTCTTTATGCATAATCACTCTTAATTAAAACCAATCTCTTGTTCTGAATGTGCAACATAAAGTTCGAGTTATGGGCTCGTCTGCTGACGCAATTTAGGGAAAACCGTTTTCGTGTCACGAGTACACTTATACATTATTTGAAGTTGCGAACTCTCTGAATATTTATTACAAGACTCACCATTTTTGAAAGAAAACGACATTTCGTCTACGAATCCCAAAAAATGCTATGTTCTACTACTCTTCACAGGCAATGCAAATGAAGTAATGATTGCTTAACCTTTTATTCAAGAGTTTCTTATCAAGTTCACTGATGTTTCATCGTTATGTTGGACACTGACGAATACGTTTCCCTGCTAGTTCCGTGTTTTCTCACGGATGTGCTCTGTCACGTAACAAAGTACATCGTTTAATCGCCGCTAGGCCTTTACGTGCGGAATCCCCAGATTATAATTAATTTCAATCTCCGCGTTAATGGCGAAATGCTTGCGGCTCGGTTTTTCGTGGATATCCCTTCAACCCGTTCCCTTTGTGGTAGCCCATCTCCATCTAGTGTTGCCAGTTGCCGCATAACTGATATCCAGATAAGACTCACTACTTGTCTTGTCTTCCAGGCCAATCCCTGTGGTGGCTGCGGATTGCAGACGTTGAAACGACCTACGAAGAAAGACCTATACAGAGGTTACGTTAGATAAACAGTTTGTGCAACCCCTTTTTCATTGTTGTTGTATAAACAATGCTTTCTAAGAAAGTGAGGACAGAAGTTGAATATGTGAACGTGTCGATGCATTTTTATAAATAACTGGCTTTATTATCCGGCTTTTCCTATGATATTGTTCCATTTCGTGATTTTTCAAGTTTACTAACAGTGTTTATTCGGAAGGTAAATTTATGATCGTCTTTTGAAATGCAATGATCCCGAAGCAATTTTTTTACTAAATCCATTCAGCTTCAAAAATCCTACAATTACTGTGTTCCGAGATTTTTTTACACGGGCCTTATAGATTGAAATAACAACGCTCAATATAGCTTACGATAGAAATACCTAGACATTATTGAAATATGTAAAAATTTCCTCACGCCTGACCTTTCTGCCATTTTTTTTTAGAGTTAAGATACTGTTTGGTGCTTTAAAATGGGTAATCATGTCCAGTTGGAATAAACACTTCTTTACTGAAATGTGTAATATGTCGTATTTTGTTGAAAGAGTAATAATCTTCACTAATGCCTAGTAGATTTTTCAATACGCAAACTTAGAACTTCAATGAAAATATCTTTTATAAAGGCGAAGCTTTTTGTTTCGTTTACTAAATTAGTAATGTCCGAACTTCTCTTGTGTATTACCTTTAAATTTCTAACTTATTTTCATATGAACTGTGGAGTGTCGCCAAAATATTTTGTCCGTTACCCTTGAGAAACGCCAAGGTCTTTGGTATATCAATTTTCGGAATGTTTTGCAACTTCTTTGCAGTCAGTGTATTCATCCTCCTCTACAGTTAGTGGTTTATAATCTAACTAAGTGTACATATATGCACATTAGTGAATAGGTCTTGTGCTTTCAGCTAATTCGAGGAGATTTTGCCAAGTAATTCGTGTTACGTAATATTGTTATATACGTCCAATGTATTACAATATACATCTAAGGGTGTTGTAGATATGAAATGTGGATAAATTGTAGCCATTGGCATTGATTTTAATTGGCAAATGCTTAGTGTGTACTTTTCCTATCACGTTATTACTCCCAATGCGTTCAAATAAACTCGAATACTTTAAACCCTTTTCGGCTACACATTTATATGTATTTACATTGGTATTACGTAATCCGAATTTTGGTCACATAATATGTTTGATAGCAACTTGAAAGTGGCCTTTACATTTCACGGATGCTGCATGTCTGCGTCTGTCGCTGTGATTTTGATTAGGTTACTATGTTTGATGAACCTTACAAATTGGCTTTACAGCAGTTATCCAACATTGATCGATCACTATACATGACTACAACATGCCCAAATGGTTAGCATGGGTGATTTTATTATAATATGACTTGTAGTTAGTAATGTAGTTAGTAATAATAAACTACCAGGCTTCCAAAAATATTATTTCTTATTGAACAAAAAACGGATAAAATGACGTCGAGTCTTTTTTGACGGTTAAATCTCAGCTAAATTTCAGCTTTCAACACTCCATAGATCACGATGGAGATGCCGTTAACGGCTGAAAAACTCTCAGTATCACCCTGGTGAAAGACTACAATTCAGAATCGAAACATTGCTTGAAATGGCTTAGCCGTGTTTGGTGACCAGATCTGAATAGCTAAGTACTTCCCAACGCGTTTTTCCCTCCTAAATTGCCTTCAGCCTGTCAATATACCCCAGTAAGGAATTCCAAACAATTAAAAAAAATGATGTTCACCTTTAATATCACTTATATACCAGTATTTTAAAAGTTTGTATTTTTCAATGCCCGCCAAAACAATCGAAATCTGACGGGTACGCGTGACGTCATTCCTACCTCGGTTTTGTCGGTTAAGAAGTAAGGTCAATCCCGCTCGGCTCGGTATGGAATCAATAAATCATAATTAAAAAAAATTGGAAAGGTTTCCGAATAACATGAATTCTTTTGAAATAATTTGTAAATAACAGTAGTGTGCGGCACTACGCAGCGCAACTTGGGACATAAATCGTCATTCATTCAATTGTCAAATTCTTAACGCGCGCGGCCGACCGACCAGTGGGTAGGGGTGAAATTTTGTCGCCGACCAATCACAGGGCGTTTAAAACTCTTGCGGTTTTAATCGTTTTTAAATGACGATTGATTAATTCTAAGTATATTTATATATAATAAAACTTCTATTTTTAGAATTAGCGTTTATTAATCTTTATGAATATAGGGATGGAAATTGGAAATATTGAAGATAATACTGCGAGCCGTAAACCCGGTACCTTAGCTTCGACCTTGCATTAATTTTAACACGTAATATCCTTTGTAACTTTTATAAACTCCCAGGAAAACGGTTCATATCTGAGAGCAAATTCTGTTCCTCATTCCGCTGTGCAAAGCATGGACAATATTATGTATGCGCTGTAAAATATTGATGTAGTTTTTAAAAGTAAATTATAGGAACTTACGTTATAACTTCCCAGACGCGCTGCTAGAAAATTATAAATTGAAACTTTTATTTTTCCTTCCTTTAAAAATGTCTTGTTTTCTTGAAATTCCACAATTATTTGTTATTTACAAATTCACTAGTTTTTTTAAATTTTTTTCCCTGATTGGATTTCATCACTCTTTTTACGTAAATAAATACAATCACGTTTCAATTTTTTTACTGATTGAATTATTGAAAAATATGGAATAAAATGGCATCATGGCATTTTTTTAATGACGGTTTATTTTGGATACATAAAAACTATGTAGCTCATGATGCAAATGACCGCGAGCTGAGCGAGATAGATTCTAAACAGAACAATCTATGAATATTTCATGATGCCAGAAATCGAAGTTTCTGCGGCGTACCGTGTATTGTACACCTACAAAGAGATTTTCAGCTCTGTGGTGAATTAGGATAATAGAGCGAGTCATTGTAGTTTTAAAAATAAACTTTTTTTATGTTCGGTATTGGCTTCCTAAAAAGATAATTAATTTAAATCATTTATTTTTCCCTTACTTTGAAACTTATTTAATCTTGAAAAATCAACCTTAGACTTTCTATAATTTAATCGAGCCGCCCTCGCCGCTCGCAAATGTTTTGTGGATCAGATTTTATTAAATTCAATTCGGCAAATGGACAATAATTCTTCAGAAAACTTTCCAGATGGTTCTTGAGATCGTCTAACATTTTCAATTTAAATTGTATGACGGAAATATTAAATGTTAATTCAATTATTCTTTTTGTTATGGGATTACAAAGAATGTGAGAAAGATAATATATAACTCTTGTTTTTCTACATTTTATAATAAACTGACGTTTTTTAATCCTATTTTTTGCTTGTCAACCAATCGAAACTTAGCGAACTCAAGGTTGAATAAAAATGAAGTCTTCGAGGTAGGATTACTCAATTTCACTACATATTTGACTTATGACAGATATTAAATACCTTTTTTTAATTTTAAAATTCAAAGGCCTTGTACACCGCTTGTTGTTCATTTTTCGCTAATAATACGTGATATAGATCAATGCAAAAAGATGTTCCTCAGTAACGTTTTGCTGCCGAAAGCTTATACCGATAAACCAATCCATAAAACCCTAATTATATGTTTTTAGCATCCATTAGAGTATTGCGTGACCTGTGTATACACAGTTATGAATTATTATATATTTTATCTCATGCTTGCAAACAAAGATTTGGTCTCCACTTTAACTACGACTAATGCGACTACGTGGATGTAACTTAAGTTAAGCGATTGAAACAAAAATGGCTTAGCTTTAAGTGTTATGAAAATTAGGTTAAGCTGCGTTGGTGGCTCCGAGATTGCTCCCGTCAAATTTAAACTTAGAGGTCGCACAATTTGATCGGCGGCGTAAGCGGCCACTAGAATTTATGCACATAAATTAGGGACACGGCATTATTAGCCATTATTCCCAACTCTATAAATGGCGTCTGGAGATTGTGAGTTATTTTCGGAGACGCAGACCTACTACCACCGGCACCTAATTCAATGATTATATTTTAACACCCATCCCGCTGCGCTGGGTTGACTGAACCCTCGCTTTAGTGATTGGACTTTAAATCGAATTACATATAAATTCTATATTAACCTTTGCGGCTTTCAATCAGCCTTTCTCAAAGTATTCTTGACAACGACTTACATCCGATGCTTTAGAGTTAAAATGTTGTACTTCTAATTTTGATCTAAAATGAGTTTGTACTAAAATATACCAAAAATATCATTTATTTTTTTCTTTTTTTTTTCCTAAACCTACTGTCTCAAAGATAAAACATATTAAATATGTTTTGTATTGGAAGTGCCAATTTTATCCTCAAGCTACTTACCGTTATACTATAATAACTCGTATTCGAGAAAAAAAGTGTCAAAAATAAAAATAAAATATATTTAATATCAATGATTTTTATCTTGAATCGGAGGTATTCATCAGATACGAAAAGTCTTTGTTTTATTTTGCACAACATGCCAATATGTACAGACCTAATTGTAGAGCCATTATACATATATGTATTGTTATTATGGCGCTCTGTACTTAACCCCTCGAATGTTATAGGGTCATATATAACCGGGCGTATATATTTAATAAAAGTGTTTTTATCTTTTTTATCACGGGGAAATACTTATTTTTTTGACGTCAGAAAGAAAAATAATAAGTATTCCAGTTTGCCTCAAATATTTATACATTCGTTAATAAAATCGTAAAAATAGCCAAAATGGATATTCCAAATTTCGCAACTCTATCGTAACAATCGGTTTAACTTTAAAAATTATTTCTTATATGAACAAGATAAAAGTGGCGGTACCGTTTCCTTACAAATTCCCCAAACAAAAAAACGTGTTTTCGAAGTATCGAGTTCTCTCAATTTTTCTATGATGGAGTAAAACATTAAGTAAATTTTGAACGTTTGATATTAAAATTTTATTATTTAGAAACAGTAATGTTTATTTTAAATGCATACAACGGGAAGATATTTTTTATCTAGTTTCTCAAACAGTTTTTGTTTTAACGGAGAATTAAAAAATAAGATGTGTATAGCGCCTTTGAAATACATAAAAAAACATTGCAAACTGAACAAAAATGATGAAAGTACTGGTAGAAAAATTATGTTTTTAATGCCATTTTTCCAAAAGGCAGCATTTTCAGGAGACAAGTTTAAAATAATATTTAATATTATTTTAAGTATGTAATTGAAAGTTCTTTGTCCAAATTTTTATTTTGTTCATGTCACTAATTTTCTTTTCTTTTTTGTTTCAGGTAAGAAGACAAGTTTCAATAACGATAAAACTTTCGCAACACGAGAAAAGGACAAAGGTTTGAAGTGAAGATTATTTGAAAACTAAAATCATTGAAAAGATCACACGGCTTTACTTTTTTTGCAATATGTCATAAAAGCATCCCTTAAACGGGTCACGACATTCTGGCAAAACCGTTAGCTGTAATATTATAATACGCGGGTTATCTTTTAATATCAGATCCTAAAGTTTTATATCGGCTAGTAACTGTTTATAACGTGTCTTAATTTTACACATTTTTGTTTGAATAGACTATTTACTTGTCTTAACTACATACGTAGCTTTTTTTAGAGGTCATAATTATATTATATTAGATTAGTGGTTTGTTACTACAGGTCATAATAGTAAAGCTTAAAAGTTTGTAGCTTTTCGTTACTACCTCCTTTACTTGAAATCACATACTAGTCGCAGCGAGATATCGTACAGAACGTCGGTAACGTCTGTACGAGTTCTCGCTAGGACTGATTTAGTGAAGTTTGTCAAAGTATTAATTGCTCATGGCGCAATGTATCGGCTGCCCCGCAATAAAGAAGTTAGGTGAATGAACACTCCACCGTTTGTCCGTGGCGTAGCGGAAGTAAGAACGCAATTAGTTAATTAAATCGTTACTTTTTATTTGTTTTCGAAGAAACATCTTCTACCTTTTCGCACAACGATAAACCCCGTTACAAACACGGTAGATTGGTAGCTGCTGTTCACAGAGACTGAAGTTCACCTGCTTTAAGTCTTTTTTTATTATGTTTATTCTTACGGGTTTAATGAGTCAATTAATCCGCTACAAAGTAATCAAACAGAAAAAGCAATGGTGTTCACGATCAAAGAAGAAGCAAAAACAAACTTTTATTTAAAATTCCACTTTAGAAGCTTCTGATTTAATCAGAAATTCTTATTTTTCAACATTTCTTCAGTTCAGAAGTGAGCTATTTTTTCTTTAACAAGAACTAATTAGGACAATTGGATTATAAGCTGCTATTTTACGTTCGGCTGCAATTTGAAACTTTAAGAATTAATGTGGTAATATATAATAATAATCATTGATATTACAGTATAACGTATCAGGTCTAAACTAAAAACTTACCCTTTTAAGCTGTTATACCCTTAAATTAAATATACCATTCCTGAGAGAAAGTCCAGTTATATCCAATTTTCCAATAATGTCCTAAATCCGGTATCTAAATTTCGCTAATAAACAATTAATTAAGTGTTAATCTTAAGTGACCTACCAGGTAAGTATAGTACTGTATATTATCTCCATGAATAGTTAGTAATAACATAGATCACTGTAGAAATGTATTATAAAATTGTACAGCCCCCTTGAGGTGATTTTGCAAAAAAACGGCGCTATACAAGTCATCCAAATATTATTATTATTATTACTTTATGAGCTTACCAATTGACAGCAGTAGAGAGTACATTAGGTTATCCGTAGATGGCGTTAACTGTCGAGAATAACAGGATAATACATAAGGTGGCAACCTCAAGGTCGAGGTCCAGATTATTCCAACCGCCTGCTAGTTAAGATATCAGAGGCCATGAATCTATCACAATAAAGTCCTTAGTGTTTTATTGAAGCCACTTTTACAACAGATCCACAATTATCTAAATTTATTGTGAATTGCGGATTTAATCAGTGGAATGAAATCCCACCAAATATAGCTGGAGCAAAATATAGTTGTACTGAATATTTTATTACTTACACTTGTTTTTTGAGATAATTGATATACTAGGAATTCAGACAATAATTATAATATAAATTGGTGCCCATTTATTTGTTAATTGGGTAGGTTATATATGGGCGAATTTGCTCAGATGCCAAACCAGTTACCCGGATGGTAAAGTGTTCGGGCTTTAAGCAATTACCCTATAATATTATTAATAATTTATACTTATAATAACTCGTAAAAAATATTAAGGCGATGCCATAAGTAGTAATGCAAAATCACGTGTTTTTGGTTTGAAAATTTGGTCGCCTAGAAATGTTTCAGATGCTTAAAATTAAATACTGCGAGTAGAATACATCTTGGCCTTTGAAATAATCGAGTATTTTTTAGATAAGTCTTTTTATAAGCCCAGAAAAATAATGTAAAGGCCTATGAAAACTGCTTTAAAGTTCAAAATCTCCTTCTTACGAACCCATTTTCGGTTATGATTTTATTGTATAATGTTGCAAATTAAGTTATTTATAAAATTATCGAAAAAAAAAATATTTATGCTTGGACATCCACAAAATAAAATAAAAGGCACTTTTTGGCCTTAATTTTTTCTTGCATAAATCAAAACAGGCGGTAAACCTTATCGCCATCTACGTAAGGGTTGTTATTGATAGCGGCTCAATTTAAAATATTACACGACGTAGTGCATCGCCTTAAAGCGGACATTATTTCTGTTTTTTATTATTTAAAAATGAAATAAAATACTTCTCTGGAATTGTAAGATTTAAAAAATATATATTTTATGGTTTTCACTTGTTATGTGTTGGGAAGTGAGGTAGCTAAGAGCTTCACAGATTCACTCATAGAGGGCATTGCAAAGAGTTTGCTGGGAAGTCCGCAAGATGGCAGCTAGTAGTCAGTAGTCGCTAGGGCCAGTTAGGCTGCTTCCAGACAAATTTGGTGTTTGCAGATCTCATTTAGCCAGCTCCCAGTTAGGTCGACAATGGAAGTCATTCTTGTATACGCGAAGTATTGAATAAATCCCTGATTTAATATAAAGAACTTATTCTCTGAAATCTCCTTCCACGACGAGTTGGAAAACTGTTTGTGGGAACACAACATCATGTAATCAAGAACATTTTATTTGCTAGGATTTAACGAACTCGTATTATATTTCACCAACTCACCTGTCAACGTTTTTTGGCATCCTGAAAACGGCTTGGAGGGTTTTTGTTGTTCGTAATTATTACGTCCGTAAACTGCACCCACAGTACGTAATTTTTGGGACATTTTTATCTATATTTTTACCAAAATACAAATTAGAAAGCGCAAGACACCGCCACCAAGTACTAAATAAATTATAATGCTGAAAAGAATATCAAAGTCAATATGCCTCTAACGGCCAGCGTTGTTGATATTGCCACTATTTCATTGCAGTTGGACATATTTTTAATATTATAGGGTATTTGTTTTAATTGATGGTTCGCAACGTCTGTGTTCCCGGGAAATCGGTGAATTGCAAAACGTTATTTCTTGGTTAAATTTATTTCGCAGCTATAACTTTGTATATAGTATATACATATATGTATATAAAATGCGGGAGATTAAAGCGTAGCTCTTAGTGGCAGGACCATAGTACATTGGTTTATTCGATCTTTTAATTATTGAGATGAGAAGTGTGTCTGCCGAAATTCAGAACATCACTCTTATCTCCTCCTTTGTCTGTTATGATAAATTATTCTGTTGTATAGACCTCCAAAACAATTATTCTATTGTGTTCCATATTATTATTATACCTACAACCCAAATCTAGACCGCGTCATTTGGTAACATAACAAATCTATTTATTTGCGCAAACACTCCTTATCCTGTTGGGTAACATCTGAATTATTTATTAATCTTAGTAAAACCTTGTCTTGTGGAAGATGTTTGAAGATAATACTTAATATTATGAATCCGTGACTAAACTGTTGTGATTAGATGCCTAGGACACCTATTTTTAGGTTTCGGATGACATATTTCCACCAAACCATTACTGAGAACTGTTGAATAATTACCAACCAACAAGGATTTCAATAAACTAACGAGTGTGTGATTTACGTGTTACTCTAATTACATCGATTACACTAAATATATAAGATTTAGATAACAGACTGCAAAATTGATTACAAATAATTTCAAATTCGTTGAAAACGTGCGCCATTTGGCAAAAACAGTGGTACGCCGTAATAATGATGGCAGTGATAGGTGTCAATTTGCAAAATAAATTATTAAAAAGTCATTTACACTATTATTTATAATTGGATTAGTAAAAACGCCACGATGAAAATGTATTTTTCAAGGTAAGATCGCTCTCGGATGTATTTATTTTTATAAAATTCCATATGAATTTCTTTTTATTCTTTTATTATTCTATTTACTTTTTTCGGGTGTTAAGATTCCTAATGAATAGTGCAACAGATTTATTTGCTTTCGTACGGCACCATTAAGGCGAAGCTTAATGCCAAATCACTATTTTGATTAATCTTTATAACGAATTGGTGTACATTATGAATACCAAAAAATATGCTTTAGATTAATTGAAGGTTTTCCTATCGTTTCGCTTGAGTAGAATACAAATAAAAAATAAATAACTCAATAAATAGTATAAATGTATTTATGAACGCATAAAGGAAACAACTTTTTAAAAATACAGTATTATAGCTAAGATTATCTGTGACAGTTTCACTTAATTAACTTTTTTGCTTTCTTATAAAATTATTTACAAAATAAATAAAACCAGTTTTGTGCTTGGAATCGAACGTTTTTAGACTCCGTTTGTCAAGCGATTTTCACGCCTATTACCTACAATATAAGGTATACCAAGAATTTACACATTTTTGGCTTATAGCTTCCTTTTAAACACAACAATATCAAGTAAGTCTGAAATTGTACTGGTTTTCTAACAGCGCTCTCTGAAACTGATTGTCGGTGAGTTGCAAACTAACATTTTTTTGCTTCCATAAAAGGCTTGTTCTGCCGGATGGGACTTCTCCCATATTCGGCGTAATCGCAATACATACTTACCGAAACAGTTATAAGTTGCAACACACTGCGGACAAATAATGAAGTCCGCACTCCTAGAGATTGAAATGCTTGCACGAACACGAAACATAACTAATTTATGATGTCTGGCGCATCGCCAGATGGTGATGGATCGATGAATTCTTTGCATATTGTGCGGACAGACGTGCTAGCAGCTAGATGATGTCAAGCGAGGTTGGAAGCGTTATGCTTTCAAGCTTGTGACCACTGTGTTGATTAAACGCAATAAACTGCAAAGGAAATTCATCATCGTATATTATTTAATTATTGAATTACTTCTCGGATAGCATCAGCAACATGTTACATAATTGCAATCACAAAGCTACTAATATTGTACTGGAAGAACTGCCTCACAGTTTATTTATACCAAGAGCTACTATAACTGATATTGAAAACATTGTTAAAAAAATGAAAAACTCTAAAAGCACAGGTATTGACAATATAAGAATGTTTGATTTAAAAAGAAATATAAAAACTCTTGGGCCAATAATTACTCATTTAATCAATACGATAATAAAGCAAGCAAAAATTCCACAAGAATTTAAATGTAGCATTACTAGACCAATATTTAAAGGTGGAAAACACATTGAACTGGGAAATTATAGGCCTATTAGTATACTACCTGCGTTAGAAAAAATTCTCGAAAAATTTTTATCAAATAAATTAAATAATTACATTGAAAAATTCGCTATCATAGATCCAAATCAATATGGCTTTCAAAGAAAAAAAAATACTGAAAAATTACTGCAAGATTTTTCCAATTACATAAATAATCAATTAAATAATAAATTACACGTTATTGTGTTATAAATCGATAACTCTAAAGCTTTTGACACAATTAACTCTAAAAAAACTGCTAGAAACCTTAGAAAAAATTGGAATTAGAGGAAATGTGTTAAATTTATTTAAAGATTATCTTAGAAATAGAAAAATATGTACCAAAATAAATAATACTTTTAGTAAAACAAAGAATGTATCTGCAGGAGTTCCACAAGGTTCCATATTGGGACCTACACTATATATAATTTATGTAACTATAATGAAAAAACTTTTCTCTTTTGTTAAACATTTTGTATTTGCAGATGACACGGCATTGGTCATATCACATAAAGATCTAAAAATTGCAATTGAACTCATGCAAATTGACTTTAATCAACTTTGTAAATGGTCACATGATGCAGGACTATTAATAAATGCTAAAAAAACCAAAGTTATGCATATAAGATCACCTAATGCCAGATTTCAATTTAATCCTAATATTATTTCTCATAGTTTTAATTGCATCCATAAAAATATCCCGACTAATTGTAAATGTGAAAGCTTAGAATTAGTTACAGAATATGTCTATCTTGGTGTTACAGTAGATTGCTTTTTCAAATGGGACAAACATATTAAAAAAACCTGTAAAAGACTCAGATCAATTGCTGGCAGAATGTACACATTAAATTTTTTCCTATCAATTGAAACACTTAAAATAATTTATATGTCAATGGCAGAATCTATTATAAGATATGGATTAACCATATGGGGAAATACTAGTATAACCAATCTGAAACAAGTCCAAGTTGTACAAAACGCAATTGTAAAATTACTAGTCGTCCCTAATATTTTTAAACAGAGACATAATACACCGTTGCTGTTTCAGAGTGCCAAAATTTTACCCGTTAAGGCTATACTATGGCAAAAAATCATAATTCAGTATATATTTACCCCGCAGCATAAAGAAAAATTAGAACATAAATACAGTACTAGATTCACGCGCAATGACGGGTTAATAGTTCCGAAATTTAATAATAAATACGGACAGAGAACGTTTGAATACAACATACCGAAGATATTTAATTTATTACCTGACACTATAAAGCAATGTAAATCTATGAATAAGGTTAAATATATGGTGAAAAATTGGCTATCGGAAAAAAAATATTTATTTTAATATGTATGAAAAATTGTATGAAAAATTGTTAATTCTGTAGATATAAGATGTAAATTATAACTTTAAAAAATGTATTTGAAACTAACTTTAAGCACCTGTTGACAAGCCAATTCAATCGGCTTAGCAGGACTTGTTTGTTGATATTATGTATTAACTATTTATTCAATAATAAAAAAAAAAAAAAAAAAAAAAAATTAATGTGAAGAGATTTGTTGTTGCAGCCCTGACACAAGTACGAAACATTAATTAACGTCTACTAGTTACTTGGTAAACAAGTTCTGATTATTATTATTAATGGCACGTTGATTACTGGTGAATGCAGTTGACATTGCACTTTTTTATCATGTTAGCACAATACGCATCTTCATTAAACGTAGATGGATTGCACTCATCTTTATGAGATCTTTATTATCACGTTTACAGAGTTCTTGTCCGTAAAACTCGGGCAAATGCCAATTTTATGTCACACGATTGACAAAGTGAACGACTGTCGTAATATCAAAAAGTAAATACGCTATAATACCTATATTACGCATGCACGTTTTCTTTTTTTTTATTTGTGTAAGGTGATGTTGTATATCCTCAGATATGATCTGAATTTATATCCAATGAAAATAAAGCGTCTTTGATCTTTCAGAATATTATAAGTTATATGGAAATGTTGTTCCACAACGATAAATATTATTATTTTAATATTGGTGTAAGAAGTGAATTTCATCAGATGTGATGAAATTCTTCATTAAAATATGCAAAAAAATGTGTATTATTTCACATGTTATATTATGATTTCGTAATATATGTATTTTTTAAGTTTTGATCTATTTTATAGCTATTTTAAATATGAATTCCCCAAGGGAAGCTTTGAGGAAAATCATTTCCCTAAAGGCGTGTGTCATTTTTGGGGATGCTGTGTGGGGAGTATTTTTGAGGAAAGGAAGATATGAACCTGGGTACAAGGTTAATACGAACTATCTTATACCTAGAGACACCCATTGATAGCTTTAATTTTTAAGAAATCTAGCATTAATTATTGAAAAAATAGCTTTAATTTTGCATTTTCATAGCCTTTATAGCTAAATAGAATAACGTCAAGGAATGGGAGTTGGCAAGAGGGGAAAAACAATTAAATTAGCAAAATCACTTGAAATATGTTTATTGTATTATTGATTGAAACTCAACATGGCACATGTTTCTACAGTAGAGGGTGTCATGTTCGTTCTTCGATCTGTCAACACAAGATTATAGCGAATAAAAAATCTTTTTTACTATCGCTGAAAACACCATATATCGCTTTAATTCGCGAAAATATCATTAATGTCTCTACTTATACCCTAAGGTCAGAATTACGATTTTTTTTTACGGATGTTTGCCCAATTCTACTTGTTAACAAACAAACCCTGAGAAGAACACACAGATTTATTTTTATCACTTGCCACTTTGATGTCCCACCTTTGAATGGGTTCTTGGCGCTCCTTGGTTTAGTGTCAACAGTCAACAAATTGTGAAGAGACGCCTGACCTTTCTTCATAGGAGCTATGTAACGAGGCGAGGGTGGAACACCAAAATACTGGTTTGATATATGACCCACATCACTCGGTTTGTTTTCCGACCCGCGACGGTCACCTGCGCTGTCAGATTTAAATATCACCGTGGATTGCAAATTCCTTACTTTTATTCTGAATAGTGACAAGCAATATTTAGTTTACATGGTTGGGACATTTCTTAATGTGGATACCGTATAAAAGTCCCGACTGCTCCCAATCGTTTGGAGCCAGTGACACTGGCATCCTCAATTGGGGTACGTTGTGAGGTTGAAAGTAGTAGGGAGGAGAAGGAGGTGGGGAAGAGGGAGGTGAGGGTACCTGGCTCTACAGATCTGAGAATGTTTCAATTCTGAACGATGGTCTCTCACCAGGACAATACTGAGTGTATCTTCCACATATACAGAGCGTATCGACAAAAGGAGTGTTGGGAAAATATTTTGTGATGCACAAGGGAATAGAAACGGAAAGATCACGGTCACGAAATATTCATGTTAAGTGTATTGATCAATTCATGATAAATGTTGGGTTCTGGTTCTCTCCGTTTAGTGTTCGGAGAGAACTCAATTTATTTTAAAGGTTTCTCTACCGGGGAGCATGGTTACGAGTTCCGATTCGGGCCTCTACTTCTCCGCGCCACTAACTTCCTCCGGTATGGCGCTTTGCGGGGTTGAAAAGTGGGGAAGCACGAACAAAAAAAAATTACCTATGCATACCTACCTATACCTTGAATTAAAACACTGCAAGTATTACCTAGGTCAAATCATAATAAATAATGGCAAACATTAATAATATATAATAATAACATGGCATTTATATAGCGCAGTTTAGTGTCATTTCACTTCAAGTGTATACAGACTGTCAACCGCAAATTCGTCGTACTAAATCCATCCAAATAGCCGTACCCCGTATGTACTGCCGTGAACTATCACGGATAATCTCAAAACTTGGTCACTAGAGCGCTAGAGCTAATCGTAATTTATCGGTTCTACTTCGGAACTGTTCGTTTTTGAGGCGTGCCTCAATCTAAACAACGTGCGACCACGTCGGCTACCGTTCATTTCGATTCCGTGTAACTTTCACCTCCCCTCTGACGAAATGCCTACGAAATCAGAGGCTCTTGGAGGCGAGCCCTATCTCTGCCTCACTAGCGTATTATTATACTGCTTTGTGTAGTAGGACACGGCGAAATCCATGTGTGGCCGGCCGCGTTACACTGGTGTGATGAGTTACATAATATAAAAACAACAAGTCCTAGTAAAAAGAGAAAACTATTAATGGCTAATATTTAAGTTGAAGTTAATTTAAGTCTTATTAAATTTATAAATCGTTTGGATACGTATACGTGTAGCTTTGTTCCCCTTTTCTCCTCTATCGTTTAGGAGAGGCACAGCCTCCCCTGACTCATTGCACGAACCACCACTGCCATCGATTATTCAGTGCGTTCACTTTTATATGGCCCCGATGGTTATCTTCGTAATCGATAGCAAAGTTTTATCTCCCGGTGCAAATGCCAGTGGGGAAAGCAATCCTGCCATTGAATAAAATCGCTTCCGATATTTACCGTTTTTCCATCAGTGAGGTGACATTAAAACTACAAGTGCTCCGGCTGCTGGAAAAAGGAAACGTTCAACAACCTTTATTACCTGGTATATGACAATGTTATTATGTCATAATGTATATTTTTTATGTGGTCTTATTCTTGCGCGATATTATAAACATTATATTGTTATTTGTCGCACACTTGTTTTAAAACGATTCAACAAGCAATTCTGTGAACAGTAGACGTCGCGTCCAAAAAAGTATGTTTCTCCTATTCTTACATATCTTGTAAATCAAAAAGAAAATTTCGTCAGCAATCATAAGATTTGTAAGTTACTTAAATACCTGTCTACTTAATTATAAACCGAATGTAAAATGATATGTTAAAAAAAATTAATAAGGAATTAATCAATTTGTCCAAAGAAAGAAAGAACAATAAGAACTCACGACAATTCATTTTATAACTTTCTACGGGCAGGAAGGTACGATAATATTGAAAAGCTCAGTAAAAATTAACCATCTAGACAAAGCAAGGCTTGCTGGAATAATAGAGTGGGTGCAGCAGATTTCCGAAATCGGAAACGGAACGTACAAACAAATTTACAGTCAGATGAAATGCCAAACGGTCGAGTTTAAACAGAACTTCGCTAGGCTAAATCAACTAAGATTTATTTCAATTGTTTTTAAAATGCATAAATAAATTGAATTGATGTATTAAATTGTTTTTTTTTCACGTAAAAAGTCACGTAACCAAATTTATATAACATATCGACAACAAAAGCTCGTAAAAAATTTATTATTTTGCTCACAACTCACAATCAATATTCCCTTTGATTCTGAACGGTTCTGTCCAATTCAATATAACTTCCAAACTTTTTTTCGTTTTATTGTCAACGTAACCGTTTGATTGTGAAACACTTTACATGATTTATTTTCGTTTATATTGCTAGTGGTTTTATTTTACGTCCAAACGGCTGGGAATATTTTAGCTCTAGTTATTTGCGGAATGCGTTTGGCATCAGAATATCCTACGCGGTTTCATAATATATCTGTTGTTGCGGTAAGGCTGCAATCTAGCCGCTGTATTTCAAAGGATTTTTCCGTACTCTTCAAATTTTATTTTTCCGTCGCAGCCCCATTAATTACAGCAACACGGGAATACCGATGAATTGTTTTTATCCGGAAACACGGTAGATTTATCTTAATTTGTTATCATGTTCTGCTGGAGTCTGAGATCGCTTAAATTCTTTAAGAAATGTTACGTTACGTGACTGAACAACTATGATTTGAAGCACCGTGTTATAAGGAATCTGCAACGTGCTACGTTACATTCAGAACGTAGGTACGTTGAAATTTGATTGATTAATATTGTACACACACTGAGAAAACTTACTGATATGAAATATTGTTAAAAAAGAGACTGCGGGCCTATAACGTATGATTTCACAAGTTTTATAACAAATCAGTAAATCACGAATATGTTATGAGGAAGTCGGGACATGTGTTCTTAAAAATAGTAATATTTTCGCATCTGCTCCATGATATTTATTCGGACAAGTCACCCGCGTTGAACACGTGATCAGATATATTCTGACGGACTAATATATTACTATGAAATGGTCCGGCAGTCTCATTTTCAACAGTATCTTGATAAAAAAAAACTGTACTCATTTTTCTGCGGGCACTTGGCGAAACACAACCCACCAAGAGCTAGCTTAAAGTATCAAATTTATCATGTAGCGAAGCTTTAAGTGCTCTGGGGAGTGCACCAAATGAGTAAGTAACATCACTTTCTTGAACAGCCATTTTCTCTAATAACAATGAGAGAGTAATGTGTCTGCTTTAATGTATAAATCATTTTGATCCAGGTAACAGTTTCAAGTTAGTTTACGTTTCCGAATGGTGGCGAATAAGATGATGTTGTCTTTCGCTCTGGATTATCAATTTAATACATTTCATTAACCCATCCAGTTTCTAGTTAGTTGTGCATTAATGAACATCGCCTCCCTCTCTCAAAGCACTTAGAACTGTGTACCCACCCACCTTTGGAGAAATGGTTCAGGTATTATATTCCACAAAATGTTTCTTTATCTTCCACATCTAATCGCTTAAGTGGTGAAATTTAATGTAATTGCTAACTTTAAATATCAAATTTTCAGGATGAATATTGTAAAAGTAATATTCTGTTTATTCTGTTTACGCAGAATTCGGAAAGCAACTAGAATACCAACATACCTTGCTTTTATAAATGGTATTATTTTATTTGTCTGATGTATTCAATATATATTTTTTTATGTACTAATGAACCCTTTGATATTTTATTTTTTACTTCATGTTTTCCATAAACTGGTTACATACATTTCAGTGATGATATTACCAATCAAAAATGGTCATATGGGCAGTTTTATTATTTTGTGATATGCGTCAAAAGATAGCTGCCCAACTGTCTGCAACGTTGAAAATGTCGATGGTCAATGCAGAATATTTAAGTCGCTCTGTTGATTACCATGTTTTGCTGGACAGAAGTCTTCGCTTTCGGAGCATAAGGTGCAAGGGATCTCCCACGGGTGTACTTGTTAGGCACTTATAAGCTAACCTATTTCAACATAGATGGATTAAGTTAGTACGCCTGCCTCCGCCATCTTGAGAGTCTTTCCTTTCTTGGCTCTCTCTATTAAGCGCCTTGCCCAGTCAGTGTCTAGTGGCCACTGAGCACTGTGGCCTATTTCCTAGTTGGAAAAGGTTATTTTCGCTCGAGTAAATACTCGTCAAGAGCGGAAGAATTGTATTTACATTTCGGGTTTCTTTCTTCTTGACCATGAGAATTTGTTACGATTTCTGAGGTTTGCACTCCCAAGTGCAGTGCGGGGCCAAAAAAAACCATGCGATTATATATAAAATTTATAATTTGTTTTATTTTGGCTATATAATACTTATTTACAAACTGAAATAAATGTAAACTGTCGATATCCCGAAAATTAATTGAAAAAATATAAGTTATCACATACATAAAATAAATCTCAATAATCAGAAATAAAAATACATCTGTTTATGTTGAGTTTGTGATAACTTGATAATAATTATATTGTCATAAATGATCCAATTATAACGCTTCAAGATTTGTTATACTTAACCTTCTATAATTTTTCCATCTACACACATATGGGGTATTTTCTTATTTATTATTTATTATTTACTATGAATATCGTTAAAAATGTATGAAAGATTTAAAGTTTATATTTCTGATTCTGGTAATTGTACTAAAAACATATAATTTTATTATTTTCATTCATAATTATTGATTCAAAAAACCGCATATTCCGAAACGGTTCCAACTTGCTAAAACGTCGTTATGATATAAACACCGCCACTGGCTGAATGACGATTGTCACCAAAATCGCCTGGCTTGACGTCAACGCCGCACAGTGTCGCGAAAAGGTCTTTTTGCGGACATGTTTATGAGAAAACAATTTGGGATTTTTTCCTGAAAACTTTTACAGGCCTTCTAAATTTAGGTTAGGGTACTGAAAAAAATTCTGAAACACGGAAATTATGTTATTTTAGTGATTTGCAGGTGTATAATCATTTTATTTTATAGTTTTTTTTTAAATATTTTTTTATGAACGTTTGAGATTATTGTAGCATTAAGAAAATAATGTTTAGAAATCATGTTTAAATACTGAAAAAAATCTGAAACACTGAAATAGGTAAAATTATAAATTTTATTATTTTTAGATGTGTTTTATAATTTTTTTACACATTACGTTCTAAATTGAGTGGCACAGGTAAAAATAGGTGCCTAAAAATAAGGTGTATGTACTAAATTTGAACGGAAACAAGGTTCTTTTATCATAGGTATTTTTGTCAATTAAAATGTTTTTTTTTGACTAAATTTTGCAGCTCTCTCGGGTATATGATATTACAGGGTGGCCACAGACCTGGAAAACCGGGAAAACCGGGAATTATCAGGGAATTTTACCGAACCGGGAATTATCAGGGAAATGTCAGGGAATTTTAAAATATTCTTAAAATATCAGGGAATTCTAAAAATAAAACGAAATTCGTTATTTACGATTTGTGAAGTCCCAAAGTTGTGTTTTATTTACTTTTACTTGCGGCGTGTGTAACAAAAGATATGCCGACAAAGACAAACTAGATAAGTAGGTATTTTTTTTATTATTATTTTCGTAAATAGCCCTTGCAACACCATCATGTCGTAAACCACCCGCCTTGGTTTTTCCCCTATACTATGTAGGTGCGAAATCTGTAAAGAAAAAGCTAGCAAAGTTACAACAAAGTGTCAAAAAGGTCGGACACTCAGTACGGTCGTAATAAAATTTAAAGATCATCATTATCAACATTTTTACAAAGTGTCAATACAGTAGAACCTCGTTAATTCGAAATCCACGGGACATCAAAAATCAAATTTCGAATTAACGAATTCCCACGTAATTCGAATTTTTATGGAAAAAAAAAACGCCGAAAATCGATTTTCTCGGCCGCCTCTTCAAATCCGGGTGGTATTTTAGTTGTAAATTCGTATTAATACCAATTATTTCTTTATTTTCGCGGCCGATTACCGTAGTGGCGGGCCCTTTAAATTCAGATATTCGCAATAAATTCGTAAAAATGCTATATATTTACGCGTAAATCGAGATTTCGCTGCCGATTTCGGTCGCGGCCTACCCTTTAAATTGAGAAAAAATACGATATATTTCCGCGTAAATCGAGATTTCGCGGTAATTTTCCGTCGCAGCCGGCCCATTATTTCAAATATCTGAATTTAAATTCGTAAAAATACGATATATTTCCGCGTTGAACGAGAATTCGCGGCCGTATTCCGTCGCGGCCGGCTCTTAAAATTTAGATTCGAAAAAAATTCGATATATTTCCGCGTAAATTGAGATTTCGCGGTAATTTTCCGTCGCAGCCGGCCCATTATTTCAAATATCAGAATTAAAATTCGCAAAAATACGATATATTTCCGTGTAAATCGAGAATGCGCGGCCGATTTCCGTCGAATACGATATATGTCCGTGTAAATCGAGAATGCGCGGCCGATTTCCGTCGAATACGATATATTTCCGTGTAAATCGAGAATGCGCGGCCGATTTCCGTCGCGGTTGACCCTTTAAATTAAGATATTTTATGTAAATTCGTAAAAATATGAAATATTTCCGCGTAAATCGAATTTTATCGGCAGTTTTTCGTCGCGGCCGGCCTTTTATGTTCAGATATTTGAAGTAAATTCGTAAAAATATGTCATATTTCGGCGTGAATCGAAATTTTTCGGCCGATTTCCGTCGCGCCGTATTTTTTAACTCGGATATTCGAAGTAAAGTTAGTAAAAATACGATATATTTCCGAGTAAATTGAAATTTTGCGTCCGATTACCGTCGCGGCGGGCCCTTTAAAATTCAGATATTCGAAATAAATTCGTAAAAATACGATATATTTACGCGTAAATCGAGATTTCGCGACCGATTTCCGTCGCAGCGGGCTATTTAAATTCAAATATTCGAAATAAATTCGTAAATATACGATACATTTACGCGTAAATCGAAATTTCGCGACTGAGTTTCGTCGCGGCCGACCCTTACAATTCAGATATTTTGTGTAAATTCATATAACTACGACATATTTTCGCGTAAAACGAATTTTCTCGGCCCTTCAAACTCGGATATTCGAAATAAATTTGAAAAAATACAACATTCCACTGTAAATCGATTCAGATTTACAAAATAATAATACTAATTAGGACGATGTATAACCACGTAAAAATACATTTTTCGGCGTTTTACCGCCACGGCTGACTTTTAGATTCAGATTTACGAAATATTATTATTTATTTTCGCAAAAATCAAATTTTTTCGAATTTCACGAACAAATTTTCGTGCGCGGACAAAAATAAATGACGAATTAACGAATTTCGAATTAAAAAAAATTTTGTATGAAAAAATTTTTCTGCGGAATTTTTTTTGGCGAAAATTTCGAATTACGCGTTTTTTCGAATTATCGGGGTTCTACTGTACTTACTTTTGTTTATTTGTCTATTTTTGTCTGGTCTTTTCATTTGTACACAAATTGTCTTCAGGCGAAATATCATAAATTTGTAATAAGTGTATTTTGTTTTGAATAGATCATTGTGGTGCAAGGAAATAATAAATGCTTTAGATGACGGAATTCCCTTTATTTATGTATCTGTTCTAATTTTCTGGCGTAGATGAAAATCGTGTTTCAAAAATAAAATTTTGAACGATATGTCCTTATACCAAATAAGACATATCAGGGAAAAATATAGAAACTGCCCTGGAAAACCTGGAATTATCAGGGAATTTTGAAATCCGTTTTTTGTGGCCACCCTGTATTATTATATGTGTAGCATTTAAAGAAAGAACAATAAAATCTTAGAAATAATCTTTAGGTATGTAGGAACCTAGGTACTAAAAAAAATCTTTAAAAGTATAATATTTGTTCCGTTAAAATTTTATTTAATGTTTCGTTCCCAATATTTACGAAAAAAGTATCCTTACTGGAGTTACTGGTACCCGTAATAAGGTCACATGGTTTTATGTATAAATTAAATTATTTTATAAAATTGTTGTACAGTGAAATAAGTTATAGATATATAATATATTTACATAATTTTAATAGATAACCAATACTTAAATATATAATGTAGGTAGGGAAAAACATAAGAAATATATATATATATATATATATATATATTCTAGAAATTAACATAAGATATATTTAAGGAAACATTAAGGACTGTCGAATGCTGTAGATTGAATTAATGTATGAAGAGTTAGGACAAGCAAGATTTGTAAAATTAGGTGGTATAAAGTCTTCAAAACCAAGAAAGGTGCATTTTTACGTTATTTTAACTTTTTAGTAACCATTTTTGGTGAACACATATTATATAAAATATGTTTATTTCATGGACATCACCACCATCTTGAATCAAGAGCTACATTCAAGTAAAAAAATTTCTTAGACACATTTTTACTATATTTTCAAAACTAAAATAAAATCCAGTACGTACTAAATATATTTTTGCAAGAGATATAGTATAGGAAAATAAGTAATTAATTAAAGTTGGTAGACATACATAAAAAAATACTCCACATTCACGATACAGTCTCTGAAGTCCCGAAATGAAAATAAATAAATAGTAAAAATGATGTCTCCAAGTAGCGTAAAGTAAATAAAAGTCTTCCCGCAAATATTCGCAGCTGAAATATTGCAACCTCTTACTACAATAGTTATTACTTATTCTCTATATATTGGTTTCCCGGAGAACCGAGGTGGGCAAACTAAATTTTTACTCTTCATTTTCAAAACCGTAAAAAATCCATAAGGTATTAAATATAAAAATAAAGAAACCCAAAATGAGAAATGTAGAAAAAAATATGTATAATTAGATACACAAGATGTATTACATACGTAAAACATGATAAATAAACAATCTATACGAGCCTTAGAAATCAACCAAAAAACAATCAACATTTAAATTATTTCAAATTTCGAGTTATTTCGAATTGAAGTCAAGTTTCGCCCACGACTATGACCACGCTGGTTGCATAGAAAAACTAACATTCAAGTCACACCAAGATAATACTCGAAACGTATTTTTAATCATAACATTCAATATATCGTCAAATTCACGATGTCCCATTGCCGCCATCGGTTGTATGGGATGACGAAGCGCGCCGTGCTATGCCGAATTCACGAATAAAAACGAACATGTAGTTTTGACAGCAAATCGAAAATGGCGCATTTTAAATCGTCGTAGAAAATGTATTCGTTTACATAAAAATATAATCTTTTTTTTAGAGAATAAAAAACAGTGAAACCACCCAATTGACGAAAGCAGCGATGACGATTTCAATATATATTTTTAAACTTAACTAGCCATGTGATCATTCTCAAAATAATCAAATCCCTTGGAAAAATTAGGCACAAAATTTTAATTTAAGGGTTTTGATATAAGTGGCACATTAGCGAGCATAATTTTGTTGATTTTATGTACCAACATTTTACCATTAATCTGCTAAAAAAAACATACGTTCCCGTTTTAAAGGTTTGTGGGAGGAGTATCATTAAAAGTGACCATTTTCCCACGTTACTGATCCGGCCATCATCTCGCGTGTTTGGGTGTTTAGAGAGCTCTGGCAAAGCGGAGGAAAAGTCCTTTTATTGTTTCACAGCGCGCACCGGGAAACCGCCACCGGGCCATTACCACCGGGCCACCGCCACCGGGCCACCGCCACCGGGTCACCGCCACCGGGCCACCGCCACCGGGCCACCGCCACCGGGTCACCGCCACCGGGCCACCGCTAAGCGGTCATCGGTGAGGTCTCATTAGGAAAAAGAGCGCGGAAAACTTCTGCCGGGTTTTATTCAAACAAACTACCATGAACATTTGGGTATAATGATCATTGACGTATATATGTATGAATGATACGGACGCTAGTGTAATAGCTAAGCTTAACTTTAAAACGGTGCAGTAATCAAATACTCGCTTGGAATGAAACTACAGCTCTAACCATTATTTGTTATGGGAAAATGTATATAAATCCAGCTAACTCATTGGGCGCATTTTGCACCCGTGTTCTAAAATTAATTGTGAAACACCCTAATATTATAGAACTGACACTAATAACCTTCTTTTTCTGACACTAATAAAATTAGTAAGAGTATTTATCGACGTATTTTTAAATGTAAGTATGTTAGTTGTAAGTTTCTATATATGTAAATATATATGTCATTAAGACAGTAGTTATAGGCCTTAGTCGTAAGTCACTAGATATAAGTCTTAGATGTATGTAAGTCACTAGTTTTATGTCAGTAGTTTTAGTATTTATTATTTAATAAATATATTTGTACAGCGCCCTTGAGGTGATTTTTCACGAAAACGGCGCTATATAAATTAGCCAATTATTATTATTATTGATATTAGTTGAACGTGAATTAGTGCTTTCTCATGTGACTTTGTTCAAGCCATTCGTACCATTGCGAATTCTTCGGGTTGACAACATCTCAATTTTTTGGTTCACTTTTCTATTCCTCCGGTTTTTAGGGTTTAACCCTTAGACCCGAGGCTCTTGGTGCTCCGCGACTTTGTTGCAAGTGTTCCGCGAAGTAATCGATATATTAACTAGGAAACTCGAAAGCTATTTTGACCAAGAATTGAGAGTAGCTGTATCAAATATTAGACGTAATATCTCTGAAATCTGCGAAAGCCGTCAAGTTTAGGTATCATATTAAATGATTTTCTCCTCAAATAAATTTCATTTGAGAATATAATATTATGTGCGTGTATAACTATATATGTATTGTATTACACTGTTATGTAATCTGTATAATTTTAATACAAGTTATGTCTATGCAGTGTTGCCAACGAGGGCTGGATTTAGCTCTAAATCTAAATCATTAGCTCCAAAAAAGTTGTTTAGCTTCTCAGCTTCTTTGTTCAGTTATTTTAGCGATAAATTTTTTGTGTCTCCTAGGAATTTTCAACCTCCCCACACCCAGGATGGAAAGTTGATTTCGGTGTTCCGAAATTTTTTCTTATGATCCTTGTTTTAAAAACTGTTTATAACCACTGCCTTATATTCTGATACACTGGTTACAGTAAGTTATGCATTCTTTACTGCGTTTCGCAGTCTGAAATAATTTTTCTGAAATAAAGTTATGCATTCTTTACTGCGTCAGTTTTCACATACATGTTTGGTTTTTAAATCACAAAATGCAAAGTTATAAAATCGAAAGCGTGTACATTTTTTAAATAATATTTGAAAAATGTATTTTTCTTGTTGCATCTAAATTTTAAATATTTGTAGGGATTTAATACAACTTCACTTGCGCGAGTTTTCCGACTGTCTTAAAACGTTGAAATCGTTTTAAAACTCGTTGCTACGTTTGAAGTAATCTTTGTCCTCTGTAACTATTTGAACATTGCCAGGAACCGACTGCGCCAAGGCAATTTAACAAAGGATCCTTGCAATGCATTTCCCCACATTCAGAAATGCCACGCGACATTAACGACTTGCAACATTCAATTCCTGCGCTTTGTTGTTGTTGTTTAATTAATAGTAATACTCTTACTGGGAACCCAAAATTGAGTTCAAAAATATATAAGGTTTTCCATTAGGCAAGTTTGAGTTCTAAACTAAATCATTTTATTTTCATTTGGTAATTATTTTACAACGTTATATGCAAATAACGTGTGGAATTCATGGACAGTAACTAAGACAAAACAATTTATGTTTCCCTTAAATGCGTCTTGTTGTAGACCTATAATTTTCTACAACGTACCTAGGATAACAAAAATACGTTAAAATAAATTAAATTTTGATCTGAAATATAAAACATTCTGTTAATTTTCTGTAAAGTTATATTTATATTTTTATACCAAGAAGAATGTCTGTGGCGGGCTGCGTGGATTTGATTTGTATGCAAATCTACAGTTTTATTCCGAAATCGATAAAATTTTGCACACTTGACCTTCAAAACAAGAGGAAGGTCATTGTCAACTCGAGATTTTGAAAAACCACCCATCCCATTTTCCCATCCTTTAAATTTAGATGAAATTTTGCATACTTGATGTTCAAAATAAGTGGAGACTCACAATCTTCATCTGATTTCTAAAAACTCCTCGTAAAACCCGGACAACGCCGGGTCTGTAGCTAGTAGA
The DNA here is from genome assembly GCA_026573805.1 of Hesperophylax magnus. Classification (NCBI taxonomy): domain Eukaryota; kingdom Metazoa; phylum Arthropoda; class Insecta; order Trichoptera; family Limnephilidae; genus Hesperophylax; species Hesperophylax magnus. The sequence continues at coordinate 300,391 of JAIUSX010000165.1, read as the reverse complement.
TTTTTTTGTAAGCAAATTATTAGCGAGACGATTCGATTTACCTTTCGAATGAACAGTTATTAAACTTAAAAAATCATCAGTTATTTATTAATCATAGATTTGTCAATAAAAAAATAACCAAAAGAATTACAAATTTAAAATATAGAAGTATTATTAAAATAAAATAATTTTGGTGCCTACTTTATTGTCGATCGGAATTAATCAGTTTCAATTTTGAAAATCATTACGCAGGAATATGTCACATCACGCACTTACAACCGAAACTAGTATATTTGATAAGTACAATGCAAAGATATTAGAAGAACGAGATGTGCTATGAGCCGTTCATACTGTGTGGAATTGTTTTGCCCAGTGTCGCCGGTTTTTTTCACCAATACTACTGCACACCTTCGCTTACGCTAAGGTATCCGCACTAATACATAGAACAGATTTCTGTGCGTACACGTCCCGACAGTATTCAAAGTACCCTAATTAGGTAGTACTCCGCCTACGGTCCGGCGGCCAACATAGCATATCTCGTTCTTCTAATATCTTTGGTACAATGTGTTTACGGCCTTGAATAACACAATTTTCCAATTATCCTCAGGTAAATTTGTTTTGGATATACCCTTGTTTACCATGATAATTAAAATGGATATTGCAAGTTTCCAAAAATATTATCAGCGATCAAATAACTTTTACACTTTATGCCGGAACCACTCCGGTAAATTGTTTCTGCCATACCATGAGCCATAAAGCATGTAGTAATTGCGTCACTATGCTGTGTGATTTTATGGGGTCTACCATACAAACTGAAATGGCATCGTTTGAATTCTCACTCGGAATAAGTGGTTAGAGCTGATAAACATTTAATATTACAAACTAGGTGACGTACACCCGGCGTTGCTCGGGTTTATGTATGTGAATTTCATAGTGAAGTTTTGAGGTTGTGATTTCTAGTGTACCTGGGTGAAATTTATGGTGGAAAGATCATTATTGTAAATAATTAATATAATTATTTTTTTAAAGTACAGGGTTTTCCAATAAGAGGTGTTATTTTGAATAGCCCGCTATTTCGGTAGATATTATTTTTGAAGCTGTAATTTTTTGACATTTGACAAGTACGCCATTAATAAAAATGGAACGATACACGCTTCAACAACGCATTGAAATTCTTAAAATTCACTTGAGTGAATCAAATGCAAATCATCTTGAGTGATGAGGCCCATTTCCACCTCGGTGGCTTCGTCAACAAGCAAAATTGTCTCATCTGGGGCTCGGAAAACCCAAGAGTTATTGTTGAAAAACCTCTCTATCCTCAACGTGTGACTGTTTGGTGCGGTTATTCGAAAATGAGGCTGGAGCAACAGTTACGGTGAATGAATTGCGCTATCGAGAGATGATTAATGATTTTTTATGGCCGGAATTGGATGGTATTGATCTGGACAACGTTTACTTTCAACAAGACGGCGCTACGTGCCACACAAGCAACGAAACCATTGATCTTTTACGATTGATTATCAAAATAACACCTCTTATTGGAAAACCCTATATTTGTTTCACTCGATGGTGCCATGACTTCCTCGGGCGTTCTCGACTTCTTCTACCAATCACTTCCACGTGACATTGTCCTTATATCTCTTTCTTGGTGCATTTTACTATTGATAATTATTTGATTCATGTCTTTCTCAGGCGTCCCCGACTTTCACCATTCAAACCATTCTCTAAACTCTCCTGGGACTAATAAGAATAAACCCTCAATAAGATTTAAGCGAAATCAGTCGAGTAGTTTTTTGTCTATAGGACACACACACACGGACATGACCTTTTATTTCTTTAAAATTTTCATAATTTATTTGCCTGTTTGAAAAATATTGCTAATCAGCTACAAATTGAATATTGTGTAAAAGAGAAAATGATCTAGGATTTTTTTACCAAACGTTTTTTTCCATTGAAAATTTGAACGAAGTTAGCAGTCCACAATGGAGTGCTGGTACCTACCCTGATGTATGGAAGTGAGGCATGGAACTGGCAAAGAAAGGATGAAAGTAGATTGAATTAGAGGTGGGTGAGTTCTGCATTTTTCCGGAGGCATCCGAGGACTGCTTCCTTTTAAAAGAACTCGAGTTCTTGGAGTGGGTCCCGGGTCCGAGTTCTTGGGTGCGGACTGGGTACTGGGCGACTACCGGGACGCACGGGTCCGGCCAAGGACTCGGCACTCGGACTCGGATAGAACCCGCGAAAGAACTCGGACCCGTAGCAGGACAAGGACCCGCACAAGAACTCGGACCCACACGAGAACACGGAGTCAATCCCGTCACCCATCGCACCCGAGTCGCGAGTTGTGCAGTTTACATTTTGGCGAAGTTCAACGAAATCCATTCGTGTCTTGTCGTGTTCCAGCTGATTGGGCTACGGCTAATGCGAGGCCGTAACGGATGTAGTATTAGGTTCCATGTTCCAGATGATAATTTTAGCACACGCGTAAGCAGTAATAAATCAAATGTAGTAACATAAATTTCGGTTGTCGTTGAGAATTTGTCGTTTTCATAATCTCTGTCCATCGATATAGATAAAGGTACTTGGTCGAAGCCTCTATCAAATGAAACTCAGTAAAGGCGAGATGTTTTAAAAACAAAGTCAGGAAGTAGTTAGGTACAGCATTGAACTATTAAAATTTTAACAATTAACAACATGTTTTAATATCTATTTATTCCAGTCCATTTTTTTTTTACTTTTACAATACATACACACTTTGTTCAATATATTATTGTAGGATTTGTGTATATTATATACTTGATTTGTATATTTTTCCTTTTGGTTTCACAAATATATACATATATATGTCTCAGGATCATTAAAAATAAACATTTGCCAGAAATTTGCCTTTCGAATGAACACTATTACGACATAGCTAAAAAATTTTAACAAAAGATAGCCATTTTAAATAAACAATTATTCAATAAAATAATCTTGGTACCTAATTTATCGCTGGTCTGAATCTTTCCAATACCAGTTGACAATCAGTTCCAATTTTTAAAATCAAAGCAAATCCATATTCTAGAGTTCATTGAACCAGAGTTACGGATACACAGACAGACACCACTGAAATTTGTATTTTTAATAACACAAAAAATAAAAATAGTGAACGATAATTAAAATAAAACTTTAAAATAAAACAATAATTTTTACTTACAGTAGGTACCTAGCGCCTACAAATATGAGGGGCTAAAATAAAAATATAAAACATCAAAGAATTGCGATAAATCATTGAGATTTTACATAAAAACCGTTAAACTAATCGGCAATATCTCAAAATGCCAACGTGTTGATTTTTAAAACAAGATCATGAAACAAAAGAAACATAAGAATTGAACATAAAAATAATAAATCAGTAAGTTTTTTTTAAAATTCTGAATCCGAAAAAAAAAAAGTACAAATAGGCATAACAGTCAAAAGAATCATAAATAAACTCAAAATATCTTCGTATTGAATTTTTTAAATAAAGATAAAACATAAAAAAAATGAACATAAAAAAATGTAATTTTTTTTTTTTAAATTGCGAATTGAAAAATTAAATTATACAAATTGTTACAAACAGTTAAAAGAATCAGCAATATCGCAAAATCCCCCCGTATTATTCATAAGACATAAAAAGCATTGAAAAATAAAATCAGTAAGATTTTTTTTCATTCATTCCGAAACGGAAAATAAAATTTTACAATCAGGTATAAACCATAGAGTTATAATACAACACAGTTATAATACAGAGGTATCTTTTTGTAAAACAAGAATAACATTGAGGCATTCTCGGGTCCGGGTTCTCTGGGAGTCGTTGATTGGAGGCATTCGGGTCCGAGTCCCAGACCGAGTTCTCTGGGAGTGGTTGATTACGAAAAGGAGTGGGAGTAGGACCCGCTTCCCGCAAAGGACTCGGGCTCAAGGACTCAATCCGGCTGAACCTACACATCGCTAGATTGAATGCTGTTGAAATGAGATCCCTGAGGCGTATGTGTGGTAAAACCATGTATGATCGTGTGAGGAATGTGGATATCCGCAAAGAGTGCAAGGCTGATGTAAGCGTAATGAGTAAGATCAAGAAAGGGACGCTTAGATGGTTTGGGCATGTAGAGCGAATGAGCGAAGAAAGGAGTGTAAAGAGAATATACGATGCAAATGTGAATGGTAGCAGAAGTCGCGGACGCCCGAGGAAGACATGGCACGACCAAGTGAATCAGATACTTGAGTCGGGCCATGTCAAGAGTCAGAACAATAGAAGAGTATGTATGAGACGATGTATGAATGTGAATGAGGCAAGGAGTGTGTGCCAAGACCGAGTTGTTTGGCGGTCCGTCCTCTCTGCCTACCCCTGCGGGGAAACGGCGTGATGGTTAGTTAGTTAATTAGAAAATTTGAACAATTTTCATGTATCATTTTCTTCGTCTTCAAGTTTCCCAAGGGCTGAATCAAATTAAGCATAAAAAAATTGGGATGTTTTTTTTCTTGCTGTCGTAAAGAACCACTTCAGTTAAATTCACGGAGTATCAAACAATCACTTTCTGTTCTAAAAAGTAACTTTTTTATTCTGGGTACGCCAACTTTAGAAGTCCGGAGAACCCAATTCGCGGAGACCGTTCCAGCGAGAAAACCTTGAGTTTTTTTCCCTTAGGGGGTGATTTGCGAACCCTTGGAAAAATTTGGACCTAATAAATTTTGTGTTCTTTTTGCGGTTTGTTTGTTTTTCATTATTAGTTATTTTTATATTTTCTTTTTATTTTATCAGTCCTCCGCCTGCGGACTTATTCTTAAGACTCTTACAAGATACAGTAAACGTTTATGTAGGTAAATCGGGGACGTCTGAGGAAGACATGTTACGATCAAGCGAATCAGATATTTGAGTCGGGCCATTTCAAGAGTCGGAATAATAGAAGAGTATTTATGACATGATGTATGAATGTGAATGAGGCAAGGAGTGTGTGTTAAGACCTAGTTGTTTGGCGGTCCGTCCTCTCTAAGTACCCCTGCGGGGAAACGGCTTGATTGTAGTTAGTTAATTTGGAGGGAGTAAATAAAACTTAAATGTAAATTTTAAATAATATCTACATTAAGGGCATTTTTATCATAAAAAAATTTCAAATTTGTTTATAAAAAAATCTTAATCATTATTTAGTAATAACTGGCGCAGATCCTTTAAGGGGAACGGTAGCTTAAATTTGGAATTGAGCCCAAAATACCCAAACATATTGAATCATTATTTTGTTTCATCAATAAAGGGGGTAGCAAAAATCTAGTACGGGATATGTGCTTCTTTATTTATTTGTGACTTTGCTACTTTACAATTGAATTATACAGGGTGTCCGGTGGTAAAGTGCAGTAACTTCGGGAGGTGATTCTACGTGATCGTAGGAGTAAAAAAGATAAATAACTTTTTCTGAAATTCCAACTTTTAGATGTACTTTTAAGCTAATAACGAAAAATTTCTCCGACGTGCCTAGACGACATTCTTTTTTTCGTCGTTGCCAAATCTACATCCCGCGCCCCTTCAGTAAGCAAACGTCTGTGCTTTGAATGTAATGTATTTGACGCGCGGAGTAAACAACTTTGAAAATTTAATTTATCTAGTGTTAAAAGTCTCATTTAAATAAAAAACTTGTTAATTTAGTGTCTTTATCTAGTGTTTAAGTCTTACTAAAAAGTACATCTTTATTCGGTGCGTGTTTTCCTTAAACATCGAGTTTTATTTAGTTTAAGAGTAACCTAACTGTTAAAAATGTGTTTCTTTTGTGCGTAATTTTAATACAGAATTATTGTGACAATGCCTCGCTTTACCAACGAAGAACGGGCAGATATTCATTATTTTTATGGACTACATGATGGAAATTCCGAAGCGGCGCGCCGGGAATATGCACGTCGTTTTCCGAATCGTAATGTGCCCAACGCCCGTGTTTTTGTTCAAACGCATGCACTTATTCGCGAACAAGGAATTGGCCGAAGACCCCGAAACAACAATGCTATTAATTTACCAATAGCGGACGAAGACTTCATCATGGCTACAATTGTAAATGATCCTACATTGTCGCTTCGTAGAATTTCCGCAATGACTGGTGTTCCTAAGAGTTCTATCTGGGATCTCTTCAAGACGTACGGAATGCACCCGTTCCATTATCGGTGCGTGCAGGGCCTTCTGGAACGTGACCCCGTATCAAGGATTGCATATTGTCAGTGGCTACTTCGTAAGCAACTTAATAACCCGAACTTCATTGGGAACATCCTTTGGACGGACGAGGCCCAGTTCAACAGAACTGGTGTGATAAACCTGCATAACTTGCATGAATGGGCGGAAGAAAACCCGCGCTCCGTAAGGCAGTTGCACCATCAAGTTCAATTCTCCGTTAACGTTTGGGCTGGAATTATTAACAATCAAATTATAGGACCGCATGTGTTGCCACCTAGGCTTAATTCAATAAATTACCTGGATTTCTTGAAGAATGACCTTCCCGTCCTTTTGGAAGAAGTTGATTTAAATAGAAGACGTGAAGTGTGGTTTCAACAGGATGGAGCTCCACCACATTTCGGACTTGCCGTTCGTCGCTACCTAGACGAACAATTCCCAGATCGTTGGATTGGACGAGGGAGTACTTCGCCATGGCCGGCGCGTTCTCCAGACTTGACACCGTTAGATTTTTTCTTTTGGGGTGCGATGAAGGATAAAGTTTACGCCAAAGAAGTAAATAACGTCGAAGATCTCCGGTTACGTATTCACGAAGCCGCAGATGAAATACGCCACAATGTACGAATTATAAATAATATTACTGTACGTTTACATACTTGCCTACAAGCAGAAGGTGGACATTTTGAAAATATTGTAAATTAGTAAAAAGCGATGAAATTAGTTAAGTGTTCAATGAGTTATTAATATTTTTTATAATAAAAAGTGTAACGTGATCTTAGTGCAGTTCTCTTTTTGAATTTGGTAAAATATCAAAACATACGGCGAACTCTGTGTTGTTATTGTTTACAATTCACATGCGGTTTCCATGGATACGCGCCACTCACAATATGCAACGTTGCCACGTTCACACTTGCGAATTTATCGGGTAAGTTTGCACCTACACTATGGCATTTTAGCAGGTATGTCTTTTTGTATGAAAAAGAAAAAATTGGAATTTCGGAAAAAGTTATTTATCTTTTTTACTCCTACGATCATGTAGAATCCCCCCACGAAGTTACTGCACTTTACCCCCGGACACCCTGTATAATATGGGCAGCAAAACTGATACGTATTTCAAAATAAGAATTATTAATTAATAAAATAAAGTTGGTAACTACTTTTTATAATAAAAAATAATATTTGGATGATTTGTATAGCGCCATTTTTGTTCAAAATTTATCGCTTGTCTGATATGATTTATGTTTCTTTACCAGTCACAATTTAAAAAAATTAAAAAGTTACGCACTACGCCGGAATGCAATTTCAAATCACGTATGATTAGTAACAATAACACGCAACCGAAATTAGTAATCACGCTATACAAAAATATTTTTAAAATGTTTTTAAAGTTTTCTTGATTATAAGTACATAAAAGGATATCTTTTTTATTATTTTCTTCAATTATTTCGCTTTATAATTTATATCTTGTTATAATTTGACACGCTTATAAAAATAAGTAAAAAACTTAACATACTATTTTTTTTTTACTAAATTTATAATTCACACAAATAACCAAGTATAATGTGACCTTAGAACGGGGTACCCCAGTAAGGTTTTCGAATGTTGTCAAAAAAATACATAAAGAACTGTTCGTTAATATACAGGGTTTTCCAATAAGAGGTGTTATTTTGATATTCAATCGTAAAAGATCAATGGTTTCGTTGCTTGTGTGGCACGTAGCGCCGTCTTGTTGAAAGTAAACGTTGTCCAGATCAATACCATCCAATTCCGGCCATAAAAAATCATTAATCATCTCTCGATAGCGCAATCCATTCACCGTAACTGTTGCTCCAGCCTCATTTTTGAAAAAGTAAGGTCCAATGACTCCGCCGGACCATAAGCCGCACCAAACAGTCACACGTTGAGGATAGAGAGGCTTTTCAACAATAACTCTTGGGTTTTCCGAGCCCCAGATGCGACAATTTTGCTTGTTGACGAAGCCACCGAGGTGGAAATGGGCCTCATCACTCAAGATGATTTGCATTTGATTCACTCCAGTGAATTTTAATAATTTCAATGCGTGTATCGTTCCATTTTTATTAATGGCGTAGTTTCTATTTGTCAAATGTCAAAAAATGACAGCTTCAAAAGTAACATCTACCGAAATAGCGGGCTATTCAAAATAACACCTCTTATTGGAAAACCCTGTATTTATTTATTTATATGATTATACATACAGTAACATGTATTATTTTAACTTTAATTTTATTGAATTTGAATAATACTTTTGTTTCGGTAATTAATTAATGCAATTTTGGAAGTGGAAATTCACCAACTGTCCGACATCCGTTTGAGCTGAAACTCGGCAGATAGACTCGTTGTCGATGACAATCCATGCTATAATTTTTTGGTAGCAATCACTGTAGAGCGGTTGACTCCGGTACCTGGGAAGGTACAATCGGGAAGGAAGGTACAATCCTCAGCCAAACCAAATTTAACACAACAAAAAAACAAGTTTTAGAGGACTTTTTAAAATCGACGTATTATAATTAAAAAGCTTTTTTACGGGTTGATTTTACGATTAAATCTTATAAAATATCATCTTCTATGCTTTATCGCTTACATCGTGAAAAACCGTCTTTGTGTCGTGCTTTTTTTAAATTGAACTATTTCCAAAGAGTATGCTGCCCGTGCCACCCAACGAATTTTCATTTGCATTTCTCATTTTAATTATACATATTTCACCGCTAGTGTGATGGGAGAATAACTCGTTTAAACGCGGACAATACAATTAAATTCGACAAATAGTAATATTTTTTAAATAATATGATATTAAAATGAGTTATTGTCAAAGGATAACTCGAGAAGTGCCTTGTGGGCGTGTTTCGTGATCCAAATATAAGTCCAATTTGGGCCTATATTTCCATACAAAACTATGTTTCACCTTGATCTCGAAATTCAAATGGGATGGCGGTATATAATATCAGGCGAGTGTAAAAGAGATAGACCGCGTGCTAAATGTTCTAGAACCAAAGTTTGACCCAGAAGTTCCATGAGCGGCTTATGATTTTGTTGTAATATACCATTTTTGAATAAATAAAGGTACTAAGCCAGTGAGTGGCACATTTGTTTCCGTTCAAATTTACACGGAAGGCACTTCTAGTTATCTTATTTATTCTGTGTTATTATCTAATATTAATATCGCCGATATAAATAGAAAAAAAACAAGACATGGAATGGATTGATAAAAATTGCAGTATTTAAAAAGGTTTCGCCATCACAGTTGGCATATTATTCCCAAATTAAGTAGAGGTCCCGAGTTTGAGTTTCTTGCCTTTTTCTATTTCATATTATTTGAATATTATTGATATTTTTTCAATGATCACCTTGACCTAGGTTCTTATTTTTCTTTACACTCAGATGATTGAGTTAATTATACGATTGTCGAGCCTACACACTCGGTAAATACTCAGTCAGTACTGAGCGCACATATGTGGGAGAGGTTATGTATGGGAGTTGTCCCCTCGCAATGAAAAATTACTTCTCCGTTCTACTGGTAGACAACAATTGTTAAAATAAAATCCTCCCAGCAAGAAAGAATTAATTCAACAAAGTGGAGTCTCACAGGGTTCACACCTTGGTTCAATGTTGTTTATCTTGTTTATAAATGATATTACAAAAATATTTCATGTTGTATTTATCTTCCTTTTTGCTGTGACCTCAAAATTTTTAAAACCGTGTAAAATATTTATCAATGTAATATTCTTCAAGATAGTTCAACAAATTGTTAATTTGGGCAATGAAAACAGACTTTATTTAAATATCTCAAAATAGTCAGATTTTTCGAATTAAAAATCCAGTGATCTTTTATTACAACATTGATAAAAATACTCTTGAAATATTAACACGAATAGCACTTGGACATCATACTTAGACTTAGGCATCACTTTTCAATCAAATCCTTCTTTTGTTAACCACATGACGGAAATCTCTAACAAGGACTTACAAATGTTGGGATTTATAACTAAGTTAACCTGAAATTTCAACAATATTAAGTGTATTTTGTCGTTGTTAGAAGTCAACCTGAATACTATCCTCCCGTCTGGAACCCACATTACAACATTCATGTACAATCTATTGAAAGAATACAAAATAAATTCTTACGTTTTCTAAGTTTTAAAATGGGTATTACTCTACGTAATACTAGAATTCGGGATTTATTTCAGTGTATAATTTCTGATACTAACTACCATGTGTATTACTCACTGCCCAGAATACTTATGGCGGCAAATAATAATACCGAGTCAGTACATTATACAGTGATAATATTTTGTATAATAAATATGCAGTGTATTAATATATAATTTTTACTATTCATATGTAAAAGCCCCTAAAAAGGGCGTTATTAAAGTAATAAATAAATAAACTTCTTGGGGGTCTGTTTTAATATTTTCGCAAACATCCTAGGTACATATTTTTTAATAATATAAGCATTTCTCAATTCATTTTAACTGTTTTTAACTGCGATTTGTTTTAATAAAATAGTCGTTTAGCGGTAAGGCAGTTGTTTATCATCATAATTTGATTGTTTTATCTCATAGCAGTGTTATAAACAGAAAAGTCTTTTATAATAGGTACATTATCTTAACAACTGTCGTGACTAGACTCCTGTAATCTAGTTTAAGTGTTAACCTATCGAATATAATCAGTAACTACTTTTTTAAAGAGGTAATCATATATTTATTTGGCTATCTTTTTTTTCGCTTTTAGGTACCTTCTCTGCAATAGATATCGGTGAGATTGTTATGTTTTATGGACCTCAAAACGCTACTAATAAAAGTTTGGAAGCGTTCTGTTTGTGGCTGAATTGTAAAGTGCTAAAATCCAATAAACTGCAAGTCACCAAAGAACATGTAGTACTAGGTAGTAGAAGCTTTCAGGAAATTTCTGTTTAGTCGTGAAATTTTCTAAAAAAAATGCGTTTTTGGCTATAATATCAAGAATGCCATTTTTTGTAATATTAGCACTCTAGTACACCCAAAAGTCACGAGCCGCGACTGTCGAGGACCCCCGGGAATGGTGCATTTGAAGTACGACATCATTATTACATTTAAAGTCGCTGCCTCCAGTCGAAAGCAAAAATACCCACGATGGATTTTAAACTCAAGTTTGAGATAAATAAAATGAAGAGTTTTTTAAACGATTAGTTTTTCTCATGGGGTTTGGTGCGGCCACCGTGCGCGTCTAAATTAATTGATGCAATTTCAAATTAATTATCTGGCAGCGAGTAAATGAGCTTTTGAAGTATTCATAGATATAAAATATATACATACCTATAACAACAGAGCTTTCGCCCTGCTCGCCTGTGGGTCCGTGCATAAATAATAAGCTCCAGCGACTCTAGCTTGGTCAACTGAATTAAGTGTTGCTGGCCCGCACACCTTCGGTAACAGTAGCAACTGGCAACTGCCGAGCTTACTATTACCAAGCTGCGCTCTCGAGGGAGAATACACTATTACTTCATGCATAGAAGAGAGAGGGAAATGACTAAATGAATGTAAAAGGTTTTTCTTCTTGCGTGATCCGCCTAGCTTGTAAGTTTGTAAGCCACGAGGAAAACATAACCAGAACTATTTCGGACTATGGTCAAATTCACAATTCAACAAAAGCAAGAACTCAAATTTTGAAAATCGCAGTCCCGGTTGTCGCAAATCAAGTCATGCAGTCGTAACCTCTGAATTTTACGCGATCAATATCGAAAAAAAAACTTTAGACTTGTTATTACATGACATAATATATATTAACGTGAGTTTTTAAATATTTTAGGTTATTAACAGATGATTAATATGTAGTGATTTTTGTTGTTGTTTTTTACCTGTTTTTTTCTCTGGTTGTCCGAAATATCAATTTCCATTATATATTTATTTTGTTAAAAATCAGCGGAAATCAAATATTATCTGTCACTTTACCTGTCAGGGGGGCAATGACAGCTTGGAGTGCTGATTAGTTCCGACGATTAATTTTGATGAAAAAGGTTATGATGTAGAAGGGGCAATAATTATTGATAAAATCGGAAAGCTGATGACACTTGGTAAAATTGCCCCTGCATTTGTGTAAATTGCGATAGGTTAAATTATTAATATTAACAACGTACTGTTGTGATTTACATAAGGTTTATCCCGGATCTGAATTATTATATTTAGTAACTAAATTAAATTGCTGAAGTTTCTGGTCGGCTTGAGTTGTGTGGATATAATATATAATACCACCGTTATGAAGTTTGATTGTCACCAACATGAGGACTCAAGTTCCTGTTAGTGTAGGTACACTCTAAGAAAACTTTGTTTGATTGTTTCTCCAGTTAGTTCAGTTAAATTCTGTTAACTTTATCGTAACGTTATTGTTTTCCCTGTGCATTTCAACAATTTGGTCGGCTTTCATAATATTGAGAATTCTTTCCGATTTAATGGAACGTAAAATTGTAATGAAATAGCAGCTGCGGACTCGTTTCTTGCCAATTAATTAATGTAAATTGATTCGTCAAAAATAATATAGAATCCTTTTAGAAATCTTTTCTAAATGGATGTAAAAGGAATTAAGTTGTGTTTTGTAGCGGATATCGTTTATTGAGTTGCACCCATATGCGTAATAATAATAATAATAATAATTATTATTATTATTATTATGTTCTCATTTTCTCCGTGTTTTCGGCAAAATTAACGTTCATTTTCACCTGAATAAAATTGAAAACGGCATGCAAATTTTTATAGCATTTCTTATTTTTTTTAAATAATACTGTTAAATCGAAAAATTTACGCATTTTCAACATATATATTAATTCGTTTAGTGATCATATGTTTTGCATCACTCCGGTGATGCATGTTTTTATTTTTAAATCCCAATAATTCAGTCATGTATGTAATGGTCAACTTACGCCGATTTCCACGCGAATAGATTGAATAGATTTCCAATAGAATTTTTGGTTCAGTAACTATTGAATGTGTTTTCTGTTTTTGCCAGCCCGTTTGTCCATACACGGGGATCAATTATTACGGTCGACAATCAGGGCGCTATGTCTTAACGGCTACATTCTCTGGACAGCGCGAAATCGCAGCTAACTCTGTCTGAGGTATTGAACATTTTGACAGTTTAAAATTTTCCAGAGAACAAGCGTGAATGGAACGTTGCAATTACTTCTATTAATAAAGTTAATTTCTGAGTTTTCAGATAGATTTCTTATTTACTATATATTTGTTTCGCGGTCAATTTTCAATCCACTATTTGTTGCGACATGACTTGTGACGTTTTTAGCTTCTTCCAGATTGTTTTTGTCATTCCTATTTTTATTCTTACAATCAAATTCACTACCAAATATTTAGACGCCCGTTCATAAAAGCGCCCTAAAAACGGATGCAAGTCTTTTCTGAACACTTGTACACTTTCATGAATGCCAAAAATTGCTTTCATATTTTTCTTTCATTTTAAAATTGGTGATTCCTTTTAACGTTTTATAAATAAACATAACAACACCAAACAACCGCGTCATGGTGTTGCATTGACACAATTAATGACGTGACTTATAAGTGGATAAACTTAAAAAGCGACAACGTTTTTAACTAAAATATCCCTGTATCGCGACTTATTTTGAATCCAATGTTTTTTTTTTCTTTTTTTCCTGGCTAATTTTTCCTCCTTTCATAATCACTCTCTTCCCTTAACCACTGGAATACCGTCTTCCTGCTTCTTATAGCTTTAAAAATCGGAAATATTTTTCTTTTTCACAAATATAAAAATTACAAGATAAAATGAATATATTTGCAGATAACGAAAAGGAACTCTAGAATAATACTACGATTCTTTATTTCCTTTTCATACGAATAAAACTATTTAGTATGCCTTTATGTTATAAAATACAATAAAACCAGTGTTGTGAACTACCAGCGAATGGACATATGCCGCACAGCTGATTTCTTTATCACCTCATTACTAATCAATCAATTTTGTTTCCAGGAGGTGACGGTCAGACATCCCCACACGTATCCCCTGCCGACCTCGAGAAACTGCTCGACCGCTTGGAGCGCGTTGTCAACCGCCTAGAGAGAGTAGCAGACGTGCTGCCCCTGCCGCCCTCTCCGTCGCCCTCGCCGCCGCCCGCCGCCCCCGCCCCCACTGAAGACTCCACCGAGGAGTCGGGCACCGCCTCACCGCCAGACTCGCCCAGCGCCAACAGCCAGTTAGACTCGGAGGACCAGAACCCTTCAGACAAGATGAGTGTGCAAGGGTATCAGGATATTGTGCAGGTGACAAAACTTTCACTTTGGTCTGAACCATGTGTCTTCTTGATGCGTGCCTCGAAAAATGCCTCGAAAAATGTGAAACCGTACTAGAGACCCAACCGCCTGGAGCCAGTGAGACTATGGCATCCTCAATTGGGGTACATTGGGAGGCTGAAGGTATGGTGGAGGAAGAGGAAAGTAGGAAAGTAGAGGGAGGCTATTCACATCTGGTCACCAAACACGTCCATAGCCATTTCAAGTTTCTTCTTCTTTCTTTAAAATTCTGAATGACGGTCCTACACCAGGGCTATACTGAGAGTATCTTCCACTCTGGAATGTGCCACAAATATATTATATATTATTTAAAATTAGTACATTGTCAAATAAGACAAATTAATCACATAAAATTTACTCGCGCACGCCGAGATTTGAACCTGCAATCTCTGGCTTTGCTAGTCTAGAACCTCTCCCCTCAACCAAGGAGGCCGTCGACTCCTACTACAATCGCCCTGATGAGCCAGGCTCCTCTACTCCTCGCGTCGGTAATCTTGCTATGCTTTTCTTGGCTTCCACTTTGTCAGTGACCGTGACCTTCTCCAGATTGTTATTTCCAGCTTTAAGTTTGGCGAGCAACATATTTAAAATAATTTTTTTTATTCTTTTTGAAAGAAAGACAAACATTCCCGGATTACGAATAACCTGACAATATTTGAAAATCTCCTACTAACACCACAGTAAGCGGAAAATGTTGTTTGTGTTGTGATGGAGGACTTACCCAGCCGAGGAATTGAACACACTACGCCTGGGTGGGACTCAAACGCGATGCCAACTCAGCCACTGACCGGTCAAATGTGTTTTAGGATACATTGAAGGAATTGACAACCTGTTTTTGAAGTTGAAGCATGTTTAATCTCAACTCTGTCAAAGCTCTCAAACGGACAACTCTGGCGTTGTGAAGTTTACACAGCTTTTCCTGTCAGTAATTTCTACATCAACACTTCAAATTCCTCACGTCAATAATTTTCAATTATTTTCAGCTTGTTATTTTTATCATGAGCTATGGAGCTTTGAAATATTCATTTAGATACTTTAAATAATAAATCCAGTTATCTACTGTATTTTTTAGTAAGTTTTCAACAAGAAAAAAGATTTCATAAATAATAAAACCAATCAGTCTTTTCTCGTGATGTGTTTTAATAACTCTCTGAATTGAGTCGTCGACTAGCAAAACCTGCTCTTAAAATTTCTTCTGGTTGAATTGAATTAAAAAAAAAATAGTTAATATTTTTGCTAAATATCAAAAGAATAATTATGTTGATATTTTGCATAAAAAATATATTCTTTTTAATTATTCCAAGCAGTTTTTCGTGACATCTACAGATTTCCGATAAATTCTGGAGCGGGTTTTGCAAGTCGACGACTCAATTAACGTTTCACAAATTTGTACTCCTTCGTACTTGACTGGATGAAATGGATTGCATTTACCTTCAGGTTCCTAGTTTGATATTCCTTTTGAGAATTTTGGAAGAAGGTGTAAATTCTCTGTACCGAATGAGTTAAATGATATTTTTGCAGATTTTAAGCAGGTAGTAGTTGCAATGATGGTATCATGTTTATCAATCTTTTATAACATTTTCTTCTTTCTAGGGACCCCTTTCCCAGTACATCTCCCTCTCCAACCAGATTGGGGGAGATGTGGCCACCCACGCCGGTTTGGTGCAGAAGGCTTTCCAGTGAGTACTTTATATAATTTTTTTTTTATTGGGTTTTCCATCAATTTTTTGAAAATGTTATGTATAGTAAAAAATTTTTTTTTTATCAAAATATTTTATTTTATTTTTTTATATGAATATTATATACCAATCTCTTTGTAAAGGTCTCAACTATATGTACATAATTATCGAATCATAATGCAAGTCTTCTTTTTATATTTATCTTCGTGCCTTGAGTTTACATCGGTATTTCAACAAAAGGATAGTATATTATTTGTCATTGTAATAATTCAATTTCTGGAATGAGGGTTTTATGACCGTGAAACCCGATTCGAATCTCTATCTCTGTTCTGCTTCACTCAACTCCTATGTGCAAGTGAGCGAGAGACATCAGGCGTATTTAAAGAAAGCAGGTATGGGCAAATACCGATAGGCGGACCGTAATAAACATATTACTAGATTAATTGAGTTGCATTTCAAACAATATTCGATTTTCGTTTAGTACTTTTATAGCTGGGGTAAGCTAAGTTACTATGTAGAAATTTTTATTAAAATAATTAAATTATTTTCGAAGATATAGTGATTTAAACAAATTAAAGAAATTCGCGCGGGACCTTTATTTTTGCCCTAAGACAGCGTAGCGCCAGAGCAAAAAATACCAGCCAGAAATGTATTAACATTTTAGAATAAAGATTAATAGGAATATCTCTTGTAGACAATATATTGATAATTTTCGATGTACGTTGTTTAGATATCCTAAACTGGTGGGAGTGTACATCACCAGATTTGATTTTACACTATTATTTATTATTAATTTATTTTTCATGTTCTCCATAAAACGGTTATACACCAATATATCATGGAGAATATTATTGTTATATATCCCTTATTGTTAATTGCAGAGCCCAGCTGCAGTACCTGACGCTGGCGTCGCAGTCAGCCCAGCCGGCTGCTTCGCAGCTTCAAGGCCTCCTCGCGCCCACCAGCAACCAGATCCAGGCCATCCAAGAGTTCCGTGAGAAGCACCGTACCTCCCCGCTCTTCAATCACCTCTCCGCCATCTCCGAGAGCATTCCCGCCCTGGGATGGGTCGCTGTGGTATTAAACCTATTTCTCATTATTAAACTGTTTTTGGCAAAGGTTAAGATTAAGGAAGTGAAAGGATTTCCTCAGATGTTTACTTTTGAAGATAAAATCAACTGTCTTTCTAAAAACCTATTTGAAGGTGCCTACTTAAATTGATAAATTCATTTGTTATTAAACTAAGTTCATTATTCTAGCATTATTCCATTAAGTTTTTTTATTTAAATTAATGTAAACCACCAATCATTGAGACCAATGTGTACGTCTGTACATATTTTTTATTTGAATATAAGTCACGATATTCTTGTTGCCATACTCCATACAAACTTTGAACTTTGAAACTCTTGTCTTTTTTATTTGAACGTAAATCACGGAATTCTCGTTGCAATCTTCCATACATGGTCCGAGTTTTGGAATTCTTGTCTTTTTTATTTGAACGTAAATCACGGAATTCTTGTTGTAATCTTGCAGAGCCCGACGCCCGCGCCCTACGTCAAGGAGATGAACGACGCGGGCCAGTTCTACACCAACCGCGTGCTGAAGGACTGGAAAGAAAAGGACAAGAAGCATGTTGAGTGGTGCAAGAGCTGGGTGCAAACCCTCCAGGAGTTGCAGGCTTTTGTCAAGCAGCAGCACACTACTGGACTGGTGTGGTCAGGTAAATTTACATATACACACTCCCAAAGGATTATAGTTGTAAGGTTTTTAGTAGTCGTCCTTCTATTCGTAAGGGTTCCATGAGAAAACAGAACAGTGACAAAACAGGACATTGAAGAAAAAGAACAAACAACAACCTAACCTAACCTAACCTATTATTTTACCATGTTCTGTTTTGTCACTTTTGTTTTATCCGGTTACAATTTCGTCACCGTTCAGGCAAAAGTCACCGAACCACAACACACACTTTTGAGATACTGCAAATTTGAAATCTTTAATATGTCAACCGGCCAGTGGCTGAGTTGATATCGCGTCTGCTTCCCCACCCAGGCGTTGTGAGTTCAATTCCTCAGCTGGCTAAGTCCTCCATCACAACACAAGCAACATCTTAAGCTTACTGTGGTATGTAGTAGGAGATTTTAAAGTATTGTAAGTTTATTCGTAACCTGGGAAAAATTACATTTCTTTAAAAAATAAATAATATACATTACATTTCCTAAACATTAAAATACCTTTTTAAAGGTTATGTAATGTTATGTTTTTATCTACCCACATAAAAATAAGATTGTGTCTCTAACATTCAAATTTAGATATCTCAAAACTTGTGCATGTGAGTTGGTGGCTTTTGCCTGAATGGCGACGATTTGTAAGCATGCATTTTCTCACAAAATTAACTGATGAACAAAAATTTCAACTGAAAACTAAAGTCTCAGTTTTGTATACGGTTTGGGACATGGAATATATCCTATATTGGAATTCAATTCCAACAAATATTTATTTCTTGTTACTCTTTTTATGTTTTAGAATACAAGTATGCATTGCTATTTTTTCATCTTGTATTGTCTTTTTTCTAGCTATTTCCAATTCACTTTCATTCCTGTTGATGGCACTTTCTCTCAATTAGATCCATACATTTTATTAAACACTTATCATTGCTGACCATTCTAAAAAGGCGTAGTTTTTATACCAATGTTTTTGAGTGAAATTATTTAAAACTGAATGCTGTAGAAATAAGATCCCCGACGCGATGAGTGGTAAAATTATGTATGATTGTATGAGAAATGTGGACATCCGCAAAGAGGGCTAGGCTGATGTAAGCGTAAATAGTAAGATTAAGAAAGGGACGCTAGATACAGTAAACGTTTATTGTAGGTTAATTTTGACGCAAATGTGAATGGTAGCAGAAGTCGGGGATGCCCGAGAAAGACTTGTTACGATCAAGTGAATCAGATACTTGAGTCGGGCCATGTAAAGAGTCAGAATAATACAGGGTTTTCCAATAAGAGTGTTATTTTGAATAGCCCGCTATTTCGGTAGATGGTACTTTTGAAGCTGTCATTTTTTGACATTTGACTAATAGAAACTACGCCATTAATAAAAATGGAACGATACACGCTTCAACAACGCATTGAAATTATTAAAATTCACTTGAGTGAATCAAATGCAAATCATCTTGAGTGATGAGGCCCATTTCCACCTCGGTGGCTTCGTCAACAAGCAAAATTGTCGCATTTGGGGCTCGGAAAACCCAAGAGTTATTGTTGAAAAGCCTCTCTATCCTCAACGTGTGACTGTTTGGTGCGGTTTATGGTCCGGCGGAGTCATTGGACCTTACTTTTTCGAAAATGAGCCTGGAGCAACAGTTACGGTTAATGGATCGCTATCGAGAGATGATTAATGATTTTTTATGGCCAGAATTGGATGGTATTGATCTGGACAACGTTTACTTTCAACAAGACGGCGCTACGTGCCACACAAACAACGAAACCATTGATCTTTTACGATTGAATATCAAAATAACACCTCTTATTGGAAAACCCCGTAGAAGAGTATGTATGAATATGAACGAGGCAAGGAGTGTGTGCCAAGACCGAGTTGTTTGGCAGTCCGTCCTCTCTGCCTACCCCTGCGGTAAACGGCGTGATGGTTACTTAGTTACTTATTTACATTTGGTCATAGATTTTTTTTTTACTTTACGTTAAATGATTCTACATATTAACAGGCAAACGTGCTGAATTTTGTTGTTTAAAATCTTTTTATTTTAATACATAATGAACTTTAACCCCTAGACTGCCGACAACTGTTATTTAAGTTCTGATTACAATTACTATCCTACAGCGTCCAGCAATGTCTACTTTCAGGTGCTAGAATTTGAATGGTTTTAACACAATATTTCATTATTCTCTTTGAAAGATTGAAGAATTTCTTTTCTTTCATATTGTAACAATCTAACTATCTGCGTATGTTTTGCTTTTATTAGCGGCTTTGGGATATTTTCAAAATATTGGTTCTTTGTGAAAATTAGTTAACATCATCTTATTAACAAATAACGCCACGAAAGTCATTCAATCACATTTAGTTCAAATGCTTGCCATTAAAATTATTTTTTTTATTTCTTAGTGTAACATTTTGAAATATTTTTCCCTTTGGAAATGATAGGAAAAAACCAGCTTGAATAATTGAGAGTACTAGAAAAGCTAGTTCTTGAATATTGTTAGTTTAACTTTTAAATTGTAGTATTAATCAGAGCAATTTCAATACTTGAATAACTCAGTAATTATAATATTAATTTATTGTTTCTGACGGCCGTTAGAACTCTGTCCTACTGAGGTGGCATAAAGTCTAATTCTTGGTATTAGAGACATGTTAATAGTAATGTGTTGGTTGGTGTTAAGGCAAAGGGTCCTGCCCCCCTCCCCCGCCCGGTGGGATGCCACCCCCGCCTCCGTGCCTGCCCGAGGTGGACTTTGGGGCGGCCGACAATTCAGGCGAAGAACGCAATGCACTCTTTGCTCAAATCAACCAGGGAGCGGATATCACCAAGAGTGAGTTCTTTTATTCAAATCTTTCCCATTTATTAATTTAAATTTTTTTATTAAATTAAGACAGCTTTTTTATTGAAATAAATTATTAAATTCAATTCAATTTTTCTCAACACTGACAAATTGTCCTGCTTTTCGCTTTCATTCTTCCAGCTTTCACATGCTTTATTAATTATTTTGCACACAAGTAAGCAATCTTTTATAACAAAACCTATTTGTATCACTTTTGCACCCATTGTTATCATCACAGTCATAGAATAAAGAAGAAAACTAGAAGTGCCTTCACCCAGACACAAGGCTTTTCTTGTGTTCATGTTTATTCTGTGGTCACAGTTTTGTGTTTGACTCAATAATTTCATTTTGTACAAATTCCTTGTAAAATTAATCAGTTGATAATCTATATTGAATTCTTCATCTCTAACCCGTTGAAGGCTGGAGCATAAAACAGAAAAAATATTAGTGGAACCTAACATTTTATTAGCCCAAACGATGCTGATTTTGTTTTTCATACATTTTTCGAAGCATTAAGGTCAAAAATCGCATCCCGAATTATTCTAATAAGGATCATATTAGAATGCTTGCATGTTCTCCAGAGACCCATCGGCGTTCCACTGGTTAATGACTGCTGAATCCTGTCTAAAAAATAAAGGTAATAAATGCTAAACGGAGCCAAAAACTGACATGGCTGTTGTGAAAATTTGTAGGTCTGAAGAAGGTGACTTCCGACATGCAGACGCACAAGAACACGACTCTGCGCGAGGGCCCTGCGCCCTTCAAGACCCCCGTGGGAGCCCCCAAGCCCTTCGCCAAGGCCCTTCCCACCCCCGGCTCTGGCCAGATCGAGAAGCCCCCCGTGTTCAACAGGGATGGCAAGAAGTGGCTCATTGTAAGTTGGTTTGGCAATTAAATAAATAAATAAAATATTTTATACAACTTTAAAAGTCAATGCAACATAATAAAAAGAATATGTCACAAATAAGTGGAAATAAATCTCTATCATTAGAGTAACCGACTAACCAAAGGAAAGTAACACTTGTTTATTTCTCAAATAATGACTAAACATCAATATCAGAGTTCATTTCGTTTTGCAAGCTGAATGAATAATTGATCATTGAAGAAGAAGATAATACTAATAAATCTAATGGAGACGTGAACAGAACAAGATGCAGAAAATAAAAAGGTAACGGTTCGCAACTGGGAATTGAACCCAGGATCTCTGTCTTACTGGGACAATCCACTCGGCCATTGTTACCTAATTTTTTTACGTCATCTTTTGTCAATCTCATATTTCAAATTCAGAAACCATAATATTATCTTCCAACTAATTTCTCCCATATTTTTGGCTGCTATCTTTTTGAATGATTACAAACTTCTAATGAATTTATTTGTAACCTAGATAGTGTCTTGGATGAACATATCCGATTTTTTTATTTTCTGTGTCTTGTTCTGTTTTCTTTAGATTTATCAGTATTATCTTCTTCAATGAGTAATATTACATTGATGGGTATAACCTTCAAAGTTATTCCAATAAAATTGAATGAATGTTTATAAATTAAACCTTTTGACTTATTCTCTGTTTCTATTTTTTTGCAGGAATACCAAAAGGGCAACTCGGGCCTGCTAGTTGAGAACGCAGAGATGAATAATGTGGTGTACATGTTCAAGTGCCGCGACAGTGCGCTCTCGGTGAAGGGCAAGATCAACAGCATTGTGCTGGACTCGTGCACCAAGTGCGCCGTGGTCTTCGAGTCGCTGGTCTCCAGCGTCGAGTTCGTCAACTGCCAATCTGTCCAGATGCAGGTTCGTACTTAAATATACAGGATGTTAAGGGACGTACTTGACTTACTTTAACCAGTGAATCATGACATTATTTGGAGTACAAAATTAAATTAAATTTTAAAAATTTATATCTCCGGTGACATTTTTGATGTTTTTTTTCAACAAAAAACATATAAAATCAATAGGAATTGGACAGCTAGGGTCGATGTGTGAGAGGTTGGGTGGTGACTCCACTGAGTGACCAGTGGAAGAATTTATTAAAAATTGTTTTTGAAAAATTCAAAATTCAAAAAAATATTTATTGCACAAAAATAGAGTACAAAGGGTATAGCTTATAGGTTACATCCTATTTCTTCCAGCTAACCCAACAAATACTCATTATATTACATAACACAACAATTAAATGTTAACAAATGTATGTAAATAAAAAAACAGAGGTATTTAATTTATGTAAGGTATAGTGACATTTGTTTAAAAGAAATGTTTTAGTGATGATTTAAATTTAAGTATGTCGGTTATTTGTTTGATGCTACGTGGAAGGTTGTTATATACTTTTTTAATGGCCATGTAGTGTGGTCCTTTTTGAAATATAGTTTTGTTTGCTTTTGGGATTTAATAAGTTTTCTGTGAACCTTGTAGCGTGTTTATGTGTTGAGTGTTTTTGTGGGAACTTTTCTGGAGATGATCGAACTAACAGGCATAACTCCATTATATATACGTCCGTAAAAAAAGAAATATTGTAAATAATAAAAAAAAATTATTGAAAAAAAACATCAAAAAGTCACCGGAGACCAAAATTTAACTGACATTTTTTACTCCAAATAATGTCAGGAATCACTGGTTACAATAAGTCAAGTACGTCCATTAACCCCCTGAACATATATCTATCTATGTGAATCTATTGCTTTGCAGGGGGAACTTTACAAGTGTATTTCATAAACTCCCCAACGGTCTATTTAAAAAAAATGATGTGGTGGTATTCCTTTGTAATTATTATGATTAAACGTTAACAGCCGTACTAATAAAAAGGACACTTCCAAACCGTTAAATGGAGCTTAGTTATGTATTGAACAAAGACTGTACAAGCTCTGTTTTGAATTGTTACTAATAAAAAATGTCTAACTGTGCTGCGAAAGAACATTCAACGTCATATTTTGGCAGACTGATGCATGAGATTCTCGTCTTGAAAAAGTGAGGTTATTTCTGACATATTATTTTTTTATTTGACTGTTACAGCGTGAATTTTATGAGAATTCTATGAAAGTGATATTTTTTAATAACATAAATACCTTTTATAATTTGCGAATGATGAATCCTAAACATGTTTTTTTTGGTTACTCTCTGGGAATTCTATGTAAATTTATTGTACTTTTTAACCAAGGGTTCCATTTGAGAAAATGTTTTTTTTTATAAATGTCTGAAAATAATATACATTTTGATTTAATTTTTTGCATAGTTCTCACCACACCCCACCTATAAAATTACTGTCTGAAATTAAAGCCTATTTTCGCAATGCGACTTAACAAACTGAAGTTAAAGTCATTGTTGGGCCATTTAGTGATGTTTCCTGTGTAAAAATGTATATTTTTATTATGTAATTTTTTTTCTTTCATTTTTGCATTCTTGCTTCACATTCTAAAGGTTTAATATAGTTTACTTTTCATAAAATATTCTTCCACACAAAAGACAAGAAGCTGAAGATGTGGAAGACTTGGTTTACATTTTTTTAAATACATGTATGTACATATAGTTGGAACCCTTAGAAAGAGATTGATATAAAATTATCGGTCATTTAAGTAGGACCAGCGTAAAAGGTAGAACTTCCCATAGGAAGTGTTTTAATATGTTATTTTAAATACATTAAAAAGTCAATTAAAATTAAAAGATTTTGTGAGAGCATGATTGAATAATAAAAAATAAATTTATATTTTGATTATGAAATCGAAAGATGTAATATGTATTATGTTTTCCACTGCCATCAAGTTTGTAATGATCAATTGAATTATTTTTGCTTATCTTTCTAGACATAATATATGTTCATAATAAATACATACAAACCTATTATCATGTTTTACAATAACATAAATATATGAATGTTGTGTGTGTTGTTTGTTCAGGTCCTTGGCAAGGTGCCCACTGTGTCCATCGACAAGACCGATGGCTGCCAGATGTACCTCAGCGAGGACTCCCTCAATGTGGAGATTGTGAGCTCCAAGTCATCCGAGATGAATGTACTGGTGCCAAAGGGAAATGGAGATTACGTAAGACCCTTTCATATATTCAATATTACACATTACCCATTCGCCAACACATTACCCATTCACCAACAACCAAATATGTATGTTTAATAATATTATGTTTGTTAGATATTTATACAATATCTTCATTTTTTATTCAAAATTTATGTTTTAATTCCGTACAAAAATCCAGATATTTTAGGGAATCTTTATTACATATTGATTTGACGAAATAGAGAATTCAGGAAATTTTAAGGAACATGGAGGGAAAGTTTTCCATTTAGGCTCTGGTAATTGAGGATCGCTAGTAAAACATGCTTTCCCAAGTGGGGCAAAATATATTTTTGAGATATGTTTTTGCTCTGATAAAGAGAATTGTAATGGTAGAGTTACCCAGTAATCCCTCCTAGTTACAGTTACAGGAGAGTTAAAATAACAAAGTTTACTATTTTTAAAGTAGGGGAATTAAAAATTTCTATATTTGCAGAATCCTAATAAGAGTTTTAAATTGTTTTATTGGAGAGATTTCTTTTATATTTTTGCATACCTATTAAATTAATTTACAAAATAATGGGAGGGATTATATTTTTGAGAACACAAAATCATTGGTTATTTGAATTAAAACTTGCTACAAAATGTCTGTTGACAATATTACAAATTGATTATTTGTGCGAATGACCCTAATTAATAATTTAAATGTTTGTTTTCCAGACCGAACTGCCGATCCCGGAACAATTCAAAACAACTCTGAACAAAGCTAATTCTAGTCTGTCTACCGTAGCTATTGAGAGCAAGGGATAACTTCCTTATACATATAATGTATTATTAACACCATATTAATGTGGCCAATCAAATAAGTATTTTCTCTTCTTACTAAAAAAAGGAACTACTTAACATTTTATGACAATTTGATTTTGTGTCAGTTTCCTCGTTTATTTCAATTTCTGTAGATTTACAGACAATTTTTACAACGTTTTGATACTTAATATACACAATATTATATTTCGCAACTTTTACATCGCAAAATAGTATTTCGTATTTTGATTACAGATTATAGTATTATGTATTACTTATGTTTTTTTTTTAATGATAATTATTGCCAAAAATATTCTTTGATGAAAATAATTTACGCTTAATCACATTTGTTTCTTAACCTTAGGCTGCAAACCTACCTGTACATATTATTACTGTATCTGTATTTTTGAATAAACCACTTCTAGATTCAATAGCATTTTTATAAAATGGTTCATATTATCTATTTTTTCTACAGCCCACGTTTTGTGATGATTACCTACCTACCATTGTGTAGGTACTGTGCAACATTATTTTGTATTAGATAGTTCTGGAAATGTATTTGATTTGTATTGTGTGTGTAAAACCTAGCCCTCCTTTTCAATCTATGATCCAAATGGAATCTAATGAAAATATTTTGAAAGGGTTTTATTTTTGATAAACCACGATAATATTAATTAGTGTTATATGAAAAAAATTTGATGGCGAAGTGCAAAGAGCGGTTTCAGTTCCGTGTTCAGTGCTAAACTTATCGTCGGTAAACTCTAAACTCAGTCACGTTAATTATTGTAAATTAGGTTTTTAAGAATCCAATTTAAGAATCAAATTAAGAATAATTTAAGACCCACTTGGTTATATGAAAATATTGAAATTTAGAAATTATTTTTCATTTGGATTGGGAAATGTCAGTTTTGAAAAGAAACTTAAAAAAAAGTTAAAACTCAACATTTAAATGACACAATGGTGAAGTAACTAAGGCTCTAAGTATTAAATATGTAATAGGAGTTTCAAAATAAAATTTCAAATTTATAGAGCACATTTAGTAGTCTCCTACAAAAATAAATAGGGTCATGTACAATTATTTTTAAACATTGAATGTAAAAATACAGTCATTTTTAATTTAATGTTCCAATAAAATTTTAAAAAAATTGTCCTTTTTTGTTTTTCACTTTTCTATCAGAATAATTTTATAATATTTCATGAAAATGTTTTTATTATGTTATTTATTTGAATCTTTTAATGGTTTTATTTAAATATTTTCATAATATGATTGTTTGGTATGTTTGCTTAACTAACTACTGCTATTGCCGAAGAACCTAAATGTTTGCTTTTATCACAAATATAATAAAGTATAAAATATATTCAATGCTTTTTCATTTATTAATTCAGTGTTTTCTGGAAGATTACTTTCTGGAAGAAAGAGAACTGCATCTTAGGGAGGAATGCAGATCACGCCAAACTCTGGGAATTGAATAAAAATGCACTTTCTAGATGAGAAAAGTGTGTAGAAATTCATTAAAAAAAGAATTAAGGCGCGGAAGAATAAATTGAGGGAGATACAGCCGATCAAAGTTTAATAAATTGCACTTCGCGATCTGATATTATTACCACATTATGACAGTCCGCCGCCATATTTTGTCACGAAAATCAAATTAACAACTATGTATTTACTTTTGAAATTTCAGCAGTGCCATCCAAAAAATAAAAAGTGTTGCCATATAATAATATCAATGCATGGAAAATTCTGAAAATTAAATATCATTTGCCAGATTGGTAGTTTATTATTTAAAATCTTGTAAATACTTAATTTATGTATAAATATAACCTAACCTAACTGTGATTTTCTATAACAAAAAATGACCCTTTAATAACGCCCACTCGCGTCCCCTTTAGAGTTTTATCCCAGTTTTCAAGTAGTTTGTGGGCTACGCTAGGTTTGTATAGACGGTTTGTGATTTAATACTAATACTTTTTTTCCATGCTATTTCCTGTTACACAAAATTGCCCCTTTAATAACGCCCACTCGCGTCCCCTTTAGAGTTATATCCCAGTTTTCAAGTAGTTTGTGGGCTACGCTAGGTTTGTATAGACTGGTTTGTGATTTAATTCTAATACCTTTTTCCCATGTTCTTCTGCCTACTCTAACCCCAACTAAAAACCTAACCTATTTTGTAAAAAAATATTATTATTATATGGCAACACTTTTCTTTTTTTGGTTGGCACTACTGAAATTTCAAAAGTAAATACATAGTTGTTAATTTGATTTTCAAGTCATAATTGATAAATAAAACATGGTTTATATGTATCGCGTACGAAGTTTCAAAACCCTATAACTCAGTTAATAGTGCCGACCCCCACCTAATTCTTTCAGATTCGGATTCCCCAGCCCTAAATTAGTCTAAATCAAGTTCAATTTCGGTTATACTCCCATAAACCGAATTTTACCCTCAGATCGCGAAGTGCAATTTTATTAAACTTTGATCGGCTGTATCTCCCTCAATTTATTCTTCCGCGCCTTAATTCTTTTTTTAATGAATTTCTACACACTTTTCTCATCTAGAAAGTGCATTTTTATTCAATTCCCAGAGTTTGGCGTGATCTGCATTTCACCCGCATCTTATTTTACAGGTTTCTATGTTTGGGCTTCTAATCTAATACTGACTAATTCCTAAATCCCAACTGTTCAGGCATCACAAATTTCCGTTGGGAGTGTTTTTAAAGTAAAGATTGTTTGAACCCCTAAAGTAGGGTTCAGCAGACCGCTACTCTTTGCATAGGCTTTTGCGGCTTTGTATATCAACTCCAATTTCATCCTCACTCAACCGGCCTCATGAGATGTAGCCGCCCAATGAACTTTGAATCGGACAGTATCAGTGTTGTCAACTCAGCTTTAACGTATGGAAAACCGTCCGTGCACCAGTGACAAGATATTTTTCCCGCCGACAAAACGTTCATGCACTGCTGGCATTGGAATTTCGCCCTAGCTGGAATTTTTTGATGTGAGATTTAAACCTGTATGTCATGAGAAAGTGCATAAGTTTTTTGAACAGATTTGTTTGCTCTTGAAACACTGAATTCATTTTTTATTCCATTATTGATTTCCCTCAAAAAGGGTCTGGTATTATTCAGGTTAAAATGAATAAGTTCCATGTCAAATATTTATGTTTTGCCAGTACGAGACTCGAGATAGACAACATCTATGGTCTATGCCAAAAGACAACACGGCGGCTGGCCGCGGCACATCGATCTATCTATGGTTATTCTTTCAAAGTGAAAAAGTATCCAATCACTTTGCCTGTCGAGATCAACCCGGGTCGTGTATAAAGATTGATTGACCAAGGACTAATATGCACACATATATGCAACTGCAAAAATTTTGCTGTCTGCATCAGGGAAGAATCATCACAATCAATATTACCCAGGTATTTCAGCACCACGTCCAATCGGCAGTTTTTCAGTGGCAGGTAAACTGACTTTGCATCGTGGAATGCAAACCTCTGTCCTAAATGCTAAATAATTATGACAGCAAGTTGCCACTCTACACCATGCCCCTTGTGAAAGGATTATGTATCACATATTAATTTTTAACGCTAGTATTTTCAATGCAATTTATCCCACCATGCGGCATTGAATGTTGCACCATAATCATTTTTTCTTTTCAATGTTTTTCTAATTCATAAAGTTTGAATATTAAATACATCATTGTTTCAATAATTAAAACTATTTTTTTTATAACCTTTTACAAAGGTATTAGTTATAAATCTCATTACTAAAGTCGACCGGTGAAAATTAAGTTGTTTTAGTGTTTTTTTTTGCACTGAAACGGTTAACAAAAAATGCTTTACGGCAGTTATATTTCTTTTGCAGGATATCAGAGAAGAGAAAGGAATAATAGATTATAACGACACTATTTTTATTAAATATTACAAAGTACAAACTACATAGATACAAAATTTATTTATGTGTTCGGGGAAGAATTTTCACTTTGATGGGATCTCTACACCTTAGTACCAAGTCAGCAGAGAACACAATTTGATGTGGTTGTGTCACCGACTCTAGTCTGAAGTTCCTCAGAATGGTTGATATGACGGACTTCAATTCGTAGAGTGCAAATTTTTGTCCTGAAAGCAAAAAAAATTGTTACTTTCTTTACATAATAATACAAGCCTTACTTTTTCACACAACATTATTTTTGTGAATCCTGAATATGCCCACTCTTATGAGTTTACACGAGGGCAATACAGAAGCCAATACAATATTGTCCTGTCTCTGCTCCTTGAACACCCTCGACCGCGCAGGACAGGACTATGAGACATTCCAACAATTCGACCGTAGTTCAAACACAATGAATTGTGTTACGAGCAAGTTTGCGAAAAATATTAGTTCTATTAAACCACGATATATGTATTGTATTGTTCCATTTATGTAACTTTTTTGAGATTTGAGTGCCGAAAGCGAAGACTCGTGCGCGTGGAGTTACTGGCTACTGTCCTACTGTCTTGCCCAAGCACGTTTACACGTGGCAAATGTTGCCGGGCATGGTTGTGGGGGTAAGAAAATGTCCTGTGGAGGTAGCCTGCCCATCTATCTCTAGGACAATGTCTTGGTTCATTGTCCTGTCCTCCAAACTTCTCTACAAACTAGGAAAATGCGTCCAGAGCTGGGACAATACAATATTGTCCTGTCCTAGTGCATTAATATTATTTTCCACTGTCAACATTATATAATCAACATGATTATATAATGTTTTTACATACCTACGTACATAATGTTATCTAGATTTTACTTTTATACTAAAATAATGAATCCTAATAGGTAAATAATACGAACCGATACAGTTTCTTGGCCCAGCACTGAAAGGTATGTAGGCAAAAGGATGTCTCTTTGCAGAATTTTCTTGATTAAACCTTTCGGGTATAAAATCATCTGGTGCAGAATAAATGGTTGAATCTCGGTGCAAATCCCAAATATGAATGTGGCATGCGGTACCGGAAGGTATTAGGTAATCAGCTGAAAATATAATATATTATTCTGATATATTGATTAAATACTACTTCTATAATAATAATAATGTGTGGATGATTTATATAGTGCCGTTTTTGTGCAAAATCACCTCAAGGGCGCTGTTATGTCTTACTACATATGTCTATTTACACCGTTTGGTTAATTCATTTTTTCAATAAATACTTAGGTAATGCACCTGGAGTGTCTTGAATTTTGGCACCATTATAAATATTAAAGTAAATAGTAATAATATTTTTTAGTAAACAGGTGGTGTAGATAAGTATAAAAATGTTTGATGAACAACAGCTTAAATTAGAACTGGTATACGTATTAATAATTTATTAATTATTTAATTTCAAGATGTGTCTTCTATATCGTTTTTAGTGCTTTTTAAAGTTTGTTTCACTGACCTCTTTCAGTCAGACCTTAAATCTTGATTTATACTCATTAAGGCGATGCCATACGTAGTAATGCAAAATCATGTGATATTGGTTTGAAAATTTGGTCACCAAGAAATGTTTCAGATGCTTTAATTAAATACTGCGAGTAGAATACATCTTGGCCTTTGAAATAATCGAGCATTTTTTAGATAAGTCTTTTTATAAGCCCAGAAAAAAATAATGTAAAAGC
Source organism: Hesperophylax magnus (assembly GCA_026573805.1). Classification (NCBI taxonomy): domain Eukaryota; kingdom Metazoa; phylum Arthropoda; class Insecta; order Trichoptera; family Limnephilidae; genus Hesperophylax; species Hesperophylax magnus. The sequence continues at coordinate 269,269 of JAIUSX010000165.1, read as the reverse complement.
CTATGAAAACTGCTTTAAAGTTCAAAATCTCCTACTTACGAACCCATTTTCGGTTATGATTTTATTGTATAATGTGGCAAATTAAGTTATTTATAAAATGATCGAAAAAAAATTAAACATTTATGCCTGAACATCCACAAAATAAAATAAAACACACTTTTTGGACATGTTTTTTTCTTGCATAAATCAAAACAGGCGGATGGTGTTAAGCGGGAATTTAAACCTTATCGCCATCTACGTAAGGGTTGTTGATAGCGGCTCAATTTAAAATATTACACGACGTAGTGCATCGCCTTAGTCCTTTTTCTGCCGGAAAGCATTTTCGTGTGGATGTACTGGCAGGCTGCGAAATCAAATAGTCATATAGAACAGCGGGTTAACGCGGTAATTTTATACGGTCGGCCTTGTGAGCACGGCTACCTAGATCTTTAAGGCACACAACTGGTTAAGTTTCTCTAAATATTTGTTTTCCATCTGGGGTAAGGATGTTGTGGAATTTTTCTGTAAAAAAGTAATTTCTTTGTCTGAATGTGGTTTTATGACTTGTTTTCGATTCGATCTATTGTAGTGTGTATATGCAGTCTAGTAGAGGGTCCCGTTGTTTTTATTTTATATGCATATGCATATTTGACGGCCGGCATAGTCCAGTGGTAACGCATTGGACTGCCATTCCGAAGGTCGCGGGTTCGAACCCGGCGTGCCCAAATAAATTTTATTTGATTAATTTGTGTTATTTCACAATTAATTAATTAAAATAATATATAGTATATTTGCGGCACGTTCCAGAGTGGAAGATACTACCAGTATCGCCCTGGTGTAAGACCACCATTCAGAATTCAAACGTTGCTCCAAATGGCTTTAGCCGTGTTTAGTGACTAGATCTGAACAGCCAGGTACTTCCCCACCTTCCTCTTTCCCTTCCCCACTTACCTTCAGCCTCACAACATCCCCCAATTGGGGATGCCATAGTCTCACTGGCTCCAGACGGGAGCAGTTGGGACTCTAGTGAGGTATTCACTATAAAAAAAATAAAAAAAAAAGATACCTACATAATTGAACATCTTCATTAAGAATCCGTGAAATGAATGGGACACTTGGATATAATCGGAGAGCTTCTTTCAAACACATCTCCAAATAGCGCATCTTGTTCAAATCTTCCATGGTCGCTGCTTGCTTCGAGTCTTCAAATATTTCATCCAATTCGGCCACAATTTTTTCCTAAAATAACAATTTAAAAAATAATAATTGGAAATCATAATACATAATCATTTGAGCAAAAGTCAATTTTTTTGTATTTAATCTATGTTCGCAGAACTTAAATTTAAAATTTTTTTTTTACTTTGAAATTTGATGAATTGTTCATATTCTGTGAAGCTACCTGTCCCAAGCCAATATGTAGTCATTTTTACCTGCGCAGTTGGGTTATTAGCCAACAACATCAAACAAAAAGTTATAGCCATTGTCGTTGTGTCGTGGCCCTAGAAGTAAATTACAAAATATTTTATTGTGTTACAAAATTCAAATAGTTTGTATTATAAAAATAATAAAATCTAAGAATTGTGCCTCCCATCAAAACTATATATAATATTCCTTTGTGGTATTATACATTCTGAGATTCGTGACAAGCTTTTTTTAAAAATGGGATCGGATTATACATTTATTATTACCAGCCCATTTAGAGCTGACTGGTGCAGAGATTAAATTATCAATAATTTAACTGGAGAACCATTATCTTTGCCCTTCAGACGGTCCACTACAAATGTTCTTTACAAATTATTCAATTAAATGTTGTTATTGTTTTTATCTTTATAAAATAATATATTTTTTAAATAACAACTGCTAAAAATAGTCCTACTGATTACTGGAGTTTACGAGGTTCAGGGTCCAGTTCTTGCTTATTTATTTATTTATTCACTAGCTGTACCCCTCCACGCGTTGCTGTGGCTCAGTCTGTCTGTGCAGATAGTGCGTTTTGCTTTTACGTTCATCTGATGGCATTGTTTCTATTTGTCACAGGACATCTATATAATATATGCATATAAAACCACACGCATATTCGAATGCAACGTTGTGTCAAAATTTCAAAGCAAAAAAGGTGAAGAACTTCCGGAGATTTAAGATTTTGAACTAACATTTACATTTTTATAGAAAGATAGATGTTCTCCATAAAACAGTTATGGACCAGTATATTACGGAGAAGATTACAAATTTGAGGTTCATGTAAGTATAAAAGGACACGGAGGCAGTATCACTAATTTTGACGCATGTCACATGCGTCACATTAAGTGACGTTAAAAATGTCGATGGTCAATGCAGAATCGTTAAGCAGTTGAGTCACTCTGTTGATTGGCGATTTCTGATAGGCAGAAGTCCCCACTTTCAGAGAATTTAAAAAAGTGCTTGGGATCTGTTACGAGAATATTTGTTAGGCACATATAAGTTGACCTCTTTCAATATAAGTAGATAGTTCCAGTTGCTTCTAAGATGTTGAGGTCGAGCATTCCTGTTAAGAACAAGGATGGATACAGAAATGGATAGTATGTACATATATTTTTTCATAAATAGGCAACGCATAAACTTCTTTGTACTTTTTTATTTCTAGGATATGGTTTTGTTCGGAAGGGGCTCAAATAATGGAGCTATTTTCCAGAATACTGCGAACAAGGGCTTCATATTTTCTCCGTATTGCGATTCTGTTAGTTAGATCTCGCATCACGAAGAACAAATCCAATCTTTTTGTTGTTGCGCAAGACAATGTCAGATATATGGGATTTGAAAGAGAGATTAGTAGAGAGGAATGTATCTGTGGATCTTGTAAATGTGACGACTCTGGATGCTGAAAGGTAAGTTGTTCAGTTCCGACCATTTGACAAGTGAATCAATATCATTCTACAGAAGAATGGAATCAATATGACTTTTAATAGCTTTGAAGAGTTTTATATCATCAGCGAAGATAAGGGATGCAGTCAATGAATAAAAGAGGAGGAGTCCTAGGTTAGATCCCTGGGGAATCCCGCTTGATTGTGATAAATCTGCATAAATACGCTCCCACTAATAATATTGAATAAAGAACACACGTTTTATCACTTTTTGAAGTTGATCCTTTTTTTGGTTATTTTGACTCTGGTAAATCAGCCATAATCTACAGCAACTAACCTCAAACATGAAAGTATCGACTTCTTCTCTGATTCCCTGTTCGTCAATCTTCCCTTGGGATTCAGCAGAGAGCAATAAATCCAACATTGCCAGCCTTCTCTTGCTGCTGTTCATATAATCATCATCCTCTATCTTCTCCACAGTGGCTGAATGATCTTCTGTCAACATGGTGGCTCGCCTCTTCCTTATGACGTCTAAAGTAAATTTGTGTAAAACTGGTAGTGTCCTGTAAAATTCTCTACCGACAGAACTTAATCTGAAAAACGGAGCAGCGTGAAGCCATATTCTTACAAATCTGTATACAAGAAATTCTCCCATTTTGTATATAGCATCTTTGTATTTTTGAAAACTTGAGTTCTCACTTGATTCCATTTGGATACCCATCGCTGTCTCTAAAATTATTACGATAAACATATTAAACATTTTGTACAGGTAGAGATTTAGTCCTAAGAAGAAAGCAAATTATATTGGTTCTTACCACAAATAGAATTGATGGTGAATTGTGCAACAAATGTTATTATATCTGTTTCAGGTTTTCCAATCTCCTGTTTCAAAGACTGTACAATGTTTGCACTTTGTTCGCTGAAGATGTTACAGAATTGACGTAAAATATTGAAATGGAATGCTGGGGTCAGGATTTTTCTTCTTTTTTGCCATTTCTCTCCTAAAATCACATTGCAATTTTATGTATTTCTGCCAAAATGTTACGAGGTTGGGTTTTGATTTTTAATTACTTATAGTTTAATATTTTGGTGCTGCCAGGCTGAGGCCTGGGTGTTGTGATATTGACCGTTTAGTTTGATGAACCTTGTAAAAGTGGTTCTACGTCTTCTGTTGCATGGAATATTGATAAATAAATATGAGAGGTAGAAAATGATTATTCACCTTTTGGAAAGAGGTGAGAGTACACAGCCAGGAGTAAAGAGTAAAGATTAAAAGTGCAAGAGCAAATGGATCCGTCCGCTCCGTTTGCTGACTTGCCAAGGTGCCAAGGAGCTGGTGCTGATAAAATTAACACCTAACACAGCGCCCTTGAGGTTTTTACCAGCGACGTTTGGTTCAGGGCCGGCACTGTTAACACTCCTACTTTCAGTTACAGTAACAGAAAGTTTTTTGTTTCAAATGTTGCCTGTATTAAGTCCTTCAATGTTTTGCATCAAGGGCCTAACAGTCACATGTATTATTATTCAAGTTGCTTAAGGGTTTTCTTCTTGGTCAATTCTTTACAAATCACAAGATCAATTTGCTAATCCTATTTGGTAAATCTGTTATAAAATACTAACCATTGCTTGTTAGAAGTCCTTCATTTAGCCATGGATGAAGGAAATTATAAATCACACTTTTTGTTATGTGCTTTTGACTGGATAGTATTATCTAGAAAATAATATGATTGATAAAATTTGAAAAAACATCTTAAACTCTTATAAAGCCTTTAAAAACAACAAACAAACATAAAACATCTTAAACTCTTTTAAAGCCTTTGGAATATTTTGATATTTCTAGGCCACTCCGGTTATTATAATATATACAGCATGGAAATATTAGATTTTAAAAATAAAAATGTGTGATCTTTGTTTTGTTTCTATTGAATCTATAGATTTTAAATAAATCTATTTGAATTTCACTTTCTTATTCGGTAATGAATAAATGCACAATGAATCTTGCACTTCTCGACATCCGATTGAGCTAAAACTCGACAGACTCGTTGTCGATGATAATCCGTTCTATCAACTTTTGGTGGCAAACACATGTGGACGTATAAGCATTTCTCTGAAATTGGATGACATTTCAGCAGTTAATATATGCAATAAATGACGGTCTTATCCAATCTGAATTTGGCTCGGTTGGTAATGTTGTCTCCAGTTCCTGGGGTAGGAAGGTTTAATCTTCAGTCAAACAAAATAATTTTTTTTAAAGTTTAAAGACATTTGAAAATAGATGTATTATAGTAAAAGAACTTTGTTTTTTACTAGTTGATTTTTATTTGGTAACTTCATTCTTAGCACCACTTTTTCAGTCCATGTTAATAAATATACTAACTGAATCAAAAATATTCATTTGCTTACCTCTATTTCCCTGGGTTTCGTGATATTCAAAAGACGTACACCAAATATTTGAGCTCCGTACGGACCTTTAAATGTATTTGCCAACCATCTCCCTTTATAAAAAAGGGGAACTGAAAGAATCACAACATATTAATAGAGTGCCTGTGTTGTTAAGATGGGTCTCCTGCGCTTGTTTTGTTTTGATTTTTGGAAACCTTTACACAAAATCACACATTCTGTCTCCTCTGTTATGCTTTGTTTTTTTTCGAACCATTGTTTTAGTGATTGTAGATGTTACATCAGGGAGTAAACATAGATTTCGAGTTAGATCACACTTACTTACTTCAAATTTTAATTAGTATTCATTTAATCGGATGACTGATTTGGATTGGGCAATTTCTTCCATGTCTCTGTAACTGATTTGGAAGAACTGCTTTTAATTATACAGTCAGAAAAGCAAAAAACCGCAACGTGGCTAAGAGATGATATATCTCAGTGACACGCACCGCACGGTAGTTAAATGAAAAATCCGCTTCCCCTTTTCACCCGCGCGGAAAATGTTTTTCATCAGCCACAGAAAGCAAAAATATTGTGTATGGCCACGCCCCAATGTTTCAATGTTTAGTGTAAATATTTCCATAAATTAAACCGATACATTAATTTTGTTGTAATATTGAATCAGTAACATTTTTTTAACATCACTAGTATATTATTTTAGTATTTGTTAGAATACTAAATATTTGTATTGTATATTGGTAAATATTTCTACAACAGTAATAAATATTTGGTATATGAAAAACTATAAAATGTATTAAATTAGCCGAAAATGATACCTGGGCTGTGTAAAAAGTCCCTCAAGTTCCCAATAAATGGCAGACGCTTGGGACCGGGGACTTTTTTGAAAATCCATGCAGCTTTAGTTTTATAAAAGTAATAATCAACACAATATAAAAACAGAACAAAAGATGCTAAAATTAAACTCAGCATTGTAAACATATTGATAGGGTGTTAGATCATATTTACTTCACTAAAGAACTTGAACTAAACTTGTATTTAGAAAACATAATGTATTATGTCAACTGATTTATCAAGAAATATGCAAAAATAAATAAAAAACTACAGCGCTCTTAAAACTTTTATACCAAATAAATTCATTTTATTTTATCTCTGTAATATTTTCTTTGCTTTATCAGTTAATTATTTGATTTGCTTGGTTGTTGTTTACCAAAAGTATGATTGATGTACGTACAGATTTCTGCTGTTTCTATATCCGAGTAATCGGCAGTTTTATCTTATCCAGTTGAAATGGTTTTTTTATGAAATTGAATAATTACCAACAATCAATACTATAATCATGACAGTCACCATGAAAAAATTAATCAGTAAATTACTATGACAACATTGTGACAATGCACAGGGGCAGGTCCGTATTAAGGTAGCGAGCCGCCCTAAGCAAAAAGAAAATTGCCAATGGCTGCAACAATTATTTATTTTTAAGTACATAGTGGTATCAACTTACTTGAAAGTAGGCCTATAACTTATGACTGCACACGTCACACCTTCAAAGGTAAGTGCCTCACACAATTGATTTTCTAAGTATGTAAATCGGTTTTAACTGAAAATATTAATATTTCTCTTTAAACATCATACAAATAAAAATTGGGTATGGGTAAATAAAATCATATGAAAAGTCGTCTCAATGTAGCATAAACGTTGATTGATAATGGTCTTGAACGTAACAATAATAAAAAATAAAATACTTGCAGAACTTAATAATAACATTGCTAACCCCTCTGGCAATTTTTGGAGATATTCTTCACAGACAACAAAAATCCATAGAGACTTTTTTGGAGATATATCTCCCAGCCTGACACGGTCTCATAAAATTTATGGTATCTCATTTTGTATTACCGTGAGAAATACGATTTAAACAGTCTTATAAAGAAAGAATACCGTACTATCAGTTTGCATACAAATATTTACCATAGATGCTCCCGAAAAAAATAGAAATAATACCATGAAACAACATTTAATTTTTCACTTGTAGCAAACACTTTGTGGGTATACATAATTATAATAATTAAAATAAAATAACTTTGTTTGAATACCACTTTATTGTATATATTGACCGGTCGGTGGCCGAGTTGACATCGCGCTTGGGTCCCACTCAGTCGTAGTGTGTTCAATTCCTCGGCTGGCTAAGTCCTCCATCACAACACAAACAACATTTTCAGCTTACTGTGGTGGTAGTAGGAGATTTTCAAATATTGTTAGGTTATTCGTAACCCGGGAATGTTTGTCTTTCTTTTAAAAAAAAAAAAAAAAATTATAACCAACCGGTTTCAGTTCAACCCGAACCTTCATCAGGGTTAATAAAAACATATTAAATTAATTACAGAGGTGTATGGGTACTTATAGTTAAGCTGGAAGAGGGAGAGAGAACATCAACTTTGGTTTTCATTCTCGCATCTATAAACTTAAATGTAATGATTGCAAAGCATTTTACATTGGTAAAACTGAAAGAAATGTTCAAATGCGGATAGTTGAGCACTTGAGATGCGTAAACAACATAGGTTTTTCGGAATTTGCAACACATTTAATAGATAAAGATCACTCATTTGATAAGCCTTCAGGTATAGAAGTATTACATAGAAACGGGATAGGTCTACGCCTCAACAATTTAGAAGCACTCGAGATAAAAAAAAATCCCTTAAAGTCAATAAAATCAATTTATTAAATAAACAAATAGATTTAACAAACAACCCCATTTTAAATATATTTCCATTCCCTGCATCTATGTTTACCTCCTCTCTCCTACCTAAGTCTTCCACCCCCACCAAAGTTGATGTTCTCTCTCCCTCTTCCAGCTTAACTATAAGTACCCATACACCTCTGTAATTAATTTAATATGTTTTTATTAACCCTGATGAAGGTTCGGGTTGAACTGAAACCGGTTGGTTATAAATATATACAATAAAGTGGTATTCAAACAAAGTTATTTTATTTTAATTATTTAATTTTTTTTAAATATTTGTTAAGGTTTGCATTCAAAATATAAATATTTTTTAGTTCATTATGTTGATTTTTAACATTAAACTACATATTAAAGAATATTTCATCTGCTTTCAAAAACAGTTTTTAATTTTGAGAAAAGTTCAAAAACAGCGAATTCATTGTTTTATGACTGCTGACGTGTACATTAAAGATAATTGTCTAACGACCCACTGGAAGCGTTTGTAAGAGAGTTGACGCCTTCTCTATCTGAAATATTGCTTTTATCATTTTTTAATTTGTGTAAGTTTGTGCAAAATATGGAATCTACAGTCTCTAGAGTTTTGATATGTATTTTTTTAAACATGATTATTGTAATTTTATGAAAGGGTAGGTAGGTACCTATCTACTATGCAAATTTTAAAATTTTGTGGAAAGTTTAGATTCTGAAGAAGAAATGCGTAGAAAAGATGTTGTTTTAGAGGTTGAATTAACATAATAATGTAGGTGATGCTCTGCTAATATAATTTATCAAAATTTTGAGTTTGGCGACTGCCACAGGTATATACATATTTAAATCTTTTACTTCTTAACTGTGATTTAAATCATAACCGAGATTTGGTGGCGGAGGCTTATTGATATGTATATCGGTGGCAGTCGGTGACTTTTTGTAGAAGGGATGCTGGACAATAAGTAGATATACCTATATCTAACATCAGTTATAGATCCTAAATTACACAAATTAAATAACTAATCAAAAGATATTTAATGTTTCAATAATGTCCAACTACAGTTATTCAGGCCAAACTGTGAAAAATGCATCATGCAAACATAATCCACTCGATTCGTAATAAGATTTGCTCTACTGTGCATTACATGTGTAAACATTAGTCATAATTTGCATGTTGGATGCTCTGGCAAAACATGTACTTTGCCTTGAAGGGCCTAGACAATTGGGAGTGGGAGAAATTAAAATTCTTTGCAGCTTTTTGAATACTGGATGGATACTGGTTACTAGTTAGCATTCAAACTTATTGGTGTGTGTACGCGGTTCGTAGATGTTCGAGCATATGACTCCCTCCTTGGCCGTGCTTCGTGTCGTTGTGTGTCTCTGAGGATGCTGTTGCTAGTATTCGAGCATTGAGAACTGAGAATTTTTGATTCGCTTCGTGCGTCGCAGTGCGTAAATTGCAGTTTTGCATTTTGCGGCTAGAGAAAATAATAATAAGTCAGTGAATCCAGAGCATGTATGGAAGGACCGCGCCTATACATTGCCTGTTTTAAAATTTTCTTTGTATTATGGCATGTGAGTAGTGCTTTTGCATGATTCAAAGGGAGCTTTTAGGAAGGGTGAGTTTTTAAATAATTTTTAGTGAAATTTTAGTGAAAAATCATAGCAAAAACACTTACAATACGTTATATAATAGGTGGAAATAAATATACAAGTTAAAATAATAATTTTATTTTGCAACGGAAACACATATTTGGATAGATTCACACAAAAGTTAATAAGTAAACAAAAGAATGCGAGGTAGAAATAAATAAAAGATAAAACATCAGTTCTTATTCAAATGACCCTCGTTGTCCATTCAATTAATTGGCAGCCTTAATTAAACACTTACTGCTTTAGAAAATATATTGAACGGAAAAGGCCGGTCATTCTCTATAATAATCATCATTTAATAAGAAATAAATACTTAAAACTTAATGGGATATTTACAATGCGAGTGATTTCTATAATTCTACTTAAATCTAATGTGTTACATATTACTTGTGTATTAAAATATATTAGATTATTTTAAATTACAATCTTTAATTATTCGATTGTATTAAATTCAAAACGCTCACTAAAAGTATGAATTCTGAAGTAATAAAAAACTATCTTAATAATAAAATAATACCTGTTCTATTACATAACACTAGTCATAATAATATACGTATTCAGACTTTTTACATTACTTTTTAATTCACATTTTCTAGGTTTCATTGTTGTCCGGTGGTTTAATAATAATTGTTCATGAGTAGTCACTTGAGTGATTGAGGATTTACAAAATAAATGCCTTGAACAATGGAGATTTACAGGCATTCAAAAAATCATACCTCCGAATATTAATACGGAAACATATAAACTGCTTACTGTGGTATTAAGCCAATGAATCCACCTAGATTTCATCGTTTATCTCATGTTTGTAGGTTTTATAATTGAGCAGTTTACGGAAATTTAAAAATAAATTGAAATATATTCAAAAAATTTGTCTACCTAAATTTAGGCAGCCATTGCTCCTAAATTGGGTAGCCATTATAACAATTTTTTTTTTTTTACTATTGCATTATATCAATAACTAAATAATAGTATTATTACGTTGAGGCATACAGCTTTAGCATACGCACCTAGAACTCTTAGTTCACTTATATAAAGTTTTTACAAATCGTCTCATAGCGGTCATTCAGACATAAACCAGACGAGCGATATAGTTTATAAAAAAAAAACCTTGAGCTTAGATTTCCAGTTTTAGATGCGCTCATTTAAAAAAATCATACTTCCGAATATTAATAATGAAATATATAAACTGCCCACTGTGGTTTAAAGTCAATGAATCCAACTATATTTCACTCTTAATCCTATATTTTTAGGATTAAACTAAAAAAATCATAAAGCAGTGCTTCCTAAATTTGGGTAGCTATCGCTCAAGAGCATTAGTAGTGCATACCAAATTTGGGTAGCTATCGCTTGAATGGTTAAAGGCACTCAAGAATATAACTGGATAAAATATAAATAGTTTTTCAAAAACGTTAAGTATAGAAACTGAATACTAACATAAAAATATATTCTTCGTATCACAAAAATTTATTAAAACTTTCAGAATAACACACATACCACCTAGCATTAATTAATTTTAAATAATGTTTTTACAACTTACCAACCTAATTATGTGCGCCGAAAGAATATTAAATCAAACTAACTATATGTATATAATTAATTATTTTAAAGCCATAACTTTTACATAATTGTTCTTAAAAACTTTTTTTACTTGGTACAAAATATTGAACCTATGATTTGTGCAGAATGAAACAGCCGGTTACATAGTGACTATTCAAATTCAAGATTACAAAAATAATAATTAGCTACCTACAAATTTGTACAACTCACAAACAGTCTTTTTCGTCACTTCCATCAGAGCACTCCATGAACCCGTTACAAACCCTTGTTGGAGGCAAACATTCACCGAGTGGACAGCGATGTCCTCTGCATTTGTCCACGTGACGATGGAAACTCCTGGTTTCTGAGACTTCTAGATCTCCGTTTGAGGATCTGTTGCCCCACGTTTGCCGGTTGTGCGGGTGGTCGAATGATCGGTCGTCGTAAATCTGCATAGTTGTTTGGACCCAGTTTACATAGTTGGCCACCTTGGTGTAGACTCCCGGACGGTTGGCTCGAGCACATCCGTAGCCGTTACTGGTGACACCGTACAAATACCACTGGTTGTCCTGTTCCTATAAAGAACAAACACAATACTGGTATTGATTTTGTATGACGACTTACGCTAGCAAATGGATTACGATGAACAATGAATTCCAGAATCTAATTAAGCATGAAACTCTCGTAAGATTTGGTACGCTACGAAAATTGCGATATTCTGGCAATGTGGGAAGAATCACAGGACACCGAAAATCATGACCAAATGGTGCCGCAGTGGAAGCGACCAATGAGTATATTGTGAAAGAGGTGAACTGACTGCATGGAAGAAGAATTGAGCAGGACGACACGGCCTGAGCACTGGAGGCGAATGACTAAAGACGGAAGCCGGTAGAAAACCTTTGGGGAAGAGACTAAATCCCATCTTGATATGCAGTACCGTGATGAATGTTTATTATCGAGGTGAAATATATAAAATTAAATGCAATGGTTACCTGGCACATGAGTGGTCCACCTGAATCCCCGAGGCAAGCGTCCCTCCCTCCTCTGTCAAAACCAGCGCAGAACATGTCCTCCGTGATGCGGTACAGGGGAAGAAACAGGGTTCGCTTGCGGCATTCTCCCGTTGATATCACTGGCAGTTCTACTTCTTGGAGAGTGTCAGCTGATGAAGGACCAAACATATTTATGTCATTTCTCATTATGACAATGATTGAATAAAATAACTCATAAAATTTCACCGCAGTGGTAGGAGGAGAGTATGGACAGCCACACAAAGTTGTCTTGGTACACACTCCTTGCTTCATTCACATTCGTACATACTCTTCTGTTTTTCTGACTCTTGACATGGCCTGAATTAAGTATTTGATTAAATTCCCTTTCGCATCACATTTTCTCATTACACTCATTCCTTTCTTCATCCACTGTATATTCTCAAATCATCTAAGTATACCTTTCTTAAATTCATTAGTTACTCTTATATCAGCCTTGAATTCTTTTCGGAATCTCCACATTTTTAACACGGTCATATATGCTTTTATCATATGCACACCTCAGGGATCTCATTTTCAGATCAGCATTCAGTCTCTGCCATATATCAGAGTTGGATCGGTACTCCATTGTAGACTGTTAGCTTCAACTCCGTTCAGTCTTCCAATAATGGAGTTTTGGAGGAATAACCTAATCAGCCTTTCCATCTCTCCTAAACATATGTCCCAAATATACAATCTCATCAAGAATTTCATACTGTAAAATGAAAAATATTATACTTACGAAAGATTCTTCCGACTTCAAACAGCTGTCCCCATCCGACCACCGTACACCGTCTATTATCAACAACCTCCGAGCCGGGTGGGGGCAGGCAGATAGGGCGCACGTAGTCACTGAACTCGACACGATTGGCCGTCTTCAGCAGAGCAATGTCGTTGATGAAGCCGCTGTCAATGTACCCGGGGTGCAGGATCACCGAAGAGATGGGCTGAAGCTGCTCATAGGGTGATGGGAATGTGGTGCCGCGGCGCAGCGCCCCCAGTCTGGCCACCCAGAAATCTTCTTGTGCACTGGAATAAATTAATGTAGAACTAATTAACTTAGAACTAAATCATTGAAGGAGAAGATAATACTAATAAATCTAAACGAATCATGAAATAGAACGAGACACAGAAAAATTAAAGATAACGGTCACAACTAGGAATCGAACCCAGGATCTCTTGTCTTACCCGGACAAGCGTGTTTTCTCTCTCCATGGGTAGGTGCTTAGATATACCGGGAGGCGGAAGTGCCTGTGGGATCATTCCTCCCTTGGCAATCGAAATATTTATTCTAATTTTGCTAAGCTTCTAATAGGGTATTTTCAATGCTTTTATTTATGTAAAAAAAATTCTATTCCAATGAAACTATTCTAACGATTTGAAAAGTTCCATTTTTAATTTGCATAAGATGACATGTTCACTTTTCTTTATGCATCTGGCGTTGTTGGCATTACTCAGTCTAATATTGGTGACAGCCGTCTTACCAGCCAGTAGCGTTTTTTATATCACAATGTTTTACCAGCCAGTGTAATTTCGGATTAATTTAAAAATGTTTATTTGAAAACAAAAAATAACATTAAACTGAGTTTTAGTAGGTAATTTAAATCATCCACTTACTGGTAGAAGCAGTGCCCTGCAGATATGAGCCACCTGTCGCTGATGAGGGTGGCCCCGCACTGGAAGTCTCCCTCCTTGTAGAGCGCCGCCTGCCACGGCCAGGCCCCGGCCCCCGCGTTGCCACCCCCCACGATCCTGGAATGGCGAGACAAGACACTGTCGTGAGCGCTCAATCAAAATGTCCAATAACGCTAAGTTTGCTTATTGTAAGAGGCGTCAAATGAGTTGACGGCTTGGAAGATGTGGTAAATTATATTAACTGATGTTGAGGTTGTTTTGATTGATTATACAACAAAATGAGATATATTGTAACAAATAAAATTGGTAAATTTTTACTTTGTGTTTTTTTCAAAATGGCTAGATTTTTTAAAAACAAACCCATAAGTACCTACCTACATCTTTAGTTATTTAATTCAGTAGAATAATCATTGTCTTACATATACTAAGGATGGGTTGTTTCAGAGAATTTGAACATTTCATCAAATTTCACAGTTCATTTTCAAGGACTGTGAAAGTTCTATAATTATTTTAGTTCTGTGAAGCAAGTGGCCCATTTTGATATTATAACAGAACTTCAATAGCACTATCACAGAATTATCACATGAATTGTTCAAGTTCTCTGAAACAACCCGTCCTAAGAATAAAATAAATTACAGTATTACAAAATTAGGGTAGGTACCTTCCTCATATCTTGGTTTCGATGGGCACATATTTGAAACTATTTTTTATCTCTGTCGCTCCAACGAAAAACGATGTGAATTTTTTGGAGAGAGTGAAATATCATCAATTTGCATAAGTAGGGTAATTTTTTAACTCTCTCTCGATGTATACATATTTCCTCCAAGGTAGGTATGAATTTTATATTTCCTTTCTTTCGGAAATATAAAATTCATTTAGTTAGCAAATAATCAACAGGAGAGGAAGAAAATATGTAATAATTTGTACCAATTTCATCCAAAAAACATTTTTCCATAATTTTTTAGGATCGTTTGCCACGCTTAATGTGAATATTTTTTTGAACTAACAGTTTGATTCAACTTCTTTATCTACTATAAAAGTCAACCATTTACATCCGGGGGGTTTGAAATACTGCATTTAAAATGAAAATTAGGTGAAATGAAAATTTGTCATTGTATGGGATGACTGTCATATTAATACATACTATATTACAATAATTTCTGTCCATACTATCATATTTTGGTATGTTGCTATTCCTGATATATTGTATTTAATATAAAATAGGTTTTTAGAAATTTTTTTTAATAATAGTCAATTATTTTTTAAGTAAAATTCTTTTACGGAAATTGCTTTGCCGGCTACGTATTGCGTATCTTCTTCTTTCTCGCAAGCAATTGCCGAAGAAGGATTTATTACCTGGTATACACATCAAGCAATATATCGATGGATCTACGGGTTCAATATAGTGTCCTTTTGATAAAAAATTCTTCCACACGAAAGACAAAAAGATAAAAATATGAGGAAAACTTGAATCAAATTATTATAATACACATTCATGTAATTGGGTCTTTTACAAATTGTTTGGTAAAAAATATTTGTATAAAAATATTGTACAGCAATTTTTACCGCCATTAGGTAAATTAGGCCATCCTTAAGTGTCTGAATTACCTAGCCTGCTGGCTGGCAGCCTGTGGCCTGGCCCCGCACTGCAGGTTGGAGCAGACCACCTTTGCCACCTGTCCTCGGGAGCAGCCTGACTTTCGGAAGGCGAGGCCCCCGCGCCCCCCGCTGCCCCGGCTGCCGTAGTGCAGGGAGAAGTACCGGTTATCTGTCTCTGGAGCCTCCTCGGTCACACGATCTATGTTGTCGTAGTCGCTGGAAGTAAACAAATTAAGTGAGAATTATTAATGCCATTAAGTATTGTAATGTTTACTCTCCTGTTTTTCTGTTGCTGTAACACCATCTTTTTGGGATGTCCTTTTAAGGAATCAACATATAACACCTTGACTGATAAATTCTTTTGAATTATATTGTAAGTTACCGTGGATGTATTACGTAGATTAAAAATATCTTACATGTAAGTCATGGCTCTGCAGACTGCCCTTCCAAGGTCTGCGATTTGAAGAGTGCTTTGCGAACGAGCAATCACTTTATCAAAATTCTGCACACATAATCTGCCCCAGCGACCTTGCTTCTGTACCATTATGTATCCTAAATTAAAACAAAACAAATATATATGAATCAAGGTTGCGTACTATGAAGAAGCAAACCAATATAAATAATTATGAAGACCTATATTCGCTTAGCAAAATTGAGGCAGAATCTAATTTTGAACTTTTCATGGGTTGTGGGAATGTATATAATCTGTTAAGTTTAATTCCTGCTCACCAGATGGCATTAGTTTTTCAAGTATCGGGAGCTTTGGTCGTTTTCATAATAGCTAAATAATATTAAATGCTTTACCTTCTTTGCTGTAGGGATATGCTTTTGCATCCTTTTGCGACATGGCCACCGTAACACATTGTCTTTCGTCGTCGCCCTGGGGACAATCCTTGTGGCCATCGCAGACCTTGTCCTTGTCAATACATTGGCGGGAGTTAGAACAAACGTATTGTTCAGGGTTGCACCATTCTAGGAACACACAAATAAATTAACCTTACTAACTTCTTCTGATTCTCTTCAATATAGTTTTCACATTTAGTTATCACAACTAATAAGAGTAATAATCTACTTAATAAAAGAATTTGATATTTACCACAGTTATTTTCGTCAGAAAAATCCCAGCAGTCTAGAATCCCATCGCATATTTTCCGCAGCAAGAATTGTGATCTCAAGTAATCGGCGCATGTACATTTAGCTTCATCTTCCCCGTTGGGACAGTCCAGTAATCTATTACAGCGGGCAGTCTCCGGTAGACACTGTCCATTAGAGCATTTCACTGTCAGATTATTCGTGGCACAGTCATCTGAAAGCATTACTTCATTTGAGAAAGATGTGAGAATGTCCAAAGAATAAAAAAATAAATAGTCTGATCATAATTTATTGATAAATGACTTACTTGGTTCCTTGGATTGTGAATTTTCACTCAGGGTTGTCATTGGTGGTTCATTGTAAAATTTATTTACCTTCTTTTCCTCATCTTTGAAATTCCCAGGTATCTTGTTGAAGGTTTTGGTTAGAATTTTAAAACCAGCACTGTTGACTGCGTAATTGGACGATACAGCTTTCGTAGAAATCACGGTTTCGTCCGGGACCTTTTCATTCCCAAAAAAAGAACTGTTGTGTGAGTCTGTAATGGTCGCTATATTTGCTAAGTCTTTTAACTTATCACTTGTGATTGTATCAGCTAATGATCCATTTCCCGCAGAACCCATAGAATTTTTATTGGTTTTTATAAGTGAAATGTTTTTAAGTATGCTTAAAATATCATCATCGGTTAGCACACCTACATTATTTACTTCACTTGCAACATTAACACTATCGTTATTTGAACTATCAGTTTTTGTGAAAAGTGCACTCTGCGTGAAGTTTACAAACACTGAATTATTCTTTGGTTGAAAATCTTTGTAACTTTCGATAGGTGCTACAAAAGCTGGAGCTGTAGGTGCCACACGAATATTAGAGTTTTCCAGACCTTTTATGATTGTTTTGACCTTTTCTGCGAGTTCAATAGCTTGTGTGGATGGGTGAGTTAGAAAAAACTCAGTCGCTGTCGGCAGAACAAATGTTTTGTTGCTATTATCAAATGCTTTCTCTATCTTTTCACCAATGTTGGTTTCCTCTGATGGATGAGTTTTTGGTAAACGAAATTTTTCACTGATATCGATCTTTCTAGTGTGATCCCTTATAAGTTCGAAACGTTTTTCAGTTTTAATTTGGTCCTGAAAATCATTTGTGATACTAGTAACATTAAATGTTTCAGTGTCATTTGTTACATTATCATCGTTCTTTGGCAATGTGTGATTACTAAAGCTAATTGAGGTAACGATATCTGTTTTAACTGATGTGGTTGGTGATATTGTTGTTGTCTGTCTTATCACATTTGAGGTTTTATTACTGTCTGCGTCATCTTTTGTGATATTCAAAGAAGTTTTATTAGTTTTAGTTATGTTGCCAATACTTTGAGAATTATCTTCCGACTGCAAATTATTGATAAAGCTTTTCATTTCACTCAGAAAAGGATTAACATTTGTAAAAGCTCGACTTTCATCAGCTTGTAAGGGAGCTTTGGGTCTTGGACGAAGTGGTCGACCAATTCCTGAATTAGATTTGACTGGTAGAAGGGTTGGTAGGATAACAGTAGAAGTAGGTTGACGTGTGGAAGTTTCTTTTAGTAGTTCCTGCATTGTCATGTCTACTACAACTTCACTGGATCCTTGCCCATGGATGGTGAGAGGCTGATCGTCATTGTCTAAACTACTTGAAGGATTCTGTATTTTTTCTGGTAAGTATTTTGTGGGTTCATTATCAATATTTGTTTTATGTATAAAAGGGACGGCGGAATTTTCTTTGGGTTTAGTAGTAGGCGAATCATTTACTAACAATGGTCTCTCTTCTTCCAATGATTCTATCGGTACCTTCCCCATTGCTGAATGTTTTTCCTCTAAATTGACAGCTGTTTCTACTTCCGTAGGACGTCTAAGTGAAGCTGCTAATTTATTAAAAATTGTTGAAAAGTTCTTAAACATATTACTCATATTTTGAATTTTAGTATCATTTCTCAATGGTCTGTATGTTTTATCATCATTTTTGGTAATCACTGCTTGTAATGTTTCATTGAATGATTTGTTGGGATCCACTCTCGGTTTTGAATGATTTTTACCAGTTTCATTCACCAACTCCCATGTCATCTGATTTGTAAACAAGGAAGGAATATCCTTGGTAGCATTTATTTTTAGTGGTTTTAAATTAATCAGTTCATTTTCATCAGCTTGCATAGCTGAAATGGTTTCGGTCACATTTGGCTGAATTTTAACAGTGCTTGAAGAATTTTGTTTTCTGACAATAACTCCTCCATTTAAGTTAATGTATTCTGTATTAGCACTCTCGGCTTCGGTGAAAGGCTTCACATTTATTGACACAGTTGAAAGTCTATCTTTGAGGGGTACATAGGTCGACACATAAGACGTATTTCTTTTAGGATGAGGGTTGGAATCTGAAAACATTGGTCCAATGGGCTTCACACCATCATCATCATTTATGTCTGGAATTGATATTAATTTATTGACTGGTAATGGGTGAGGTACGGGGTATCTCTCACCTAAATTTTGCGATTCTTTTATAGTTGCTGAAAAATGTGGACGTTTAAAACTTGTATAAACCGGAGCTCCAGAATATTCTGAATATGGATTCAAATTACTTTCAGGTTTATAATTGTCTATCGAATAGCTATCTCCTAAGTGCTCTTTTCTAAGATCAATAGGAGACTCATACACATTTTTATCTTCTTCTGTCGTAGTTATATCATCAGCTAATTCAGCAGTACCAACTCTTTCTTCAACATCCATGTCGAATGGATTATTTAGATTAGCCGTACTATATGCATTCCCTGGTTGAATAGGTTTCCATGGTTCTTGGTCAATATAAGAAGGAACAGCAAAGAGAGTATCTAGCTTTGGAAGATCAGATTGTTGTTCATCAGCCAGAATATCAACTCCCTCCCTATTTTTACTTTCAATATTTTCAGTTGTTTTGTCAACAATGTATTCAGTTTGCGTTTTTTGTGGCATTATTTTGGTTGGCCGAGGAGTTGTACTTGAAGAAGGCGGATTCCTCGGTGTGGTAGATTTAGTTTTGGGAGAAGTTTGTTTGATAGCTTCTGTGGTTGTCGATTTACTTGTCGTTGTTTCCTTGGTAGTGGTTGGTTTGGATGTCCTTGGCGGTTCCCTAGTCAGAGGTTCTATTTTCTTTTTGTTTTCTGTGATATCTGCTTCGGTTTTGGTAATTTGGAAGGAGCCCTGAATGACGGGTAATTCGTCGACATTAATCTCTGGTTCATCACTGTTTGCTGGGTGAGGTTTGACTTTAACAGTCGGTGTGGGATTTGTAGTAGGAGTCACAGCAGTTTTCCTGATGACTCCCATGCGCGTCTGGAGGACTTTTTCTTTGGTATTTGAAGGCATCATAGGGAGGGAAGCTTTGTTATCTGGGGCAACATCACTGAGCATGTCAGCTTTGAATGTGTGTTCATTGTCTCTTTTGATGGAGATGGATGCTGGGTCAACGTTAAGTTGCCGCAGGTGAGAATTCTTGGAGATTGAATTCTCTACTAAAATGTTGCTGATTATTTCATCGAGTTCTTCAATAGGCCTGCAAATAAAAAAATAAAGATAATAAAACTTATGCTTGGCAATCGTGACAAATCGTTTGTTTAAGATATGTATTCTGGGTTTCGCTAGAGAAATTAGCGAAAGTTTACTTACACTTCGACCTTTCTCCTGTCTAGATAGATCCTGAAGAATGCGGTGAGTTTGTCAGCGTTGAAGTCCACCATCTGCAGGGTGACTATGGCGTTCCCTAGTCGCGGGGCACAGGCGCGACGCAGGGCCGCCTCGAGCCGTGGCGCGTTGGGCGGAGCGGCGGCCAGCGAGCCCGCGGCCACGGAGCGCCGCAAGCGGAATCTTCCTTCGAACGCTAAGATGGCTGTAATTAAAACATATGTTTTGGGTTTCTTAACGGTTTTTGGTGAATGGGGATTCATATTATACAGAGTTAAAACAGGATTTCTAGTCTATTACTTACGTTCCGCGCCGTCCGACCTGAATGCGCCCATGTACAGTGCCAGGCCCGCCACCGCGAACACGGCGAGCGCGGCCAGCAGCGCCGCGACGGCCAGGAGCGCTGAGCAGGGGCGCGCGCCCCGGGCTGGCGGGGCCAGCGGCTGCCCGAGCGGTGCCCCCCACGGCGGCCAGTCCGCGCTGCCGCCGCTCCCGCCGCTACTGCCGCCGCCCCCGCCGCCGCGCGAGTAGCGGTTGGAGTAGGGAGCGCCCAGCCCGCCGAAGCCGTATTCACTCTGGAACAAACACAATAAATTATTACATACAAAATAGAACTCTGCCGAAGAAGAAAAGTCAGTTGGGTTTGGAGAGACCCATGTTGTACGAGGGAGAAAACAAGTATTTTCAATATTAAAAATATTGGGCTAGCGTACAACTTTTTGGGATGTCAAAAAAATCATATGTATAAAAATATTTCTCTTGTCTCCCCTTTTATGTTATTTTATAAACAAAATATGTATGTACCACCATATAAAGTAGCACCATATAATAAAATATGTATGTAGCACCATATAATAAAATATGTATGTAGCACCATATAACAAAATATGTAAGTAGCACCATATAACAAAATATGTAAGTAGCACCATATAACAAAATATGTAAGTAGCACCATATAATAAAATATGTATGTAGCACCATATAACAAAAACGGAACTTCAAATTTGGATGTTTTAACGTCAAATATTCTTCCACCATATATTTTTAGGTTTTAATCTATTTTCTTTTTTTTTCTTTCTTTAATATAAAAAAAATATGTGTTGTGCAAAATATGTATGTCAGTTTATTAAAATTTCTCCTTTTCTAAAATAGGATTTTCTCATAGTTGGACAGAAAAATTCATTTTTCAAATGATGATTCAAATGGAAAAATACATCATAAGTTGTTATTTTTACTACTCTTTACAATATTTTAGAAAAGGTGCATAGAATGATTATCGGTCGTATTTAGGTATCATTTTTAAATCCTTATTTATTTATGTCTATTCTTGAATACACATTTTACAAATGATTACAGTGGTTTATATTGTAGTACAGAGAAAAAAGTACAGAAAAAAGGTATAAAAAATAAAGAACACAGGTTGATGTAGGTAAAACTGTGTGTGGGTGATATTGTATGTTACGTGAACACCTCACTAGGAGAACCTGTGCTGAGGTGTTAACGTGTTTGTGATTAAGTGTGACAGGTATTTATGTGTTCTAGTAGAAAGTTTTTTTTTTTTCACAGACATATATTGAAACATGAAAACACACATTTAAATGTGAGTGTATGTATTTTTGGATAATTCTTGAAGAACGTGTATAATATTTAATTTTACTTATTATATTTTGGTTATGTTTGGTTTGGAATTATAATCTTTTGAATAAAGTGAATATCTTGATTTTTTATCCAGGCTACGATATGTTTTTTGAGAAAGTTTGTAGATGTATTTGTAGTCATTAATTGTTTTAAAGTAATGGGCATACTGTTAAAAAGTTTGGTTGCATAGTATTGAAAGTGTCTTTGTCCGTGTGTGGTGTGTGTTATCGGAATGTTCAGTGTTTTATTTGTTGATGACCTGGTTTTTATTATGGCTTTTGGTTGATTTTTAATATGAAGATTATTATGGTTATTATTATTCATGTATGGTTTTTTAAGGGACTTGCGGAATATGCGTTTAGATATGGACAGATTGATACGCGAGTCTGTTTTAAGGATCCTTCTTGATTTTTTGACACGTCCTTTTTGACGATTTCTTCACGAGTGAAATTTATTCAGTACTGATTTATTTCCATTAGAAACTAATGGAAATAAATCAAAACTCAATGAATAAAACTAACAAATACATATCAACAGGCCATCGAATGGTTATTGCGCCAATATATTTTCACTGTAGATATATCTACCCATCTACATTTATACTTAGGCCTGTGTACATTTAAAAAACGGTTTACGTAAAAAACTAATTTTCAAATGATTATGTTGTGTCATGCATGAAAGCATAAACCAACGCCAAACAACATGCCGCCCTATTAGCATTGAATCAATTTCTCATAATGGACATTTCAAATAAATTTGCAATTCTAAATAGAATTCACCAATTTCTTCTCTAGTTCGATGGACCAAAAATGCGGAAAAATAATACGATTAATAACACCCGTCTGATCACTGTGCATGTAATAACTACCGCAAACTAATCGCATTGTGCCGTTCTTGTTTCCGACACGCGCCGTGTCGTACATCATACGCCAGTGATAAACAACACGCGGCCCGCGGAACGAGTGTGGCTCGATTATTTTCACTGCCCGCTAAGCTAAATTAGAATATACAAGACTGTTGATTATTTAATCCAATTATTATTAATATGTTTAATATGCAGAGAGATTTACTTCTGATATGGTTTGGTATTTCTTGCTGTTGGCGTTCGCCTAATTTATAGAAAGTTACCACAAAATAATTACATTGGTTCTGCAACTAGTACCTAAGTATAAAAAGCACGTGTTGGCGGTCTCGAGTGAAATTATCTGAATCATAGAGCCCAACCTAACCTTGTCAGTCTTCTCAGGAGTTAGGTTAGTTTTCTCTCTGTAAATTTGTGCGTGTGTCTGCATCCACTTAATTATTCAAGCACGCTTTGACTAGATGACTAATTTTGACTGCGTTTCAGTAAAGATTCCTTTTTCAAATGTAAAATTTGGAATTTCTTATACGAATTTTTTCACTGCCTGAAGAAAGTTTGAAGAAAGAATTATCAATGAGATGATAGTAACGTTTCTTTGGAAAAAAAAATCCTCAATTAAAAAAACACTTCACATTAAATGTATGATTTATTATATAATTATTTGTAAGTAGTGTTTAACTACCTACTTATAATCTCACGATGTCAGAAGATATTTTGTTATTGATGCAATTAAATGAGAGAAAATTATAAACATACTTTTTGGAACATGTTCACAGAACTGCAGCAAGTTAGGTTAGGTTAGGTTAGGCACTTAGTTTGCCCGATTGCTCCCTTTCTATTATTTTCTTCACCTTTATTCAATGTTCTGTTTCGATACTAATAAAAAAATGATATACATTTTTGAGCACGCTGTTAAAAAGGTTGTGTAAAACTGCTACATATACGTATTGACCACAGCGTACTATTGACCGTGAAGAGCTCCTACAGTGTAAGAATTAAGAATCCATCGGGATTACTACGGGATTGTATTACGTAATTAATAATCATAATTGTTCTTCTCAGAATGCAGCCGAGTTTTTATTACTAGTTGCAATGGAAAACCCGACATGTTTCCTGGTTCACACAATGATTAGCACATCGTTGCTCATTATTACCTAACGATTTTTTATTATTAATTAGTACAAGGTACATGATGCACTGCAAACCGATGCACAAAATGTTATTGCTTTGAAATTCATAATGTGATTACCGAGGGCCGAAGCTATGCAGGCGCAATTGGAGCAGTCCGCTTCGGGCGCGGACTTGCCAAGCGCCAAGGCGCTGATAATACATAAAATTCAATAAATGCCTTTGAGGTTTTTACTAGCGCCAAGGGCCTTTTGGCCCAGGGCGGTATGCAAAATTTGATGATGAAGAGTTTGATGGTCTGCAAAATTAGTAATTAGAGTTCTGTCATAAGGGATAGCCGTTGAAAACCCCATTATATGCAAGCACTGAACATAAGAATTCATGGATATTCCTAAGGTTTTCCTTTAAAAATTCATGAACAGAGGAAATTGCAAGGATTTATAAATTTTTCACTTCGGCCAGCTTTGCTTGCGCCTTGTGCGGATTATTTCACGTCCGTTCTTTCGGGTTCTGAAGGGAATTCGAATTCGTCTATATTGTACACGAAAATCTATTATCCTCGTGATTTGTTTATGTGTTGAATTGAACCGTTATTTTTTGCTCGAGCTTTACGCAGAGATTTTTGAAATCAGACGTAGACAGTGACCTTCCTATTATTTTGAAGGGCAAGTGTGTAAAATTTCATCAATCTCGGAATAAAACTGTGCACAGTGAAAAAATGATATTGCTAATTATTAAAAATCTTAATTATTGGTAATTGGTTTCCTGCAAACTTTTAATAAATTTATAACATGTAGGAACACGTGATGATGTCCCTGCATTTTCCTTGATAATATACAATGACGAAATGCGGAAATATTATGATTTTTATGAACACATGATTCCTTGTGTTCCGACATCGTTATAATACATATGTTTGAATTTCACCAAAAAAATGTTAGGAAACCTATCAATTCATTTGTTAAGGGCCTGCAATCCCGTTTTTAACTGGATAAAGATTAATTTGTAGAGATTCTTAATAAATTAGAATTTTTTTCACTAATTTTTCTCCGTATATAGAGAAAAAAATAACTGTGCATAAAACTTAGGCCTTAGACCAGAGATGGAAAACTTTTTAAGGAAAGGGCCAGATAAAATAAAAAAATTATCTAGGCGGGCCGGAAAAAAAATTAATAAAATAATTTTTTATAAGTGATATAAGTACTTTATTTTTTAATTTTTACATCATGCATAATATTGAGTACATTATATGCTAAAATGGTAAAAAAGTAACAAAAATTGATTATTCTTTAGAAGAGTATGAAGGCGTATGTGACAGATGAAACTGTGGCTGAGCTTCTAAAAGTTTATCATAATTTGGTAAAAACTGGGATGAGCTGATTCGCAGTAGTGAAGCTAAATGGCGGTCAGTCAATCGGTTTCTAACACTGTTTTTGCGAAGCTTCATAGTAGAAAACACCTGTTCACAGATGTAGAAAGATGCAAACATCGCAATTATCTTCTGAGCGTGAGATTTCAGGTTTGGGAAACTTGATTTTGACAGGGCCTTGTAGAACTCAATTTTGGAAACGTTGAGAAACAGTTGCTTCAATTCAGTGTTACATTGCAACTCAATCAATTCGAGCTGCAATTCTGGTTTGACTGATTCACAATCCATATTAAATGGCATGCTAAAAATGTCCAGGTCCTGTTCTATAACTTTGAAGTCTTGGAATCTTCGTTCAAATTCTTCATAAAGATATTTCACGCTTTTCTCATCGTTCTTAAGTTGGTTCTCCCTAACTGCAATAGTTTTTAGTCTTGGAAAATGGGTAAAGTCTTTCTTGACTAGTTGTTTAGAAAATAGATTCAATTGCATTTTGAAACTCCTGATATGACCCCAAATATTATTGATTTCTTCCCTGGAGTTTGGTTCGATTTATTGATGTGACTGAGAAGATCTGTAAAAAATGCAAAGTCTGAAAGTCATACAATATCTTTCATATGTTCACATTCGTCCATTCCTTTTTCTTCCATGAAAGAGATTATTTCGTCTTTTAAATCCCAAACTCGTTCGAAAACTCGTCCTGCACTGAGCCACATTACTTTAGTGTAGTAAAGTACATCAGAATACTCAGACTGCAATGAGTCAAGAAACTCTCGAAATTGTCTATGATTGAGTGCTCGTGAACGAATGCTATTAACAAGCTTAATAACAACATCAAGCACATGTTTCATGTCTAGAGCAGATTTACACAGAGCTTCTTGATGTATGATACAATGAAGAAACACAGCTTTGTTCCCAGGAAATGATTCCTTAAACATGCCTACGAAACCAGATTTCGTCCCTGTCATATTCGGTGCTCCACCAGTAGTGATCTTACAAATTTTGGTCAAAATTACTTTCAAAGACGTGATAGGTTCTTGAAATTCTTGAAAAATGTCTGATCCTTTGGTCGTTCCCTTTAATGAACGCATGCAAGCTAATTCTTCAGTAACACAAAAGTTGTCATCAACACCTCTTATAAATATCAGTAACTGAGCTGTGTCAATTATGTCCGTACTTTCATCCAACGCAAAAGAACAGAATTTAAACTCGCTTATCTTTGACTCTAGTTGTGAGACAAACTGCTTATCAATTACTTCAATTCTAGAAGAAATTGTTTTTCGAGACAAACTTACTGTCTCAAAATCCTTTGTTTTGTCAGGACACAAAATGTCACATACTTGGATAATACAAGTTTTTAGAAATTCACCATCAGAAAATGCTTTGTTACTTTTTGCAATATTGCTACAACGTATGCTACAACGTAACTGGCATGTGTAGCTAACTTTTGAGAACAGCTTTGTTTTTTAAAAATATTTTGCTGACCTGACAGTTTCTTACGTAGAGCTTCTGCTTTTTGCTTCCGTTCCTCTTCGGTCGTAGTTTCATAAGTGGCGTTGTTATGTTTTGTCATGAAGTGTCGTGAGAGGTTGAATTCCTTAAATACCGCTACAGCTTCATTGCATATGAGGCACACAGGTTTATCCTTAATATATGTAAAAAAGTATTTCCAAGTCCACTCATCTTTAAAAATACGACATTCTGAATCAACTTTACGTTTTTTTACTTGCCATTGTAACGATCAAAAATGTCAAAACCACTACCAAAAAAGCACAACCATAGAAACACAAGCCAGGCATACAGCCGCAGAGGTGAATTGACACTGACTACGCACGCGACGTCGCGTTGTGACTGTCCGAACTACACTGATGAACATTGAACGATTGAACACTGACCTTGACAACAGAGGAAACGAAAATGGTAGCGCCTGATTCGTCCCGAACTTAGCCGAGCAACACACGCATTGCACTTCACATCGCCATGCATTCGCCATGCTACCGATCTGCAAAGCGCGAAACCGTTAAGTATTCTATTATATCTACGTAGAAAATACATTTTGTTCAATTGGTAAATTGTGGTAGAGTTATTCAAAATAATGTCGCGGGCCGGATTGACTAGCCTGGCGGGCCGGACTTGGCCCGCGGGCCGTACTTTGCCCATCACTGCCTTAGACGATAAACCTTATTTTTCAATTTTACCAAACGGAACGTTTGCCATATATTTGGTTGTTTATATGTTAAATAAAATTGAAAAAACGTTTATGTACTTATCTACTGATAAATAATTGACGACTTATTATATTCTATTCCCTTGTCACTTCCCTTTATTCCGACTGCAAATATAATAGCGCCCTTGAGGTGATTTTGCACAAAAACGGCGCTATACAAGTCATCCAAATATTGTTATTATTCTTTGACCTGCAAAACTGTTTAACAATAATTTAAGACGTTATTTCCGGTAATCCGCAAATTCGCTTAATTACGACGTAAAATTATATTAAAAGACTGAGATAAGTGGCAGGAAGGCATCCAAGTTTAGTACCTACATCAAGTTATTATTTTCGTGAGAAATCGTGATATCTTTTTACGATAATTGGTAATTGAATAATTTGTATAATATTATTTAACAACACAAAAAGGTGTCTTCAGAATCGTGAAATTTAGTTACCTACTTAATTTAGGTACTATATAAATGGTTCAACGGTTATAATTTAAAAATATATATTTGGTTTGATTAAGATCTAATGCATAAAAGTTGGTTGAATTTTTATGTAGAAAAAAATTAAAGAAAAAAAGAAAATCTACAAATTAAAAAGTCATTATATTATATCTGTGAGATTGATATTTTTTCAACATTGCTGTTTACGTAAACGAACAATACGAACGAAACGAACGTAAATTACGAATAATAATTAAATGTTGTAAAGGATTCTGGGACCCAAAACTTCGGATCAGATGGATAGCATTTTCGCCAAAAAAATATAAAAAAATTACATTTTAAATTTCATTGAATACATCATTGGAAAACCAAAATCAATGTTAAGATTACGCAATATCCACTCCATTGATTTTTTGGCATATAATGTCAAATCTAAAGTCTATGTTTGTAAAAGGTTTTGAGGGATCGCTTGCCATAGTGTGCCAAATTTAAAAACTTAAAAATATGGGATAGACGGTGAAATCTAGGTGGATTCATTGGCTTTAAACCGCAGTAAGCAGTTTGATATGTTTCGATATTAATATTTTGAGGAATGGTATTAATTAAATAATTTGGTAAATATATATGACACCAATCGCAGTGGGCATATCCATATTGACAATGAATTCACTGATTGTTGATACAACTTAATTTCTTCGAGTGGAGAGATTAACTTTTGACAGACCAAGATGCCAAACAAAACGTCTGTAACCGAGTGGGTCTTCCGACGACCCCATGCATTGTTTCTGTCTTACGGGCTTTTAAACTATAGAAATCCCAATTATTCAGTCAATTATTAATGGTAACTTATGTATTTCGCAGAAATACGTAAAATACTAAAATAATATGTCACATATTTACGCTAATATAAAGAGGATAGTAATTTTGGGTACTACCTACTCCCCCACGTGGCTGCGGAATAGTTAAGCATAAACATTTTATTTCCGCAGCCATTGCAAAAGAAATAATGGATGCTTGTATAATCTATGTTTTGAATCAGGAAATTGACTGACGTTTCAGCTGCATAATGATTATAAAAAATATCATTGTATTATTAACACATAAATCATGTCATCGTTATCATCATCATTCATTCTTTGATACATATGATGCACGATCTTTTTTTTAATGTAAATACTGCACAAGAGTCTCAATTGTCCGGAGCCAGTGGGACTATGGTATCTACACTTCAAGGGGTATGTTGTGATGCTAAAGGGAGTGGGGAAGGGAAGTAGATAGGGAAGTTGAGGGTAGAAGTTCTTGGCTATTCAGATCTGGTTACTAAACATGACAAAAGCCATTTAAAGCGACGTTCTTTCATGAGGGCGATTAGGTTCTCTCACGTCCTTTCCATTGGAGACTTTGGTCACTATAATGATATTAGGTAGGTGTCTACCTATAATCTTATGGAAATAAAGTACATTTTCACTTTGGCGTCAGCGTTACCCGGGCTTAACACAGATTTTAGTAATTTTCTTTTTCAAATTTATTGAAAGTAAAGTGTCACGTCTGAACTGATGATGGACACTGTAATGCTGTCTGAAGCGCTGACTAAAGAAGGAGGAAGCGCAACACAGCATAATACCTCAAAAATAAATCACTATAATACTTTTAAATCATGTCTGTGCAAAATTTCATCAAGAAGTTTTAATATCCTACTGGAGTGGGAAAAATGGAAAAGTCACGTTCCTCTTGTTTTGCAGGTCAAAGGTACTAAAAAACATCAATTTCAGAATAAAACTGTAGATGTATATAATAAACAATCCCACATACACTCTTCTTTATAGATCGAGGGTGGCCAACACAACTTGTGGCCCGCGGAGCATATGCTCATATATTTTTTCTTTTAGGGTACATAAAACTACCAAAAAAACATTCCAACGCTCGTAGTTCGTATCACATCTAGTATGTGGAAGTATCTCAGTAAATTGATTCAACTTGCGAGTACTGCGAGTCTTTCAAGTCTTGGATGTCTCTTGTGTCCCGTATCGTAATACTCGCCAGCTGCGAGACGCTAAGAAGATTGTTCTTCTAACCGAAATACAGATTTTCCGCAAAGCAAATGACTGACAGAAAATGCACCAGAGGACATGAATAAAATGTGGGGAATTTTTCGACAAGCAACAGAGAATCATACTTCGGAAATGCACACAGAATTTTTTCTGTGTAATTATTTTTCTTAGAAATTCCCTAACAACCCCCTTCCCCCACGGATTCGAAAAATATTAGTGGGGAATCCAGCACCGAGTGAGCAATACCCCAATACCATTCATAATTGTACCAGTTGTTCCAAGTATCAAGACGAGCTAGTACGACTCACCTCTAGTACCTACGGTCCGGTAGGAAATCTCATTTCTAAAATCTGGCCTGGATGCTGAAAAGGTTGGCCACCCATGATATAGATATGATTCGATGGTTTAAATCTGCATTACTTAAGAAATATGTAAAGATATTCATAGCAACACGGTATTATAATGGTGTTACAGTTATATTCCCTCGTTATGGGCTGTTGGGATTTTGCTGTGTACCTATCTACCCATGCAAGAGGGTATTAACTGAATACAGTGTTTTTGCATAAATTAAAACAACAATAATTTAACAAAGCTTATAATGAATGCTCCGGAGATGCCATAGTACTACTGGAACCGGGCAGTTAGAAGACTTGCATCACTTTAATAAATATAAATTAAAAGCTCTGACCGTGCTCAAAGACCACGCTTGAAGATTGCAGCGTAATAAAAAATGGAAAAGAATTACGCTCGCATTCAATGAAGTGATAATTTATCTTTTCTTGAAATGAGATCCCTGAGGCGTATCTTTGGTAAAACCACGTAAGATCGTTTGAGAAATGCGGAGCTACGCAAATAATGCAAGGTTGATGCAAGCAAAATGAGTATGATTAAGAAAGGGAAGCTTAGATGGGCTTTGGGAACGTAGAGCGAATGAACGAAGAAATGATTGTAAGAAGAATATATGACGCAAATGTGAATGGTAAAAGAAGTCGGGGATGCCAGAGGAAGACATGGCACGATTAAGTGAACTAAATACTGGAGTCGGGCCATGCAAAGAGTCAGAATGACAGAAGAGTATGTATGAGATAAGGAGCGTGTGCCAAGACTAAGTTATTTGGAGGTCCGTCTTCTCTGTCTACCCGTTCGGGGAAACGGCTTGATTGTAAGGTAGTTATTACCTTGATGTTACTACAAGCAGGTTCCTACTTACTTAGTTAATAGTGACGTAGTCGCCATTGAGATGATTTGAAAATCGCACAAATATTATTATTATTATAACCGAGAAAGCATTCAGTTAAAAATGATTTTCAATTATTTACCAACTGTATATAGGTAATAACAATTATTAACGGACAGTAAAATATTAAACAAATAACAACATTTTTGATTCCGTTACCCATAAAGTGTGGATTTCACGATACTGATAAGACACAGGCACGATCAAATGAATCAAATACTCATGTGACATATATTATGTGGTGACGAAGAAAGGTGTGTAAGTAGAATTTATAATAATTTATTTAGACCTGGCACAACCAAGTGAA
Source organism: Hesperophylax magnus (assembly GCA_026573805.1). Taxonomy (NCBI): domain Eukaryota; kingdom Metazoa; phylum Arthropoda; class Insecta; order Trichoptera; family Limnephilidae; genus Hesperophylax; species Hesperophylax magnus. The sequence goes on along the minus strand of JAIUSX010000165.1, from coordinate 237,870 downwards.
ACAAATGTTTAAAAAAAGTTAACCTTAAAAATACTGCCACTTTTTAGGTACCTAGAATTCAAAACTCCAAACATGCTTCAAACCATTCATAACCCCGAGTATATAATACATATATAAAATAATTGTTCCGGTTGCCACCAGCAATGGACCATTTCATGTTGCGTGTTGTCTCGCGTCTTGTCTCGCGGACCGGTTAAGTTATGAGGAAAGTGAATGATCGACAAAGCAGGAAGCCTCGTGTTCATGATGCAACACTGTTATTAGATATTATTTCTGCGTTTCCGGACTCCTCTCATTAATAACGAAGCAACTGGAAATCTCTGGTCTGTGATAGATAAATGTGTCCAGTGGTGTAGCGATAAACTCACGGGCCCAGGACAAGCCTGTCAATTCCCATCTCTATAAAACCAAATTGATAAAAGTACTGAAAATGTCTGGAATAATGGATATCTAATCATAAAATTATCTAACGGTGCGAATAAACATGCGAGATGAAATGCCGAGTTGGAACCACGACTTATGGGAAAGGAAGAACTATCTACAACTGTGTCGAGAATAAGAAAATAAGTCCGACCAAATAAAAAAACAGGAAACAATACCTAATCATATTTTAAAATAGTAATAGTGGAAGTACGTTGTTAATCGAAATTATTCGAAACGTTGCTTGAAATGGTTTTAGCCGTCTTTGGTAACCAGATTTGAAACCAGATAAGGTACTTCCCCACCTACATCATGGGGATCCTAGGGACGTCTTAGCCCCAATGGCTCCAAACAGTTGGGAGTATTGTGCGGTATTCACATAAAAAATGACAAGTTTTGGTTACAATCACTACTGTTAAATTTCTATAAAATCAGATAATTAAAAAAAAGAAATACAAACATTCCCGGGTTACGAATAACCGGACAATATTTGATAATATCCTAATACGATCACAGTCAGCTGAAAATATTGCTTTTGTCGTGAAGGGGGTCTTTGAACGCGAGGAATTGAACTAACGATGCCTGGGTATGAACTAGACTCGATGTCAACTCACAACAACCAATGACCGAGCAATTTAGACATTTTGTGCCACAAACTGAAACCTTTTCCACAATCGGTAGCACCCGATATTCGTTTCACGATTATTATTTCACCCGTTATTTCTGTCTAATATAATGTGTAGGTATATTATGTTTATATGTAATTACGAATTGGTATATATTTTAGGCGGCTGCAACTCCACTGAACTTACTTTACTACAAAAGAAGCACTTTGTCCTAAAATCATACAAGGTTATTTAACAAAAACCAAAATATTATTTCTGTTATTTTTAAGATCAATTTTAAAATTTGAGTCTAACTATTTGCAATGCTTGTCCGTGTCTACTTAATCAAAATAAACAACTAACGAGAAATTAATAATTGATTACGGTATTCCCTCATTAAATCGATCATAGCAATAATATTATTTTAATGAAAGCGAAAAATTCTGCTTCCGTATTGCCGGCTTCATAAAGGTAGATAATAATTAATTCAAAAGCATTTCATAATCTTTAACAATCAAGGTTTTTTTATCGACACAACGGTATTTTACTGTGTGCATTTGAAAGGAACTTGGTTGCAATTTCTTATTATATTATCTTATGTATTTATAACGTGTACATATTTGCTTCAATTAATTAGGCATATCGTGGATGCCCCTCTTTGTGTATAACCTCTAACTGATTTTTACTTTTTAAAATTTGTTTGTTTGTTTTTAATTGTTTATTTGGAACATTTAACAGAGTGATAAAAACATGATACACATTTAGAGAAGAAAAAATAAAAAGTAAGGTCATCAATTCATTTACTTATATGCTATAATAATCACTTTATAGAAATTTTGAAAGAAACATAAATTGTAAAATTACATGGACACACTGTATAAAGCTCAGAAAACCTTAATAAAAGTAATACTTAAAGTACCAATACTAACACCCACTTCAACCATATTTAAACAATTCCCAGTGTTGAAGATTCAAAAATTATATTCAAAACAAATACTTACTTTCCTTTACAAGAACCTAAACACATTTAAAACTTCACAAACTTCTCGCAATACCAGAACAAGACATGCACGCCAACTACTAATACCAAAAACCAACACATCCTTTGGACAAAAACACTACAGATTCCAGGCTATAAAACTATACAATTCACTTACAACAAAATATAAAACATCTAATCTTACAGAATACAAAAAAACACATATGGAACTGGCTACAATCCTTTTAATATTTAATTTTTTATATTTCACTTTTTTTTCTGTTATAACTATGGAAAAATCGATTTTATATTTTAATTTTTATTGTTTCTCTGTGTAACCAACTCCACTGTATTGTTTTAGAATTATATAACTTTTTTTTATTTCTTTTTTTTATTAGGTACAATATTTTTTACAATTCAAGGTTTTCAGTAATGTAGGCCTCACTGGGTGGCTTGCCCGTGCTGAGGCCTTCATTTTATAATATAAAAAACTACATAATACATTTAATGAGAAAAATTATACATTTAAAATTAAAAATACATAATAATATATTTAAATTTTTTTTTTAAATAGTACATTGAAAATAATCTTGTGTGTTTGTGAGTGATGTGTTTTATTTTTATTTTATGCTATGAAATTTTGGTAATATTGTCTTTTTTGTTCTTTAATCCATTTTGTAATTTTGTGTGTGAATTTATTTTTATTTTCCTCAATTTTAATATCAAGTTTTAAACTGTTGAAAGGTTTTATTGCGTGGTATTGGTAGTGTCTTTGTCCAAAGCTTGAATTTACTGTCAGAGTTTTTATGTTTTCTTTGTACGCTTGTCTAACTGGTCTGTTAGTGTTATTTTGTGTATGTTGAAATTTTTTTTTTTTTTTCAAAAATGTAGTTTAGTAGTGTTTTAACGTACCAATTTTTCTTTACAATTGAAAAAGTCCTCCACAACACAGATGAACTCCTAGCGTGGAGGACAATATACCATACCATTGTAATACAAATATATTGAAGAATAAATAAATAAAAAAAAAAAACCTAGATATTTAAACAATATATTATTTTTAACAATTTGTAAGCAATTGGTAAGCGAGCAATTACTAAGCAGTTTGTAAGCAATTGGTATTCTAAATTACAAACAAGAAATTTAACAATAGTATTTTTTAAAGAGAGATTACCATGTCAGAGTATTAAAGAAATGCGGGGTGTGAGAGGATGTTTAGGAACTACCTGACTATACAGATCTAGTCACTAAACAAACATAGCTTAAGCCCCCGAATTCCCAATTTCTACCAATTTATAACAAGTTTCTCGATAACTATTTCAGTTTTTAAGTTCCACAAATAAAGTTATTTTTGAAGATAATATCTGTAAATTTGTTGTGCCGAAATCTTAATTATATGAAATTCCCTCGATAGAAAAAAAAATCTCAAAGTAAGCTGCGTAAATTATTAAATACACGTTATTTTCTGTTATTTAATATGTTATAAGAATGAAAAAGTCACAATGTATCTTTAAATGCAACTAAAGCATTTGTCGAGAGATTTTTGCTCTATTTTAAACGAGTCGTGTTTTATCAAATATTTTCACCATTTTCGTTTAATTGTTATCGTTTTTCAATATTAGCGCGCTCCCTCTAACATTCGTATTTAAATATTTTCCTTTCAAACCATCTTTGAACGGGGCCTTAGTCGTTTGAAGTAACATTTATCTTAACATGGCGAAATTGTAAATATCTTCCACTCTGAAACAATGCGCTTATTATGCCGTGAAAACCCCGTAGCACTTTAATTAACTTTTTATATTTATTTTATTCTTGAACCTTGAACCTGCGACCTCTGGGTTCGAGGCCAAGGATCTTACAGCTCTGCAATAGAGGTCATTATTTTATTGATGGAAATAATAGTTATTACTTAGGTGAACTAAATTTTATTTTATTTTTTAGCCAAACTTCAGTTTCTTGTTTAATCCACAGCTCTCTGGTAGAATTACTTTGTAAAAAAAAACAATTTTAATATAAAAAGAACAAGTCAATTGATGCATAATCCGGTGTGTAACCTCGATTTAATCAAATCCCACATTGCACAAATAACAACGGACAATTTACTTGCAGATTGTCCTTGACCTAGTATTGTATTGATGCTTAAACCGTAATCAATGTAATCATTATACCACCTTATGTAAATAAAATGTTTTACCTGCAGTGGTATTTAGTTTTTAGTCATATTATCATGATTAGACTTTAATATAACAAATTTGTAATAAAAGTATGGTTGAAGTTTATTATGATGGTATAACAAGTTTGGCACATTCTGTATACATGCAATGCATCTGTGTGAGTAGAGTGTTCGCATCAGCATTTAATGAACATTTTACACAGACTCACTAATTTATAAAAAATACCTTGATAATAATATTGAAACAATGTCGCGACAGTACCTAATCTTTTTTCTCGTTTGTTTTTGTGATTTCTGATGGGTACCTACTACCAACCTGTAGTTTGGTAATAAATATTGTTTCAATATTTCATAATAATTAAACACTGGTACTAATTTTGGTTGTCTGTTATGATGTGCGTGATGTTAAATAGTCTTGCATAAAATTATTCGCGTTCAATGAACTTTTAATTTTTTTAAATGCAACTGATTTTGGGAACCAAGCGATAAAGCAGGCACCAAAGTTATTTAATTTATTTAAAAATAATTCTATTATATTCGAAACGTTTATTTCTTTAATCTATTTTTGACATGTGATCCGAATCACTAATAATTGTTTACTAACGGTATACATTCGAAATGTTAATATCTGATCGTCTCCGTAATTATTTTTTGATATGCCATCCGGAGGCAAAAACTTTATAAATACTTTCAGCTTCACAAATCCTGGAACTAGATGAAATCTCTAGATTTTTTGTCTGCTCTAGTATACGTATATTTATTTAGTTATGATTTATGGGCTGTACTTATAACACGTAAATATATAAGTTATATAGCTGCATAGTGAATCAGTGAATCATCTATTTAAACAAACATAATTTATCTAAATACATTTAATTGTTTGTTAATAATTGATATAAGTCGTGATTTATCGGGAACACTAAATTGCCTGAGAACCATCATTTAATTCTTGTGTGACTCATTTTTGTTATCACGGACACATGATGTAATAATTATTGTGTCATATTAGGTATAATAGTGAATAGATAAGTCAAGTCGACAAGTCGAGATGAAGTCAATCAGTTCAGGATGAAGATGTTTTCAGACTCTTTCAAAGTGTATACGTAATGGAAATGAATCTGGTATTATTTTTAACAATATAATATAGGTTTGTGTATGTATTTTATGTTAAATCACCAGGGAAGCTAAATGATTAAGAATTCGTGAAAACTTAACTTTTCGAAACATCTATAAGAAATAATTATTCAAGTTTTGTTTATAACATCTATCATTACGACGAAGAAGAAACTGTGTGTGATGGGGCAGCAAATCTTGAGTAATGAGCTTTGGTATTCTGAAATTTGTACAGCCTTTTCTTTCAGGACTGCCTCTGTGGTCGAGGAGTGAGGCTCTCAACTAGCAAGCCAGAGGTCGCTGGTTCTGATTCTGGCTTGCGCAAGTAAATTTCATTTGATTAATTTGTGTTATTTCACTGGAACTATTTTCAGGTTACAGATTGATATGAAGCTTTTCATAAACTAACATTTAAAAAAAAACATAATCTAAAGATTGGAGTAGTGTTTGTTTTTATTAAGAAGTACTTCAATTTTGAACCAATGAATTTTATCCAATGACGTTACAATATTGTATTTAGATGTTTTTTCTATTTCTATAGAAATAGAAATCGGATGTAGGCTAGAATAATATTTTGAGGGGAAGATTTATGGAGTGTTATATGAAGAGAATGAAGAAGAAAGCTAAATTTTAAAAAAGTAAGCAGTAATTTTATTATGTAAATCATAAATAGTATCTACCAACTAGAAAATCCTAGGAATATATTTGTGTTTTAGATATCATTAAATTAATTAGACATAATTGGAACTTGCTAAATAATTTTATTTTATAAAACTCTCGAGAATTACGTGACAGAGCTGAAAAAAAATCATTGTCATTTTGCTGTACGGTAATATTTTTTTCAATAAAAAACAACAACAAAAATTCCATCGCGCGCCGCTATTGTGTAAAACCTAGCGCAGTGATTCAAACGTACTCCGTCTCGCCTCGTTCCAGCAGCACCGTATAGACGAGACAGATAGCGTATCACGTGGTGTGGCAATGTGATCAGTGGTGACATGTGATAGATTTTTTGTTGTTGTTTGTTTTTAATTGAAAAATATGTTATCTGACAAGCAAAATTACACGTACGTTTTAACTTAAGAATTGCTCATAACTGATAAAAATCCCAACCAGCAGAGCTTCAGCCTGTTCCAACAAAATATTCCACTCTGCATCCTACCTTCGCCATCCCTTTATCAACGAAAGGTTGAATCTAAAATAGCATATTAATTTTTCACAATTTTTTTTACAAAACCAATGCCCGGAAATTGCCTAATGCTTCTGTAAACATTTTTTCATAGTACCTCAAAAGATTAGAGATGAAGAGATGAAAAGCAGCAAACTTCTTGTAACTGAGTATGAGTTTATTCAATAACTAGTCCAACCAGTTCGATCATTAGCGAGGGATTGATAAAAATGGCAGATACAATTAAATAATTTCTTTCGTGTTAATAGGCAAAACAATTTTTCAAAGTACCCTGATAAATGTATTCTGATGTGAAGTGGTCTTGTTCACGAGATAAGTCCTAATAGCACAATGAAGATGGCAGTGAGAAGAAAATTAACATCATTATTTGCGAGGGCATATACCATTAGTCTCTCTGAGCTTCTGGCCGGACGGGTTAGATGCCGAGATGGCTATATTATACCTTACACACTCACTGCACACTCCTTCGGTCCTGTGCATCCCTGATAATGATGAAAGAACTAAGGAGTACGAGGCCCCGGATCAACCACGGGTTGAGATGTACCATCATACGAAACGGAAATTTTAGGAATTGTACCATTATACAAAGCGGAAATGTACCTTTTTTCATCATGGCAAACTTAGCAGAGGAATTGTACCATCATACTAAGCGGACGCGTTGCTTGTTTCAAGATGGAGGACTTAGCTAGCAGAAGAATTGACCATCATACTAAGCGGACGCGTTGCTTGTTTCAAGATGGAGGACTTAGCTAGCAGAGGAATTGTACCATCATACTAAGCGGACGTGTTGCTTGTTTCAAGATGTAGGACTTAGCTAGCATATGTTTTGAATCCACTCAATCCGACGCAGCCACTAACCGGTAATTGACATATCTCTTCAGTTATCACTGCATAATATTACATTTTCACTGCCGGCAACCCGGGCGTTTTATTAAACGCTTGTAATAATAATATATATAAACTCGAATTTATAATAATCCAATTGCAAACAAATACATTATAGTGTAATGGAGCGCATTTGGAACATCGAACTAAATGACAATGTAATAGGTATGTCTAGTCTCATAAAACAAACAAGTGGAATAAAGTTTTAAAGTGGTTTCATTATACCTACTCATTGCGATGGAATTCCACCAAATATAACACTTATAAAAATATTTTAAAAAGTTATCCGTTTGAACCTGAATGCGCAAGTTTGTAAAGACAATATACATTCGAAAATAACAGTTTGTAATCGACAAAATATATATAATGGTCACCAAACACATCTAAATCCATTTCAGAGTTTAGGTATTTCATCTGAATTCTACAACAATAAAATATCAATACCAATTATTTTATCTTACGAGGCAAGTTTTAAAATACAATCATTTTTTTTTCAAATATGAAATAGAAGAATAATGGGGAAGGGAAGAGGATGGCGACGGAAGTACCTGGCTAATGATAAGATTACTGAGAGTTTCTACTACCATGTTTTCTGAATTGAGAGGACCAGAGGTTGGCCCTGATGATAACATCATCGTAACTTCATCTCCTGTTAAAGTATAATATAATATCCTTCTGAAAATATTCAAACCCCAGTTAGTCGGATGAGCTCACCCGATCGTGATTGTAATACTCATTGGCGATTTCAGATTGGCGGACCTACCGATAGGAAAAAAATCTTCATCGTGAGGTTGCAAGGCGGTCGCGATTTCTCTTTCAGCGGAAATTTATTAATTCTATCAATATTTTTTCCTCTACAATGAATAATGATTTGCAATAACACACTGTCTTGTAAAAATCACTCCATAATAATAAGCCCGCAAATAAAGAAATATTCATATTGGAACCACAGTGTCCACCCTAGAGTCTCAACGAGGCTACTGTGATTTTTCTTATGACGACAGAATAACACTTAATCAAAAATATGCGAACACCTCAGCGCAGGTTCTCCAAGTGAGGTATTCATAAAACACCACTACTAAAATATACACATAAAGTTTTTGTTTTTTAACATTTTCCATATATTTTATCCATGTAAACTGCAATCGTCTCTAAAACGAGCATAGAAATAAATAAATTCCTATAGATTTTGGGAAAAACACTATTAATAAAATAAATTATAGTAATTATATTTGCGGCAAAGTCCTGAGTGATAGATATTTTATGTATATGTAAAATGAGTAAAAATCTCTTCAAAATTTTGGATATCCGGTTAAAAACGGGATTGCAGGCCGTTTCCTGATAAACTTTTTAGTAAATTACTAATATGTCGGATCGCGTGTTCATGCACCTTCATTTGCCTTGCTAATATATAATGAAGAACAGCGATAATATTAGGATTTTTATGAACACGTGTTCCGACACCGTGATATGAGATATTCGTATGTTACAACTATTCCTTTAGGTACCTACAGCTTGATGCACTTTTCAATATTTGAAGTTCGATACGCTTGAATACTGAAGAAGCTTTAACTTTAATTACTCTCCCTCATCATTCTAATACTTCATCCTATCTTTCCATTTCAAGCGTATTCCCACCTGCGCACCGATATATTCCTTGAACCTTGCAGAAGATAAATCCCCTGAGATGCCCTCAGTACATCGGTATCTGCTGATACAGGGCACGCTGGTAGTGGTGTTAGCCTCTGATATGCCTCGAACCTAGCTTCTCTGCAAGGTCATTCGCGGTACTCTTCCACACACCTGTGCACGCTTTATTGCAGGAACCGTACCTACCATTAAAGCAGGGACTCAAATCTTCAGGTTGGATTGCAAGAAATATCTGTCACTTTCACCATTTCCAATTTTACATGAAGAGTGTTATATCTGAAACTGTATACAAATTATACAGCTTCAGGTGAACTTACAAAGTGGACTGTAAAACACTAATTAACGACAATGATGTTTAATGGAATTGGGTGAGAGTGAATGCAGAATACGAGGCATGCAAGGAAACAAATCACTTCCACGGTAGGAACTGCAAAGGTTTTCGGGCACACAAAACAATCGCATTACACTTCAGTAAATCTGTTATCCGGCAATAATTCAGAGCAAGGGAGCTCGATGTAATTACCACAAAACGACAAAAATACGAATACGAAAAAACGACATTTTCTTCACGACAAACAATACCAACCTGATTCGATGACAAATCTTTTTTATATTCCCGCTCAAAACAAAAGAACTCGATTTTCACTGCCTTCTATTCCATTTTTTCAAATATAATAGTTTAAAACTGAGAAGTGATGGTTCGGAAGGTAGGTACTGCTGATAAATTACATGCCGGTAAGAATCAAATAATTCTTAATTCGAAATCTAACTTAGAGTGATAGGTGACAGAATTTCCAAATTAATTTTCTTTTTCGTTTGAGGCCTGTTGAAGACCATCCCATAGAATATCAGAAGATATTCTGATATTAATCGCTCAAAATATCTACTCGTTGTGTTGTCATTTTGCTCTAATAATAATTGTGTCGTGAATATAATTAATATCTGCGCAATAAAATGTTTAACGCATGAGTACGCATCAGTAATGTGGGAATTAGTTCGTGTTATTGATATCAGATCAGTAATTATTAACATTATAGGAGTTTATCACAACATTATCTTTCTTACGTCTATATGCAGTATGTTACTATATCGGATGCTGATATCGTATTGTTAATTTTCTTACATACTGGTTTTTACTTGATTCGTCTGCTAAAGGCCAAACTCTTATAAGGGATATTGTTTTATTAATGTGCAAATATTTCATAATGATTGGAACAAAATACCTTTATGGATTCTTATACCGTTGTCAGAAAACGTTAACGAAATAAATTACCCATCGGAAACATTCCGTTTTACGAAAATGTATTTCCTAGTTTCTAGTTTGTATCTAGAAATGTTAATACTCAATACAAATTAGGTCCAAATACAGACGTAGCCTGCAACCTTAGATGAAAAAAGCGAGTTATGCATTGAATTATCATAAACATACATTCTATACTAGAATCTTGCGATTTCACCCGACTTTCAACACTTTTTTTTCTTATTCATCATTTGACAAATATGAAACCCATCATTGTACGTCTTGTCTCATATTTTTGACTGCTAAACGAGTATATTAATGCTGTACGTAGCTTACGTTATTATGTTATTTACGTTATAATGTTATTTACGTCATAATGTTATCATGTTTTTATGCTTAAACTATTATACGTATCTCTAGTAAGAAGTCTAATTGAATATAACTCAGTAGTTTGGTCTCCATCTTACAAAATTCACATTACCAACATTGAGCGAATACAAAAAAAATTTCTACGTTTTATAATTTTTAAATTAAATATCCCTGTCGAAGACTTAAAATACAATTTCTTATTAAATACTCTAAAAATACATAGGTACATTAGAAGATAGACGTAAAATAAACGATTTAACGTTCTTATTCAAAATACTTAACTCTAAATTCGACTGTTGTGAACTCCTGCAACTTATAAACATACATACACCCACAGTAACAACACGACAAAATACAATATTCTACAGCAGCACACATAAGCGTAACTTCATTGCCCACTCTCCGATACAACGACTTCAAACCATGGGAAATCATTACTTGGGTGATGTTGACATATTCAATACCAACTTGGCAAGTTTTGTGGATCATTTAAAACATTTATTTCAACAATACTCCTAAACACAGCATGTAAACCTACACATAGCTGTAATTTTCTGTTTTTGTTTCTTGTGTTTGTATGACTTGTTGCATAAATGTAATTTTATTCTTATTTTTTATGTTTCAAAGTATCTGTCAAATTAAAATTATACTACCAACCATGTAAAAGCCAATAAAAATAAAAATAAATAAATAAAAAAATATTTTATTTTATTGTATATTTTATTATGTTATCATTTATGTATTATATTGTGATGTTATGCTGTTATTATACTATTATGTTATGTTGTTATTATTTATTTATTTATTTATTTATAGGTATATATATACGCCTAAAAAGGCTTTTACATAGAAGTGATACATGATGCAGTACAATAAGAGAATATGTATTATACAGGAGTAAATAGATGTAATCCATATTAAAGAAGGAAAAAAATAACATAAAGTAAAAAGGAAATTACAACAACATTACATATAAAACAAATCATTAAAACTAATTTACCAAAGCTACTCTAATTTGTAGGATTCAACAAAGTGTTGATGTAGATTATGCTTAATTCTATATATGGAGTCAATAAATAAATCAATAACACCCCCATACTTGTTGCCCAGATCATGCATCCTATTGGTCAGTGAGTGTGTCTGATAGTTGGTCGAGTATGTATTACAGAAGAATGTTATATTTTGCCTTGTATTCCTAGTCGGCACATGTAGTTTAATAGTGGCAAGGATGGTTATGGTTCATTATGTTGTTGTTATTGTATTTATTGTTTATTTCATTATGTTATAAAATTATTATCTTATCATTTATGTATTATATTATACTATGATGTTATGTTGTTATTATGTTAGTTTATAATTATGTGATATTATTACTATGTTATTTTATTCTTATGTTTTTATATTATATATTATTTTACTATAATGATATTATTTATTATTATGTTAGTACCTACGTTATTATGTTATTATTTTATTATTCTATTATGTTGTTTAGTTATAATATTGTTATGCTATTATTTTACTAGGCCATTATGTCATTATATTATTATGATATTATTTTACTAGACTATTACATTATTATTTATGTCATTCTGCTATCTATGTCATTATTTCTCGTGGTGGAAATAATGTTGTCGGCTAAAGATAGTAAAAATAATTTCAGATATAAAAAAAAATGTGCAAAACGCATGACGGCAAACATGTAAAGTTTTTGCAAACATCACAAACATCACCTGACAAGTAGATTTTATGTAAGTACGGAATAAGTGGGTAGGTATAATATAGGCCTAAAGCTAAGTTAAAAGGATCGTAATCAACATTAAATAACTTACGTTGACTTTTATAACACTAGCAATGGGAATTTTTCAAATATAATTTTTGTATACTCGTAAATAATTAATTTAAAACCCCTGGATAAAAGCAATTCAGCTTTATAATTTCTCGCTGAGCACTAGGTCCGTTGGAAGAAGAACTATGTGCGCTATTCCATAGACAGCCTCCGTATAATCTGGCCTACCGAGCCGACTATACTACCTGTCTACATTGTTCTCGCATCGTATGTTACCTGCATGAAACCTGCAACGCCTTCCTTCTCCATCAAATGAATAGGAATATTATATCAGAAGTCCGTAATAGTCTGATGTCGAGTTATTTGTTCGGAGAGTGAAGGTTTGACGGCTAATTGGGATCCTTATAATGTATTTTTAATTAGTAATTGCTCACAGATCCTTATCCTTATACGTTGTATTATATATGTTGTACAAGGCTGGTTCATAAAAAGCAGTAGTAGTGTACCGTGATTTTATTTTAGATTTTTCTGTGATTCTTATTGACATAATTGTATTTCTTAGTGTTTTCTCCACTGGGGTTCCCCATGCTGGGAATACATTTTTTATATTTTATTATTATATTTAGTGTAGGTACATAGAAAATATAACCTAATACCTATATACTAGGTAGGAGGTTTTCTACAATGTTTTGTATTTCTTAATACGTGTTACAATGTAAATCTACACGAAGAAAACTTACTGATATAAAATATTGTTAATTTATTAAATATTTTGTCAAATTTTTCGTTTTACTGTTAAAAAACGGGACTGCAGGCCTTTAAAGAATGAATTGACAGATTTCATAACAAACTATCAGTAAAGCAAGAATATGTTATGAGGAAGTCGGAACACATGCTCTGAAAAATAAGATGTTTTTGCATATCGTCCATTACATTTTTTAATACAAGGCCACCTGCGTGAACTTGTGTTCAGATATATTATGAATGAATATTTTACTAGGAAATGGGCATGCAGTCACCTTGTTAACTTGATTTTCAGTAATAATTCGTACTCATTTTTCTCCTTGTAAAATATGTTTATGTTTGTTTTGATTATGCTTACTCGTACCTTACTTGGATATTACACAGGTTGTTTCACTTGTCTGTGTTTGTTTGCACTATTCAATCAATTTAGTGTCTCTCTGTTTCCCAACTGCATTGTTTTATAGATTTTTTGAATATATTGATATTTGTAAGTTTTTTTGTAGGAGAGTTGATATCTGTTGTAAAGTTTTATGTTGTAGTAAATGAAATTTCTCTGTCCAAATATTGTATTTGTTTTTCCTTGTTGGATGAACCTTTGATTGAAAGATCTAGTAATTTTGTTAGGTATGTTCGATATTAGCTTAAGTGTATTATCATTGTGAGTGTATATAAGTATGGTTTTGGCATAGGGTTGTTTAAGTGTAACGTTGTTTAGATTATTGTGAGTATAAATATGTATGGTTTTGGCATAGGGTTGCTTAACCCTTAAATGCATACTGTTGTAAAACTGCAACATACCGTTCAAACCACCTTTAACTCTTTGGTGTATACTGAATGCATGCCGTTTTAGAATTATCAAGTTCACGGTAATATATTTTATCGAGTGGCATCACCTTTTTTTTTCTTTCGCGAATGTCAAATGTCACTTTTTCTTCAACAAAGTGAAGATTCTCGAAAATTGGTTGGAGGTTAGAATTACAGTTTGGTTTTGCTGTTATTATTTTGATTTTCTTAGGTAAGTAGATACAATAATACAATACTTATATGTAATATCTCTATTTTTCCGGTACACTTATTAGTTTTGAGAATTTTTTTTAGATTTTTTATTTTTTTTTTCATACGTAAATTGTTCATATTATTTTTTATTAAATACATGGTGTTGTAAATTTGCAACATTTTTTTTAATCAAATATCATTAAAAAATTACAAATAAAATAAATTCTTTATATTTCCTTGCATATGCATGTAAATATCTACAAAATATATTTTTTTCCAGAAAATTTAATAAATCATGCACTTAAGGGTTAAGTGACATGATGTTTAGATTATTGTGAGTATAAATATGTATGGTTTTGGCATAGGGTTGCTTAAGTGACACGATGTTTAGATTATTGTGAGTATAAATAAGTATGGTTTTGGCATAGGGTTGTTTAAGTGGCATGATGATTAGATTATTGTGAGTATAAATAAGTATGGTTTTGGCATAGGGTTGTTTAAGTGACACGATGATTAGATTATTGTGAGTATAAATATGTATGGTTTTGGCATAGGTTTGTTTAAGTGACACGTTGTTTAGATTATTGTGAGTATAAATATGTATGGTTTTGGCTTTGGGTTGCTAAAGTGACACGATGTTTAGATTATTGTGAGTATAAATATGTATGGTTTTGGCATAGGGTTGTTTAAGTGACACGATGTTTAGATTATTGTGAGTATAAATATGTATGGTTTTGGCATAGGTTTGTTTAAGTGACACGTTGTTTAGATTATTGTGAGTATAAATATGTATGGTTTTGGCATTGGGTTGCTAAAGTGACACGATGTTTAGATTATTGTGAGTATAAATATGTATGGTTTTGGCATAGGGTTGTTTAAGTGACACGATGTTTAGATTATTGTGAGTATAAATATGTATGGTTTTGGCATAGGGTTGTTAAAGTGACACGATGTTTAAATATTTAATGTTGGGTCCTCTCTGGGATATTCTGTAAGCAAGCAATACATCTATGTAAGTAGGTACCTATGAGTTTGCCTCAAAATTCTCTGCGATAGGTATCTACCTACAATATGGAGACAGAGTGACTTTTATTCTGTTCATTCCTGCGCCCTTTACTGGTCCAAAATCAAAATATGCAAGATATGCTTTATTATTATTATTGTTATTTTTTTAAATGATAAACTAACGTTTATAAGACAAGGTTTTATGCATAGCACAAAGGATAACAAATAATTATAAGCAATAATTAGTCGCCTGAAATATCAATACAAATTGAAAATATCTAAAGAGTAAAAACAAATTCCGCCAACGGGAATTGAACCCGTACCTTCTGATGTCCGGTCAGGTGCTCTGGACCACTGAGCTATGTCGGCTTATTTCATGCACTAGTACTCAATCTAATCAACAATTACTGTTTATTATATTTTCTTTACCTGTAAACAACCAACTTTATTTTTGTAGGAAAGGCTTTTTTAGTTCTAAATTTCCCACTAGATGGCGTCGAGACACATTATATCTACATTTGTTGGTGAAATATTTTGACTTGTCAAATTAATATTATTTTATTTTAAGACTAGGTTTTATAAGCAATAATTAGTCGCCTGAAATATCACTACAAATTGAAAATATCTCCCGAGTAAAAATAAATGCCGCCAAGTTTCGATTCTTAATGGTGGTCTTTCACCAGGGTGACACTGAGGGTATGTTCCACTCTGGAATCCGGAGCCTAATTATTAAGACTAAAATCTTCATCCAATTTGTAACTCACGTGCAGTTGTTATTATGCAACGGTGAGGTGTTTACCTGTTACTTCCGCCTCATTCGTATATTCGAAGTGAATTATCTTCCATTATCGATTGCACACCACATTCAGTAAGTACACCTCGGGCGCTCAGCGGCCCTCTACCGCCCGCTGCATGAGGCACGAGCAAGTCTCGAAGCACGAAGGGGTACTGCCAGCACGGTCATTGCCAACTGATTCCATCAAGCAACGCCCAGTAATAGAAGCAATCAAAGATCATTATCTATGGAGCTATCACGCATACGAGGATGCCATCGAATCTGTTTTATAAATCTAGAAGTTTGTTTGTATCATTTACTCATCCTCTTAGAAGTGGAATGAGATTGTTGTTTTTATTGAAATATTGGTGTTTTTATTTTTGGATTAACTTAATGAGTAAAATTGTAATATTTAATCTGTAGTTATGTTAGGTATTCTTTTTATTAATAAATAACTACGAAATTTGGCTGAAGTGGTTTTTAATAATACATCCTAAAAAAATAAATAAACGTAGAAAATACAACAAAATGATTTACAAAAGGAAGGTTCGAGAATGTTCCGAAGCGCGTCACGTAGGCAAAATAATTCGATCTCGATGTCGTGGTTGCTGGTGCTGTACTGACCATTTCGTTCACGTTGTCGCTTATCTAGGTGGAAAATAAAACATTCTCGAACATTCCAGTTGCTACAGAAATAAATATTAAACAAATAAAGGAAAATCCAAGAAGCTTGCTTGGAAACTTCTAGAATAACGTTCGAGTCTAGTAGTGGCGTACCACTACAAATCAGTGGAGATAATATTAAAGACTCTCAAATCAAAGAAGTGAATCTGTAAAAAGAGAAAAAGATTCGGTCGCATCTAGAAATTGCTTTGGCTATGCTCTATTATTGATCTAATTTTACCCTTTTGCCTTTCGGTCATATTTAACTGTATCATACTTCAACTAAGAGCTACCAACATTATCTTCGTTTTGTTAATGCATATTGTTATATTCATCTGAAACTTGTAGAAAAGACAATAGATGTCGCACATAAAAAAATGATATATTTATTGAAGACACTGTCTGGATTGCATTTAGTTTAGATAGAATTTTGCAATCATACATAAACCGAGCAATCAATATGGATGGGACTCTTATGCGGTTTGTTTTCACATAAAAAGGTGTTTAAAATAAATGCAATACAAAATATTGTCAGTAATTATTATTCAACGACTGGGGTTATCCATCTTCTTTCTGACATCTCTGTTATTATCCCAAGTCTATGATTTCGCCTGCAACGTGTTGAATTAACACGTGACGTCATTCCCGCACATGAACAATCAAAGATCGGCTTTAGACTAATGATTACCATCGAAGACTATTCCATGGTCCATTAGACAAATAAATGATCTTCCATAAAGTTGTGAATTGATGTTCATGACGGGATTATTGGCCCTATACTCATTTATTTCTGAAAATTATTATCTACATTTTAGGAAAACAATTTAATAAATTGTTTACGTTCATCATTTTTGTTTGAACAGTTTTCGGGCACTCCAATAGCGACAAAATAAAATATCATTGATCGAGTCTTTGTCATTGCCATTAATGGCACATTCTATCTCAATTATTAATGTTTCTTTTTTTGTGACTTTATTGAAATATTTAAAGAAAGATTATGTTTGCCAAACAATGTACATGTTTATATGTTTATAAAACTATTAGCACACACGAAGATGTGAGCTAACTTAAGATTAATAAATAAAATAAAATTCCCACCTCACCTGTTTTATGATCATGTCATAGTATTCCCGATTCAAACCCAATGTTGAATCAACTTTTGTTTTATCTTATATAGAAACGGCGCACAGTGCAGTAACGTCTATGGTTAAGTCAAATAAAAAATAAAATAGACAGAGAGCAATTGTGAACGCGTGACGATTCCCTTCCATTTTCAAACGGTTCGTTCTATGAATTAGATCATAGACTACATCAGGTGATGTTCTCTGCTGAAAATCAACATCTATACTCTTCCTTCTCTACAAAATTCACTCTTTAAATTCACCGAGATGCCGTAATTCCGCTGGATCCGTAAAAACGGCAAGAAAATGTTACTCTTATACAGCATCACTTAAAAATAAAATAAAAGTTTTGTGACAGGATGGACCTATAAACTGTGTACAAGAAACCTCGTAATTACGCGTAATATCTATAGTACGTAATAAAACGAAGTTAATAATCTCCCTTCAAGCCTTGATCCCACCCACGTGAGTTCACCGTGTACAAGATGCTCAGGCATAGCGAAAACAAAAATATGCTAAGTTCACGAACCTTTAAAAAAACTTTAGGGATGTACCCTGCACGATCTATATCTATAACTGGCATCAAATCAAACACTATATCAAATGCTGTCTTCATTCAAATTGAATAACACATTCTTCGTGTGTTAACCGCCCAGAACAGAACATACCCAACAATTTTAAAATTACTCCTTTATTAAAAGCGGCAAGAGGCGTCGAAGGAACACCATCGAGACAGGACTATGATCGGCAGGTGTCAATAAATAATGCCTGAATTAGATATCAAACTCCTTTAATTATATTGTTCGTACCAGATACTGGATAGAGACGTAAAATGTACCTGTATTATTTCATTGGTCATTATTTCGGTTGATTGACTTGCGATGAATCCGAGTTCATGGTCAATATATTTCAAACACATCCAAATAGTATATTATCTATTGTACTCTAAAAACCAGTAATATTTACAAATGCGTTGGCTATGGCTTGGCATGTTGAACGCAATCCGATTATTTGAGCAATGATTGATGATGGTATGGGAAAAAAGTTGTTGAAATCATTGTTAATCGTATCCTAGAAGCAAATTCGATGTGTTACCTTTGTTAATATATATGTTTTTTGTTATTGCGTATTGCAGTTCTCCTCTTTGGCCAACCACGTCATATAGGTACAATTCAAAGATGTTAAGGCGATGCCATACGTAGTAATGCAAAATCACGTGTTTTTGGTTTGAAAATTTGGTCGCCTAGAAATGTTTCAGATGCTTTAATTATATCTAATACATCTTGAACTTTGAAATAGTCGAGTATTTTTTATATTAAGTCTTATTATTTAAGTCTTTTTATATGCCCAGAAAAAAATAATGTATAGGCCTAAGAAAACGGCTTTAAAGTTCAAAATCTCCTACTTACGCACCCATTTTCGGTTATGATTTTATTGTATAATGTGGAAAATTAAGTTATTGATAAAATGATCGGAAAAAAATTAAATATTTATGCCTGAACATCCACAAAATAAAATAAAAGGCACTTTTTGGCCATGTTCGATTAAGTGCATCGCCTTAAGCAGGTACCTACAAAACTAAAAATCCAGATCCTCACTCCGTAATTTTAAATCACCTCAAAGTGTGCGATGTCAAAGAAGCAGGATATCCAATTGATGTCTCGTGATGATGTCCAGTGACTGATGGTATTCCGATTTTCGATGATGTAAGATCATCTGGGAAATAGTTATTTAATGCCAATTGTTAGAACTTCATAAACTGAGGCGTAATTTTTCCTATAAATTGTCATGATTTTTCAGTGCAGGTTATCCGTTTAGAATTTTTATGACGTATTTTTACGTTCGTTGCAAATAACTCACTTTATATAATAAATACTAGCTGTACCCCACAACGCGTTGCTGTGGCTCAGTCGTTCTGTGCAAATAGAGAAAACCTTGCGCGTGTTGCTTTTAAAAAACCACGTTTTTACCTGTCACAAGTGACTTCTGTATAATACAGGTATATAAAACACACGCGTAATCAAATGCAACGTTTTGTCTAAATTTCAAAACAATTGGTGAAGAACTTCCGGAGACTTAAGATTTTAAACAACGAATATTAACATTTTTATTTATACAGATGTGTAAAAAACCTTTTTAATAATACTCTGTCACACATTTGATACTTTTAAACTCTAAGGCCAGACAGGAAGCCTAAAGGAAAATAATTTCATTCAGGGTCAATGTTATCTTTAGGGATGCTGTTTGGGGGGTCTTTTAGAGAAGATGAGGCTTTGAATGAGCGACAACTGTGCTATTGAGCTAAACGACCCGTTCTCATGTGACAAAAAAAGTCAACCGTGTACAAATGTTGGGCACGCGTTTGGCATGTTTCCTAACTATGCACCATCACCCAGCATCAACGACGCTAATTTCTCGGAGCATCTTCAATTGAAATACCGGTAGAAATAAAACAGCATTCCCGCCTGACGCCTGCGCCCTAAAGATTGTAGTCCATTTGTTCAGATAGGTAATCGGGAAGGATTTTGGTTACCTTGGGGCTCCAGACTAGAGGAGGCTGCCAAATTCAACAGTGGGGAGTACTTATATGAAAACAGAATTTTAAATAGTAACACATTTGTACAGCCAACCAATTGTTCTTTTCTCTCTTTAAAATCGTGTACATTGGAAGAGGATTTGATTACTATTACATTGGTAAGTAAATTATCTTACATCTTATTTCCAGTCATGTGTACCAGAATATAATCTTACTTAATCTAATCCATATTAAGATGTTTTTACAAGTATTCTTTGTTACTATTTTAACCTCAAAACAACGTATGTTCGCCGATAAACGATTTGGCCTTATGGCTCTCATTAGAAAAAATTATAACGGTCATCAACGGTCAAAGTTATTTTTAATTCATTTAATCGACCATTTTGCCATAAAATAAATACAACATGCCCGCAGACAGTTCTTCGGTAGTTAAACAATAATTTTATCTTCGCAAATAGCTTTTATCAAAGCATTTAGCTTTTATCAAGCACTTAAGCTTTTTGCGGGTTATTTTGATAAGTAGGTAGTCGTTGTTTTTAACCAAATGCTTCTTGATGCAACAAAAGCAAAATACGAAGTTATTTATGACCATTTGTATACTATATAATGCAGGTTATGGGAGAAATCGCTACAGAGCATTTCGAAGAATTTCAAAGGTTGCTATTTGTCAAACTAAATAAATTTTATTAATAAGACTAGATGATATACCTATATCTAGTTTGGAATGACTAAAAGACGGACTCCGTATTCGAGGGGTAAGGATAGCAACTAGCAAGCTGGAGGTCGTGTGTTCAAATCCTGACGTGCGCAAGTAAAATTTATTTGATTAATTTGAGTATTTAAGTATATTTGCGGCACAAGTGATGAAGATATTCTCAGTATTGCCCTGTTGTAAGAGCACCATTCGGAATCGAAATGTTGCTTGAAATTGCTTTGGACGTGTTTGGTGGTCTTAATAGCCAGGTACTTCCCCTTCCTCATCTTCATCCCCTCCCCACTACCTTCAGCCTTACAACGTACCCCAATTGGGGATACCATAGTCTTACTGGCTGCAGACGATTGGGTTAGGTTAGGTTAGGTTAGCAGTTTGAAAGTTTGTGCGGTTACACAAATTTGAAAAAAGAAGTCTGAATGACCTGAGATTGTAACATATTGATGTAAAATAAGATACACCGTGTCTTCGTCTCTACTTGTATGTATGTCGTGATTTTAAGGAATATGACATTCCATGTGTCTGTCTCCCATTGCAACCACAATACACCAAGCTATTGTGGAGATTATTTTTGACAAATAGATGTTTAAAGTTTAAATCCGAGAAGCTTTAAGCATTCCATTTACTGTTTTTTTATAACAATATGATCCTGATGCTTCTCTCCTTTTGAATGTGCCATCTCCCAGCGTATGTCCCAGTCGTGGTGTTAAAGGTGGCCACCGCTGAACTCGGATCGCATTTGTCCTTTTTCCAGCGGGTTATCTTCGCTTTGCAAACTGCGAGATTCATCTGAGAGAGTCACGTTTTCTATGCGAGCGGAAGAGAATGAGACCAGATATGATTGATACATGCAAATAATATCAGAGATAAAGTAAAAAAATATCAAACCGGTAATACAAACACGAACGATCTCAGAAGAAGATCTAAGACACTCTTACTAAATGGTATCAAACTGCCATCGGGACTCGCGGCGGTCTGGTAATGTATGTATGTGACCATTGCCCGGCAGGATGCCTGAGAAAGATGGTCTAACAGTTCCGCTGGAAGTTAACATACAATTGCCGAGTTATGCTCCTGTAACGCAATAATAAAAGAGATAAATATGCCGAGAGATTAGCTGGATACGTGTTCAGCCAGCATAGCGGCGGATTCATGGCTACTGTAGCAGATGCATCGTAATGTAAGATAATATTTATATTTTGGTTTCCATCGTATGATGTCACGGACCTATTATCTGCTACCGGGTATTGCGCTGCTCACGATGGTTATCAATATTAATAATTGAAGTTTCCTTGAGTCTGTCAATTTTCGTGGGCAAAAAGAGGTGCACGAATGTGTTTTTTTATTGATTGCGTAGAATGCTTCCACGATGTCAGAAAATCTATTCATAAATTTCAAATGATTACAATTGCTACATGAAACTATTCATCTTTATGGCATTATTATCTAACAAAATACACAAATATAAAACTGCGAAACATAATTAATCATCGTATAACCCATCATCAAGGGGATCCAATAACTTTAATTTGAAGTTATAATTATGTTAAATTTTAGAACATAATTTACACTTTGGATAAGTCCCGTTAACTTGGTAGGTATCACCAAATTCAATACAGATAATGAACACCTAAAAATTGGCAATGTTTTCACATTGTCAAAAGCTATAATTTGTTTGGTGTTCAATGACGTTAGAATATAAATAGACGCGTTGCAGAAAACTCAAAGTGGCAAGCAAAAAGTACGTCAATTGGATTGCTTTCGATTTCATAGATTTGGTACTAAACTGTCATACGTTGCGTAAGGTCGTGTGCTACCTCTAAGCAAATTGTATTTAAAAGATGCCACAATGCCCCCATATGTACCTAATGATAAAGTTTTTAAATTACAAGTAAAATCCAAGGATTAATTAATTACTAGCTTTTTGCCCGTTGCAGGCAACTAATGGGTAAAAATTAATTGCGTGGTGTAGTATTTGAATGTAGATGAGGCGAGGGTGTGGGACTACAAATTTTTAAGTAATATAAATTTCCCCTTAAATAACGCCCGCTCGCGTCCCCTTTAGAGTTACATCCCAGTTTTCAAATGGTATGTGGGCTACGCTAGGTTTGTATAGACTGGTTTGTGATTTAATTCTAATAAATATTTTCGATGTTATTTTGTGTAACAGAAAATTGCCCCTTTAATAACGCCTGCTCGCGTCCCCTTTAGAGTTATATCCCAGTTTTCAAGTGGTTTGTGGGCTACGCTAGGTTTGTATAGTATTTGTGATTTAATTCTAATACCTTTTCCCATGTTCTAACCTAACCTTACCTCAAAAACACGCAAAATTTAAAAACTTTTAAAAATGTAATATGAATGTTTGCATGTGAATGAAGCAATGAATGTGTGACCACAAATTTATTCAAATGTATGTACGTTTGAATGTATCTGCCTAAAATTAGCTTTTTGCCTATTTTTACATTTATAATGTGATGTTTGAATGGAATCTTTGTGTATGTGGGCACACACAAATGTATTTAAATATATGTATGTTAAAGTGAATGCTTACATTTAAATCAAATTCAATAATAAAGTATATAATATTATTCGGTTATTTTAATTATTATTGATTGTTATAACGTTTATGCATGGCGACTTTACATTGCCAAATTATATAAGTTTGATTAGCCTTAAATATATTTCTCAAAACACTGGTTGTTCATCGATCATCGATCTACTTTTTCATCGATCTGTGGTTTTCATATGTCATTGGAACTCAATATTTATGTTTCATCTGTTGTATGCGTATTTTTTGCAGATTATGCTAATTATTTCATAACACTTCGATTTATTTTATAGTTTCTATGAGGCTGTGCAGGTTAATGTTTATTTTACCATAATTTGCAGCAAAAGCTTACGGGAAATGCACTTCGTTTCAATAAACTCTGACACAAAACGTCAAATTCATGCTTTAGATATAATGAAGTCTTTTTAAACTTTAATTTAATAAAAATAAAATGGAAATGCATCTTTTACAATGTATTCAAAATTAATTTGTCGTTTCGTGTCATAATTATGTTGAAACGTAGTGTGTATTCCAAAATCTGAGCCATTGAAAGTGTAAGTGGAGAATATTTACGAATAATAATAATCCTTGTTTCTCCCAGGGTATTTTCATAAGCATTTGCAGGGAGAATAATCTACCATAATACATACGTAATTTTTTTTTATAACTACCACAATATCAAATAAAGCTGAAACTGAAATCAGCGTTCAACGGGGCCAAAACTGCTTGAACGGCTCTCTGATGGCAATTGAATGTTATATTAGAATTTCTGTGAAACAACTGGCTTTTAATAATAAAAAAAATAATATATGGATGATTTGCATTGCGTTGAACAGACTTGTAATATATTTCTACCATCTGTCTTACCGATTGTATTCACCGACTTGTCGATGATTAATACAAAACTATATGTAGGTACAATGTATTTGACCGACAAATCTATGCCGTGTTAAGATTTAAATAATAATACTTGGATGACTTGTATAGCGCCGTTTTTGTGCAAAAACACCTCAAGGGCGCTGTACAAACTTATAATACATTTCTACAGTTATTACTTAACTATTTATGGAGAAAATATACAGTACAATACTTACCTGGTAGGTCACTTGAGATTAACACTTAATTAACATTATCTAATTGTTTATTGGCGAAATTTAGATACAGGATTTAGGACTTGATTGAAAAATTGAATATAACTGGTTTTTCTCTTAGGATTGTTATATTTAATTTAAGGGTACGACAGCTTAAAAAGGTAAGTTTTTAGCTTAGACCTGAATTCTGTTGGACTTGTTATGGATCTTAGTTCCGGAGGGAGTTTATTCCAAGCCTTCGGCCCAGATACTCCGAAAGCGCGATCACCAAACTTAGTATTTGGCTTGCGCATAGGTTCTATCAGTCTGCCTACAGCTGCTGATGTTGCTGATCTAAGCGTTGACTGCCTCAGACCAGTGTTTTCCGGGAAGCATAGTTCAGAGATGTAGGGTGGGGCCATTTCATTGATGGATTTAAACACCATCCAGCACAGTTTGTACTGGATTCTTTCAGGGCACTTGAGCCAGTGAAGGTTACGAAGGTGTTCTGAAATATGCGAATATTTTGAAACCCCGGTTATGAGCCGTGCTGCTGCATTAAACACTGATTGAAGTTTGTCAATTTGATATTTTGGAAGGCTGGCATAAATGCCGTTGCAGTAATCGAGACGTGAGACTACGTAAGAGTTGATAAGTAGTTTTGTTGCTTCTAAAGGAAGGTTTCTTCGGACAGACTTGAGTTGTCTTAGGTGAAAAAAACCGGTGCTTACAGTCCTATTTATTTGACTTTTAAACGAAAAGTCTGAATCTAAATTACACGCTACTTGTAAAAGTATGGATTGTTTCACAGGACTCGAACAATTCATCGAATGTAATTTTTTTTATTATTTCACTGGGAGAACTGTACGCAGTACTTAAATAATAACATAATTTGAATATTATCTTTGAAATTCTTCAAATTGTAATTAAAATAATGGGTCGCTTTTCCTCCCTCCTACAACATGAGTCTCTTCAAGGCCTGTAATCACTCTTTTCTTTCCTCAAAAGACCCTCCTCACTGCATCCCCAAAGATGCCATAAGCCCCGAGGGAAATTATTTTCATTCAGGCCTCCTATGCATTTAGTGTAAAAATGGGGAAAATAGAATAACAGATTTTGGAAATAAGTAAAAATCAAACAACGTTTTAATTTCATTAAAGTGTATTTATTTTTTTTAAATCTGATTCGATATAAGTAATATGGGAAGAACCAGAAAGAAACCCATGGAGCATATTAATTGCGTTTCATATATTCACATTTCATGTCAAATATCAACCAGAATAATAATATATAATATAATATGTAATCTTATATCAACTTATTTTTATATTTATTGATCATTGTAAAAAAAACAGTTCATTTAATTACATTTTACAAATTATATATTCACCATATTTCATTACATTGAATATGTTACTAATTATATCAGTTTGCGATGCATTTGTGTGGTAAAAAATATATTTGTCTATAAAATGATTTACAGGACATAATGTCGACAAAGAGATACAGTTGATATTAGAAGAACAATTATATTGAAAGAAACTATGCACTTGATGCAGTTAGTACCTACTTGAATAATAAACTGTGTTTATATATTTTAAAATCCAACATAAGATAGCGTAATACACAAACATAATGTCCACAGAGAGATTCAGTTGATATTAGAAGAACAATTATATTGAAAGAAACTATGCACTTCATGTAGTTAGTGCCGAATAATAAACTGTGTTTATATATTTTACAGTACTTGAATAATAAACTGTGTTTATATATTTTAAAATCCAACATAAGATAGCGTAATACACAAACATAATGTCCACAAAGAGATACAGTTGATATTAGAAGAACAATTATATTGAAAGAAACTATGCACTTGATGTAGTTAATGCCTACTTGAATAATAAACTGTGTTTATATATTTTAAAATCCAACATAAGATAGCGTAATACATACATTGATAAAAAAATTTGTATAGCGCCGCTTTTGTGAGATATCACCTCAGGGGCACTTTACAGTTGATGCAGGTATTACAGAAAATATAAATATTACAAAAATAGAGTGAAGTTAAGTAAAATGAAGTATAGGAACAGGTGACACGAATATAAAAGATGGAGACTCTGCAGCAAGAATCTATTATATCTATATATACAGTATTATGTCATATTGAAACTGAAAACTGGCGCCCGTAAAGATTAAAGGAACCGTTGTGTCTGCGAATGTATCCGGCATTATTCTAGGCAAAAAATGAACGCTTTCTCTTTTATCATTTCACGTGACTGTCTTGTAAAACATTATCTGAAAATTCCCAAATATCATACTTGTGCAATTGTATATACCTGTTCAAGAATCGCTTACAGCCGGTTGCGATTGCAAAGAATGAGCCTTCAAAATCAACGATGAATTAGCGCCTAGGTGTAATTTTAATCGTATCCAAAGAGCTTGAGGAACGGAATCAAACACTTCTCAGGTCACGTTCGTGGAAGAACGACCTGCAAAATAGAAAAGAGACGATTGATTAGAAGAAATGAGCAAAATTTTCAGACTCGGCGATAATGGCGATTGTCAAAGTTTCAAATGTTAATTTTTCACTTGTAGCAAACACTTTGTGGGTATACATAATTATAATAATTAAAATAAAATAACTTTGTTCGAATACCACTTTATTGTATATATTTATAACCAACCGGTTTCAGTTCAACCCGAACCTTCATCAGGGCTAATAAAAACATATTATGTATAAATATGTTTTTATTAGCCCTGATGATGGTTCGGGTTGAACTGAAACCGGTTGGTTATAAATATATACAATAAAGTGGTATTCAAACAAAGTTATTTTATTTTAATTATTTCAAATGTTATGTCAAATAGAAGCCAGAACTAACTACACATAATATGCAGATGTCTTATGTCAATACTAATATGTAATAATTTATAACACTGCCGCTCGTGTCAAGAGAAGTTGCGTTACTTTTCAAATATCGCTTCAATAATTATCTAGAAAGAAGAAACATTTCAATAATTGTGCTAGAAATTTATAAATCTATAAATAATAATATTTACCTCGAGAAAGCATCAAAATTCTGCGCTGTCCTTTGTTCAGAATGTCGAGGCTGGTAAATTTGACGGTTTGACGTCCTGTAAACGACAAAAATTATATTAATATATAGTATTATAATTTTAGATTCACATTTAACTTGGTACAACAAAAAGATCTGCAGAGAAACGCTCGTTTAATGATTAATTTTGTGAAGATATCCATCGTCAATTACATCGTCAATTACAGGCTGCGTTTTCAAAGAATGCTCTCGGGCGATGATTAAACGTTTGACGTTGCGATTTATTTAACGTCAGCCAGCGAGCAAATTCAACTGAAAACTTGTAAAACATTCTGAAAAATTCCCAACTATCATACGTGTACATACCTGTCCAAGAAACTCCATCAAAAACCATCGATGAAATCGCCTAGGAGTATTTTTAACCGAATTTGGAAAAGCGTAGACGACATTTTTTTAGAAGATCCACTTGACCACAACGTCCGTGAAAGTATCCATTGTCAATCGCATACAGTAGAATCCTGCAAATAACGAATGTAATAACATTAGAATATAATTTAGAAGATCATTAAGAAAGGGACGCTAGTTTTCTTTTTAATGAATCTACTATATTTCATTTTAAAAGTAATCAAGTTTATTTATAATTTTTAAAGTTGGTAGGTTAGTCTATAGTATGTTATATTCACATTTAACTTGGTACAACAAAAAGATCTGCAGAGAAACGCTCGTTTAATGATTAATTTTGTGAAGATATCCATCGTCAATTACAATAAACAGACAGTTGAGACGTTTCAGTAGATGAAAGTTGGGCTTTTATTTATGTAACAGTAATATTATGAACAAATTGTTATATTACCTCGAGAAAACGACATAATTCTGCGATGTGTAATCGCCAACCGTCATAATTCTCCTTTATTCAGAACGTCGAAGCTTCAAAGCGTCATCGTAGAGAAGTTTCAATAACCTGTAAATGATATTTGATAAAACTTGGGCATATTGTAAATCATTTATTAATATATATTATAACATAATATTATGGAAAAAACACGTTACACTCACTTTAACACTGGTGAAGTTCATCTACGATCTCGGATCTACGGATTAGAGATCAGAGTATCACCATTTTTTTTCGTCACGACGTTCTTGAATGCATAGATATCCAATAATCCAACCAAAGACACACGGAACTTTAGAATAATCTCAACTTGTATCGTATCCACTTCGGCGGACTTTCCAATATTTTGAAATATAGAAAAAAACAGACACGCGTAAAAAAACGGGTCTGAAATCTCTAAAGAACGCCATTTTGTGAAAAAAAGGGCCACGTGTAGACTCTCTTGAGCCAATGTTACCATTATGCGAAGAAAAACATTTCCGCTTAAATTCAACCACTTACCCTATAAATGGGGATATTTCGTACAACTTTTCGTGAAATTTAAAAAAAAAAATCAACGTTACCTGATTAATTCAATCATTTCGCGTTCGGGGTGCGTTCGATATTGAATAAAAATATAAACTGTAAAGGAGAAAAAGTTTTACACATCATCCCGATCTATAAAAACGAAACGTTGCGAAAATGCACCAAAATTTGGCCGTTTCGAAACCGCGCGTGTGGCAACACTCGTGATTAACAAAAAATAAATCGCACCACGTGGTTTCGCAATGACCACGTGGTACAATTCCCGATTTTAGAAGCTCCGGCCGCAATCGCCTTTTTGAGAGAGCGGGGCAGTCCTTGCGGCGGAAGCGTGAACCTCGGTACTTTAGTATGGAGCGGCTCGAGAGCTTCCAGTTTCCGCCGCCACATTTCCGCTAATTTTTTCCGACATCTCCCTCCGTACGAATCCGGTAGAGTTTCCCGGAAATATGCACTGACTCGAGTTTCACGTTTTTACACGCAAAATTGAACTCGAATTCTTTTCCCGCAGAGAGTCGTCTCGGCCTACTTTCGCCTGAAGATCGAAACAAATGAAGGGCGACTTTTTCTCTCGCACGCAAAAACGAACCTTGAGTGTAAACGACTTGAGGGGTTACGTGGTCGATTTTCGCCTAATTTTTAGCGAGCAAAAAAAACAAAGAAACTGAGTATTACTATTAATATATTATAAATAATACTATTGTTCCCCGTCTGAAGATTTGTGTTTTTAGATAAAATGCAAGCCGACTAGAGTATAAGTGCGCGCTACTGCCAAATTACGAAGTCACTAAGTGCACTGTTTAAAATAGTCTAATCACTTATTTATTTGTGTACATGCAGTAAAACAATGTACTTGTAACACTAGTCGGTCTTGAGTTATTATTGAGTATTTGCCGCAATTTTGAGTACGAAAACGCTCCCCGTTTTTTTACTTATGTATGACAACGTTTGAATTAAGAATGCACTAAAACATTATATTTCTTACTTGCCACATTTTATCTTAATTTCGTGAGACAATAACAAGTCTAGATGCATTGTAACGAATAAATAAATAAAAAGTTAAGCCCCAATGCTTGTACTGTTTATATATTTATTACCTATTATTTTACATCTAAACTCCAAACATAAAATTATTTAAATATCCGAACTATCTATTGCAAACTGTGATTTGACATTTGACTTATTATGTAATTTTATTCAATGTTGAAAAATGTATATTTTTTAGTGAAATTAAACTAGTTTGCAATGTTTAAAAGGAGAGATCATAAAAATAATTTTCCTTCTAGTAAAATCACTCAAATGATGACAATGCATCCTTGAAAGCATCGGCTGCAGGCATCGTAAACTTCGTAAATATCGTGTGAACTTTTCAAAATTGGAACCGATGAATGTCTTGAGAAAATTGTCAAATTTAAATAATTTCAGAATAAGTAGGTACTTTTTTCTTATTTGTTTTTTTTTTATTCTAGACAAAAGAAAATTACATTTTTCACTTATTTAACTAGAAATAACGAATACATTACACATAAATATATTACACAACGATATTATTCACTTTCATTGTTTTGTTGATTGAGCATAAAACTGAACAATTTTTTTTTAAATGTACCTACACTTTTTTCATTTTTAATTTCGTCTGGGAGGCAATTATATATGTTGCTCCCCTCGTAACCAATGTATGCTTGCTTGCCATAATGAGTATGCATGGTGTTTAAATGTATTTTATCTTGTTGCCGTGTAAAGTGTGTGTGTACTTGGGACGTTTTAATGAGTTCTGTATTTGTATGTATGAGTTTATTATTTATTTTGTAAATAAGGAGACATGTATTATATTCATATAATTTTCTTAATTTTAATAGTTTTGTTACCGTATATAATTTTTTTGTTGATGTTCTAGGTTTGAAATGAAATAGCTTTTTGATTACTTTGTTTTGTGTTACCTGTAGTTCATTTATATATGTTTCACATGCATTTCCCCAGATTTCAATCAAGTTGTTTAAATGTGAGTGTACGAGGCTATAATATAGACCTTTTTTAATTTTATTTGGTAACAGATATGATATCCGGCTAAATACGCTAATTAAGGCGGTGATTTTATCTTTAATATCTTGAATATGCTGTTTAAAAGTTAGGTGTTTATCAATGCACAGCCCAAGATATTTCTCCTGTATCAGGATTTGCAGGTTGTTATATTCAATTTTTAAGGGTACATGAGGAGAAATTATTTTACTTAGTTGGTACTTACCTGTAATAAATTTCAAATAGGTTAAGTTTGCACTATTCAAATTACATTCCGTGTTTTTTCACGGGTAACAACTAGTAAACATAGGTAATAAGAGTCAGTGTGAAGTACCTACTTAAGCAATACAAGTTATTTTATTTATGGCATGTTCTTTGTGTCGGGCCAGAGATATGTCAGCCAACAAGACTATAAACTGTTACACAATGAGGAGGGGGCCAACGACCATCAAGAATTCTGTGCATCTTTTTGCAGCGCGAATCACGAGCGCCAATCTACGGCGCGGCCGAGAACCGGCATTAAATGAGCTATGTAATAGCAAAGGTAATGCGAGAGCCTATTAAAAAGCTAAGAAGCCTTACGAGGAGAAGATTACTGATATTAACGTTCGTATAAACAGTGAGTTTAGTGCCATTGCTGGGAGGATACGCTTGTATTAAATATTAAATCATATGAGAAGGTTTTTCTTGATACCATATGAAAAATTGACACATATTACGAGTTGCTTGCTTGTCCACTCACTAACATTATCTTCGGGCCGGTATTTCAGTTGCTGCTCGGCTTGACAGATATATTTAGTAGGTTTATACGGTAGGTTTCTAGATAACTCATAGTTTTGTTTGACCGCATTTAGAGTATGGATATAATTTGACATAATATTAATATTTTCTAGGTTTTTTTTTTGCTTTTGTCAAAGCAACAAATAAGCTGACAACATTTTTTGACTTCATCATCAATTTTTTTCATCAGTTAGAAAATTATTTATCAATTAATCTACCTCAGTCAAAATTTTAGGGAAATCAACAGTTTACAGTATGGTAGATTGATATATGGGCAATTTACTTAAGAGGAAGCTACAAGCCAAAAATGTGTATATTCTTGGTATACCTTATATTGTTGGTAATAGGCATTAAAATCGCTTGACAAACGGAGTCTAGAAACGTTCGATTTCAAGCACAAAACTGGTTTTAATTTATTTTGTAAATAATTTTATAATAAAGCAAAAAAGTTAATCAAGTTAAACTGTCACAAATGATCTTAGCTATAATACTGTTTTTTTTTAAGTTACTTCCTTTACGCGTTCATACATTTCTATTGAAAAAATATTTTTTTATTAGTTTACATTTATATTTTTATTCAGTAATTTATTTTCTTATTTGTATTCTACTTAAGCGAATCGATAAGAAAACCTTTAATTTATCTAAAGCATATTGTTTGGTATTCATAATGTACACCAATTCGTTATAAATATTAATCAAAATAGTGATTTAGCATTAAGCTTCGCCTTAACTGAGAAACCAATTATAGATTTATATTGATATTTTTGTGAAACCTGATAATTATTAAAAATTGTTAGTTTTTTTAATATTTCTGAATATCACCAATAAACAAGGTTCAAGGTCATCATTTAAAGTTACAGAGAGAAGGGAGATGAATTTACATGATAATTTTATTTAAATTTGTAAATTTCTTAATTGTATGGAAGATTAGAGTCGAGATCAGACTTGAAGAGGTGAAATGTTTAAAAGAGGGGCGGCAATTTTAGAATGATTGTTTAGAGAAAATTCCCACTTTTACACTGAGAAAACTTACTGTTATAAAATAAAGCTAATTTATTAAAAATCTGGTAAAATTACCGTATTCCTGTTAAAAACGGGACTGCAGACCTTTAACTAATGAATTGACAGATTTCCTAACAAACTATCAGTAAAACACGAATGTTATGTTTATCAGAATAAGCTCAGTTGCGTGCCGATATATTCTGAATATACCAATATTTTATTAGGAAATACAATGCCATCACGTTTTTAACAGGATTATAATAAATATGCCATACTCATTTTTTCCGTATTAACCACGTAGGTGGCAGTCACTTTTAAATCATTCATAATTATATTAGCCACTTGTTTTTTTTTTACCCAAAATCACAATAATCCTTGTGTTCCAATTTTACACAATTGATGTGATTTAAAGTATGGTTTTATTTGAAGCAATAATTTCGTTTGTGGTACTGAACGACAATACCATGAAATATTTATTTCAAATTATGCTGGTTTCACGCATTGAAGACAAGCTACGAAGTATGAAGATGAATGAAGCAAGCAATAGTATAAATAACTCTGAATAAATTTGGAAGTTCGGTGCATAATAATTTCTAACCGCAGACGGCGACCTTTGGCAGACCTTCAATGGTCCGATATAAACAATATTCTTTGTGTTATTATTGATTGGTTATTGACCTACGGCGTGCATCTCTTTTTAATGGTGAAAACCTCGACCAAACGCGAATCATAAATGCACGTTTATTATATGATTTGTTCTACTAGTGCTACGCATACCAATTTTGGTTTTAAAGAGAGTGAAAGACCATGGGGAGGTTACATAAAGAATGGATTTTTATGTTTGTGGCATTTTAAACAAGTACATAGTTATCCATGTCCTAATTAAAATCCTTATACATGTTACCACCTTACTAATAAACGTGTTTAAAAATGTACACAACTGAAAAACAACAATTTTTCATTTCATTTTTTTTGTGTTAAAAAGCAAGTTAAAAACACGTCTCTTTCTTTTTTCTCGTAGTCTCATGTGTGTGTTTGTGATTAAGGTTTTCAATTATTCTTAAAAAGTCAATTGATGTATGGCCATTAATTATTTTGTACATTAAAAATAAGGTGTTAAAGAAAATAATTTGCTTAAATGACAAGATATTTAACTCCTTCAACATTTTCGTACATATATTTTTGTTTATTATAATGCGGTTTCAATTTAATGGCTGCGGTAATTAAGGAGTGATATTATAATTAATTAATTTAAAAACAGATTTTTTTTAACCCTCCAGTTCCGAATAGAGTATTTTACACGACAACTCTGTAATTCAGGTAATAGACCAGAAAAATATTCGGTAATCGAGCTGCATAATTTTTTTTATAATAATACTCCTCTACATCCCCCTCCTCTCACCCCCCTCCCTCTCTCTCTCTCTCTCTCTCTCTCTCTCTCTCTCCTCTTCCTCCCCCTTGACCACCACTACAACAAGCTGCGAGTTTGGTTGTAAAATGTGCATTTTACTGGAAAGGGTACAATTAGTAGTTCTGTGAACTGTGTAGACTTTGCGTCCAAAAAAGTATTTTTCTAATTGTCTCTTATTCAATAAATCAAAACCAAAACTTTCTCAGAAATCAAAAGATTTATAAGTACGTACTCAAATGCCCACCTTCTTGATAATAAACCACAAATATTTTAGATAGTAATATTTTTTCCAAAGAAAGAATTATACAATTTGACCAAAAGAAATGTCACCATCTCAATGACTATTCTTTTTACAAACTTTCTCCAGGCCGGTAGGTATCGCAATATTGATTATTCCGATTTGATAAAGCACATTATTTTGTAATTTTAATTTATTTTATATTTTAATCATTATTTAGACGTATGAAAATTAATGTATCCTATGTTTGAGTAGATTTTTGTAATTGTTGTACCTATTTGTGTATAAACTGAGTTTTTATAATTGGTTTATTCTCACGTAAGTGAGATCGTCTGTAAAAACCCAGTATAAATAAATAAATAGTAGGAACCGCGATCATGCGAACTCTGTTGGGATAAAAAGGTATTTTCCAACAGAGTTACCATCCTGAACCGGAACCGGAACGTAACGAAAAAAATTACAGATATATGTAAAATTGAAAATAGGACTCCGCTGCGCTCAGTCAACAATTAATGTTTGAGTGTTTGTGGAAAGGGCAAAGGTAATATTAAGAGGATTGAATTTAAATTTTACCTTCTGGTAATCTGACAATTTTAGAAAAAACACTTATTACCATCATTATCATTAGCGAAAAATGTTGCTTTTGAAATGGTGGACGACTTGGAGCTAGCAGATAAATTGTACTTAAGAGGTCATGGAAAATCAGGGCATACGATGTTGGCTAAAGGAGGTAGCGCAACACGGCGTAATGCCCCAAAAATACTTTTGGCCTTGAAAATCTCAAATCATTCCCCCAGAAAGTCATTTATTTTTCTACACAAGGAACTCTGTTGTCGAATTACAAAACAATTTTTTTTCTAATTGGATTATATTTAAAACAGTAACGGATATCTGGACGATAGCACATCGTGATTTGCTAATAGTCGTCTTTCTGTAGGATGCAGGCGTAAATATTTTATTATGTTTTGTTCACAAGAGACCTCAAACCTCCACCTTTATTTTTAGTAAACGGACATGTTATCAACATTAAATAATAGCAGTTGGTCTCAAAGAATTTTCTACCCGCTTTGTTGCAGACCAAAACTTATTTAGTTGCTTCTATTTGATGAAAAATGATTTATCTTTGTTAATGCTATGTCCAGTTTGAACGTAAAGCCCGAACAACGTAAGAAATACGTTTTACGACTGTTCGCGGAACCTACGAGTGAAGAAATCGGTCGTTGGTCTGATGCGATCGTTAAGAACTCCAGCAACAAGTCTTCGGTCGAAGATCGTGACCAATTCGGGAGAAGATTATTCCTATACCATATAAAACTACCGAGATACCTGTATCTAGTTTGACGCGTGTGAAGCCTCTGTAGGCAAGACAGCATAACATGATGTAAGATAGCCTTTGCCGTACTAAATACCTAGGTACAAAATATGGGTTATTTGATTACCTATTATGGTCCAATAGTATGGGTTAGTAAGAATTAAAACTGAAATTTGTGCCGAGTCAACATGTTGTTTTCAAAATGACATCATGTGTGTAGTTAGGTAGTTGGCAAAAAATAGCTTACGAGAGAACAATATTTTAATTTGTATATAGATACTTCATATTTAAATGGACTGTTTTCCATTCAATTTTCTTATCTGTCAAAGTTGCTTTAATTGGTTTAACTAAACTTGAAAATATTTAAGAAAAGTGTGTACATAGCTACCCACTACAGCCTTACTAAAAATGTGGTGTAAATATTACGCTGCGCAAAAGGTCATAACAATGAAGAACTTGACTTATTAGCATGGCGTTTTTTCTGGTTAAAACGATCTTAAACCAGACTCAAGGCCGGCTTTACCACACCAACGTTGAACGGGCGTGTAATAATCTAATTATTAAGACGGTTACACTTTTAGGACCAGTTTTTTCATAGAACTGTGTTATTAATAAATTTTCAAAGTATTAACATAATATTAATTCAATTTGTGAATGAATAATAATTCAAGATCTCTGAATGCTTCATTCATGTTCCGTTATTATTCAAGTTATGTAAAACAACTGGCTTTTAATGTACCTACCCATCCTATAGCCGTCACAATTTTATGAAATTATTTAGATCGCTTTATTAGAACGCTCAGTTGATTCACAGAGCTTGAACAATAATTATTGTTATTCATAAAATTTCAAAGATCTGTATAAGTTCTATTCAAGTTCCGTTGTTATTATTTGTGTTTTGTGAGACGATTCGCGTTTAAAAAACAAAATT
Organism: Hesperophylax magnus; assembly: GCA_026573805.1. NCBI lineage: Eukaryota > Metazoa > Arthropoda > Insecta > Trichoptera > Limnephilidae > Hesperophylax > Hesperophylax magnus. The sequence continues at coordinate 201,125 of JAIUSX010000165.1, read as the reverse complement.
CGTACTTTTTTTAGTTTGTAAAGATAATTATTCCAAAAACAATTATTTTATTTATGCAAAAGGATGTGAAATGAATTAACATATTATCTTTTGGTTGTTGTGAAACTACAATGCCAAATATCTGCACCCATTGCGCTGTCTGGCTTCTTCTCACCACATTAACATTAAATTTATGTGTTTAAAACAAAGGATCATTTGGCGTTAGTTTATTTAGTTTATTCCTCAGACGGGGCCGATAAGAATTTTCTTATTTTCTCATCGGACATAGTATTATGACACGAATGAAGATTTAACGGTTCGAATTTAGTAAACTATGGTAAATTACAGAATTAAAAAATGCAATGCGTAGACTAAAAGCAGATACCTACTATTCAGAATCGTATTGTGGCTTCAAATTACTGTAGCCGTGTTGGTGATCAGAACTTAATATCTAAGTTCTTCCCAACCTTCTTCTTCCCCATATATATCTATATACCGGGTTCGGTTACCAGATCTGAACGGCCAGGTAGGTGCTTCCAAACCTTCCTCTCCCACGTTTCTTTCTCTTACCCCACCCTTCAGCCTCCCAACATACCCCAATTGAGGATGCCATAGTCCCACCGACTCTGGACAGTCGGGGAACAATTAGGCCTCCTACGTATTATTCACATGAATTTTAAAACATTTATTAATCATTAAGGTTTTATCTGCAGTTTTAAACTCAGTTACCCGTTGTAGTATTAAAGAAAATAAAATGTTAACACCTTTCCAAATTTTTATTACCCACTTTGGATAACGACTAGCTACGAGTAGCTACAGTGGTCAAAGCATTCAACTGTGAAGATATAGGTAAAGAATTTGGTGGACATATTTCTAAAGACAGGCTCTGTAGACCGTCGTTATTGCAAAGAAGAAAATAAAATAAACCTCACCATTACAATAGGGTCTTAAACTGTACAAAAATCTATAATACACTACCAATGCGTCATGGAGTTTAGTAATGAAAAGTCAATTTTCCATGAGAGACAGTGTTCATAAATAATACGATGGTGGTTGAAGATAATAACATATATACAGTACTGCTTTACAATCAACAGTAAAAATGTGACGGTCTCCGTGGTCGAGGGGTAAGGCTCTCTACTAGCAAAACTGGAGATTGCGGGAAAAAATCACAGTGTGCACAATTACAAAATTTACTTCGTAAAAAATATATATACTATATTTGCGATACGTTTAAGGGTGGAGGATATCTCAGCATCGCCCTGGTTTTAGACAACCATTAATAATTGAAACGTCTTTGAAAAGGCTTTGGTCGTGTTGGCTACTAGATCTGAATAGCCTGTTACTTCCCTATCTTCATCTTCTTACCCTCCCTACTACCTTCAGCCTCATAAAATAACCCTATTGGAGATTCCATAGTCTCACTGGTCTCTAGACAGGGAGTATTAAAAACATAAACCAAGTTCAACCTATACTAAAAGGTACTGGCAATAAATTAATAGGTAATTCATCTTCACCTTTGACTTTCGACAAACCCTTCTCCAACTTTTAATCTGGCCCCTCAACCCTTGAATAGAACCTAACTCATTCGAGCAGTGTGTTAAACAAAGAAAACAAGTAGTAATTTCAATGTGTCAAACGAATTTTCAAATTTTGTTTATATTCGGATGTATTTATTTTATTTTGTTATGTATCGAGCCGATCATTTATGGGTTATGGTTTCTAACCCACGGGCGACCGCAGTGCTCAGACGGTCGTTAGACTACTGGTCTTAATATTACTTTATGAAATTTGCCCTACGTTTGGAAGGGAGGCAGGTGTTCAACGGTACATCAAATTATTAAGATCTCTGTACTAGGGCTGTTCAGGGGATTTCTAACACAGTGAAAGCGATAACTTTAAAATATCGGATAGATAGGTATAAGATTTCTCTTGCACGGACGCGCTGTTAATAGCCAATACCGATATTGATAACGCAGTAAATAAGAAATCGATATCCGCTGGTAACATTGCTAGAAATTTTTTCGTCTATTAATTGACATTCCAAAGCATCAAACGTTACGCTACTTTTGAACGGTCTATAAACCAATAAGAATAAATCTTGGCAATTAATTTTCGCAGGATAACAACACACACAAGTAAAATTATGGTATAAATAAATAGTTCCTACACCTAGCGACTAGAACTGGCTAGAGGGCTATCATATCTCTCGCAGGGTTTATAAAAGAAGCTAGGATCATAATATTACTTGTTCCTCTGTGAGTTATAACGCTGGACTTGCCCAGTGAGACGTTAAGGCTTTACTATGGGAACCCTTTCATGCAGATATGGCCAACCAAAAGTGGCCAAACAAATTTAATATTAATTAAATATGTAAGATTCTAGATTCAACACACGTTTTCTTTACTTGGCTTTTGTACTTACTCTCTTTCAACAAAAGTATGTTCAAATACTTACGGCCCCGTAAGTAAGCGTTTAAAAATGATTTGAAAGGGAGGTATATAAATACGAATGTTGGAGGGAGTGCGCTGATATTAAAAAAATGATAGTAATTAAGAAAAAAATGTGAATATATTTAATAAAACACGACTCGTTTGATATAGACAAAAATCTCTGGAAATATTCTTTACTTGAATTAAAAGATACACTGTGAATTTTTTCATGCCTATAACATATTAAATAACGGAACAAAACGCGTTTTTAATAATTTTCGGAGCTTAATTTGCGATATTTTTTTATCGAGGGAATTTCAAATAATTAACGTTTTGGAATAACAAATGTATTGATATTATCTTCAAAAATAACATATATATTTTTCGGAACTTAAAAACTTAAAGAGTTATCGAGAAACTTGTTATAAATCCGTTGAAAATGGGTATGCGGGGACTAAGAAAAACCTACCCAATTAAGATCAAATTATATTTTTTTTGTTCTATTTGGTTGAATATGAAATCATCCATTTAAAGTTAGTTGAGTTGAGGGTTGGTTTTGGATAAAAATATTTAAGTATTCTGATTTTTTGTTTTGCAATGATCATTAATTTTTTATCATTTTAAATCGTGATGCTTAATCCTCTTCTAAACACAAACGTTTGTTTCTACATGTAGAAGAGGAAAAAAAAATAACATCCACCAAAATGACCTACGTAACCCCTAAAAAGTTAAGGTAATAGTCCTCTTGCGCGGAGTTAATACAAATAAATTGTCTCTTTTCGGTTTTCACACCCACACTGCTGTGGTAACTAAAAACATAGTGTTTTCCTTGAGACTCTCTTTTTAAGGAAGACACTGTTTTTTTAGTTACAACGGAAGCTTAGGTCTTACATATTTTTATGTTTATGTTTTGTAACAAAACTTTTATAATCGGACTGTCTAATCGGACTTTATCTCGAAGACATGGAACTTATAAACTATTATTCACTCAACGTTTCATAAGGATCTGAACAATTGGACTCGTAAACGAGTAAAGAGCTATCATAAAATTCCAATCCGGTGCTAAAAAAATGTTGTCTATTCCGCGGAATTTTCTCAGAGGCGCATCTTCGGTCGTAACATAAGACCCGTCTATGGCGGTTTATAAATAAACAAAAGAGGAAAAAAGCGCAATGATGGAGAGCGGGGTGCCAGCGCCCTTCCCAAGGCCGGGAGGGCTCCAACCCCCCCTCGCCCCCCCGGCCGCACAGCCTGATTCACGGAGGACTTATTACGTATACGGCCGGCCAATTATAGCCGTTACGTGCGATCGGATTATAGTGACATCTCTGATAGCGACCACAAAGCGCTCGCCTTGTGATCGGGCGCAATAAAAGTGTCCTACTCCTGCCAGGCATGCATAAATATGGTATCGGTTGAATTTATCTCGTTATTCCGTAAAACGTCCGGCAATTAGAGGAAAAAATATATAGTCGATTCACACTGATAAACCAACATTAATTACTAAAAGCTAATTCAGCAAGAAAACGGTGCGAATGTAAATTTATACCAATTTTTTTTCTGAAAACGTTGTGGTTTTCGGAGACCCCTGAGCGACAGTTGAATAAAATGTATGTAACTTCCTTTTTAGAATATTAGATTAGAATTTTAGAAATAGAATATTAGAAATGCCTCTTGATACTAAAATAGAAACAAATTATTCCAAATTTAAAGTTACTATGAAAAAGTTTTTTAATTCAATTATTTGCAAATTATTTAAATGTGGGCTTGTTACAGTTTTAAATCTATTATATTGGATATACCAAGTGCATTATTTTCTCTTTCATATTCTTTTCTAACTTTTTCCTTTTTGCTTACTCCTATGGTAGTATGTTTCTGTAAGTCTATAGACGTCAGTGTTACGTTCCAAAGACTGCGTGCGAAGGGCTGGCTATGCGGAAATAATGATAGATGACGATAGAAAACCTAAAATAGATAAACCTAAAGACAGATCAAGCAACTACGTGAAAGTAGATTGGAGCAGGTTGGAAAGAAGGCCTAAGGGCTGTGGAAAAATTCCAAGGCACGAGAGAACATTTGTTTGAGGGGAGACCAAATCCCACCTTATGATTGAGTATCGTAATGATGTCCGTATACTATACACACTAATTGTACGTACATTATATCTAAGCATTATCCATGGCTTTTTAAAATCAGAACCATAGATGACGAATATACTGCGTGTAAAAATTGTTTTCAGATACGAGTTTTTTCAAAATCTCAAATGACAAGACAAATTGATCAATTTTAATACCGTGATGAAATCTGTTTCGAAGCACACCGAGTTTATCTCTTAAAGCTTTTAAGCCAATTATATTTTGATTAATGATCACACTGTCAATAAAAAAGCATGTAACACCTTTGGGTGTGAAAACTGAATCGAAATAAACTTAGGATCGAATTGAATTATTATTAAAAAAAACAGTAGATGAATAGGTGCCTCAATAGGTTATCGACCTAGAACCGAATACGTAAGAGGATTTAACTATGTGCTACGTTGGAGATTGAGTATGTGATGAAGTTACGTATCACATATTTTATGTAACAAAGTTTTGGTACAGCATCCATACAAGAAGACGCTTGAAGTAATCATGAAGGATCTGTGTGAGATCATCCTTCGTGTTTTCATTTGAGGCGGTGAGCAGTGTGCACCTGCCATCGCTGTAATTAATCAAACCAAAGCCTCCGTCAATAATAAGTTCGGCTAAAAAGCTGTCCTTGATGATATAGTTCCTGTAATGTGGAATAACCCTGACCGTATTGGTACAATACGCTCATTATATTCCATTTTATTAACCCCTTTGAAAATATCTGTGCAAAAAATGCAATGCTATCATTTGTATTATATGTACATTAACCATACCCTTATTTCCGACATTTTAATTAACTTGTTCAATGAACTGATTTATTCTCGTTTTCGAAATCACAATATGTTTTAATAATAATTTCACGCCTATTGGATAAGTTGCATTTGTAGTGTATTTGGTTTTACTACTTGCTCAGATTGTTTGTTATTTCATAAAATATTTACGTCAAATTATTATGGTGGCTTAGGTATAAGCTTTCTAAAATTTAATTTTGGATGATTACTAAAAATGATTTGAAAGGGAGATATTTGGGTAAATTATACGAAATACACGGAAAAAATGAGTATTGTTGATTTATTAAAAATCTCTTCAAAGTCGCTTCCTGATAAACAATATAGATCGGAACACGTGTTCATGAACCTGCGTTTGTCTTAATAATATATAACATCGTCACAATACATTGATATATTACTAAAAGTTTATCAGTAAACCTATCAATTCAATTGTTAAAGTACTGTAAACTCATTCTTCCTTAGAGATTCTTAATAAATTAGCATTATTTTTTTATCATTAAGTTATTTCCGTGAAGCATTTAAAAAATGCTGTAATAATATATTAAATAACAGAAACGATGTATTTTTAATATTTTTAGGAGCATGCTTTGTGATTTTTTTCTATCGAGGAAAATTCATGTATTTACTTTTCAACTCGGCATCTGAATAGAGATTAACTTCAAAAATAAGATGTATTTTTGCAAAGCTTAAAAGCTTCAAGTATTTAAGGGAGGTTCTAACACGTCGGTAGAAATTGAGAATGCAGGGCCTAAATAAATAACATCCTTTGATTAAAAAAATAATTATTTAGTTTAGGTGGGTATTTTGGCCTCAAATCCAAATTTAAGTTTTTTATGAAAAAGGCCGCGCAACCGTTCTCCTTAAAGGTTTGAGATAACTTACACTACAGATATTTTATGTTACCCTATCGTTTTATCCAGGTATCTTTGATATGTGTTCATAAATAAATAAATAATGCTTGTGCAGGAAACATGGCATTTATTATAAGGGTGTACAAGTACATCGTTATAATTTATAGCGCCACTTAGTTTAATCTGGCTTTAAATAATGTTTATCTGTCATAATCCAAAGTCCATACACTTTATAGTCTATACCTACATACCCACATCTTAGTATAAATAAAACACTTTAGTGTTGAGTTATTCACCTACGTTCGTCGGAATACCTCATTACCTCAGTAACACAATGTATCATAGCACTTCTTTCAGGACTTGATCAATTTATGAGCATTCTAAGGATCAGAAAATTAATTACTTCTTGTAAGGGTATCAACAACGAAGATACTAGTTTTCAGGATTAAAACAAGTTTTTGTAGAGTTATATTTTCATAACCTGTAATAACTGCGCAGCCTACGTAATATTATTATGGTAAACTGGATTTTGTTTGTTAATAGACGTTTTCAGCAACAAAATATTAAATCGTATCAAACTTCCAATTAACTAACCGTCAAGCCGTTTCCCCGTAGGGGTAGGCAGAGAGAACGGACCGCCAAAAAACGGTCTTGGCACACACTCCTTGCCTCAGTCATATTCATGCATCATCTCATACATCATCTTTTTTTTGTTCTGACCATTGACACGACTCGACTCGAGTATTTGGTTCACTTGATCGGGCCATGTCTTCCACACGTACGGCTCAGGGATCTCATTTCTACAGCATTCAATCTACTGTTATACTTCCTCTGCCAGTTATATATGCCTCAATGCCATACATCAGTGTAGGTACCAGCACTACATTGTGGACTGCTAGCTTCGTTTCTTTGGACTTGGTTTTAAACTTCACTCTATCTAGAGGGATAAACATTTCAAAAGGTTAGAGTGGGTTTCTTTGTATCACGCTTTTATGTAGTTCATGAGTCAAAAACGCGATTATCTGTTAAAAATGCAGAAATATCCGCAAATTCAGCAACTTATCTCTCCTAGCAAACTCTTTACAATGATTACAGAAAAAAACATCCGCATACTGCAGATGTATAATTTTTCAAAAATATATGAAAATTCATCGTTTAATACTTTTGGCCAAAAAAATTTTAAATACTTTACAACAAAGCTGATATGACTTAACATTTTTAATTTTTTTTTTATATTTTTCAATCATGTCTTTTTAATTGTAATTCTGTAAACACTGATTTTTTTATTTTTTCAATTTTATTTTCTAATATTCTACAAAGATAATGTATGTATGTGAGTAAAATTTTAACATTTTAACAAGTATACCCACGAACTGGCGATGCCTATGTGGAATTTTTTTAGTTAATCTGCTAAATGTATTCTTCTTTACTTTTTAACTGTTTATATAAAAAAAGTGTTTCCTTTATTGTAAAATTATACCAATGTATGTACCAGAAAAATTATTAATAAAAATAAAAAAATCTACACAATGCGCTTCTACTGGCTATTTGACAGAACTCAACGTATTTTAAATATAAATCAGATATCAAGTCTTGGATAATCAACCCAGACAGATCTAATATCAAAGATATTATTAAAACCAATTTATAAGTATGCATTTCCAATGGTACGAGACTTATTGTCTTTTTAAATTTAAAGATGATATTGTTTTGTTATTTGTGTTTTTGTTATAAACGGCTTATGTTATAAACTGAGACTGCTCTCAACACATGATTTCCTAGTGAGACAGGTACGACGTATAACCCATGTACTGTAATAAAAATGTTAAAAATCTTTGGCCAACGTTTTCTCAAAACATGAGAAATGTTTCTTTTGTAAAGGGTTTTCCAATAAGAGGTGTTATTTTGATATTCAATCGTAAAAGATCAATGGTTTCGTTGCTTGTGTGGCACGTAGCACCGTCTTGTTGAAAGTAAACGTTGTCCAGATCAATACCATCCAATTCCGGCCATAAAAAAATATTAATCATCTCTCGATAGCGCAATCCATTCACCGTAACTGTTGCTCCAGCCTTATTTTTGAAAAGTAAGGTCCCATGACTCCGCCGGACCATAAACCGCACCAAACAGTCACACGTTGAGGATAGAGAGGCTTTTTAACAATAACTCTTGGGTTTTCTGAGCCTCAGTTGCGACAATTTTGCTTGTTGACGAAGCCACCGAGCTGGAAATGGGCCTCATCACTCAAGATGATTTACATTTGATTCACTCAAGTGAATTTTAATAATTTAAATGCGTTGTTGAAGCGTGTATTGTTCCATTTTTATTAATGGCGTAGTTTTTACTTGTAAATGTCAAAAAATGACAGCTTCGAAAGTAACATCTACCGAAATAGCGGGCTATTCAAAATAAAACCTCCTATTGGAAAACCCTGTATTACGTGAGTAATATATTAAGTTATTATCGATGTCGAAAACAACTGATTACGAGTACTTTAAATCATGTAAATATCCCAAGCCGCCAGTTATTAATAAATTATATCAAATTACATAAAAAGACTAAAAAATGTACTATAATATTGTTGTTCAATTGCATTCACAGGGAAAATATTCGCAAGTCAACGTGAAGTTCAAGAAACTGAATAAATTAGTACAATATTTACAATACATTCTATGTTTCGCAACCCTTACAATCGTGACCTGAATATGAATCCTTTTACGACCAAAATTTCAGGAAAAGTATAGCACTGCGTTGTCCTCAGACGTGTAAAATGAACAAAGAATCGCTTCTCGTACGCTTAATTTAATATTTAACACGTGTATTGTTCGTTCTATTGTTTTGCTCGCCACAAGAACGCCCGCCACAATGAAATTACAAGTAATACCCTCTGCAGTACAGTCCACCCAAAGCTAAACATAAAACCGAATGAGCCGTAAAATCGATGTCGAAGGTTTCAAATCGAAAAGGAACTCGTAAACGTAATCATAATTGTGTTGCACGCTAATCTCAATGATTTGTTATAGTTTTGAGCCTCGCACTGACAAGGCGTGAGAATAACTGGTTGCGAGTTATCGCATGTTTTCCTGTGTTCCGCTATATATTGGATGGATTGTTATTGAATATCGTAAGAGCTTTGCGCAGTCAAGGCGGTGTTAATGATGTCATTGTCTCGCGCGACAAGTTAACTTGTGTGTGTTCGCGATAATGGCGCGGGCTTCGAAGTTCAGAATCTCCGAAGGGAAATGGGGAAAGCGTGAACGTTTTAAAGGGAACAAAGGACCATAACTTCAATGTGTAACAACCGCAGATTGACATGTGGGTGGTCTGTGTTATGGTTTGTCAGAAGAGCGATACATTCAATAGATTTCGATTTGTATAACAAATGTACATAATGCATGATGTATCCAAACTTGGCTTGAATATTATTTTAACCACACGAATGTAAATCTTGTCCTTGTTTGAGGTGAGATTTTAATATATATATATATTATATATGTATGTTCGAAGGTACAAGTGGTTAGTATTTTTTAAATACCAACAATTTCTTTATTGGCTTAGGAATGCTTTTAATGTACGACTCTGTGGACATAATCTACTCATTGTAGATGCTTTATTATTCTGCTTCATTCAAACAATAATTTCACTCTCGACAAATTGTTACGTTGGATGTCGCAAGGAGATATCGAAATCGTAATTGAAAATTGGTTTGTTTTTCCTCGATATCGATTCATATCCACGACTCCGTGGGATCCTACACTAGATGGGCGACTAGATGTGGTCATCCTAGTCATGTCCGCACCATTAATCACATTACCAGAGTAATTTTCCTAATAGTATCTGGCAACATGCAATTTTCTGCATTCCTGGGAGGGGAATGCGTCTCGCTTGGCGTAGGAGTAACTACAATTTGTACCAATTTGCTTTGGCGATACTGAACTTCTAAGTATCAAGACACATTGTTTGGACTAATCTTAGCTAAATCCTTTAAAATATCAGGTTAATAAAGATTTCAAGTATTTGCACTACTTACTTAAATCTTTCCGCGAAAAACACTAATTGCACTATTACTCATTAGACCTTGTTCTATATAAATACTTTAATGGACTAAAAACGAATTATTTTCTGTGTCTCCTTCTGGTCTTCATGACTGATGATGCCTTTTATTATTATATTGAAAATTGGTTTTCTTATTGCATTAGCAAAGTCAAACGCATCACCTCAGGGTTTTTTTTTCACCAAGGGTTTCGTTCAAGCCCTGACTTATCGACTTCTCTCTTTTATAGCGGTCACCACAGAACAATACCCATTACATAAGTAAGGAATAAATACAAGTTGTTGGTAAGTATTTAACAACCATTGAATGCGAACCCAGAACAACCAAAACAGTTTTTCATATAAAGTGTGACTCATCAATCAGAATATGTAGCTTGAACAAGATCTAGATTATTATTTAAGTCGAAAACATGTAAAAAAACTAACGTTGTGTTGGTACTTTGAATGCAAAACCTTGCCAAACTTTACTCGAACAACTCTTCTTTAATAAATGTTATAGTACTTTGAATGCAAAACCTCGCCAAACTTTACTCGAACAACTCTTCTTTAACAACCGAAACAGTTTTTCATATAAAGTGTGACTCATCAACCAGAATATGTAGCTTGAACAAAATCTAGATTATTATTCAAGTCGAAAACATGTAAAAAAACTAACATTGTGTTGGTACTTTGAATGCAAAACCTTGCCAAACTTTACTCGAACAACTCTTCTTTAATAAATGTTATATCCTCTTAGAGAGGTTTTCGTGCGAGAAAGTCTCACGTCCCCAATCTCATGTGCACACATTAAACTTAATGATAATAATATGGCATATCGTTTTACCTGCAGGCGAGCAAACTATTAAATAATATGGGACGAAGTTAGTCGGATGTCACGATGATTATAATTTATGCATGGGAATAAAACTAGTGGCAGTCATAGAAATGGCACGGTAAACTGACTTGAATCTTGTACCGAAAGCTTTACAATTTATATTACCTTGATATATTTGATCATATATTGTAACAAATAAACAAAAATGTACTTAAATAATAAAAAAAAAAAAAATAAAATAAAATAAAAAAATAGTTATTTAACATTTAAAAATAGACTGAAGCATATTATTAATTAGCGAAGTTAAGCAATCATTATATGATTTATCCCTTTAGATTGCACAGCGATTCTGAAGAGTTTTCTTATCTTCTTCTTAAGGCGACACAAGACTCTAATAACAAGGGTTTGCTCTAGGCTTACATTTTAATTAATCCCGACGAATTCGTAACGATAATAACGAAGAATTTGTAACGTAACGATATATATCCCTACGGATGTTAGTAATTTATATTTGAGATTAGAAAAGTACCGTACCGTTAAAATATTTTATGTAAGACTATTTGAAAATATTATAAAACGTTTTTCAACTATAAAACTAGCGGTAAGCATTAGATTTTAAATTTCTAGACGATGAATTAGTAACTTCCCGAGGGATTCTCCTAGAAACATCTGAGATTTTATTAATACGTTCATCAGAAATAATTAAAATAAACCCCACGGAAAAATCAATTTTCTAGACCTGTTAGGGCAAATTCGACCGTAGGTTCATCCATTAAGCCGAGTCAAGCGCCGAATATTGTTTTTACACGACTTCTTCACTTATGTCAAGATTACCACATCATTTTAGACATTTAGTAAGGCAAATTTCAACCGCAGATCTGTCCAATACACCGGGGCAGCGCGTCGCATTTTTCTGTGCATGGCTTCTTCACTTACGTCGTTAATATTCTTACTTTATTTTAAGGCATTGTCTCGTTTTAATTCTATCGATCTTATACAAGGCCGCTTGGATTGGGCATTATCGTGTTGTGATTGATTGATTTGGAGGAGTGATTTTTTTCTGTAAGAGTATTTTATGGTTGTTCAAAATAATTCAATGGCTTCAATCATACGAGTCGATGGAAAATAATGGAAGCGCCTCTTGGGCATATTGTATTTCAACTGCCATACGCAAAGTTGTATAATGTATTACCTATATTTTTTGTGAAAATTACAAAAGTGTTTTTGTCTCAAAGTAATTTTTTATGTATGTAGGTACCTACTATTCTAAAACATTGTTAAACAAGATAATAGAAAAAATGAAAACCTGGTTAAATGTGTTCGTAACTCCTCTTCGATGATGAATAAAGTTCTTACCTGAAAATAAAAAGAAAAAATTTGTTTCAAATTAGACACAATGATATTTTTATTGGTTCAGTACTTTCTGTGGAATTGAAATTTTTTATTTTGGTATTTAATAAAAATGTTATAATCGCACAGGAGTCCCAACCGTCTGGAGCCAGTGAGACTATGGTATCCCCAATCGGGGTATGTTGTGAGGCTGAAAGAAGTAGAGAGGTTTAGGAGATGGAGAAGATAAAAGTGGGGAAGTACCTGACTATACATATCTGGTCACCAAACACGGCTGAAGCCATTTCAAGCAACGTTTCAATTCTGAATGGTATTCTTACACCAGAGCGATACTGAGAGTAACTTCCACTTTGGAACTTGCCGCAAATATACTATACAATAGTTTTAAAGAGTAATTTTTTGAAATAACATTATAACACAATCACATATTAATCAAATAAAATTTACTTGTGCACGCCGGGACTTGAACCTGTGACCTCCAACTTGCAAGTCGAGCGCACTTATTACATATTGCGCAGTGCATAATAACCCTTTATATACATCCCCTATAATAATAAACGATTTTTAAAAATAAAATCTCAGTTGTAAAAATTTAAAATACGTTTATTGGTAAGGATGCTACTGTTTATTCAAACGTGTAAAGTCGGTATGTATACCTAATGAAATTAATAAAGCTCAAGCTAACTTGGAAACTCATTTTGTATTTTTAAAAAGCATTAACTTTGTACCTCGTCATAATTTACAATATAAACACATTCAATTGTTTAAGACCACTGTAAATTTGTTAAACACTACTTATACATCTAATTATATACAAGAATATAATGGTTTTCCTTTCGTCCATTTCGTGCTGGTAATTTGCTTAAAAATAGACAAAATAACAGATTTTTCCAGAACAAATTCTAAAGATTGGTATTTTTTCACTCTAAAAGATGTATTTAATTTTAATTTTTTAATGGTGAAAAAAGTATTAATGAACCAGCCATTTTTATTAGTGTTTTGATGATTTGAAAAGAAATCATGTCACGCCACTGCGGTCAAAGATTTATTTATATATAAAATTTCTCATGTTCATTAAGAAACATCTCGACATGGTGTCACAGTCATAAAATTTATTTACGTGTTATTAAATGCAACTCTACGTATAATTTTATCTGGTTTCTTGATTTTACGGAGGAGTCAATAGTACAACATAATTATATCCAACCATTTATCCAACAGGTTTTTAGTTGAAATTACCATAAATTTCATTCACAGTTATATTGGTAAGCACTTCAAGTCAACACTTCAGAGCTTTGACTCAAAAGTAGAAATTTGAAACGCCTAACAAAATAAATAAATTGAACGAGAATTGTATGAATAATCTCAAATAATTAGTTCGCTCCCAATTAGTTTAGTTTACATCACAATTTGGGGAATGTTTTAAGGAAATATGAAGGTGATCGAGTGGGGAAAGTTTACGAATCATTTTATAGCCTGCCAAAACAATCGAAATCCAACGGGGTACGCATGACGTCATGCGTACCTCGGTTAACATATAAGGTATGAAATCAAAAAATCCTAATTTATATATTTAATAAGATTTCCAATAATCACGAATTCTTAATTGATGAATTAATTTGTACACAAAAATGTCCAACAAAGAGTCAAGAGTAAGTTGAGTTACGTAAAAAACCTCTAGAGCGCTGGTAATAGGTGATAGGGAATTATCAGCGCCTTGGCTCTGATTCCTTGACTCCTTGGCAAGTCTGCAATTGGATTGTTCTAATTGTTCCAATTTCGCCTGAATAGGGCCGACCCTGCAGTAACTTTCTTACGGACTTCTTTTTTAAAATAACTCATTTTACTATTTATTTTTTATTTTTTATTTAGTTACTTTTTTTAATAATTAGGTACATTTTTGTATGGCACATGAAAAAAAAAAAAAAAAATTAAAACAGATCATTGAAGTCCTCCTCACTAGGAGATCCTGTGCTGAGGGGGATTATATATGTTAGTATACGTTTTCAGCGACTAAGATGATGTTTTTAATATATTAGCTAGTTCTTCTTCCGATATTTCCTTAAGCCAAGATTTGATGTCCTTAATGTAGTTATTTTTCGTTTTCCTTTGTTTGATGTTGAGAGGGAGTTTATTATATAATTTTATTGCTAAAAATTCATAGCTTCTTTGTCCAAAGGTAGAATTACATTTAGGAATATTTAGTATGTCTGTTTGCTTGGCTCTGGTTTTATGATCGTGAGAGGGATAAGCCTCTGGTTTATTTTTTAGCTGATGAACTAGAATATTTTTAGCATAGATTTTTTGTTAACTTGGAACATCAAACAGATTAAAAATATCAGTAGTTGGCGTCCTTACGGGGAGCTTTAATATGGTCAAGTTATGGTTATATATGGTTAAGTTACAATCCACAAATTAAAAAATATATATACGCAGAATAATTTTACAATTCCGGCAGCATTGTTTGTCCAATTTTTGTTTTGTGAAGATCGATAAAATCCAATATAAAATGAGATTTAATTTCATCATAAATCTTTTTTTATAAAGTTTGTTGCCACATTCATTAATTGCATTCAATAACGAATACAAAAAACTGTTTTATTGATTAATTGCCTACTTATTGTATTATTTTTTTTCATCCAGGTACAGAACGACTTAAAATAATCATAATTCCTGTTGAATAATGCTTCTATTAAAATCTACATTGTGTAACAACGCATCTCAACAGAAATTAGCATAATTTAGCTTTACAGAAACCTTTTTTTCTTCTGCACGATCTCTAAATTCCCGAGCGAAAAAACATCCATGGCATGTGAAGATCCACCGATCAATCATAAAGATTTTCGTGAACAATGTTCGAGGTCACACGTCCCCATACAAACCAATACCTGTCGGTTCAGGTAGAGTTGAAGGTCTCGTATGGCTAGATCAGCTGACGATGCTGCGAATTAGTCGATTTTAACCTGAGGCCCGATTCTCAACAGCGAATTACTATATGCGGTCTGTTGTACTCCTCTAGTGGTAGGTATATTTGTACACGTTGTTTGGAAAAGGGTTTTTGATTAGTTTATTGTTTGATCCTAATTTTAAGCCAAACTTATCGTGATTCGACTATTTTAGTCACATTAAATGTATTATTAGAAAATTCCTAAGTTTGCAATGTTTTCGATAAATTTTAAATATGTTAAACAGGGTGTTAATGAACGCACTTGACTTACTTTAACATTCCTGATTCCTGACATTATTTGGAGTAAGAAATGTAAGAAATTTAGCACCGATTTTTTTTCTACTTGAAACACAAAAAGATCAGTAAATATTGGACAGTTGGAGTCGGGGAAGGGGTTGAATAGTTACTCGCCTGAGTGACCAGCGATAACATGCGGAAGATTTAAAAAAAAAAAAAAGCATTAAAAAATTCGCCGGAGACCAAAATTATTTTTACGTTGTTTACTCCAAATAATGTTAGGAATTATTGGATAAAGAAAATCAAATACGTCACTTAACACCCTGTAACCCTGTATAGGTGTAATTACTATTTTATTTATGCTATTTTCTTAAAAAAAACACTATCTTCCAAGTGAATTATTTAAAATAAGCATTTCTATTTTTAAATAATACATTTTTAGTATCAATCTTGAAAAATGTTATCAAAAATGCTTACCACATTTTTTTTATTTTAAAAAAGTTATCGAAATTTCTAATGCAAAACTGTCACTTCACTTTTATCTCGTTCATACAATAAATAAAAAAAAAATAAAGTTAATGTAATTTTTAGAATTTTGTTCATAGCATCCAGTATATCTATATGTATAAGAAGTAATATTTCTCTTTCTAACGTCTGAAAAATCACGTATATATTTTCACATGATATATAAAAATACTGTTGTAAATTATGGACCCTCGGTCAAGATTATATTATCCTAAAAGGCTCCAGGGGTTAAGATGTAATATTAACAGTTTTGCTCATTGAGCATTGGTACAACAAAATATTTGCCAACTCGTACAAACAATTCAGCACCCCTTCCGAGGTAAAACCATCCGAAAATACGAGGATATACAAAAGCTTACTATATTTTGAATAAAATAAAATTTTACGCCTCTAGCTTCCTAAAAATGTTATATTTTTGTTAGTGATCTGTGAACCTATTCGGTCAGGCCTTCAATAGGATATTCTTATAGCTTACAGGGTTCCTATCAGGGAAATAATAATTTTAAATCAACTCGCTCAACTGGCTCGGCCGTCCGAGTTAGGACGACTAATAGTGGAGCGGTGTAACGATACAAAGTTGTATATCGAGTCCTCGTACCTTGCACGCCAAAGTAGTGCTCAGGGGCGTGCAGTCCATATGGCGTGTAGGCACATAAACACTGCCTACCCTACCCTACTTACATAAGTAAAATACAAGTAATTTTTTTTTTTTTTTTTTTTATAGTGAATACCTCACAAGAGCCCCAACTGCTCCCGTCTGGAGCCAGTGAGACTATGGCATCCCCAATTGGGGGATGTTGTGAGGCTGAATGTAAGTGGGTAAGGGAAAGAGGAAGGTGGGGAAGTACCTGGCTATTCAGATCTAGTCACTAAACACGGCTAAAGCCATTTGGAGCAACGTTTCAATTCTGAATGGTGGTCTTACACCAGGGCGATACTGGTAGTATCTTCCACTCTGGACCGTGCCGCAAATATACTATATATTATTTTAATTAATTAATTGTGAAATAACACAAATTAATCAAATAAAATTTATTTGCGCACGCCGGGTTCGAACCCGCGACCTTCGGAATGGCAGTCCAATGCGTTACCACTGGACTATGCCGGCCGTCAATTAATACAAAAAAGTAGCATTTTCCAAGAAATAAGACTACACTTTCAAAGGGTTCACTTTCCTGTAAGTTATCAAAGGCAGGAACTAAATGTGCAAACGATCACACGTCATATTAAAAACATGTATTTTTTAAATGTGAATACCGCACAACAGTCTGTGAAGCTGAAGGTAGTGGGGAAGGGAATGAGATGGTGAAGAACTTGGGAAAGTATCTGGCAACTAATACTTGGTCACCAAACGCGGCTAAACCATTTCAAGCAACGTTTTAATTCTGAACGGTGGTCTTAAACCAGGGCGATAGTGAGAGTATCTTCCACTCTGGAACGTACCGCAAATATACTTCATATTATTTTAAATTAATAAATTGTGTAATAAAATAAAATTTACGCTGCGATTTGAACCCGCGACCTTCGGATTGCTAGTCGAGAACCTTACTGCTCGACCACGGAGGATGTCGGTTTTGTCTTCATTCGAAAAAAAAAATGTACATATGCTCATTCAAGGGATGACTCGTTTGTCTTTAGTGTCGATAAAAGCCGTGCCTTTTGTTATAAATCATAAATGTAACAATCAGTGCCATCTGTTGGAACATCTATAATGTTAATTAGTATATTTTATACATAATGTTAATAAGAATATATTATATATAATGTTAATTAGTATATTTTATATATAATGTTAGTTAGTATATTTTATATATATTGTTAATTAGTATATTTTTATTACCAAAATAATTGTGTTGTGTTGGTTTCCGTTCATGTTAGTTATGCAGTGGAAAAATATAGAAATTTTATAGAGTTCTGTAATTGGCTTGCAAAGCGGTTAATTGGATATTTGATATAGGTAGCTTAGGTAATCTCAACCAACTAGTGATGGGTCATGACTCATTTTATTAAGAGCGGTAGCCACGGTACCAGCTCAATATTTTCGCACGGATAAAGAGTCGACTCAATTGAACGACGGCTTCATTGAACGGGTGCCATGAGCTCAAGAGTGCATGAGTAATGAAAATACTATGCTCGCCCGATACGACTCCCCTGATACAACTCCCAACTCCGATCGTGCGTCTCTTGCTACCGGTAAGTTGCCTCGTACTACTTGAAAAATAAGATGTTAGAAGGTTAGTAGGTATATGTACATATGTCCATCCGTTCAATTGAGCCGTGGTACGGTTTACCTGTAGTCGTAAGAATACGGCTCATCAAAAAGAGCTAGTTCAGTTGTGTGAATCGCTCATGAACGACTCATCGCTACAATCAACATCGGCTAAAGCCAGCAGCTAAGCCAGTTTTGGTGAAAACTGACCATATTGGTGGTTTTTCCAACTGCCTACCCTGATTAAAAAAAATCGGTGCACGCCACTGGCGGTATTAGACTTATGGAAGGAGTTCAGTACTGCGGGTCCAATTTAAACGATACACTCCCTGTGTCTAGGGGTGACTCCTAAGCACTAAGACTCAAAATGCATCTAGCAATTCAGGTTTCACACTATTTTAAATTCAACGAAGCGTAATGTTATTAGTATCCTAGATTTGTCTTACCCCCGTCCATACACTACCCAATAGTGTAAGAATAAACTATGTTGTTTTTTTTTACATATTGGAGTGAGATTTACATGTTGGAAGCTACTCTTTCGCCTAGTTTTCGTAGGGATTGATTTCTAACAAGAATCTTATTAGAATGTTTGCAGTATATATATTTTTTAAACCCTTTTACTAATAGATAAGCACGAACCTCGCAAATATATCTTACCGCTAGGATTTTTTTCAATGATGATTGAGAATTTAACATTTTAAAATAATTTTTTTTTTGATTGATCAATTGGAATCCTTTGCCTTCTAAAATATTCCTAGATTGTATTATTGTAAGTTTTAAATGGTTTTCCGTGGAAAATATCCACAAGGTATTCTTAAGTTTCCTGTTGGAATTGATGTTTTGTAATAAATAACTGCGTACCTGTAAATCATACCCCTTTCCTTCCCATAACTTTCTATCCTTTCTGTCTAAAGACCCCCCATCCTCAAAGATGACATGGACCCAAGGGAAATTGTTTTTCTCAGAGCCTCCTGTTTAAAGAAAATATTTAAAAAAAAACTTTTAACTAGCTACCAATTATTCCGTAACATCAAGTCAATATTTATGCAATAATATATTAATAATAATTATTATAAACAAACAATAATTATTTTTATGGCTTCAAAAAAAATTGTATTGTGTCAATATCTACCTTTAAAATTAAAATTAAAAAAATAACTTTTTACCTTCTTTTAACATCATTATTTAATAATGTTGAATATGCGGAACATATTTCGTTTGTATCCAGGCTTTATCGGATATCAAAAATAGTATAATAATTTATAAAAATATTGAGTTTTTAAACAGGATATTGCTTACAGTCCTAGAATATTTCATTACCTAAAAAAAATTGCTAATGGTATTGGCTGATCAAAACATGTTTAGTTTTTATTTTATTATTAAAACATAAAGAGAGCCTTTATTATTTCAGTCCTATAACTTCGATGAACCACCGTTCAGATAAGGAGTGCATGGTGTGTATTCACTACCGTGACTTTGGTAGACTCATTGTGACCTCTTACAAGAGTCTGGTAGGAGAACTGTTAAGGTGAACCATCAATAAATTTAAACAACGTTTCCTTGCCACATTCTATTAAGAAACCTGTCTTTCTTAGAAGACTCTAATAGGAGGTCGGAATGGTTTTACCAGCTTACCTTTACAATATTTAGAATGATTCCTACTAGAATCTTATAGCAAGACACGAGGCCGTACCGAAATCACCAAAGTGAATTTTTCCATTTTGAACCTGAGAAGTTACACTTACAGTGTAACTTTTTGGGAAGTCCATTGATTTAATATATCTAGATTTATATTGTTTGATAGTACATTCAAGATTAGAGAAAAGTTAACCAAATCCGAACGTAATAAATGATATGAAAAACGTACATATTAAATTACAAAATGTTCAGAAGATGTTATATTTTCTGAAAAAATGCTTTCGTATTTAGCAGCTATTTTACGTGTTACACTGGTCAAATTTTCCCGTTCCAACGAACGGACCCACTCATAATTATTAACTATTATAAATTTTAAAAAGGGAAAGAAAACAAGACTGGTTAAGGTTAAGATATTCTATTCGGTTGCATAGAATTTGATTACAATAGTAGAATCCCTCTGACCGGAGCTATTTAGATTACATCAGTCCGAAATGCAAAATGAGCCAGAAAGAAATATGAGAAATAAATAGAGACGAAGTAAAGGACTGCTAGGATCTTGTTAATAAGAATTAATAAGTTAAAGCAATTTCAAGCAATGTTTCGACCATAGATGGCCGTCTCTTATTGACGGTACCTATCTTCCACTCTTGTCGTGTAAGGGTACGTATACATTTGCGAACCGAAACGTGAACCGTACCACGAATCACGGGAAAGGAATGAAGCAACTGCAAGCGGCGTTCGCGCCATTGAGGTTCAGTTCGGCAGTTCGGCTCGCGGATGTATACGTAGCATAATATATTATAGTATAATAATATTCACTCTCATGAGGTTTGATTTTGTTTTTTGTGTGATGTTTTTGGGTTGTTATAATATGATTGTTGCTCTTCCCCCTCCTCAATCCAACGTTTCGGGCAGCCAAGCAGTGTCCATCGTCTGACTTGAAGTAATATTCATTCTTATGCCACGTCTCCAGCGACAATATTACAAAAAAAAATAAACCAATTGTTTGTGGAAACATTGGGGAGGGGCTGCAATATTTTTGTTTTCTGTGGCCGATTGAAAAAAAAAAAACTCTGTGGCCCCGGCCAAATGTTTTTTGTTTTTGTCCAATGTTTTGAAAACATTTTGTTGCTGGAGACCTGAATTTACACAAACAGCTATGTATAAACTATATTATCCTTTTAGAATTACATGCAAGCAGATTCGATATCTCTAAATAGTATAAAGTCGCTCTTTGCGTTTGTTTATTTGTGCGCTTAGTTCTTCTAAACTATCCAACGGATTGTGATAAGGTTTCCATTATTATTTAGAAAAATTCTACCGGAATGCTCAAATATATAATACATGCATTAGAAAGTAGAGAAAAGTCGATATTTTGTAATGAAGCCGTAAAAAAAAAAACATTGCTAACGTTAGCTAAACCTTATGATATACATCAACATAATGTACTACAGAATTTTATAACTCTAAAAGGCCTACAGAAAAATCCGAAATGGTATATCTCTATCTACTAAGGATATCCCCCAGCAACGCCTGGTACATGTCAGCTAGTAAAATAATAAGAATTAAATCGTTGAATACCAAGTAAGTTTGCTAAAACATAAAGTTTATTTACTTATTTGGTATAATTGCAATAATAAGGAAGTGTCTGTAACCGCCTTCCCAGAGAGCTGGTATAAAGGTAATAGTTACTATCCTAACGGTAAATCTAGAATGCAATGCAGCTAAAAATTAGTTATGAGTTCAATGCAAGCCCCGACAGATGCCGACAAAATGGGACCACTTCGCCAAACTAGGTGCAAAAACCACCAACATAATGATTCGGATATTTACATAAACACTTTCCTTTCGCATTCACCTTGTTACTGTGCGAAATATTTGATGGTATCAGGATCAGATTTCCAATATGCAGAGATTTAGTCAACTTGCTTGAGAATTGATAAGAAAGCGGCCTTGAATTGAAGCCTTGGGTAGGAAAATCATTTTACCTTTTTGCTTAGTGGCTATTTTTTATTTTACAACATGTGAGTCGATTTGACAACTCAGGTTTAAGCTTGCAGTTGACCTGCATTGGGGTTTTGTATTCAGTTTGAACCAGTTGAGTGAATATTGTTCAAGTGACAGATTTTAACATTGTCTTTTCTTATTCAATAAATAATTCTTCCTGGTGGAGTGGAAGATACTCTCCATTCAGAATTGAAACTTTTTTTAATTGCTTTAGCCATGTTTGGTGACCAGATCTGAATAACCTCCACCTTCCTCCTCCCACCTCCTTCCCAACAATACTTACTTTCAGCCTTGCAACATACCCCAATTAGGAATGCCGTGGTCTCACTGACTGCCAGTTGAAACGCTTGTGTGGAATTTACATAAAATATTCTCTTATGGTGAACAGTGAGCTCTGGTGTCATCAAATTTGCACATTTTTTTCTGGTTAGAATTTTTAGATTAACGCATACCTATTACTTTCTACGAAGCTTTAAAAAAAAAACTGTTAGCTTTTTAAAAAGTACAAAAAGACGCCATCATATTGTTTGTTTCATATTTTCAGATGCCTAGCAAAGAAAAAATATTTTAAAAATAACTCGGGTGAAACTACAGGGTTTTCCAATAAGAGGTGTTATTTTGAATAGCCCGCTATTTCGGTAGATGTTACTTTTGAAGCTGTCATTTTTTGACATTTGACAAGTAGAAACTACGCCATTAATAAAAATGGAACGATACACGCTTCAACAACGCATTGAAATTATTAAAATTCACTTGAGTGAATCAAATGCAAATCATCTTGAGTGATGAGGCCCATTTCCACCTCGGTGGCTTCGTCAACAAGCAAAATTGTCGCATCTGGGGATCGGAAAACCCAAGAGTTATTGTTGAAAAGCCTCTCTATTCTCAACGTGTGACTGTTTGGTGCGGTTTATGGTCCGGCGGAGTCATTGGACCTTACTTTTTTGAAAATGAGGCTGGAGCAACAGTTACGGTGAATGGATTGCGCTATCGAGAGATGATTAATGATTTTTTATGGCCGGAATTGGATGGTATTGATTTCGACAGCATTTACTTTCAACAAGACGGCGCTACGTGCCACACAAGCAACGAAACCATTGATCTTTTACGATTGAATATCAAAATAACACCTCTTATTGAAAAAACCCTGTAGTTGGTAAAACTAGTTACGTTTGCTTTCATATCACCTTTTCAGTCAGTTTTAATTCGAACGTTTTGCATTTCGTCTGTCTGTAAATCAGGTTCAGAAAAGATTATTTTTTCAAATTTGAAATTTTCGTGTTTACTTGGACTTTTTTATTAGAATTTCTTCAATATTATGGTACCTAGTATCTACTTGAAGAAAGTTTGAAAAAAAACAATTGTCATTTAGATAGTGACGTTTCTTTCGCAATAATGAATAATTCCTCATATCAAATGAAAATAATATACGGTTTATAATTAAAGCGATGCTATGGCATATGCGTAGTAATGCAAAATCATGTGTTTTTGGATTGAAAATTTGGTCGCCTGGAAATGTTTCAGATACTTTAATTAAATACTGCGAGTAGAATACATCTTGGCCTTTGAAATAATCGAGTATTTTTTAGATAAGCCCAGAAAAAAATAATGTATAAGGCCTATGAAAACTGCTTTAAAGTTCAAAATCTCCTACTTACGAACCCATTTTCAGTTATGATTTTATTGTATAATGTGGAAAATTATGATATTTATAAAATTATCGAAAAAAAAAAATATTTATGCCTAAACATCCACAAAATAAAATTAAAGGCCATGTTTTTTTCTTTTCATAAATCAAAACAGGCGGATGGTGTTAGGCGGTAATTTATACCTTATCGCCATCTACGTAAGGGTAGTTATTATTATTAAATATTACACGACGTAGTGCATCGCCTTAATTAGGCAGAGGAAATTTTGGTTTTGATTTAATTTTTAAAAGTAAATTAAAAACAAATTTTGATGCGACGTTTCTGATCTGCTAGATTAAAAATCCAAAAGATCAGCTGACTCCACTTTATTTACTAAAAACATATAGCCAGGTGCTAAGTAATGTCATTGACTTGTGAATTAGAGTTCAGAATAACCACATGTTTGTTTGCGCTAACGGAACACGGAAGTTCGGTGTATTATATAATTGTATAGTCCATTATTCCTGCATAAAGTCGGATACATCGAACCAGTTCGACTGAATTAACTAGCTGAGCAAAATCTACGACCACTTCACTCCCATAGAAATCGTAAAGCTATTGCTAATTTATTTCCACCATAAACTTACATTTTATAGGATTTTCCACGAGAATAAGCATGATATTAAATTAAATCTCAGATGAAAATTGTGCTTTATAATAATTGTTTGACTTAACGTAGCGTAGTCTTGTATTGACTCGATGACTTTACATTTCGTTTGTTTTCCGTATCCGACCCATCCCGTCAAGATGGTAGCCTAGTACTTTTTATTCCGCAAAACAATACTCTAAGTCAAGTCGAAGTCACATTACTTCTAGTAATACTAGCGCAGACCCGTGAATTAATAAATATATCAATAAAAAACGCAGTCCCTCACGCAATCACAAAATTTATTCTAACCTAAGATTAACCCGAAGAAACGTAAACAAAGGAAGTGCACATTTCAAATATAGAATTAAAATAATTTTCTGGTAAAATATGAATTCTTGGCACATCGGTTCTAATTTTGAAAATGAATTTGAAATTACAATCACAGACAGACTCGCAATCGAAATTAGTAAATCCGATGTTTCCTGAAAGGATGGACCGCTTCATATGTAACTCATATTATTTTCTTAATCTTACTCATTACGTTAACATCAGCCGTGCATTCTTTCAGGAGCACCAAATTTACATGTTACCACACATGCGTCTCATCCTAGAAACCTCGGAATCTTTTTTCTACAGCATTCAGTCTAAAAAATATATTAAATATGTACAATATGTATTTTTTCAAGGAAATAATATGTGTACATCTACATATTTCTAAGAAAGCAAACAAAAAATCCGATTTAGATTTGGAGCAATTTAATAAATGCCCGCTTCCTATCCGAACAGAATGCGCCGATCGCTTCCTTATCTCGAAGTTAGCCAATGAACTTGGTTCATTTGGGTCAAGTATAATATTTTATACTGCGCTAGGAAACAGCGCTCCGCGTGAAAGGTATTTCATTGCCGGTAAGTAGGGCATTGCCCTCTGCGAAATCAGCCATTTTCGTAATACCGTGAGAGTGACAGCACATTCAACTTTACAGAATATTCAAATTTACAGAAGTGTCGAATTTACAGAAGTGTCACCTTTACAGAAGATTCAACTTTATAGATGATTCGATTTTACAGAAGTGTCAACTTTACAGAAAAGTCAACTTTACAAAAGTTTCAAAATTACAAAAGTGTCAACTTTACAGAAGATTCAGCTTTACAAAAGAACAACTTTACAGAAGATTCAATTTTACAGATAATTCAACTTTACAGAAAATTCAACTTTACAGAAGATTCAAATTTACAGAAGATTCAAATTTACAGATGATTCAACTTTACAGAGAATTAAACCTTACAGAAGATTTTATCTTCAACTTTACAGAAGATTCAACTTTACAGAAGATTCAACTTTACAGAAGAGTCAACTTTACAGAAGATTAAACTTTACAGAAGATTAAACTTTACAGAAGATTCAACTTTACAGACTATTTAACTTTACAGAACATTCAATTGTACAGAGTATTCAACTTCGCAGAAAATTCAACTTTTCAGAATATCCAACTTTACAGAATATTCAAATTTATTATTCAGAATATTAAGCAATAAAGAAAATTCAACGTTTCTTTAAAATAGGATTTATAATAAAACGACAGAGTTATATTTTTGCTTGACGGCGCGGCAAAGGGGTTTTTTTTTAAAAAGGTAAAAAATAATTAGGTTTTTATATACTAGGTAGTTGATACCCGTAAAAAAAGCAAGAAAGTAACTAGACTTGCCAAAATGAAAACTGCGGAATTGCAATTTATTCAAAATCCATTATAATATGAATTTATTTTAAACAGGGACAATAGCGTTACTAGAAAATTTCGCATTCTTTCACATTCTTAATCTCTTCTCAATTTTGCATCGCCTCGAAACATTACCTGAACGATTCCCACTAGTTTCCAGCACTGCAAATCTTGTGTAGTATTCAAATATAAAAAAATTAAACAAATCTTCAAATTGCAAGGGTAATTTCCAAGTTCTGTAAAGTTTAAATTCAAGTTCTGTTATTAATTAAGTTTTCTGTAACAACTGGCCAGTAATAATATGATAACAGAACTTGAATATTATCCTTGAAAATTAACTTTGTAATTTGATGAATTGTTCAACTTCTGTAAAACAAACCGTCCTAAGAATATTACAATTATTATTATCTACAATTATTGTGTAACTAATGTGTATAAAACTGTTCTTATCACCTAGACAAGATATACAACATTGTATATTTCAAATATTATGCTATTTTATTAACGCGATAAGGTTATTCAGAATTTACGTACTAAAATATACGGAAATGTACTTATTTAAGATATCTAAATATGTATATTTTAATCTGCTTAAAATTTGACATATTACCGATTTGCACATGCCAATGAATTAGGTTTAATAATCGTGTTTCTGAAGGCAACTAAATAATTCAAATAAAAATCACACGGAATCTGTTAATATTGAGAATTTTAAAAGAAAGAGCATAATATAATTACTTCGTAAAATAATTTCAAACATTTCTTGTCATTTTATACGGAAATACTGGAAAATATGTGAAAATTCAATTTAAACTGTGTATCTTAAAAGTAGTTAGTTATCTACTAGTTAGATCAAACAAATGATAACTGGTATTACAAAAGATGTCCCAGAAAATGTGATTAGATTTGTGAGATAAACAAGGATTGAATAAAAATATTCGAATTTAGCTCTCAAATAAGTGGGAATTTAATGTGAAAAAATTAATAAACAAAAAGAAAAGAAAACTCGTTTTTATTTGGGTAGATACTTACACATTTTTTAACAAGTCTTGACGTAAATCTTGTGAGCAAGCATTAACATTAAAATAATCTTTACATCCCTTAAAAATGCCTTTAAAAAAAATTGTGCAGGTTCCACCGAGATTTGAACTCGGATCGCTGGATTCAAAGTCCAGAGTGCTAACCGTTACACCATGGAACCGATGTGAGAATCTCACGCGAGATGAGATCCAAGTCTACTCTCTGTGATAGATTAACTTGGTACAGACGAATCGATTACACAGTCGTGCAGGTCGTCAGCATTTCACTTTAGATAGACGTGCTGTTATATTGAAACGTTCACATCATAATATTCTCTCGATGTGCTTCGCAGTGAAATAGTTTTGAGTCCAGCGATCAGGGTTCGAATGTCCACAGAACCTTGTTCTTTTCTAATTGCATAGTCCAGTTTTTTTCCTAGTAAATCACTTAAATCTTCCAGCTTGTCGCCAAAAATAATACTTTTTTTCACAACCCAACTTTTACAATTAATTTTTCAACTAAATAAAATATTATTTTACAACTTTTCTTAAAATGCTGTGCAAAATATCGATGGTCTAACGCACACATGAGTAAATGTGCAATTTGAAAATTTAATTTATAAGAATACTATAAGATGTAAAGCAACAAAATTAATTCTAGATGAAATCAGTATTGTAAATTTCCCGCGAAAAATCTATTTACAAAGTGAGTAGTCTGGATAAATACTTCACAAAAGACGTAATTGTTATAACTTAAAACTGCACTTAAAACACGTGTGCTACGATATACTGTACCGTTTATGTACAAAATATTAGTAAACAAATTATTGGGTAATTGTGGATGGAATAACAGAATACGACAGATGTATAACACGACGAGGGATGTACGTCAATACAAGAGGTGTATGGCATTTCGTGACCTCTGACCATCCTTGAGGACTTTTTTTACCCACCTCACTTTCATAGAAGGTTTTTGGTAGAGCGTAGGTTAATTTAGTTAAGGCTTTATCGCACAATTAGCGTGAATTAGAATATCAAGAGGTCTAGTATATACATTCAGTAATGAATGTAGTTTTCACAATAGAAAATGTTTTCGTATAATGATAGTTATAATTATTATTTTATTCCGGATTACACGCATAGGTTGTGCAATGTAGTGTAATCTATATAGGATAGCTTACGATTTGATCTATGCACACAATACAAAATAATAAAAAAATAAGAAATTAAGGAAATAAATCAACATCATGCACCAAATAAAATAAAAATAATTTTTAATTAAATGGGGAAAAAGTTCTAAAGGTGGAATGACAAAAAAGATCAATTTTATAATATGTATTGTATTAAATCTTAAGTTCCTCTTACGGAGGTTTTAGAGCCATCATTTTTTTTGTATTGGGAAGTTTAACAAACCGATTTCGACTTTTATTAGATTTACATTTGCATTTTATATTTCGGTAAGACACAGTAGCCCCCTGAGGAAAATAATTCCCCTCGTGGTCTAAATCATTTTTAGTATTGCTCTGGGTGTAGGATGGAGAGGAGGTTCTTGGAAGGAAAAAGGTATGAAGTGTGGGTAGGAACCTGGAGGTCAGTGGATCCAGGAGTGACGGATGTATGAATCCATCCCTACCAAGACGATACGAGTCCTGCTGAAGTTAAAAAGACTCCCTCAACCAGTCCGGCGCGCCACGGGGTGAGTGAGCAGGCGCAACCGCCGCCAAGAACAGAACAAATGAACGGCACCCCTGCTAAGTCACCCAACGTATCGAACCACTTGGAGTGACCTATGGCAGAGATGTAGTTTATCTAGTGATTCCCGGAGCGGCGGTACCCATACCCGCCTCCCAAATTGTCCTTGTAAGGCATTCCAGTTCAAATGCTTTTAGTTATTTTTAAAAATCTATTCTCAACCATCTCTCTCTCTCATATTATTACGTGCAGTCGTCAAAATTGTTCTTTACCAACGGAAAAAAGGAGAAAATAAGCGTAGAAAACTCAAAAGTTCGTATTTTTACTTCAATCTTCATACAGATGGGTTAAAAAAACGAGATCGTTCGCCATATCCACATCTCCCGTCGTGAGGGCATATCCTTCGGGGAAGCGCAGCAGTACGCTTCTGGCTATTAACCACCGTATTTGAAGTGATCACCGCGAATATATACGTCTTCATTTGCCGGTTCCTACGTGGCCACATTACCATCTTGACTGTTAACGCGCGGCCAATTTGCCCGCTGCCCTTGTAGGGGAGCGTTTCCACCGCGCGGGGCAGAAAGCAGAAATGCGGCTCTGAAAAACGCCGCACGGAATGCGACCGGGCGGGCTGAGATTGTTCCCCCTGCCAATGGGAGCCAGTGGAAGCCAATCGAAGCCAGTGGTAAATGGTAAAAGAGATCTCTGGAAACGGGTGAAAGTCGCAAGCAACCACTTGCAGCATATTGAAGTACAACGTATTAATAATGAACGGTATAAGAATTTATTTTCTCATCTATTAAAGTTGATGTTTTTCAGAGTCTTCAGAATCTTCTGTGCCAGCTGTCCAATCAGTCCGATTTGGCCTCAAACGCTCCCATCGCTCTACCGACGGACAGGAGACTACAAACGGTCTACGCGCAGAGCGCACACCGGGAAAAATGACTAATATTGAATATCAACAAGATTTTAAAATTAACTTAAAATTAATCGTAAACTTGTTAAACACGGGATTGCAGGCCATTAACGAATGAATTTATAGGTATTTAGTAAAATATGCTCTGGTAAAATTTTATCACGATGTCGGAACACGTATTAATAAAAATCCTAATATTTTCACATTTCGTCATTGTATATTATCAAGTCAAATGCAGGTGCATGAACCCGTGTTCCAATATATTGGGAATGCACTAAAATTTTATCAGAAAACGGCCTACAATCCCGGTTTTAAGTGGATTACCAATAACTTGAAGAGATTTTTGATTAATTATCAATACTCATTTTTCTTTGTGCACCGATTATTATCGTTAGTGGAACACGTTTCAACGAGATATTAATTAGTACGAAATAGTGTCTCTAATTATATTCCTCTATGTGATAAAGTGATAAGCGATGATTTAATACAAAAAAATACTTTACGGGAAAGCAAATTTTGTGTTTTAATTTATACACACTAATTTGTTACCTACCTATTTTAATAAGCTAGAATCATTTCAATCCATGCAATCATTATAATGTGAACGTTTTTTGATTGCGATATACCTATTATATGATGTGGTAGGTATTATGTGGATTTAGAATTGGGAATGGAAAAATGTTTTATTTATTTATATACGCTATAATATATTAGAATATATTTATATACATTAGAAATGAAGGAAGGACAACATTATACAATTAAAATGAAAATATTTTTACAAGATTTTAAATAGGAGTTGAATAAAGAGTGAAGATAGATTAAAAAAATGACTAGATAGACTTTAAAATATCTACAGAAGTAAGAGAGATAAAAAAATTGCGCTCATGCTCGTTCATGCGCTCATGCTCGCCGCGCACATGCTCGCCCATCAGTGGGCCGCTTTGACCCTCAGTCCTGAAGAACAAACAAGCTAGCAGATTAGTAGAATACAACGGATTGTCATCTATTTCTGCGATCGCTGTCTCACTTTATTTAATTCGAAAAGCATTGCGAATAATTTTATTTATTGAAATAATATGTGTGTTTTGAGTGCATGTGAATCGAAAAAAATCAGATTTAGTTTTTGCTCGAGAATGATTTGTGCACATTTGTGTAAGGCATTTTTGACACAGGTGACAGCTTGTCTGACCGACCGGCTTATTTATGTGCGATATTAAACGCAGTAAATCACAAGTTTATCCTCTGGACTCAGTTCAGTGCAACCACGCGCGTTGTGTCAGTAATCTATCTTAACTTTTAATTCATCTAAGACCAGATTACAGACATTCTTTTTACTAAATGTCATGTTTATACACACTAATTCCAGAAATTAACTTTAGTAGTACGGTTATAGGAAAACATA
The DNA here is from genome assembly GCA_026573805.1 of Hesperophylax magnus. Lineage (NCBI taxonomy): Eukaryota > Metazoa > Arthropoda > Insecta > Trichoptera > Limnephilidae > Hesperophylax > Hesperophylax magnus. The sequence continues at coordinate 170,136 of JAIUSX010000165.1, read as the reverse complement.
TCAGTCTCGCAGGGTCACTCCCGTCAGGGTTATCAGTATCACCATATATATATTAGTTCTCTCCATTAACAAAATTTATTCACGTTGAATTAATTCGTACGTTGTTCTCATTTATAAGCAGATTTATGGTTTAATAATAACTTAATAACCCACCTAGAAACATTGCGGGATGTGAGTTGTCATCATTCGTATTCCCACAAACCAATTAATTCAATGTGGTCACCGTTGAAATTTTTTAAATTGCAGGCATTTAACTAAACAGTGGCATCTTAGCCTCTTAATGACAGCATCCGTTGTTTATTTTTCAAAACATAATTACTGCACGGCACGAAATCAAAGCACCAATAAAACTATGCCAACTTTGCCAGAAAACATCGTTTAATTGATTTTACCTTGTGATTTATCGAGACTTAAATACGGTGGGTGGTCTAAGACACAACTTATAACACTTTGGAAACATCACGCCTCGAGCGCTAATATGATTGATTTGTGTCTAATGTATTTATTAATAACAGATAACTGATATAATGTACAAGGATCGTGACGAATATACTATAATTATTACTATCATAAGAAAAATATGGTGTTGTTTGTCGAGCATCCTTATACAAAATTTTATATAAAAAGTTTTTAGTACAATTATACTGGGTGTCCGGGGGTAAAGTGTTAATAAAGTTTAATTCCAATGTTTTAGGTAAAAAAGTTGAATTGTTTGTACGAGAAAATAAGTATTGTTTTATGGAAAACTATTTTTGAATGGAATATCGAAAAAACTCATTTATATTTTTTATTTATACCGTCATGTAGAATCACCTCCCGAACTTAGCGCACTTTACCCCCGGACAACCTGTATATTAATATTATCAATTTATTAAGTCATATTAGAGTCACGTGGCAAGATCAATACCCTATAATACTATTAAAAAAATATTATTCTCAAGACTGTGAGAAAGAACTGAAAACTGTGTGTAAATTTCAGATGTAATCTTCTCAATTATATACATGACTATTTATTTTGTTTTCGAGACGCGATGTCACTGATAGAAAGAGAGATAGGAGACGTGTTCGGAAATCAAAACAAAACTAAAAAGTATTTTCTTGAAAGGTACAAAACTGTTAAAATGCTTATTGTGTGTAAAAGCTTTTAAAAGGAGTGTGATAATGTTTATATTGTGATGTAAAATATGTAATTTACCTTTTATGTTAATGTTTTCGTGAAACCAGTTTTTTATTGTAGTTTGAAACCCAAATTATTTAACAACAGAATAACCGACCAAATTCAATTCCATATTTGTTCCATCCTTGTAAAAAATTCAAATGTGCATTTTATTTTAAATTGCCAAATATTATTAATTTTTCGGCTTTACTTAACAAGCATTGATTGACAATCGAGGCTACAAATGTCATGTAATGGGAATTAATAATTAATTAATAATCAGGTACCTGCCATAAAAGAAAGATACTGGATACATTTATTCAACGAATTAGTAACATGCAATCATTTATTAATTGTGCATAGTTTTTTTGGCAATCAGATTTTGAGAAATAGGGTGGTCCGGTTTATGTCATATTTCAGGTTACTGAGGCGGAGGCTGTATCCATAGGAATTTGTTTTCCATGAAATGGGTACCTACGTAATTGAATTGTCAGAGAAATGTTTCAAGAAGAATCTTTTGACAAATGCGACGTATGGCCGTACATCCCTTTATAGAGTCTTCTGGGAATTAATTCGACTTTCGAAGCGGGATGTTTTCCTCGAATGTCCCGGGATAATTGAGGGGAACTATGGGAAGATGGTTGAAGAATTACTGAAGCATTGATGAAGAATGGTTGAAGAAATGCCGAAGAACGACTGAAGAATGACGGGAAAAAGTTATGTTATATTAATTACAGCTCGTTATATTATGAAGTATTGACAGACAGAATAATTCTTATGATTTACGTGTCGTACGAATTCTTAGCAAAATTATTGAACATAAGTATTTTTCGCTTTGCCAATATGGCTCAGTATTATAAGATGAACTTTAATAACTATAAGTTATATATAGGTAAATCAGAATAAACAGGCATCTGTTTTTGACAATAATCGTTTTTAAGAATGTCAAACGCCAAATGCACGTGCGGCGGTTTTGACAAGTTGTGGAAAACCTATTAAAACAACAATTTACTGCCTACTGAAGACTGTGTCCCGACATTACTTCTTACGCAGCGATCCTAGTGATTTAATCCGCTATCCTGCAATTTGGAAATTAACATTTTTTTTAAATACATCTATTTGAAATTCACTTCTGTTTTCTTTGATGAATGCAAATCTTGGAAGTGGAAATTAACCCCCTTCCCGACATCCGATCTCGAGTTAAAACTCGGCGGATAGACTTGTTGTTGATGACAGTGCATTGTATCAATTGTTTATTTCACGTACACATACGCGTACTCACGCATTTGAAATTATATAACGTTACGAATGAAATATCAGTCTTATCCAATAGGGATATTCGATATACACAGGGTTTTCCAATAAGAGGTGTTATTTTGAATAGCCCGCTATTTCGGTAGATGTTACTTTTGAAGCGTCATTTTTTGACATTTAACAAGTAGAATTTTATTAATAAAAATGGAACGATACACGCTTCAACAACGCATTGGAATTATTAAAATTCACTTGAGTGAATCAAATGCAAATCATTTTGAGTGATGAGGCCCATTTCCACCTCGGTGGCTTCGTCAACAAGCAAAATTGTCGCATCTGAGGCTCGGAAAATCCTAGAATTATTATTGAAAAGCCTCTCTATCCTCAACGTGTGACTGTTTGGTGCGGTTTATCTTCGGACCTTACTTTTTCGAAAATGAGGCTGGAGCAACAGTTACGGTGAATGAATTGCGCTATTGAGAGATGATTAATGATTTTTTATTGCCGGAATTGGATGGTATTGATCTGAACAACGTTTACTTTCAACAAGACGGCGCTACGTGCCACACAAGCAACGAAACCATTGATCTTTTACGATTGAATATCAAAATAACACCTCTTATTGGAAAACCCTGTAGATTCGGCTCGGCTGGTAGAGCTCTCGACACCAGTTCTTGGGTAGAATGGTTCACTCCTCAGACAAAACATTTTTTTAAAAGATTTAAACACATTTAAAAATAGATGGAGTACAGTAAAAAAACATACTTTATCAGAAAATGACACTATGTTGACAATATAACATTTATAACCATAGTAATTTAGGTAGTGAATATAAGGATGTTATTCACATACTAAACATATCAATCACTATATATATACAGGTCTTAATAGACTTCACTTCGGCATGCAGAACAAAAAATATAGTTGAACAAACTGCCTAGCTCTGCTTCGAACACGGAGTAAGGAATTTGACGGCAGGGAGATGTAGAGGTAACGCGTCGTTTCGGTCGGGGCTATTCTTTCGCTAAGGCCCGAAAGGACCCGGCCTAGAGCCCTAATTTCGGGGTGGTGGGCTCCCGCCAGGAGGCCCCGATGAAAAATGTTAATTAGCTGTGAAAATGGTTAGTACACATTAAGGACACAGGACTCGGAAAATAATGCATAAAATTTTCCGTAGGACCCCAACGTCGGGGTTCCGGCTAAGTTCCAAAGTGATACACATTGAGGACACAAAAATCACATTATTGTGTAAGTGGAAAATGTTGCTAGTGCAATTATGTAGGACTTCCAAGCAATGGTTTGAAGTTGCAATGCCTGGGTGGGAATTCGGTGCATTTGTCCACCCGGCTACTAGCCGGTTGAACTGACTTGTTTTAAAGGTTCCGTTTTAAGTAATACCAAAATATTTCTGTTAATACTAAAGAATTTTCGTCTAAATAAGGTTGAGATACTGACTATCCGAAAAGTACACATCAAAAGTACATTCCTTTTTTATTAAAAGTTTAACATGAAACCTATCAATTCATTCGTTAAGGGTCTGCAGTCCTGTTTTTAACAGGACTGCATAATTTGAAGAGATTTTTAATCAGTAATTTCATATTTTATATCAGTAATACCAGTTTGTTCCAGTTTTCTCCTAGTTCTTTGTTTTTATGTTATTATGTATTAATTGCTTTTTAAATAAGTAAAAGCCCAACTGGGCACGAAAATATCAAATAATTAAATTAACAATAAAAATACATGTCTTCTCTATTATGTTTAGTATCAGTCTACCTGAATAATGAAATATTGTTGTTGATACATACATTTAATAAACTACATATTACTATCTTCAACTACAAACTACTATTTTAAACTGCTGTTTATTTCAAGGGCAATGTTATTACAGTAGCCTTGATGTTTTTTGAAATTATTATTAAACCACGTACGCTTTGTAGTAATGATAGCACATCTCTAACAAAAACAACAGTACATATTCCTGTCGACCAAGAACATAGATTCTACAACAAGTTTTAAAATTAAACGTAAGAGATATAAATGTCAAATTTAATTATTGGGTGTTTAATTCTATTAGGCAAATAACATTTCATAAAACGTGTAAAATGAATTATAAATGCTGAGAAGTTTTAAAAAATAAAATGCGTTATTAATTTTATTCCACTTCTAATAAAAAAGACAAATAAGTAACAAATTATGCCGTCTTGACTTTTGAAAATTATTTTGATATTTCAATGTCTCGTGGCTTATGATAAAAAAGTCATTGAAACTTGAAAAACTTGATTCGACTTAGATATTTTACACTGAAAAATCTAAACAAATTGCACGACACCAGAGGGGAGATTCAGATTCTTCTTAAAATATTTGACAGCGATTTAACGACTTTTGACAGCTAAAAATACATAAAAATAAACTAGATTTAAATACAATTCCTTATTCTTATGTAGAACCGATATCCTCCTCAGAGCTCAATATTCGAGAATTTTTGCGGCTTCAGATATCAGACCGAAATTTTTTGTTATTTAGTAGAGGGTTATAAATGTTTGGAGATCTGTGATCTAATGGAAGAATAATTATACTCTGACAAGTTAGAACTGATAATGTGGATTTGACGAAGTATAAAAAAGCTTTTTTGGTGTGTTAACAAGGTGTTTTTATCCACATGCTTAACTACATAGTATGTTCTATCAAGAATAAAAATTATAAATATTACGTTCATATGGTTAACCGAACATAAATTTTGATTACAAGTCTCTATAAGATGTAGCATAGTACAATTAAGCCAAACAGCTGATGTAGCTAAAATACAAACAACACAATCATTAAATACTAACATATACCTTAAATTTACAGGTCAGTAGCTAAGTAGGTTCAATTGCTCCGCTATCTAAGTTCTCCATCATTGTACAAACAACATTTTCCGTTTAGAATATTGGTGACAAGAATTTATAAAAAATTAATTAAAACAGACAATTCGAAACCCGGGTGTGTTCTCTTTTTGTACATTCTTTTAAAAAAAATTTTTTTTTCTGAATTGAAATATATCTAATCTTTATTCCTTTCCACCTAAAAATAAAGTATAACAGGAAGGCACAATCCTGTCCTTTCATAATAATACATAATTCACGCTTAGCGCCTACCGAAATATTAACATAGGTACAAAAAATCAACATTAATATCACGTATTTTTAGCTCGTGCTTGCGTACGAGAGATAACTTCCAATAGTCAAGTCAAAACAAAGCCTTTTTTTGAGTAGACGTTAAAACGTTTTTAAAATATTTAATGCCTTCTGATATATTGACTGATCGGTGGCTGAGTAGGTATCGCATCTGGTTCTCACCCAGGCATAGTGAGTTCAATACCCCGGAGTGACTAAATCCCCCATCACAACACAAGCAACATTTTCCGCATTCTGTGGTGGTAGTAGAATATTAATAATTTAAAATTGTATTTAATTACTTTTATTAGGCATTTATCATCTTTAATTATTATTTTCCTCATAATTGTGTAAAAAAGATATTAAATTGTTGTGAAATCGTATCTGGTCTTACGTATAATGATAGTCGTCTATTTAGTTAAAATTGTTCCAGTCTCAAGATGCCAATATATCAAAGGCATTCATCTTCATAGTAAACAATCTCGAATGAGCGATATTTCCTAAGTAAAACAGTTGTGAGATTGTAAAATAAATCAGTTACATAATTATATATCATACATTACCATTTAATTGAATAAAATATCAATTTCTCATGTATTCAAAAGTCCATATCATTTCAGTTCTTAGAAAATGTACATAAAATTATTATAATACTGGAAGACGGTAGACATGTATCTCTTAATAGCAGAAGGATTATACCTACGTATATAAATACACTTATCATTATATAATACTGTATTTCAACTTAAAATTTTAATTGGAGATGATGTTCAGAATCTTCACCAGACTTTTTTCGTCTCACAAAATAATTATCAAAAGATTAGATCAGGTACAAGATAAACAGATGTTAACCGACGATGGAAATCGGAATGACGTGAGGTTTTTAGACTTGTAAAAAATGTACGACTAATAAATTATACAGTTCATAGTTTGTAGTAGTACGCTGTATGTCTACCGAATTGGGCAAATTGTCAGAGAAGCTATCCGAACTATTATATAGTGTAAATAATATTTATTTTATACTAGCTGACGTGTACCCGGTGTTGCTTGACTTTTCTCCACTTTAAATAAATATAATATCCATGTATTATATTTGTAAACTTTCCGAAAGAAATGATCTAAATGATAGTGAAAAATCTATCAAATTCTGTTGCATAGTTAAGAAGATCTAAGCGCCCAAACAGAAAGACGCAGATAGTGACTTTGTTTTGTACTAGTTACAGATACCAATGTATTGTCACATTTACGAATTTAATAAAAATTTATCGGGTAACGGCCTGCAATCCCGTTTTTAGATAATTATGATCTGGGATAATCCTGAAAGTTCCAGACTATTCCCGAACATTCTACAACATTTCAGAATGTTCCAGGATGTTCTGGAATGTTGTGGAATGCTGTCGAATACTCTCGAATGTTCTGGACTGCCCTTATATTTTCAAAATGTTTCTTTATTTGTTTTATTTGATCCCTAAAATATCGAAATTCAGTATGGAGATTATTTTCACTAAAATAATCCTGAAAATATCAATGCAAAAAATTGCAAATTGAAATAAAAAATTTAAGTCGTTTTTATCAATCTTTAACACTATAGCTCACTTAACAGTCACGAGCCGCCACTGCATTTATCGATTTATTTCAAAGTAGAATAGTTACATTGAACGTTTATCCACGCCCTATCGGTTGCGTTATACAATACCTGTGGGTATGTGGTTGATAATAATTCAAGATCATTTGTAGTCTCAGCCGCGCAGAGGAATATTGATGGCAACCACGCGAGATGGACAGAGCGAGCGGTCATAGTGACCGGTGACTTCCAACTGGTTTTGTAATGAAATGGCATTGTCACTAGTTTTCATAGAAAATTTCCTCGATAAACGTGCAATTCCTATGCTAACTTCGTACACCCGATTGATCGCCGTAAAGAAGATCAGATTTGTGTTTTCATGTATGATTGTGTGCGTGTGTGCGTGTGTGTTTGTGTGTTTGTGTGTATGTGAGGGAGAGAGAGAGATAGAGGGAGGGTTTGTTTGTTTGTGTATGTATGTATGTGTATAAGGGTATGAGGGTATGAGTGTGAGGATGTTTGTCGAGGGTGTGTCTGTGTGTATGTGTGTGTATGTGTGTGTGTGAGGGTGTGTGTGTGTGTGTATGTGTGAGAGGGTGTGTGTGTGTGTGTGTGTGTGTGTGTGTGTGTATGTGTGTGTGTGTGTGTGTGTGTGTGTGTGTGTGTGTGTGTGTGTGTGTGTGTGTGTGTGTGTGTGTGTGTGTGTGTGTGTGTGTGTGTGTGTGTGTGAGGGTGTGTGTGTGTGTGTGTACGTGTGCATGTCATGGGAGTTCACTAATAAGGAATATTTCTCAATTTTCTCTATTTCTCAAATTTGTAATTGTATTCACCTTTATATTTAAAAAAAAAAATTTAAGTAATCATTTTTTACATTTATTTCAATAATGATAATAAAATTTAGGCGTATTAGATCTGTCAAAGAATTTAAGGCCTCTTATGATAACATATTTTGAAAATGTTTACTGCTGTTTATTGTACTAAAAAATATTAAAAAAATTATATGTAAATATGCAGAACAAACAATTAAGTTAAATGATAAATAAATAACTCATACTCTTGTAACTAACTATAATAAAAAAGTATTGCTCTTGAAATTGACCATATTATAAATAAACATTAGGTATTTGCTGTGTCTGTTTTTAAAACCGGTTATAAAACACGAATACAAGGAAATAGAGCAATTATTTATGTATGTATAATGTATACACGTGCATTTGTTATTATTGTATATTTGCAATGATTAGGTCACTGTCATGGGATTAAATATTAAATACATGCAATGGGAATCAGATTAACGATTCACGTAAAATTTTATTCACACAAGTGACACCAGTAATTATCAAAATTCGATTGATTTCACAGTTAATTCAAGATTAGTTTCATCTGTAATTACACATTTAAAAATACAATAACTAATATCAATCACAAAATGCCAAATGTAACCTGGAAATATAAGTTAAAAATTAAGTAATTTCCGTAGGGTAACGTAGTACGCACGGAGATTAAAACATACATAATTTTAATATTTATTATGTTACAATTGGCTTCGAATCTGATGGTATTTACGAATTTTTAAGACATCATCAAATACCAAAAAAAAAAAAAATTATTTTTATTTTTGTTTAAATTTCAACGTTTGATTTTGAAACTTTCCATCTAACGGTAGTTAATTCTATTAAATGAAAAATTTTGTGTTTTTGTTTTGCTTATAACTACATTACATTTTTATTTTTTTTAGAAAATTGACACTTTTTTAATATTAAAACATTAAAATCTTAAGTCGTAGAAATATCTCGAAATTATTACAATGCCCACCTATTGTCGTATTATGTTTCCCTGTATTTTATTACTGTTACAATGCAACAAAAAACTTTCTATAAGAAAAAATAATCCAAAAAAATCAAAACCAAAGATTCAGATTATTCCCGCGAACTGTCGAAAAATTATACGGTTAATGGCCACGGTAAAGCATGTCAAAAAATAGAGACTTCCTGACAAATAAAGAAGAACATGTCAGATTTTATTCAATGCCCACAAAGTATAATAAATAATACAACACAACGTCTTAATACGAACTTTTATCACATTTAGCAAGCAACTATTATGATTTTCCACGCATTCATTTGAAATAGATACTGTCGTTTATCCGTAAGTAAAATAGGTACCAAATTTACATGCGATTCATTACGTTTCACACCTTACTAGATTTGATGAAATTCGTACCACGAAACCAGGTAACGGTTAAACTGATGTAACAGTTACTAATAATAATCAGTCACAACTCTATTGCAGAGGCTCTCAATCTGTAATTTGCGAAGGGATTGTTATTAATTATTGTCGAACCCAATAATTAGCTTTTGCAATACAAATTTGGAGCCGATTATCTGTAGTTTAAAAAAAATATAAGTATTATATTACATAAACATTATATGACATTTTCTTTTGTATTTCAGTTAAGGTGGGTAATGCTACGATGGAAGGCAGAATCTCCACATGTTTTACAAAATGGATTACCCATATTAGGCCATCCAAGGTCATGTCCAATTCACGGCAGTAAAATAACCACATTTAAAAAAAGTTTTTTTTACACGTTCAAAAATTTTAGCCTGCGGCGCGTATGATGATACGTAACTTCGCCTGTATCGTCTGCAGGGATTTCTGTTCAATTAAAAAGCACACCTTGGGATATTTAATTATTTATTAATCTTTAGTTAGATCATATCATCGTGTGTTCTAATGTAGACACGTAATTTATATCTAGAGATTGTAAATGTACATTTTTTAAATTTATAGATTCATATTCAATTACAGACACATTAATACTAAATACTTATGTGAGAAAATATTACCTATTTTCATCTCAGACATGCTAGGTTTTTATTGAGTTTGTACACCTTAAAAGTAGGTCGCATTACTAAAAAGCTTGACAAACCCTGTTCTAATCAACAATACCTACTCGTAACCGTGCAGTGTCTTTTTCTAGTGTTGGCACAAATGGCTCTATTGTTGACAACACCGGATAAGGAACTTTTTTTCCATTATTCGTATGTTTTTGTTTGGATTTTAGATTACGTAATATTATTATTATTTGTGATCTCAGATGCATCTCAAGGGTGTTTAAATAACATTAAATACAATGAAGCTTGCATTCGTATTTTAGTACGGAACTTGATAGAGGACAATGTTGATAAACATCGTGTCGTCACGCAATAATTTATCCATTCTTCCTGAAGATATTCAACTATCCAGCAACAAAAAACAAGACATCATAAATCTAAAAAGAACGTAGTTAAAATTTAAACATTAAACAGGAAATGCAGTTGAATCATGGATTATTTTCATTTTTTAAGCATATAAAAAATCCGCCATTGATGCAGTTTTATATTATACTGTACACTTCGTGTTTTCCACGAACAATGAGAAATATTTTCATGTTTGTAATATACAATATAAGTTAATTAATACATCATCATAAGATGAAATCATTTTAATAATCATCAGTAATCGGATGTTTTCATAAACAGTAATTAAACCCAATGCTATACGATACTGTTTAATGATTGGTATAGTAGAAAATGTGCATTTTTCCACTTGTAGAAGCATGATCCACGATGTTATTATGTATTCCTATTGATATTGCAAATCGTGTCGTGCTAAATATAATTTATTTGTTCCCATTCTTATGTCTATAATTTCTTTCCACGGGGTCAACTTTTTGCCCGACAAACAGAAGTTGAATAACGATGCAATAATACCGTTTTAAATGTATTTGCATGTTTTTTTTCTATAATTGAATATAAAAAGTTTTTAAAATGTTGGTTCTTAACTGTTTCTTATTTCACGCCTACCACTGAAGGTCTATTATGCATAATTCCGGTTAATTTAGAGTATTAAACTTATGTGATAAATTTCTTAACATTGAGGACAATAATAGCTTCCAACCTTGTGTAGTTATTCATCAACAGATAAGTAAACAGAACAGAAAAAAAAATTAGGTGACAACTAGACAAGAACCCAGAACCTGGGCGGTCGGGTTCCTAATAATTACCACGTCACATCTTCTCTAAACTCATAATATTATTTCTCTACCAGCGCAGACCCGTGAAATATCACGGGATATTGGGATATTATGTTAGATACTATTTAGTAAATAACGCTTTCTTGAAAATGGAAAAAACTGCAGACCCTTGAAAAATCATGAAATCTGACTTAAGAAATTTAACAAAAAGAAATACATATTTGAAATACAGAATTAAAATTATTTCATGCTATAAAAAATATACTACAGGTAGGTACTTTATAGCTTATCCGAATTTGTCATACTTCAGTTCCAATTTTGAAAATTAACAATTTAAAATAATTTTCTGTGAAAATGGAGTAGTTTTTCGATTCTGTGAATTTGTTCAAATAGTTCCAATATTGATATTATTTTTTTAAAAACACGAGTTCATTGAACCAGAGTTAAAATTACTCTCAGCCAATCCCACGAACAAAATTAGTATTTGTACTAGCGCAGATCTGTAAAAAAATCACGGGATATTATTTTTAGAATTTTGAAAAAAACAATTAAATTTTTTAATTTTCTTTTCAAATACTATATTACAGGTAGGTAATATTATGCTAAATCAACTGCCAACAGTTGTAGTTGCTTTGTTCCTTTAACGAATTTTGTGGCTCGGCTCGCGGAAATTTTGTTTTTTTTTTTTATACGCACCTTTACCTTATGGCACATCTGAATTTATTCAAATAAACAGTTCGAAATTTAGAAATGACACCTAAATTCAAAGAAAATTAGAGTTCTAGAGTTCATTGAACCGGAGTTATAGACACACAACGGAAATAAGTATTTTTAATAAAAATAATTAATTGGATTACTATTTGAAATAAATTAAAAAGGATCATGCAATCTTCATGGAATACTTATTAGAGACATTTACGATCACCAGAGACGATCCCAGAGACGGTCATAAAGACGGTCCCAGAGACGGTTTCAGGGAAGGTTCCAGGGACGGTCCCAAAGGCGGTCTCAGAGACATATACAAATTCATTGTTCTCCCTGTTTTTGGTTGGTTCAGACAATTTCTTTTCCGTTTGTCAGTATTAAAAATGTGTCTTCCATTTACGAAAGAAGTGCATTTTTATCAAGCGCAGTATGCCACAGAGACAACCGTTACAAATGCAAACCGCCGAATGCATTACAGTTGCATGTCGTTTTATCGGAGTTGCACTATTTATGAATGCACACCGATTGATTTTATTTGTTACACGTTTTTAACCGTCCAAGCCACACAACGCAGTTATTGGCCTACAAATACATAAACACAGTAACAAACATCTAACGCGCAGATCGCTTTGTAACCACTCTAATGATAGACAGTCGATCTTCTTCTATAACTGTTACTGAAGACATGAAAAACTTCGCTCCCAATCGACCAGAAATAAATTGGTGTTTTTTTGCTATCCCCACTTAAAGTAAATAGAAAATTACGTTTTTCACAAAGAAATCTAACTTTAATCGACAAGAATATTAAATCAATTAGTGAAGGAAATTACCTACGGGTATTCAGAAGATTTACAGCAATATAACGCTTTCACCAATCAAACTCAGTAATCACTAAGTAAAAATGTATCTCTAACGCACCAACTTCTTATAACGAATGCGACTGAGCACAATATCCCTCAGGTTCCCTCGTTCCCTCGGGTCCATCTGTTGGATTATTTATTAATAATATCTTCAAATTATTATGATAGTTTCACCCTATCAACGGATTTTGATAGGGTTGAAACAAGCATTTAGACAATTTCTTCCAGAAGTTTTATATATATAATACGTGCTAATTTTATTTATAGAAAGTTGAGAAAAGTGGAGCAATACGGGGTACATGTCGGTTAGTATTACGAAATGTGAAAATATGAGGATTTTTATGAACACGTTTTCCGGCATCATTATAATGCATTCTTATTTTACTAAAAGCTTATCAGGTAAATTATTCATAATATATAATACATTCTTATTTTACTAAAAGCTTATCAGGTAAATTATTCATAATATATAATACATTCTTATTTGACTAAAAGCTTATCAGGTAAATTATTCATAATATATAATACATTCTTATTTTACTAAAAGCTTATCAGGTAATATATTCATCCATTCGTTTAGGGCCTGCATTCCCGTTTTTAACCAGATGACGAATAATTTGAAGAGATTCTTAATAATTGATTTTCAAAGTCCCAAATGTTGAAGAAGGTTGATGAAGGTAATGAGGAAGGGAAGGAGATGGGGAAGAGGAAGGTAAGGAAGTTCCACCTTAATATTCAGATCTGGTCACCAAACACGGCCAAAGCTATTTCAAGCAACGTTTCAATTCTGAATGGTGGTCTTACACCAGGGCGTTACTGAGAGTATCTTCTACTCTGGAACGTGCCGCAAATATACTACATATTATTTTTAATAAGTAATTTAGATTTGTGGATTTGAACCCGATACCTCCCACTTGCTAGTCTTGCCTCCGACCACCATAGAAATGCATCTACACAAATTTTGTATTGCTGCACGAAGAAAAATGAGTATTATTAATTTGGGAAGCATCTCAGGGATTGCAGGCCCTTAACGAATGAATTAATAGGTTTCGTAACACGTTACAAAAATATTTTTTTGTATTTCGTCATTATGTATTATCACAGCAAATCCAGGTGCATGAACACGTGTTCCGATATATTTGGAATTTACTAAAAGTTTTAACCGGATAACCAATAATTTTGTGAAATTCTAAATAAAAAATATTCTCTGTTCGTTAATCACAATCAAAATAAATTGCATGTCAGACCAAAAACTATCTAACAGTAAAAGCCGGCATCGTGAAACTAGCGAGGTTTTTCCATTTGGAATTAATATGCCAAAGAAACTATTTTCTATTATAATTATTTGTTCTATCATATTATGAATACGTATAAAACTGCACATGTATTTTTTTGTTAAATATATTAGTCGTTTACAATACGTGAGTGACTCACTTACCTGAATCTGCTGTAATACTGACACCAAAGTTGGCACTTATGCCAATATAATAATACTTGGTCAAGCTGCCATCATCAGCGGCACCTTGGCGTCGGCATCGTGTCGGAATATAGGCATGACTGATAAATCATCAATACATTGAAGATGCCAACAGTCATCATGGATCATTATCACAGATCTTTTCAGGGGAAAATCAATGTCAGATCTTTGAAGCGTGTTTGCATGATAATTGGATAAATAACAATAATAATTATTGCTATAATGCGTTGTGAATGTAGGTACCTACTGCACGTTACTTATGAAAAGTTAAAAAGTCGTAAATTTATTTTAATTATTTTGCACAATATACACGGAGAAAAATGATCCTATTAAAAAACTGACTTCATAATAAAATATTAGTCATTCAGAATATATAGAAAACACGTGTTCTTTCCTAATACATATCATGATGGTATACGACAGTATCAGTATATCAATATGAGAATTTGTATGAATACATATTCCGCCGTCCTCCTAAAATATTCGCTTTTGACTGATACTTTGTTAGGAACTCTTTCAATTCATTGCTTATAGGCCTGTACGGGACCAAGTTAGTGAAGCCCGCACAAATACTGCAAATTCAATAGGGCACCGGCACACATTGACACCTTGATCTGAGAGTTTTTGCAGGGGCAGTAGGAAAACATTAAATTAAACAAGTATTACTTTCCCGAGAACTCTCGGATGAGAAGTGACCGTTTGTACCAGTTACTTCTCTATTTATTGGACAAAATTATACATTAAATTTCACACATGTTCAATGAGAGTAATTAGCGATCACCCTTATCTCTTCACTGTGTTGAACAAAACAAAAACATTAGTTTTTAAATGTATGGTGGCGCCGAAAATCCATTAATATTAACTATAGCAGTCGCACATTAAGGATGTGGAATAATATTATAGTATCATATTTATTTTGACGCAGATATCTAAATGGTTTTATCAAAAATATTAAGGACATCGTAAAAACTTGAGATCTTGTTATCTCATAATGACTTTGGCTCTGCACGTCCGATATACTCCCCACGGTGCAGTCTCTGCTGCGCCCAGCTACTCCGTCGGGCGTGTTCTGTTTCATCCCAGCGTCTCGTGTTTGCAGTTGATGTCATTGCAAGGGGTTTCGGCTAGGCAGGTGTTGTCGTGCTGGTGATTGGATCGGCTGGTGTTGTTGAAGCAGGTAGTATGACGGCGATTTTAATGGCCGGTCTAACATATATTCCGGAACTTGTCTGGATACGGGCTGTCCTGACTTGTCCGTCGGCGGCGGGCACGGCCTCAAGGACGCGGCCACGCGGCCAGCTGTTCCGTGGCAGCGTGGAGTCCATAATGACCACCAGGTCATCCTTCTTAATGGGTGTGACCGGGTTGTGCCATTTTTGCCGAGCTGCCATGGTGGGAAGGTATTCTAGAAGCCACCGCCTCCAGAATATGTCTGCAAGTTGCTGGCCGATACGCCACTGGCGGCGAAGGCATATTTCCTCTTCCTTTTTGCCAAACATGGACAAGAGGGGACGCTTTCCAGCCGACCCTAGAAGAAAGTGGTTGGGGGTCAAAGGCTCTTCGTCGCGTGGGTCAACTGATATGTGAGTGAGTGGTCTGTTGTTCACTGTGAATTCAGCCTCTGCCAGGGCCGTGAGTAAGGTTTCTTCTCTAGGTGCCCGTTCCTTAAGTGTGGTGCTCAGGGCTCTTTTTACTGACCGTACAAGCCTCTCCCAAGCTCCCCCCATGTGGGGCGTCATTGGAGGTATGAAATGCCACTCAATGCCCTAGGTGGCTATGGCATCAAGCATTCTGGCATCGTGGCTCAATGATACCAGAGCGTCTCTCATCTCTGCATCGGCTCCATGAAAATTTGTTCCATTGTCGGAGTACATGGCTGCGGGTTGTCCCCTTCGCGCAGTCATCCGCTGTATGGCCATGATGGCTGAGTCTGCGGTCAGTGAGGCGGCCAGTTCTAAGTGAATGGCGCGGGTCGAGAGACAAGTGAAGATGGCTCCATATCGTTTTTCCCGATGTCTGCCAACCGTGATCTCCATAGGCCCGAAGTAGTCGAGTCCGCAATGTGTAAATGGGCGGATGTGATGCATCAGTCGAGGTGGTGGTAGCGCCCCCATTAGTGGTGGAGAGGGTTTGCTTCTCCTTATGTGGCAGGTGGGGCAGGCGTGTGCTATCTTCCTGCTTGTAGTGCGCAGACGCAGTACAAAGAAATCGCCCCGCACCTCTGCGACCGTCTTCTCCGTGCTGGGATGGTCTGCCTTCTGGTGGTAGTGGCGAATCAGGAGCTGAGTGTACGGGTGGTCTCCATCCAGGATGACGGGAGTCCGTGCTACACACTTCGTTTTCGCTAGAGCTCGCAGCCGGGTACCCATCCGCAGGGCGCCGTCTTGTCCGAAGAAGGGGTTTAATGGGTTCAGACGACTACCAGTCGGCAGCATTTGGCCTTGCTTGAGGGTGGTCATGTCAGTATTGAAGGCGTCCTCCTGAGACCTTTTTATCCATCTGTCTTCCGCCTCCTTGATCTCCTCCGCTCGCAGTGGGCCCCCTACAGATTTGTTAACTTTCATCCGACATTGTTTCACAAAGCGGAGAACCCATGCTGTTGCACGAATCAGCCGTTGCCATGAGGAGAATCTCTCGATGGATGGTAAGGCTTCCCTTGCAGTTGATAGAAGGCCGACGTAGTGAGGCTTAACCTCTAGTGTCTGGTCGTCGGGCCTTTTGACAGGTGCACGCTCTTTTGGCCACGCACTCTCAGGTAAAATGATAAAGGCCGGGCCGGTAAACCACCTTCCTTTGGGTGATAGGTCGGGCACATCTGAGTCCCTTGTACCGATGTCAGCGGGATTGAGCTTGGTTGGCACCCATCTCCAGTCGAGTATGTTGGTTAACTCATCTATTTCGCCCAGTCTGTTTGCCACGAAGGCAGAGTACGTACGTGGGTCAGTTCGTAACCAGCACAATACGGTTGCAGAGTCTGTCCAGAAGTACGTTTGGGATATACGGGCCTGGCTTTCCTTGTGGATGGTCTGGGCTAGTCTTGCCGCTATGAGTCCGGCTTGTAACTCAAGGCGGGGAATGGAGAGGGGCTTCAGTGGCGCCACTTTGCATTTACTGGCCAGAAATGTCGCCTGTAGCGATCCATTTACTTCTTCGGTGTAATAGGCGACAGCGCAGCAGGCTTGTTCTGACGCATCGCAGAAGAGATGTAGGGTCACGCTGTTCTGCTTGAGATGGAGGCAGCGTCTCGGAACTGAAATGCTGTGTGTATTCAACAGGCTCAGCCATTCGGTCCACCTCTGTGTATGTTCAGGGGTAATGGGGTTGTCCCAGCCTATGCTCGAGCGCCACACGGCCTGCAGTAGTATCTTCGACCGGATTGTAAGGCAGGAAATGAAGCCTACTGGGTCGAAGATTTTCATTATTATTGAGAGCAGCTGTCTTTTCGTGGGTCGCGTGGCCACTTCTGGGGTGATCGCCTCTTGGAATGAGTACAGGAAGTTATCAGTGGATGGGCCCCAAACTAGTCCGAGCACTCGTTCCGTCTCCGTACCTCCACCGCTGATCCGCACTGTGGAACTGGCCCGGTCTTCTGTGGGAACACCGGCTATGGCAGCTAGACTGTTAGATGCCCAGCTAGTTAGGTGGAATCCTCCTTTCGCGAGGAGGGTGCTCACACCGTGGACGAGTGAGGCAGCCTCCTGACAACTGTCTACTGCATCTAGGTAGTCATCCATGTAGAATTTAGAACGAATGGCTGCTGCGGCAGTCGGGTTCTCATGTTCGTATTCCCCGGCTACCTTGTTCCGGACGAACTGGGCGCTGCTCGGTGAACAAGTGGCTCCGAACATCATAGATGACATCTGGTAAGTATCAGGTTCGTGTTGGTTCGGTAATCTCCAGAGGTAGAGTTGGGACAGCTGATCTTCCCGCCTTATCTTGATCTGCAGAAACATTTCCTTGATATCTGCGGCAATGGCGATGTTTCCCTCTCGAAAGCGCAGAATATTCCCTAAGAGGGAAGACAGCAGGTCAGGGCCGGTAAGCAGCTGGTCATTAAGGGAGGTCCCTCGGCATCGACTGGCGGCGTCAAACACTATCCTGATCTTCCCTGGCTTATTGGGGTTTGTCACCGCAAAGTGTGGCAGGTACCATTTTCTGGGTGCGGTTGTTGACGCTTCCAGTTTAGACAGCTTCCTGGTGTAGCCTTTGTTGACCAGCTGGCTCATCTTGTCGCTGTAGGCTGCTGCCAGATTCTGATCTGCTGCCAGCTTCTTCTCAAGGGAATGAAGTCGTTTCAGCGCGCACTGCCGGTTGTCAGGCAATGTGGCTTCCGGATTACGCCACAGGAGGCCAGTTTCCCACCTCCCAGTGCGAAGAGGCCGGGTAGTCGTGTTCATTAGTGCGATGGCCCTTTGTTCGCTTGCTTGGGTTCTCACCGCGGCAGTTACGCCAAGAGAGTCGACGGCAAAGTTGCATTTTACCAATTCTCTTAGGCGGATATCTGCGGCTGATTCAATTTGTAGTGCCAGCGTCGTGGATTTATTGTCACTGCCAGACCCGACACCCCCATGGGCGATCCACCCCAGTGCGGTTCGTGACACTATTCGCGTAGTGTCATGGTCTTCGCGCACTTCCCGTGAAACGATCAGATGAGCATTGTCTTGCCCTATCAAAAGTTTTGGGGTGACAAGGTTTCCCTGGGCCTGTTGTTCTGGCAGGTTGAGGTCGGAGATCGTGTTGGCGATGATGTAGTAGGTGTCACTGCTATCACATCCTCTTATGGTCAGCTTCACTCGGCGGGAGAGTGTGTCAGAGGTGTCCTTTGGCGCCATGGATCCGTATGCCGCGGACTGGGCCGCTCACCCCGATCCGTGTCGCGATGTCAGCGTCGACAAGTGTCACAGTTGAGCCTTCGTCGAGGAGCGCGAACACCAAAACTTTGCTTCCTTGGGGGACGCCCAACATAACCTGCACAATTTTTAACAGCACGCTCCGGTCCGTCGTCTGGCCTCACAAGTTAACCTCACCGACAGCACCTTCCGGTACGAACTGTGGGTCATGAAGCAAACGGTGATGTGGTGATCTGCACCCTCCTATGCCGCACCATGCCTTGGTTTTACAGTCCCGCGAGTGGTGTCGATCCAGACACTTACGACACAGGTTCTTCTGTCGCACCATTGTCCACCGGAGGGCGAGACTTTTCTCCGCGAACTCGGTGCACTCGCGAGTTTTGTGGTTGCCACCGCACTGGCCGCAACTTTCACTAGACAGTTTGCGTTTACGCGTATTGTTCATTTTATTTTCGCGAGGCTCACTCCTCTTTCGCGATGTAACAAATTCAGCGGGTCTAGAGTCTGGTTTAACTTCTTCACCGTTTACTACATGCACCTGCTCGGTCCGTCGCGGTCGAGGTCGCACTGGGTCGATCATACCGCTGTTGGGTATAGCGTTAGCCATACTTTTCAGAAATGCTGCCAGCTGAGTTATTGTAGCTAGACTCGTAAGACCACGTGTCTCATACAGCCAGGTCATCCGTAGCGTAATCGGCATCTTTGTTGTGATGTCATTCAGTAGGGTGGGGTTGGTCAGGTATCCGTCAGTCCTAAGGATCCTAAGTGATGTCACCAAGTTCTGGACGGTTCCGGAGAAGTCTGCCAGGTCCTCGAGGGTTGCGTCTATTGTGAGATACGGCAGCTTTTTCACCTTTTCCAACATCAGCGTGGCTATTGCGCTGGCGCCACCGTATCGCTGCTCGAGGACAGAGAGGATCTCTGGAACTTGAGCGGGATCCATGAGGAGAGGGCCGACTGCATCCCGAGCCTTCCCTTTTAGTGCACACTGCAGCCGGATGAGGTTTTCAGATGAAGTCATTCTGCAAGTGGTTGTGGATTGGGTGTACTGGGCTTTCCATGTGGGCCACTCGAGCGGGTCACCCAGGAAGAGGGGAAGATCCTTGGCCGTGGTCTGTCTTGCGATTAAGGCGGCCATCCGTGTATCGTCCTCTATCGTGCGAGGGCTTTCTTGGGCACGGGACGTGCGAAAACCCTCTGCTATTGCTGAGGTGATCTGGGACAGCTGATCAGCGCCTTTTTGCACCCACTCGTGAGTGTGCTGTGCTGTCTCATCGGCCGTAGGGAGTGGCGGAAACAGTGGTGAAAAAATCCTGACTCGTAGGGAATCGCTGCGATCTGTTATGCGTAAATTCCACTTCTCCAGGTACTGCTGCTTGGGGCTGTCGCTCGGGGTACTGTGGTAGAGTATAATCGGCTATGGGAATGCTTGCCACGGGTGCCGTGTGTCCCGTAGTTTCCGACAGTATGTGCACTGAGCGTGCATTCGAGGCGGGTCCGGGTGTTATGATAGCGTGGCCAGCATTTGAGGCGGGCCGTGTTCCCGGCAGTGTACGCACCGGGCATGCATTCAAGGCTTGCCAAGGTGCTGTGATAGTGTAACCGGCTTTCGAGGCGGGCCACACTCCAGGCGCTGTTTGCACCGGGCATGCATTCGAGGCTTGCCCGGGTGCTGTGATAGCGTAGCCGGCATTCGAGGCGGGCCACGCTCCAGGCGCTGTTTGCACCGGGCATGCATTCGAGGCTTGCCCGGGTGCTGTGATAGCGTAGCCGGCATTCGAGGCGGGCCACGCTCCAGGCGCTGTTTGCACCGGGCATGCATTCGAGGCTTGCCCGGGTGCTGTGATAGCGTAGCCGGCATTCGAGGCGGGCCACGCTCCAGGCGCTGTTTGCACCGGGCATGCATTCGAGGCTTGCCCGGGTGCTGTGATAGCGTAGCCGGCATTCGAGGCGGGCCACGCTCCAGGCGCTGTTTGCACCGGGCATGCATTCGAGGCTTGCCCGGGTGCTGTGATAGCGTAGCCGGCATTCGAGGCGGGCCACGCTCCAGGCGCTGTTTGCACCGGGCATGCATTCGAGGCTTGCCCGGGTGCTGTGATAGCGTAGCCGGCATTCGAGGCGGGCCACGCTCCAGGCGCTGTTTGCACCGGGCATGCATTCGAGGCTTGCCCGGGTGCTGTGATAGCGTAGCCGGCATTCGAGGCGGGCCACGCTCCAGGCGCTGTTTGCACCGGGCATGCATTCGAGGCTTGCCCGGGTGCTGTGATAGCGTAGCCGGCATTCGAGGCGGGCCACGCTCCAGGCGCTGTTTGCACCGGGCATACATTCGAGGCTTGCCCGGGTGCTGTGATAGCGTAGCCGGCATTCGAGGCGGGCCACGCTCCAGGCGCTGTTTGCACCGGACATGCATTCGAGGCTTGCCCGGGTGCTGTGATAGCGTAGCCGGCATTCGAGGCGGGCCACGCTCCAGGCTCTGTTTGCACCGGGCATGCATTCGAGGCTTGCCCGGGTGCTGTGATAGCGTAGCCGGCATTCGAGGCGGGCCACGCTCCAGGTGCTGTTTGCACCGGGGCTTGGGTAGTTGTGAACCTGGAATCGGCAGGTTGGTGGCCTGCTTGCAGTGCGGCGGATGTCTTTGTTGCTGCTGCCAGGGCTGCAAGTAGGTTGGCGGTGTGCTTAACGTGCTGCTTCTCTCGAGTGCGCAACTCACGGCACAACATTTGTATTGCATCCTCAGTTGACTCTGACCGTTGGTCATCATCCTCTCCGTCGGACGCCTGGGGGGCCAGGGAACTGTGGGTCAGGATGGGACCCCAAGCTGTGGTTGATTGTTCAATGGAGTCCGAGGCAAGCATAGCTTGATCAGCTTGCTGGGGTGCATCTTGGCTAATGGGAACATCAGTTGGAGAGTTGGAAGTAGGGTCCGGGGCTCGGCGAGACATACGTTTGTCTCGGTCTGCGGGAACGCTGGTTGCTGATCGCGACGCCCCGGATGACGTAGAGATTTTATGGCCACTGCGAAGCGAAGGCATCTTTACTGAAGCACGATTAAAGGCGTAATGCGTAGAACCGGCACGAAGGACCAATTTGTACGGGACCAAGTTAGTGAAGCCCGCACAAATACTGCAAATTCAATAGGGCACCGGCACACATTGACACCTTGATCTGAGAGTTTTTGCAGGGGCAGTAGGAAAACATTAAATTAAACAAGTATTACTTTCCCGAGAACTCTCGGATGAGAAGTGACCGTTTGTACCAGTTACTTCTCTATTTATTGGACAAAATTATACATTAAATTTCACACATGTTCAATGAGAGTAATTAGCGATCACCCTTATCTCTTCACTGTGTTGAACAAAACAAAAACATTAGTTTTTAAATGTATGGTGGCGCCGAAAATCCATTAATATTAACTATAGCAGTCGCACATTAAGGATGTGGAATAATATTATAGTATCATATTTATTTTGACGCAGATATCTAAATGGTTTTATCAAAAATATTAAGGACATCGTAAAAACTTGAGATCTTGTTATCTCATAATGACTTTGGCTCTGCACGTCCGATATAAGGCCTACAGTCCCATTTTAACAGGAAAATGAATGTTTATGGAATAACTTAATGAGTAAAATCTCATATTGTAATATTTAAACATTGAAGACTAAATAATTATGTCTTCAATAAGGAAAATGAGTAATTATATTTGTTTAGATTTTTAGCCGGATTTATAGTTAGTTCAATCTTATAGGATGCCTGTGAATTCCTCCACCATACGAGCGCTACAAAAGAACCGTATCATCGAACATCACAACCAACTCTTCCGTAAGTCACATTTGCGAATACACCTATGTTTTTGGTTCAGCGAACGGAGCGTTAATTTACATAGGCACATACCTGACTAGATTATAACCATTATAATCTAACCCATGTGTCGATAGTCTACGCGATTATCGCACAGTATTTTATATCATAAGTATTCTCCGTATATGGGCATATCGCTGATATCTCAGTTGCTACCTTTTTGTATTTCTCAGGAACGATCAGAATAAATAAATAAGAACTTTGATCTACAAATACTACATTAACAGTACATTAACGGCCTTAGACGAGTCGTTTTCATCCGAAATGATCCATAGAAATGATTCGAATAAGTCTTTTTTTATATTCTTTTGTCAGAAGTTATTGCTCTAAAAACTTTTGGCCTTGATTTGTACAACGTGAGGTTGGCTGAATAAACATGAAAATCTTAAATAATGGGCTCATGCACGATCACACACTTGCTTACAATGTCGGCTGTTTTAACAGTAAACCTTGCTAATTTATACGCATAAATGTATTCATCCATAACAATTACTTCAACAAGTTAACAAGTTCCACACGTTGTGGTCATGTTCTTTTTTCTTATTTCCTTATATTGTGTATTTGACCGCATGCTTAAGACCCCGCGTTCCGAATTTCTAACAAAATACAACAAACACACTTCCCTTGAACGCTTAAAACGTTCAAGATCTTAATATACGTTATTTTTTAATATAATTTCTGTACATTTGCAGAGTTGAATTTTAGAAATTACCTCGAAATTTATAAAAAAAAACAGATCTTGCTAGTTAACATGTTATAAGTAGAGACACCCATTCATTATTACTATTGAAAAAATAGCTTTAATTTTACGTTTTCATAGCGTTTATAGCTAAATATGATAACGTCAAGGAATGGGAGTCAGCGAGAGGGGAAAAACAATTAAATTAGCATTAAATTAACAATTAAATCACTTGAAACATGTTTATTGTATTATTGATTGAAACTCAACGTGGCACATGTTTTTACAGTAGAGTGTGTCATGTTCGTTCTACTATCTGTCAATACAAGATTATAGCGACTAAAAAATCTTTTTTATTATCGCCAAAAACACCATTTATCTTAATTAATTCTGGAAAATATCGTTAATGCTATGAATGGGTGTCTCTAGTTATAAGTATGAAAAAATGCAAACTGTTTCTTTAAATGCGACTTAAGACATTTGTCGAGAGATTTTTACTCTATTTTAAATAAGTCTTTATTAAATAATTAATTATTGAAGACAATATTAGCGATTTCTAAACGAAAATCTGAAACAGAAAAATCAGAAAAGGATACGGTCACATCTAGGACTCGAACCCAGGACCCTTGTCTTGCCGGGACACCGCTCTACCACTGAGCTAATGGGGCCCTATCCCCCTCGGTCACTTTTAACTGTATCATACTTCGAATAAGAACTAGGTACCAACATTGTCTTCATTTTTTCACCGCACATTTTTATTGGCAACTATCTTTATGTATGATCGCAAGATTAAACCCGAACTAAATGCAATCTAGACAGCGTCTTTTTAGATAAACCTATCTTATTTTTTTTTATTTTTAATGTGCGACATCTATTGACTCTTCTGTAAGTCTAGAATGAATATTTATTTTTCGGAATAACTTTATTGAGTAAAACCTCAAATTGTAATATTTAATTATTGAAGACAATATTAGCGATTTCTAAACGAAAATCTGAAACAGAAATATCAGAAAAGGATACGGTCGCATCTAGGACTCGAACCTATTATTAAATATTTTCGCGTATGCATGTAATATTTATAATCAATAATTATAACAATTATAATATCTTTTTTATATTAGCACGCTTCCAACATTCGTATTTACATATCTCCCTTTAAAACCATCTTCTTCTTCTTTTTGAGTGCTTAATATAGAGCCTTAATATACACGATAATAAGTGATGGTCAACGGCAGATTTAACCCAAGGACCTCTGTCGGAAAAAAACTACCTACAATTGCTAAATGATAAAAAACGATGATAAAAATGGAGGTGATATGAATGAAGATATTGTATTCGCAAATAAAATCATGGTACAGGGTTTTCCAATAAGAGGTGTTATTTTGAATAGTCCGCTATTTCGGTAGATGTTACTTTTAAAGCTGTCATTTTTTGACATTTGACATTATTAAAATTCAAATCAAACGCAAATCATCTTGAGTGATGAGGCCCATTTCCACCTCGGTACACGCTTAACAACGCATTGAAGTTATTAAAATTCACTTGAGTGAATCAAATGCAAATCATCTTGAGTGATGAGGCCCATTTCCATCTCGGTGGCTTCGTCAACAAGCAAAATTGTCGCATCTGGGGCTCGGAAAACCCAAGAGTTATTGTGGAAAAGCCTCTCTATCCTTAACGTGTGACTGTTTGGTGCGGTTTATGGTCCGGCGGTGTCATTGGACCTTACTTTTTCGAAAATGAGGCTGGAGCAACAGTTACGGAGAATGGATTGCGCTATCGAGAGATGATTAATGTTTACTTTCAACAAGACGGCGCTACGTGCCACACAAGCAACGAAACCATTGATCTTTTACGATTGAATATCAAAATAACACCTCTTATTGGAAAAACATGGTTCATTAATAATCTAGCGGTTTCATCAATAACTGAATTACAAAAACGTCTCACTTACAAAAAGTTTTCCAATTTTTTTTCGAATATGATTCCAGTTTTCTCAGAACTAACAAATTTTATTTAATTTTGGCAGATATCATTTGTCGAACGGAGAAAACTTCAACTTCAAATTATTTGTTATTCTGTTAAAAACGAGATTGTAGAACATTAACGAATGAATTGATAGGTATCCTGATAAACTTTAAATAGATTACCAATGTTTTGTCACGATGTCCAAACACGTGTTGTTATAAGTCCTAGAATTTCTGCATTTAGTCTTGATATATTATTAAGACAATCACAGGTAGATGAACACGCGTTCCGATATTTTTTACGAATTTACCTAATACTCTCAGCATTTTGATTAGTGATTTTATTTTGTCGTAAAACTTTATTTTCGTTTCAGAGGTTATTTTTTAAAATCATCATACTATTTAAAATCAACTGATTTTTCACTTTCACAACTCTACACTTACATGCAAATTTGGAACTCATTTTTTTTTATTACACTGCTTCCGTTACCTCTAACACCAAAATGCAATTGATGATGGAGGCCAGTGACATTTTTGAGCTAGAAACCATTATTACAAAAATGATATATAATGCAAATTTTATTCGTGTCAAAGTCAGAGAGAATAGTTTAGAGTTGTGCAAATTGCCAGTCACTGTCACTGCCATTGTGACATGACAGTGACACTGTGACCAGTCGAGCATTTTAGATTATGTTCGGTCGTGTGTGACTCTGTGACAGTGTAACGCCTGTCTATATATATATATATATAATAACATGCTCCATGTATGATTGCATAATATCACATCGTTAACAAGTGTTGAAGTATTACGGGACCTTCTGGGATAACGGAAATTTGACTGTGATTATGCCTTGATATTGGCAAAGCGATTTGAGGTTTCAATTCTGCAATATTATATTGAGGGTTTTTGTGGTGCATAACTACTTAACGTGTCTGTTGCGTTTTATTTGCAATTTAAGATGATGATCAAGATTCGACCTGCAAATATAATTAATTATCCAAGTTCCAACTGCTCCCAACCGTCTGTAGCCAGTGGACTCGGGATGGGGTTGTGAGGCTAAAGGTAGTGGGAAGGGGAAGGAGATGGGGAAGAGAAAGAGAAAGGTGGGGCGTACGTAGCTATTCAGATCTGGTCACTAAACACGGTTAAAGCTATTTCAAGCAACTTTTCAATTCTGAATGAGTATTTTACACTTTGGAACGTGCTGCAAGTATACTATATAGGTATTAATTAAAAAAATATGAAATAACAAAAATTTATCAAAAGAAATTTACTTGCGCATGCTGGTACCTATTTGAACCCGCCACCTTCGGATTGCTAGTCGAAAGCCTTACCCCTCAACCACGGAGGTCGTCAAGTAACCAGTCTGGTTTCGGGTTTCTTGAGAAAATGTATACCTTATTATATTGTAATAAGGTAAGTAGTAGTGTACATTGTTAATAAATATTAAATTAAACAGACCGTCTAAATTTGGTTTTTAAGGATGTGTTATTTCACAGAAGTTGAACAATTCATCACCTTAAAAGTTAAAATTCAAGTTCTGTTAATGTCCAAGTACGGTGAACAACCGGCCATGCTGAGATAATAACTGAACTTGAACAGAACTTGAATTTAAAATTTAAAAGTTGATGAATTTCTCAAATTCTACGAAACAACCCATCTAATGTAAATGCTTTTTTAAAAATAAATAAAGTAATCACACAACAAACATCTAATACAGATTAAGCGAAAACTAATAAATATAACACGCAATTACTCCATGAAAAACATCACCGAATGGCTGAAGAAAATAATATATCAAAATGAAATAGACCTTGTTATACTATTCGAACTTATTGGTGACGTATTCTGCATTTTAACTTTTATATTATTTTATTTTTTATCTTATCATCTTTCAAACTAAACATCAAAAATGTATTATTTTTCTTTTTGTCTTATACATTAACAAAACATTATTTCTAAATTTATCTTACCTAATCTATCCGCCTGTCCCGGTAAGACAAGATATCCTGGGTTCGATTCCTAGTTGTTATTTATTGACAGTTATCTTTTTATTTTTCTGTGTCTCGTTCTGTTTCATGTTTCGTTTTGATTCATTGGTAATATCTTCTTCTTCGATAATATATTAAATTGATGGGTATAACCTTCAAATTAAGTAAACATTGATCTACAGGAACTGAAATTGATAAAACTGAAAAACTGAAATGCAAGTTGGTAGAAGATAGATACATAGGTGACGCAGATGTCTACCAATTGGATAATCCAATAAGCCGATTATTAGGATTACTTAGTGGGAAAACTATAAGAGCTAAGCTCATAGAATAGACAAAAGATTTTCATCCAAAATAAAAGGTGGAAAGGAAAAACTGTTTTTGGAAGTGATACAGAAATCATTCACACGCAATTTAAAAACATGTATGTATTCTCACGCTGATCACCATTTTCATAATCTTGGATTAAAATCTAGTTGAATTAATCTTATTTCGTATTCATTTAACACCACGCAACATGGGAATCTATTTTGCCGGATAAATAATCCAATAAACGATGTGCATAATGTAAATGTTAACATTTAAATAACGCAGGATGTTGAGTCACCATATGTTCAGAAAAAAAACAACGGCAAAGTCTTTTCTTAATTCTTATGCATTGAATATTAATACATTGTCGTTTCCGATCACTATGAGCTGACTGCAAGACAGACTGGTTGTATATAAACTCGTTAAAAATAACGTCTTGGAATATCAGGGGAAAAAAGCATTTGAACGACGTTGAAAAAATACCGTTAGATTGCATCTCGATATCATTCAAATAACAAACTAAAATATAAGAACTTTACAACCTGTATTTTTCATCATCTTGTATACACGTATATAAACCATAAAAATATCTATCAATGTCCTCGAAAAGGTATATCGAACCATTTATTTAATATAAAAAATCACTATACAGAATCTATTCGTACAAAAAATGATCATGCACCATTGTTTATGCTAAAAAAGAGTAAAAATCTCCGATACTATATATATGTTTGTTTGAATTATTTAACGGTACAATACGCCGTTTAATTAATAAAGTTATACCTTTTTCACATCTCAAGTCAATGACACGCGTTTGGCCTTTGGTCACAAGTTACGTTGATACGTTCGAAACGTAACAAAAGAAAAAAAAGTAACGTAATGATTCACGTATTTTGCCGTAATCACGGGGGCGTGCCAACAAAGCTATTGAAAACGGAATTATAAAGGTTTTACAATAAATTATAACTACCTCTCGTTGAAGTATAAAGTACTACTTTATGTTTTTTAACGTTTAGTTGATGATTTTACCCAGAGCGAAGAAATAAATCTTTTTTATCAAAGGTTAATTTATCTGTGCCCCGTTCCAGGGTATGGATTTGATTTTAATACAAATCTACAGTTGTTTTCCGAGACTTAACCTTCAAAATAAGTGGAAGGTCTCTGTTTACATTCGATTTCGAAACATTATGCGTAAAGCCCGGGCAACGCCGGGGAGTAATGATTCAAATAAATAATAATATTTAGCGAATTTCTATAGCGCTATTTTGTGAAAACTTCTTCCTAAGTAGGTACCAGGTAGGTACTTCAAATAATAACGACCGCAAAGTAAATTATGTCAATCTGTTACTACCTACTGGTTTGAAGGATACAATTATTTTTTTTTAACTTTTTGAACACTTCTAAACATCTAAAAAAATATGAAGAATGAGTTTTCAAAAACGATTCCTTTGAGTCATTGAGCGATTGAGCAGATAGCTAATCGTTTGGTTAAACAGAACACTTTGTCTCCAACGTAAACAAAAGACTTGTCCTCAAATATGAGTTCGAATACCAAGTATAATAATATTGTTAAATAGTAGGTACCTGCAGTTCAAACGTCGGACTCCTTTTCCTCTCACGGTTTAAATTCTGTTCTGTATATTTGTCTGTTCACCGAAGAAGGTAAACATTTAACATGGACTTAAGGCTCCGTAGTAAGCGTTCAAAATGAATAAGAAGATGGTTTTAAAGGGGGATATGTAAATACGGATGTTAGAGGGAGCGAACTAATACTAAAAATCGAGTATTATTATTTAAAATAGAGCAAAAATCACTCGACTTAAGTAGCATTTACAGAAATACTATGAAATACTATGAATTAATACGTACAATATGTTAAATTACAAAATCAGTTGTGTTTTTTATAATTTTCAGAGTGGCCAATGTGTCGAGATTATCTTCAAAAATAGAGCTTAAAATTTGAAGTGTCCAAGTAAAGTACATAATAAATCTGTAAAAATTATGAATACGGGGTCGACAACCCTGTTTGTTTCATATTCTTTCCAGTATTTTCCACTCTAGAACGTGCCGCAAATATACCATATATAATTTTTAATTCTTTGTATCAACAAATCACACTAATTGATCAAATAAATTTTATTTGAACCCGAGACCTCCGGATTGCTAGTCGAGAGCCTTACTCTTCGACCACGGAGGCATCATATCAAATGTTATCAACCATCAATGATATCAACACGTTTTTTAAAAATAAAATCTTAACTTATATAAGCTCATACGTCGTGATGGAAATCGCGCTGCAATCTTTCAACAACAAATTTCATTACTCTAAAGCCCCTTATTAGAAAGGTTTTACGGCTTAGTAACTGTGCATGCAATTATTGATGGTACCTACAATCAGTTGAAATTCTGAAATGTGTATTGAAATTTGAGATTCAGGTGACGAAGTTTAATGAACTCCCTTTGTAATACAAATTAAAATTTATCGGTTCATTCCGTCTCATTTAATTAACCACAACCGTTTACATTTTCAAAAAAAGAACAATGAAAAATCCGACTCCGGGGTTCAGCTGCAACTAATTATGCTAGGTAGCTACTGCAGAGGTAAAAGCCCTTCACGGGTCGAAAGATAAGTTACATTTTCGAACACTATGTAAATGTAAACATAACCTCAAACTGCCTCCGCCATATAAGTTTCCCGCCAAGCGGAACGTCCCACCTCACATGGGCGCCATTTCTCAAGCAACTCAAGAATGAACCAAATAACGAGGGACAAATACAATGTGTTAAAAGAATTTAACACAATGTACTGACACTTTTTTAATAACCCTTTGAGGAAATTAGTGTATTTTTTAAAAATAATAAGAAATAAACATTTTGTTATTGTTTTAGCTGTAGTGATAAAAAAATATGGTATTGAATTCTATTAAAGGAAAAAAACCTTCAAAACAATTCAACAAGGTTTAAAACAGTAACAACATACCTTTTTTTAGAATATCTCTTACCTACTAAATGAATTAGTGCGATTCTCATACATACTAATAAATAAATATTTAATCGTTTGCGAAGTTTTTACTTGTATCACTCAAACACAAATTCATCCAAATTAATTTCAATCGATAATTAATAAATAATCGAAATGTTTCGAAACAATCTATGCCCATCACTGATTGGATTCCAATATTTAGATCGAAAGACGCGGATTCAAATTTTAAAGAAAGACAAGTGACTTTTGAAAAAGCGTGTGACTTTAAACATATCATTTCTCAAATTCAAAGACTGAAATTATACTTTTTGAATATGTGTCTGCATTTTGCTTGTATCGAGGTAGTTGATATTTGCTGGTATGGGCAACGTAAGTGATGGTCAATGACTCCTTGGGCGGACGCGAACCGGCTGCGGCAACCCCCGACTATTCCCATCAGCAACTTTACTGTACTCTCTAACACCATAAAATTTCCAAATCACGCCGAAAAGAGGAAACGTCATTCAAATTACCATTACCAAATGAGCGGCCGAGACATTGGGGAAATCAGGTCCAGATGAGATTGTTTATCTCTGAATTTCAAAGCGTTACCCAATGAAATTATATGGAAACACACGAAGTTATGATAGATTCTAAATTGGTATCTCATTTCTTTGATAATTGGATAGGCACAATTTATACACCGCTGCACTGTGTTGGGAAATATCAACTTGTTTTTATTTATGATAATACTAGTCGAGATAGTCTAAATTTTTGAAAAAAATTTCCATGGGTAGGTACTTTATCGCTTGTGTTGATTCTTGACAAGACCATTTTTTTTTAATATATTCAATCGTAAAAGATCAATGGTTTCGTTGCTTGTGTGGCACGTAGCGCCGTCTTGTTGAAAGTAAACGTTGTCCAGATCAATACCATCCAATTACGGCCATAAAAAATCATTAATCATCTCTCGATAGCGCAATCCATTCACCGTAACTGTTGCTCCAGCCTTATTTTCGAAAAAGTAAGGTCCAATGACTTCGCTGGACCATAAACCGCACCAACCAGTCACACGTTGAGGATAGAGAGGCTTTTCAACAATAACTCTTGTGTTTTTCGAGCCCCAGATGCGACAATTTTGCTTGTTGACGAAGCCACCGAGGTGGAAATGGGCCTCATCACTCAAGATGATTTGCATTTGATTCACTCAAGTGAATTTTAATAATTTCAATGCGTTGTTGAAGCGTGTATCGTTTCATTTTTAATAATGGCGTAGTTTCTACTTGTCAAATGTCAAAAAATGATAGCTTCAAATGTAACATCTACCGAAATAGCGGGCTATTCTAAATAACACCTCTTATTGGAAAACCTTGTACTTAAATTCAAAACAAATCAGAGTTTAGAATTCATTGAACCAGAGCATCGAACGCGTACAACCAAAATTAGTGTTTTTGATAATTATTTTCTACATTTATAAAAATGACTGTTTCTTTGTTTGTCCCACACGCGTTCCTACACCATTTGTTCGTCGCCATCTATAAGTTTGTTCTTATTAGTGCCAGGAGTGTTTAGAGTACGGTTTGAATGGTAGAAGAAGTCTGGGACACTCGAGAAAGACTTAATGAGATACGGAGTCGAATTAAAGTCGACATAATGTAGTTTTTTAACCGTAACAACTTGGATAACAAGATACTGCTTG
Organism: Hesperophylax magnus; assembly: GCA_026573805.1. Lineage (NCBI taxonomy): Eukaryota > Metazoa > Arthropoda > Insecta > Trichoptera > Limnephilidae > Hesperophylax > Hesperophylax magnus. The sequence goes on along the minus strand of JAIUSX010000165.1, from coordinate 137,628 downwards.
AAGTGAATGAAAGAAATAGTTGAGGATATCCGACGAAGCACGAATCAAATAAAAAAAATGGCTTAAATGAGACTATGTGATGAACGGAGAAAGAAATGCAGTCAGCTAGTTTATAATAAATCTTGTCGTACGCATCAGTTCGATATTAAGTAATAATTCTCTGGTGCAGACCAGTACTTATTCAACAACACTACGATCAATATTATGACTGCCTGAATGGATTCTCCGTTCGATTGCCCTTTGGACTAGTGTTGGTAGGACACGATATCAGAATGAGTTTGTATGAGGTACTCAAATACTGAAATGAGGTATCACTATATTTCGTTGTAATATTGTACCAATACACAAACACCTCGACACCTCACGGCTCTGATACAAAAATGTCCCATAATCGAAATGTATTAATGTCGTGCCAATACACTAACCACCTCATTTGTACTAATACAAAGAGGTGGGATAAGTACATTTAGTAAGGTGACGGGACATTTTGCGTGTTTGTATAGGACATCTGTAGTTACATCTTGTATGAGTACACGCATCTCGTAATTTCTAGACAAACAAATTTCCTCCATAAATTCGATTTAATGAAGTGGCCTAATCAATAAAACATCAATTGAAAAATATTTTATCGATTTGCCTTGATAATATATCACGACGATATTTCGTTTCATGAACCGACGATACTAATAAAAGTTTTTCAGGAAACCTGTTAATTCATTGTAAGGCCTGCAATCCCGTTTTTAACCATAATTACAAATAATTTGAAGAGATTCAATAAATCAAAAATTGTAATTTTTCTACGTGTACTATTGAAAAAATGGTATCTTCCTTCGACAAAATTCGTGAACGCTTTTTAAGAAAGACTGTAGAAATATATATATTACGATTTCAGATATTGTCTGAGAGCTTAAATGAGTAATTAATATGATAATATCATAATACAAGTTGAAGACAGTAAGTTGTTAATGCATTAATAACAATCTAACCAATAGCTGAGGCGTAATACGTACTCACAATATCAGCTGAACAATAACAATAATTGTTGTCATTACGAGTGTAACATAATATGTTTCCCACACCATTAAAGTTCTGCTGATATAATTGAATCAAATTAATTCCCTCAAGGATATAATTGTTACAGGACAAAGTTTATATTGTAAAGCTGTGTACATACGTATATTCATGCTCGACGGTTTGGCTCGATCGAACATGTTGACTTGGAACCATGTTCATCGTTGTGTCCACGCGCTCGAGCAGCTCGACACAAGACACCATAGATGTACCATCAAGATGCTCAGTCAAATAACCAATTCTGTCGAACATCGAGCAAGAATTACGATCCTTGAATCTTTTTCTCATCGAGCTATTCGCTTGACATCGAACAATAGGATACACACGTTGAGACTTGTTCCAATGAGCGTAAAAACATCGAGCATAAACGAGCGTGGGTACATAGTTTAAGGTATTCAGTACATAAATAAAATATCATTTAATCAAACGGTCTGTCATCACTTCCGACAAAATATACCCAGCTAAAAACAAATAACCAAATATTAAATTTGTTATGACCTCAAATCTTAAAGTGTCAGTTGTACAATACATATAAAAAATAACACACGCCAAATTTGACCTTAATTAAGTTTTTAAAAAAAATTACTTGACGGAACTAATTGATGCCTATACGGTGCATTGTAACAATACTCATCAAATGCTAGAAAGATGAAAACGTTTATATCGAAGGTCAGATAAATGTTTATTCAAGAATCTAAAAAAACATTCCAATATCAGCTGCCAACTGACGAGGCCTAATAAATCATGTATCTGAAAAATACTACATGAATCTATGTTAATTAATGTTTATCTCACCTGTGGTGAGGTATACGATATACAGTGTTTGACATTAATGGATACAACATTCTATTAATTTGCTCCACCCAAACCATGTTCCAGTTGATTGTCTTATGTCTTCACACTTTCTGTCTTTACGTCTTTGGTTTGATCTGATTTTTTTAATTTTTTTTTTTTATTAATTTTTAAAAAACGTGACATATTACATATTACAGTGATCTTTGGCTGTCCAACTAGGAGATTACCTGTTTTAGGACAGTCAGAAATAGGCAGATTTATTAAAAGCGATTCTTGTTTAGTCTAGTGTATTGAATTTTACTTAGTTATTGCACTTTATAAATAATATGAAAAGTTTTCTTGGTTGATATAAGAAGATGCTAACTATATATTTTAAATAATATAAAAGAATATTATTTAAAATATATATAATATATATTATTAAATATATATATTCAACCCCAGGATTCTTCACGGATAAAAATTAGTACCTATTGTTTATTAAGAATCTTCAGTTTCAACTTTTCTTTCTTAACTTATTTGGAAGGTTATATCTATAATACAGAGACACTATTTAGGTTTGTTTCAATTAAGAAGAGATAGATGCCAAAAATGTGGGAAAAATTAGTTTCAAGATCATATTTTTAATTCTGAATTTGAAATACGAGATCGACAAATATGACGTTTAATAAATAGGTCCCAACCATTGAGTGTGTATATACATCAATGGTCCCAACGGTCAAGTTAGTTAAGACACCTGTCCCGGTAAGACGAGAGATCCTGGGTTCGATTCCTATTTGTTACCGTTATCTTTTTTTATTTTTCTGTGTCTTGTTCTGTTTCATGTTTCATTTAGAATTCTTAGTATTATCTTCTTCTTCAATGTTATTAATAATCTCTTCAAAATATTGGGAATCTGGCTAACAAATGAAATAATAGGTTTCCTAATAAACTTTTAGTAAAATATACCTAAATATATTGTCACATTGTTAAAACACGTGTTCATAAAAATCCTAATATTTTCGCATTTCGCCATTAAATATTATTAAGGCAAATGCAGATGCATGAAAACGTGTTCCGATATATTTTGAATTTACTAAAAGTTTATCAGGAAACGGCCTGCAATCCCGCTTTTAATCAGATTACCAATAATTTGAAGAGATTTTTAATAAATTGGCAATACTCATTTTTCTCCGTGTAGTCCACAAGTCATACTCGACTCGGGTAATGTCTAGTAAATGGAAGAACCAATAATTTTAATATTTATATTACTGTATTTTGTAGGTGTAGAGAGTTACTTTATTGCCGTAATACGTTAAACTCATGTTAAATCCAATGGTTGAAGATTAAATAACGTGCCCTTTTGAGAATATTAACCTACACCTCTTTGATTAATGATGATCATTTTTGATCTTGACAAATTTACTGCCAAGTATAAAATGCTTGCGTGTAATCGATTATCGTTTATTTACGTGGAAAAATATGAATGATAGCAACCATGTTTTGACAATATGTGGGTACTATTTATTAGATACTATTTTAGATCTTTAAAACGTTATCAAATAGTGACATTAATTTCAAGTTACTTTCTGAACATAAGTAAATATAAAAAATAAACTAACAAATTTTTCAGAGTATACAAATGATGATAATGATATTTTTAATAACATAACACACGACGGTAGATGAGTTATTATACCACAGTTAGTTGTTATAAAGATGCTTTTAATCTTATTTTTTAGCATCTCTATTACCCATCTGTTATCTCATTTCTGCAATCTCAATCAATTCATGATTAGGTCATCACGTATGAATAGAATTCGCTTTGGAGTTGTAAGAATAACCGTGGTACATTGTGGCAATTACTGATAACTGCGTACCTTAGAATCAGAAGACGAGACCTGTGTCTGACATGATAAGATGGAGGCTGCAGTGTACCAACTAGCAGCCGTGTGTATAAGGTATTAATTCACCATGATATCATCATGTCCAATTAGACATCATGGCCGCGGGAAGTTTTCTAGAGATAACCAAACCATTAGCCACAAACACACCGGTGTCCAAGCGTCGAAGTATTTACTTTAAAGTATAAAAGAACTACGCAAGAGGCTATTCTTTTAACATCTTGTAACCTGCCGATGAATGAATTAAATTTATCTTGATCCTTGTTAAAGATCATTGTCAATCAACAAACATCAAACCGCATATTTTAAATCTATCGGAATTTGTTTATAAACACGTTTTATTATTCATGCTCTATGTACAATTTATCGAACAGCAGAAGCAATTATTAACCAAGGTATCTCAACAATTCAACACCATCAATAATATCTGAAAAAGAAGATAGCCTCTAGTGGTCAAATTGATCAATCACATAATATTGAAGCTTATCACGAATAATGTTAACATTGTCTCTCCTTAGATCCGCATTATAAAAACACTACATCTAAAGGTACGTTGAATAATGATTATTAATAAAACATGCATCATCTTGTTACTTATACATGGTGAGGTTGAGTGACCAGAAATTACAATTCCCTCCTTGAGTTCGAAGCCCCTAGAGTCAGATGTTAATCATATGTTTAGTTTCCCTGGAATCCTTCTTTCACGATAACTTCATCAATAATGGAAGAGTTAGCGAAGAACTATGCTTTGCATCTTTTGGTCAGAAATTTCATACTACTTTACTGATTATTATCATTCACCATGTAAATAATGATATCGTTTTGACTCTTAGTTCGAGAGACCCCAAAAATTCTGCAGTCTGCATGTTGACGGTAGTTAACAGATTGACAAAACTAATACATGCATAAAGATGGCTTAATGATGGATTTTAAACTACGCAAAAACTGTTATCACGTTGAAATTGTACATTTAAGTCAAATTTTTAGTCAGTGATAGTCCAGTTTCACCGGTGAAAGCGCCAGTAAGAGAAATGCATTCGATCTAATTAATATATCTGGGAAACTTGAAATGTAAACCTCATTCAAGTTGTCTGAAGAAGGCAGTTTACTCCTTAGAGTAGTCGTCACCGTTGTCGGTTGATCTTACTAACTTAGGTTAGACCGCGATACTAATTTAACCTACATTTACATTCCTTTGAATAATCTGTCCCAAGTAAGTGTTACGCAATTGACAGTAATTGCATCCGACATGAAGGTGAGTTTTCCGCGCAAGTGGTGATATAAAAGAAAAGTGGGTAAAGTGATTGAATAGGTAATGACCCGTATTTACCTAAGTGCTTGAAAACAGACTGCGTTGCATTATCACCGGACAAAACAAATTATGCAAATGTTTCCGTCACCTAGATTCGAAAATAATGGAGATTGCCGCGACAAATAATATTTGTCTACTAATAGCTGCAGGAACAAACGTGTGTGAATGATGAAGGTTCAGAAATGATAGGACTTACGGGACGCAGAACGACGATCAAGGTAGTATGTAACTATAACGTATAAACTTGCCGAATTAAAATGTATATACCCTTTTACTTTTATCATAACCTATTTGACTCTTTAGGTTTAAGGTCTTGTTTTAAAAATAACTCTTTTTTACTAATTTCAGATACCTACATTAATACGGATAAAATAAAACTGTTGGTTAATTGCAGTCACAAGTCCCCTCAGGTAATATTTGTTACCTAGATGAACACTGTAAACAATTTTCGAATTATTTTGGCATTAAAGTTCCGTGGTAATCATTGGTACAGTTAAATTTACTGTTGCAGTTTAAATGTAGGTACTTTTCGAAAGAAATTATGAATTTCGACGATGTCAGAATATTTTTTGATATTCTTCGTAAGTGTTCAAATTTTAATTATAAAATGCTGTTGCAAATTTTTTTTTTTGATGATTGGAAAAATGACTTCATTGTAAACGAAAATATCTAAAAAAATAATGCTCTGATTTAAGCAAAGTTTTTCAATTTTGCAAGATTTGTAAGTCCTACCAGGAAGCGTATTATTTAATTAAATTAATTATTTTAGGAAAAAACACTAGTTGGAAGTTATTCCGTATCCATGTTTGAGTACATTTTTGTAATTTGTAATTGTATGTACCAATTTGTGTATTATCAGGATTGTTCTAATGTACGTGAGATCATTTATATAAACCCAGTATAAATAAATAAATGCTTTAAAATATTGCAATGAATTATTTGTTTGCGCCCGTATATATGCAATATGAATGTGAATAACAAGTTTCGTCCGTATATAAACTCAATTCTCTCAAGAAAGGCATACAAATACATATTATAAACATTATTGTCACCCTGCTTTTGTCTTAATAATTAATAATTTTTAGACAGCACACGACGCATGTAGAGAAAATGTTAAAAATTGCCATCGGAAGCTATATTTTTATAGAGGTGTACATTTTAAATCTTCTGTAGTAAATATCTAGATTTGAATATAAATCGTGGGTTTTCTCTTTCTAACACGTTTATTACCATGATAGTAGGGGAGACATAACGATATCTGTGAGACCATAAAGCGAACAAATTGAAGTTACAGGTAATAGATGATTGTTCGCAAAACAGAACAAATTGCCTGTGAGGTTAACCTTTCCCATACTGTGCTAAAAAAAATCAAGGGTTCCGGTGCTGTGTAGTCAACACACATCTCAAAATAAGCGATTCAATATCGGAAAAATATGAATATTCATTGCTAATCGCTTATGTTTATTATATTTTATATCAAAAGTGATAATAATTGTAATTTAATTGCTGAAAACATGAAAAAACCATCGGCAGATGCTAAAAAATCGTGCGAGGGGTCCACTTCTAACGACGGTCCGCGACCGACTGGCTGGCGGCTAGCACACACACAGCTATGCGGTCGTAGGTATCGATGGTCTAAATCAAAATACACCTGCGGACGTGTGGATTTCCCATGTTCCCGGATAGCGAACTAAAGCGGGATATCAAGAGCGTGTCATTTCCTCGCACACCCTTCGCGTAGCAGTGTCACACGGTTGTATTGGTGTATTTGTTTCCGATTTTTAACAAAAATCTCTGATTTTTAATTGAATTTGAAAACTACGTAAAATTTTATTTTTTAATTCAGTGCATAAATGTATAACGGAGGAATAACTAAATTCTGAACCCGGAATTTATTATGTATATAGAGTTATTAAAGTTTTTAGAAGCAATGTGTAGTAGATACATACCAAAGATAAGGAAAGGTTAAGTATACCCTTAAGGTCAGATTTTTCGGTCAAACTAAGAGTTTAGGTAATTTTTAAAATTATTTGTTAAATTTTGGGGATTGTGTTTGTGATGGGTTGAGTTTATGCATCGAGAACTTTTACCAAAACTAAAACTTAACTATCGAGTTATCTGTAGCTACTTCATCGTTGCTACATGCAAGTTTAGTAGTAGGAAATAACAGAGTTACATATCTGAGCTACGAATAAATTAGTCACTGCCTACTTTGAGCATCTATCTCAACGGCAGAATGGATGTAACACTATATACACATTGCGCATTGTAGACAATAGGTCACGATGAGGGCACGCAACTGATTACACTGCACGCCCTAAAGGCAAACCGTTAACAGATATTATTTTATCTCCGTCTTTCTCATAAACGAAACATGTAACAGAAAGAGAGGTTACAACACAGTTCTCAGTGGCAGGAACTTCGCGGCGAGATCAATAATATTACTGCCTGGTTGATAAATGCCACGTCATTTTTACAGGTTACGAACATGCATAGAAGGATTTAACTATTTAGTTATTTTGATGCGTTGTAATATTTCTTGGTCTATAGTTGCTGAAGTTAATTTGTTACCATGAAAATGCGCTCTGAGTGAAATTCTTATTAATAAAGTATTTTTGAGTGTCGCCCAAACCTCTAACGGTGTTGGACGCGAGTGAGCGCCGTAAGCGGTGAATAAATAAAATAACACCTTCAATCCAAGACAAATTATATAAATACATAAATTTACGGAAAATATATTTTTTTAACCTGAAAAAATGGAGGAAGCGGTTGATCCGCATGCCTTCATAACAAAGGCGAAACAAAACATAAGTGACTTACATACAATCATGGAAGAAAATAAACTTACCAAAGAAACCAAATCAAAAATGATGAAAGAAATAAATAACATCATGGAAATGATATCGCACATGGCAATAGAATTAGCTAAATTACAAGAAAAGTGTGATATTCAAGAAAAAAACCAAGCACAAAAATACCCATTTTCATACTCTTCTGCAGTAAAAAACTTAATATCAAAAACGCAAGAAAAACGATTTCCTATAATAATTAAAAGCTTAAAAGAAGAAGACACTGAAAAATTAAAAGAGAAAATACAAAAGATTAAAATATCGCAGTTGGGAATTCGAGTATGCGAAATTAAAAAAACAAAAAAAAACCTTATAATAACATGCCCAGAAAAAGAAGACGCAAAAAAATTAAAAGATAAGATAAATGAAGTCGACAAAACCATAATAGCGGAGGTACTTCTGAAAACGGATCCATGCGTAATATTCAAAGGTCTTGACAAAGACTATACCGAAAAAGAATTCTTAGAAGACATCATTGAACAAAACAACGACATCAAAATGATATGTGAAAAATACCAAGACAAAGAAATATTACAAGTTAAGGCCATCATTACAAACAAAAAAACTAACAGCAAAAACTTAATACTACAAACAAATCCCGAAATGAGACTACATCTTGTTAATAAAAAAAAAATTCATCTAGGATTCATGAGAATCTATGTAGAAGACTGCAGTCCTCTTACCCAATGTTTCCACTGTCAAAGATTTGGACACACAGCACAAAAATGCTACAATAGAATGAATAAACCAACATGCAAGCACTGTTCAGAAGATCATCCCATCTCCGAGTGTAAATCCCTGGAACTGCCACCCAAATGCGCTAACTGCAACTCAGCTAACAAGAAGAAAGAAATAAACTCCTTGAACAGTAAAATGAATGAAGTAGACCACCGAACAAACAGCGAAACATGTAAGTTCCGATCTTACATGCTTAAATTAGCCAAAGAAAGAATTAACTACGACATTGAATAAAAACCTTATAAATAATTTTGTAAAATACAACCGAAAATGCATTAAATGGATGATTTCTTAAGTAACGAATTAGAGTTAAATATTAAAATTCAAGAATATGAATGTATATGTACCGATTCGTGTAACAAAATTATTTCTAAAAACATCAATGATATAATTATTATGCACATAAACATCCGTAGCGTTCAAAAAAATTTAGATGAATTAATTCTAAAAATAAATAATTTAATTAAAAAACCGGACTTTATAGTGTTAACCGAAACATTTACGAACGCTGAGTCACCGTCTTACCACTTACCTGAGTACAACTATATTTCTACCAAAGTAGACATCAATAAAAATTCGGGAATAATAATATTTGCAAGCAATAAATTTAGTATTGTTAACATATTAGAACATCCAATACACTTAGTAAACTGCATCGAAGTACATTTCAAACTCGGCAAATCCATATACCATCTAATAGCTATCTATAGAACGCATGGCTCGAGTATTATTACATTTATTAATGACCTCAAATACATATTATTAAAATTAAAAAATAAACTTTGCTTCGTCGTAGGAGATTTTAACATTAATATTAATGAAAAAATAGAAAATAATAACAAAAATGAATACATCAATTGTATGACTGAACAAAATTTTATATCTTGCATAAATAAAAATACTAGGGAAATAAAAGAACATACTCCATCTTGTTTAGACCACATTTGGACAAATATAAACATTAAAGATCTTCACAAAATAAAATCAATTGTTTGGAAAACTAACATAACTGATCATCACTCATGCTTACTTCTGTATAATAATAATATTAAACATAAAAAACATAATTTATTAACCAAAAAATCAACAATAGATATGACTATTCTCTCTGAAAAATTAAAAAAGGAAGATTGGAATAATGTTTTAAACAGTGATGATACTGAAATTTGTTCGACTAACTTCGAAAATATTATGTCACAACACATTAAAAATTCGACAACTGAGATAACAACACACATAAAATCAAAATTAAGATGTTTAAAACCTTGGATTACCAAAGGACTTATTATATCTATCAGAAATAAAGAAAAACTTTACAAAATAACTTTAAAAAATCCCCAAGATGAAAAAGCATATATTTTCTATAAAAAATATAAAAATAAATTAACATCTTATATTAAAAAAAGTAAAGAAGAGTATTTTAAAAATAAAATATTATCTTCAGAAAATAACCATAAACAAATGTGGAAAACTGTTAATTTCGCCATAGAAAATACAAAAAAAACACAAAACATTAAGTACATTGAACATGATAAAAAAATTATAGATGCCAATATACGGCCTAAACAATGTGCAAACATATTTAATTCCTTCTTTGCAAATGTTGGGAAAAATCTTGCGAAAAATATTCATAAGCCTTCAAACCAAGAAAACCATAAAAATAAAAATATACAGAAACGTAATATACTTTCAATGTTTGAAACAACAACAGAATGTGAAATCTCGAAAATAATAGAAAATATGAAAGGAGGTTCGTCCCCCGGTTTTGATTCTATTACGACACACATGTTAAAAACTATGAAACCTCACTTAATAAAACCTATCACTCATTTAATAAACTTAAGTTTAACAAATGGAATTTTTCCAATGAACTACAAAACCACAATAATCTCACCTATTTACAAATCTGGAGATCCACATCAAGCAACGAATTATCGCCCAATATGTCTAATTTCTAATATAGGAAAGATCTTTGAAAAAATAGTTAAAAAACAATTGGTAAATTTTCTAGATAATAATAAAATATTACACAAAAACCAGTTTGGCTTTATAAAATCACTCAGCACACAAGATGCTATTGCTAACGTAACTTCATACATTTACGAATCACTAGATAAAAGTAAAAAATGTGCGGGTATATTTATTGACCTTAGAAAGGCATTCGATAGCATATCCCATGAGATGCTATTAAAAAAATTGAATAATATCGGCATAAAAGGCAACGCGATTAAATGGATCACCGACTACTTAAAAAACCGTCCTCAATTAGTAAAAATCAATGGTGTTAATAGTGATCAAGAGATTACAAGCTTTGGAATCCCCCAAGGTACAGTGCTTGGACCAATTCTATTTACTATATATGTAAACGATATTTTTTTTCAACCTTTACACGGTCAAATTACGTCATACGCCGATGATACAGTATTAATAATAAGTGATAAGACTTGGGAAAATGTAGAATTAAAGGCCACGGAAGACATCAACACGCTCAAGAATTTTTTCGACACTAATTTACTGTCACTTAATAATGAAAAGACATTTGTAATTCCATTTGCAATACATACAAATGATACTCCTAAAAATTTTAACATTGTCATACATAATAATACTAAAATTCACAGCCAAAACTATTGCAAATCAAACTGTACAGTACTAAAAACAACAAATAAAATTAAATATCTAGGAGTAATTATTGATAAAAATCTGAAATGGAAAGAACAAATAAGTCAAGTAGTAAACAAAATTAGAAAATTAATATATATATTTTTAAGAATTAGAAACTTTCTGTCGATAAAAAATCTATATTTAATTTACTATGCCTTAGTTCAATCCACTTTACAATACGCTATTATTAGTTGGGGATCCGCGTATAAATGTAACCTTCTTCCAATTGAAATTATACAAAGAACAATTATTAAAATTATATTAAAAAAATCCTTTGACTACCCAACAGAACGCCTGTTTGAAGAATTTCAAGTACCTACATTTAAAGACCTATATATTAAAAACTCATTAATCCAAATTATAAAAGAAAAAGATAAATATCAATTTTTAAATGAAAACAGAACGCGACTTAGACATGTTTTTCTATGCCCAAAACTAAATACGTCTTTTGCACAACATCATTATACTTACCAGGGAAGAACTTTTTTCAATCGTTTACCAGAAGAAATCAGAAGCATTAATGATAAAACCCGAATACTGCTCTCTGTCAAGAGACACTTTAAAAATATTCTGAAAAAAAAAAAAACTACTGTCACTTAATTAATCTCACAAATATCCTTAGTTTTCCATAGCTTCCTTTCTTTTTAAAAATTTAATAAATAATATATTATCCTTCACTACTTTCCAAAGAAATATTACAGCAAACATACATTTATGTACAATGAATTATTTAAGTACTAACTAACAACAACATTTATGTACACTCCCCTTCCATACACAAGCAAATGCTTTCAATGGAAGAGTAGTAAAAAACCAATGATGTAAAATGAATTATGTCCCATGTAAAACATATTATTAAAAATAAAAAATAATTATAAAAAAAAAAAAAAAAAAAAAAATTATTAGCCTTTCCAAATCGCTTCATTTGTTCCCAATTATAATGCGTATCGATCCATTGGTAGGTAAATATAAATTTATTCGTTGGTAGATATGTATCACTATGTATTGCGCTGGTTTTAAATGGCTGTTTTGGTGATAGATATCAAAGGCGTGGTGTTTACGTGAGTTTGGTTGATAAGCAGGATGTCAAGAAAAAAAAAACTTTATTAGATGGAATTCACAGTATGAAAAATTTACTAACAAGATAACATTAACAAATTACTAGATTTTTTATGATGAAATAATACTTTTCTTCTTCTATACTATTCTAAGTCTTCTTTAACCATTTAAAAAATATATTTACAACTAGTCACTATTTGCAAACACGACTTTTAATGAAAGGCTTTACAAGCGGTAAATTAGGTTGTCAGACATACCTTTGTATATCATGACGAGAAAATATAGGTATTTTAAAAGGAAAAATATTTGTTCAAAAATTGTTAACACTATTTTCTTCGGGCTAACTTTAAGAAGATCAGCATGGAAAGGCTTTGCGTTCAGTATAACAACGCCTACAGCGTGATGTTTGACCTTCCCAGATACTGCAGCGCTTCCAATACGCTAACGGAGGGGCAAGTTCCTGGTTTTGCAACCCTCATAAGAACTCAGTTATCAGGATTAAGAGAAAGGATATACAACTGAGCATTTTATTGCTCAGGTGTGTGTATATTTTGTGATTTGAAATGGCAAAAAAATCAGAAATTATACACATACCTGCGCAATAAAATGCTCCCCTTATTGCAACTAACACAGTTTCCTTTAGTCCAGAAGAACTTTGATTTTGAAAAGTTGCATCGTTTTCTCCGATCTGATTTAAGATCTTGTACCATTGGCCATTAAAATTTATGTTAACCAGTTCTCCACGTCCGTTTCCGACTAATTGCTCAATGAGGGACGATCTCTGAAACACGTTTTGGGCTGTCATCATCTCAGATAATTTGTATATACTTCTTCTCAAATACTTTACAAACTAAAATATTAAAAAAATACCAACGGGCAAAGACATTTAATCAAAACGATTCCACACACTTGGACATAAAAGGATGGTGAATTAAAGATTCATTTTATGCAATGTAAAATATAGAGCACAGGCAAAGAATTATCAAAAAATAGTTCATTTTTATAAGTATAAGCATATGTAATGTTGGTTTCTTTTTCTTCCCTATGATGGTCGATGATTGCCAAGTAGGCGGGTCGCGGTAACCTTGAAACTTTGAAGTTATGAGATTATAGTTTAGCTTGTTCAAATTATTATTATTATTTGGCTTCAGTCGAAACTATGATCAGATGTTAAACAACACTGTACCTATTTTAGCAAATATCTAGTAGTATTATGGACTTGGAAGACGTGAAACTAACGTGAACCGAAGATTTACAAATGTAGTAACACTTTCGACAAAATAAACAAAATAACTGTTTTAAGGCGATGCACTACGTCGTGTAATATTTTGAATCGAGCTGCTATCAATAACACACCTTACGTAGATGGCGATTAGGCTTAAATTCCCGCTTCACACCTGTTTTGATTTATGCAAGAAAAAAACATGGCCAAAAAGTGCCTTTTATTTTATTTTGTTGATGTTCAGGCATAAATATTTAAATGTTTTTCGATCATTTTATAAATAACTTAATTTTCCACATTATACAATAAAACCATAAAGGAAAATGGGTTCGTAAGTAGGAGATTTTGAACTTTAAAGCAGTTTTCATAGGCCTATACATTATTTTTTTTTTGGGCTTATAAAAAGACTTATCTAAAAAATTCTCGATTATTTCAAAGGCCCGGATGTATTCTAATCGCAATATTTATTTAAAAAGCATCTGAAACATTTCTAGGCGAACAAATTTTAAAACCAAAAACACATGATTTTAAATTACTACGTAGTGCATCGCCTTAAACAAGCATTTTTTTGTGACTTGCCTTATTACATAATGTAATGTCGTTTTCATTGAAAAGTGATAGGAAATCCAGGAGGAGTGGTAGATACTCTCAGTATCGCCCTGGTGAAAGACGGTACTTGAAATGGCTTTAGTCGTGTTTTGCCAGATCTGACGAGTCAAGTACCTCCCAAACAACCTCTTTCTCAGCTCCTTCCGTATCTAACTCCCTTCAGTCCTTACAGACGGGAGCAGTGATATTTCTTGTGCAATATTCACATTATAAATTCCCAGGAAAGATACAGATAACTCTTCTTTTTGAGTTGTAAACGAACCTGAAAATCACGGGATAATGTTATTAAATAACTCTCTCTTGAAAATGACCATAGAGCAGACCCTTAAAAATAAAGAAATCTTTTTTGCTTGTCAAGATTAATCATAAGAAAATGAAACAATAGAAATACACATTTCAAATATAGAATTAAAATAATTTTCTGGTAAAAAATAATTATAGTTATGTTCGATTTCTTGACACGTCAGTTCTAATTTTGAAAATCACATTTAAATTATTTTTCTGTTAAAAGGTCGTATTACAGGTAGGTACTCGCTTGTCTGAATTCTTGACACAATCAGTTAAGATTTAAAAAAACTACACTTAAATTCAAAACAAGTCCGAGTTTATTAAACCAGAGTTACAATCACTCACAGACCGAGACTAACACTACAACCGAAATCAATAAGTTTGATGACTTGTTACAATGAGCTAATATTTTTTTTTTCGAAACGTAATTTATTTACCCACTGACAAACTGCTTTCGCATTTTAGCGTGTGATAGATAAATGTATTTAAAAAAATCTATTAGCTTGTGACAGCTGTGACCGTAGGTAGTGTTGACAATAATAGTTCAAATAATAGTAACAAATCATGAGGCTATAATAATTATTATGGGATTGTATCCTACAGGGCCGGAAAATTCCTCGTCACGACACTAAACTTAACGATTCTGTGGAAGCAACTAGCGTGACCAATGATAATAGCACAGCCTCACACCTTTTTTCAACCTTAGGTCATAATGTACCATTTTGCCCCCGAGAGCTCTTTTATAACCTCTCTTTCTTTTACACCTGTCGTTAATGAAAAAGACTGAGAGACTACAATAATAATGGAGCTATCAGCGTTATGCCTGTTGAAGTGGTGCTCAAATTATAATGGCGTGCTTGTAGGTATGTTCTTAGCTGGAATTCATCATGTAGCTGCTACCGAAGACCTAGCCACTAATAACTTAATATATTATATTATAATATACATATAATTTATAACGTCATGTTTACCATTGCGAATGAATCACACTCATTAGGTCCTCAAATAAATCGTAAAGATCTTTAAAAAAAAACTTCTCAATGGTATTTTTCCATTGAAAAACAATTTATTAGTTCATACTATTACGTGATACCCTTGAAAAATCATATAAATGTATTCACAAACGAGCAGATTTTTTCTTCTGTCTTCTGTCTTCTGTCTTCTGTCTTCTGTCTTCTGTCTTCTGTCTTCTGTCTTCTGTCTTCTGTCTTCTGTCTTCTGTCTTCTGTCTTCTGTCTTCTGTCTTCTGTCTTCTGTCTTCTGTCTTCTGTCTTCTGTCTTCTGTCTTCTGTCTTCTGTCTTCTGTCTTCTGTCTTCTGTCTTCTGTCTTCTGTCTTCTGTCTTCTATCTTCTATCTCCTATCTTCCATATTCTATCTTCTTCCTTCTATCTAAATCCCGGGCAACGCCAGCTTATTTATAAATACAATTTGCTACCACACAAATGTTTGAAAATCTATACGATCTAGAAAAGTTAAAAATGAGTAAATTCCCACCTATTTCAAAATATTTAATTATTATTATAAGTGATTTATTTTTTGGGACAAGTTGTTTCGAATTTGAACAATTCATCAAATTTTAAAGTTAATTTTCAGGGACTGTGAATGTTCTATTCAAGTTCTATTATTATTTTAGTTCTGTAAAGCAACTAGCCTATATTGATACAATAACAAAACTTCAATAAGATTTTCACAGAACTTAATTAACTTCGAAATTGTTCAAATTCTCTGAAACAACCCGTTCTTAATAATTTGGTTGAAAATCACTTGAATAGTTAATTTAAGTTATTTTTTTTAGCTCTGCAAAACACCCAAGATGAGAAGTAGGTACTATTTAAATATATATATTTTTTTTATATTCACTCCGTGGTAAAACGGAAAGATTCTTGGCTCACTATCAGTGTTCAGAGCTGGCATGAGGTCAAGGATTCAAAACCCAATGGAGTCCAATAAATTAATTATGATTGATTTGCATTTCGTTCCTAATCACGTCCGAGTATCGTCATGGTAAGATGATCATTCAAAATTGAAACGTTACCTGAAATATTGCTCCACTACTTCATTTAATTTAACTCACAAAATTGTTGAATTAAAATGCGAGATATATCCGCTTGTTCCGAACAGTGGGACGCTTATGTAGTGAAGCATTTTAAAAATAAGTTTTCCATTAGTTGATCTCGGGTAAAAACAATTAGTATCATGTTAATAAGGTTGTGTTCTGAAATAAATTTAATCGCTCCCAAGTGACTTGACAACTCTGATGAAGCCATATTGAATGACGATTTTACACGTGGACAATCACGATTCTAGATTTTCATAATATTATTCAATAACGCTGAAATTATTAGCAAACAAACTATATATTATGCAAGCAAGTACATTGTAAGTACACGAGTATTGCTAATGATTTTATCACGATGATCGTCATTGAAGCTTTGTAAGAGAATCGTCATCCTTAGTTTACAGTCTGCCTTGGAAATTTTATATTTGGTGTACAATTCGCCCAATAAGTAACAAACTATTGATATTTTTATCACGATTGATTCGTTAAGACTTGTTGTCGTTCGATAAGGTTTTGCTTTAGTTAAGTACCAAGATTCATTGTTTTAATTAAAAAAAAAATCCTCAAACATTAATAAGTGAGTCATTTATTTTTTTATTTTTTAGGCAATAAGAAGGTGCGGGTTCGATTGATTTTTTCTAGGAAGATTTTTTCAAATTATATCTGTGTTTCAGGCTAGTAATTATTACTTCTAATTAAATTGCGTAATTTGTATACTTTTCAATAATATATTCATTTTATTATTTGCCACGAGTTCTTGAGGCCATTTAAATATGTTTATGAACATGAACAATAGGACGAGTGGATAATGTCCTGTGTCTTATTGTACAATATGTAATTTATTAACTAGTTTTGTAGATAAATCAGACCTAATAAGAGATACACTTTAATAACATATAACCTATTTGCATCGGTTTGCAAAATGTACTTGCAAAGCATATTAAAACTCATTCCTTTCAAAAGAAATTGGTTAGTAAAATTTGCAATGTGTGTGAGATATCAAGCCTTTTAACAAAAATCAAAAGCCTGCAAAATGATTATATACAGGGTTTTTTTCCAGTAAGAGGTGTTATTTTGATATTCAATCGTAAAAAATCAATGGTTTCGTTGCTTGTGTGGCACCTAGCGCTGTTTTGTTGAAAGTAAACGTTTTTCAGATCAATACCATCCAATTGTGCTCATAAAAAATGATTAATCATCTCTCGATAGTGCAATCCATTCACCGTAACTGTTGCTCCAGCCTCATTTTCGAAAAAGTAAGGTCCAGTGACTTCGCCGGACCATAAACCGCACCAAACAGTCACATGTTGAGGATAAAGAGGCTTTTCAACAATTATTCTTGGGTTTTCCGAGCCCCAAATGCGACAATTTTGCTTGTTGACGAAGCCACCGAGGTGGAAATGGGCCTCATCACTCAAGATGATTTGCATTTGATTCGCTCAAGTGAATTTTAATAATTTTAATGCGTTGTTGAACCGTGTATCATTCCATTTTTATCAATGGCGTAGTTTCTACTTGTCAAATGTCAAAAATGACAGCTTCAAAAGTACATTTACCGAAATAACGGGCTATTCAAAATAACACCTCTTATTGGAAAACCTGTATATGGTGTAGTAAACGTGAAATAGAAGTGCAAATATGTGTTTGAAATAAAAGGATTTTGTTTTTAATAATCAATTCCACGAGCCCACGAGCGAAATGCACGAATTAAATAATAATAGGATTTGAGATTTTCACGGCCAAAAGTATTATGGTGATTTATTTTTGAGGAATTATGCCGTGTTGCGCTACTTCTTTCTTTAGCCAACATTTCGGACAGCATCACAGTTCCCATCATTATATCTGCTCTGATGATGGACACAGTAATGCTGCCCGAAACGTTAGCTAAAGAAGGAAGTATCGCAACACGGCATAATACCCCATAAATAAATCACTATTAGAAACAAATAATATTGGATTTCATGTTAAAGAGACATAAACAGTATTAAAATGTTCAGGTAAAAACAACTTTATAATTTTTTTAACAGGTGTGTTTATTTACTGTGCAATGTTATTGATATCCTTGTGGAAGGACGCACAATCAAAAATTTTGCACCTAATCAAATAATTAGATATTGGATACACCATTCCTGCACATTGCATTTTTTTATATGTAATACATGTAATTACATCATCCAAACAACCCAAATTCCTTTTTAAATAACAACTGCGTTAAAAGTTTTACAAGGCGGCAGAAAACGCAGCGATCCAGAGCATACGTTTTCAAGTGTTCACAGTTTTACGAATTGCGGAAACCTATCAAATAATATATTACATAATGCTGTGATTTATGTATTCTGCTGCCAAGTGATGTGATTTTCCATGGTTTTTTCACGGTTCCGAAGATCCGTTGCTGTAAGTGCGTTACAGTCAGTGCGGCCACAATACTAACACTAGTATGTGCGATGACGGTAAACGAAGGCCACACAGAAGTGCCAAAAACTACTTATCTATAAAAATTCAAACCGTAATAAACCACGAAATGGTAGATCTAGCTTCTGTCGAAGGCAATTCAGGTGTAATTATTGTGATTTTTGAGTCACTGACTTGATAAAAACTCAGATTAAGAAGGGGATTAGATCTTATATAATCCAAACGAACAATTCAGAATAGGTAACACAGTGTAGTGAAGATATAAAATAATTGTTCTAGAGGAATAAATAGTGCTTCATATTAACGATTATTATTTATGAGGTTCTGAGCCTTGGGAGGGCTTCATGTTGTTTTTCAAAGCCTCCGCTTAAAAAACTTAGACACGAGACTCTCCATAAAGCATTATACCTATTTGATCTTTATTCATGTAGGAATGTCTCTCCATAAAATATATACCTAAAAAAATAATTACATTTTTTAAAAGTATCCACCGGAAAAAGTAGATACACGTGATACCCACTACTGCAAAGTTTATAGGTGTACACCTCAAATACAATCACTGTTTAATCACAATTATTGTGATATTTTCACAACACGACTCCTTAATTTCACCACACGACGATATTGAATTTTGTAATGCATTTCAAACTATTTAATGGCATTTTCACGAGAGTAATGATACGAACAACAAGATAATAAGCACTATCAATGACGCAAAATTACGAATGATCCGTTAGTTTATCATTAAAAAAAATATATATTTGACAAGTCAAAAATATTTCACCAATAAATGAAGATATCATATGTCTCGACGCCATCTAGTGAGAAATTTAGCACTAACAAAGCCTTTCCTACAAAAATAAAGTTGGTGGAAAAAATATAATAAGCAGTAATTGTTGATTGAGGTACATATTGAATCATTTATCGGGTTGGAAATAAGCCGACATAGCTCAGTGGATACAGAGCACCTGACCGGGCATCAGAAGGCACGGGTTCAATTCCCGTTGGCGTCATTTATTTTTACTCGGGAGATATTTTCAATTTGTATTAGTATTTCGGATGACTAATTGTTGCTTATAATTATTTAATTTGTGTTTAAAATGTGTTATTTTAACGTAAGTTGTTACCTTTTTATATCTCGAGGGAATGATTTAATAGAAAACTGGTTTCCGTTTCATATTTTGTTAATTTATTTCCTAGCCATTTAAAAAACGTGGGAAAATCCAATCTGATAATTCACGTAGGTAGGTATTTGAGAATTGATTATTTTTTCATTTATGTTCGGGGGTTTAGAATCACAGGGGCCTATCTACTAAAACATAGTATTGAGATAAACGCAAATAAAGATTGGAATCCTCATAAATGTCATAAAGAAAAATTGTTACTTAAAAAAAAAAACGCTTTTCCCTTCTACACCGATGTATTTGAGGCAATCATGTGGTTTGATAAGAAGCAAAGTGTATTTGAGGCTTAAAGTTGATAAGGAACTAACGAGGCTAAGGGTTGCCGTTTTTATGACGAAACATCATAGTTTAACCTAAATAAATGTTTTAACTAATTCTAACTTTTACTAATTAAATATGTCTGCAAAGAACGAGTCTTTAGGTCTACAGTTTTACCTAATTGAACACGATTACTCTAAATGGGCAAACAAAACTGTCTCAATACAAGTTTATTAAAACCGTTAATAAATATTTCAACTTGCCCTAAACAAATATTTTTTTACATTAAAAAGCATTTTTTTGTATCCGATGAAAACGAAAAGAGTCAATATTTGACAAATAAGCGAAATTTTCATGAATTATATTCTAAATGGAGGTCAGCAAGTAGACACAAGGACAGCAAATAAAAGAATAAAAAATGAACACGTCGGGCCACAACAAAATAATATCATCAAATATCCCCGCATGACATTCAATTTCAAATGTATTTGCTGTTTTTGAAAACAAATAAAAGTTTTTTTTTTTAATTTTTGTTTTTTTAAAGAAAGACAAACATTCCCATTTTACGAATAACCTGACAATATTTGAAAATCTCCTACTACCACTACAGAAAGCGGAAAATGTTGCTTGTGTTATGACGGAGGACTTTGCCAGCCGAGGAATTGAATTCACTACTCCTGGGTGGGACCCAAAAGCGATGCCAACTAAGCCGCTGACCGGTTTCTTTCGAATCGTAGTATTAAAAATAAAAATTTTAATGTAAACACAGATGAAGTTAACTTAACTTAACGAATCTGATACATATATTTAATTAAACATAGGTATTACAAGAGTTATCGTCACTTGCTAAATTAATAACCGATAACCCATTTTTAATTGATTTTGAAACTGCTATTTAATATAATTATTTAAAACTTTTCAGGAGCGTATATAATAAACATTTATAAGCAAATACAAAACGTGGTGTTCTCTCTTTTTAACACTGTTATATCTCACCATATTACAAAATGAGATAACGTGATGCCATGTTGGGCTGGGAGAAAAATCTCCCAAAAAGACTATGGAGCTAAGAATTTTTAAACCGAAGAAAAATAATAATTAAATGGAATAACTAAATTAATAACGAAACCAGCACGCCGCGATGTCTAGAGGTACGAAGCTGTTCGTTGTTCGTTGTGTTGGTTCTTCTATTAGTACAAACGTCTTCTTCTATTCTCGACCAACCACAGCGAAGTTGTTGACCCCCAGTGCTCTCGAGTACCACATAATCGATACCTTTAATTTATTTACAGCGTAGATCATTAAAAAAACGAGATGGAAGCAGTCTTCCTCGAGATTAATTTGCATTATTCCAGCTAGAAGAAAAAATGGCCATATTTTAAGAAGACATCAATGGTCCGTGCCGAATCTTATATATGTTTTGATTGTATTCACGATTGATTGTGCTCGTTCGATATTGACTTTTCAAATCAAATTAAATGGCTAATCACGAAATACTATATTACTTAGAGCAATTTATTTTTTTATTAAAGAAGCACATTCTTAACATAGACATACATGTCGGTGAATTATTCACATTATTTGACGGCCTCCGTGGTCGAGTGGTAAGGCTCTCGACTAGCAATCCGGAGGTTGCGGGTTCAAATCTTGGTGTGTACAGGTAAATTTTATCTTAATACAATTTATTAAATGAAAATAATATATGGTATACTCTCTCTATTCTGATTCTCTCAGTATAAGGCGACTATTCAGAATTGAAAAGTTGCTTGAAATGGTTTTAGCCGTGTTTGGTGACCAGGATAGCAAGGTACTTCCCCACCTTTTCTTCCCCATCTCCTTCTCTTCCACAATACCGTTAGCCTCACAACATACCCCAATTGGGGAAGCATTAGCCTGGTTGGCTCCAGACAGAGCAGTTGGGACTCGTGTACGTCATGCACATAAAAAAATTCACACAACCAGTTCGAAAATAACCCTAAAATTCAAAATTCAAGAGATTCTTAATAAATTAGTAATACTCGTTTTTCTCCGTGTGGTTAGTTTTAATATTATCAACGGCATTTAATATTACGAAACGTTTTACGATAAAAAAATTATGATCAATTTTTCTAGATCACTTTCTTGCTGGGTACTTACTTAGGTAAGGAAGTATAAATGTTTCATATGCGTACAATAATGGACACGTGAAGTAATTTAGTTTGCTGAAATGACCATCAATATAGTGCTGACTCCTAGGAATGTTCTCGTTTTCCGCAGTATGTTCTTGGTACTGAAAGATTCCTTCGCAAAGCTTGGCAAGTATCCAAAGGCACTTATAAAAACAAGGTAAATCATTAACTTTACGATCTCGGAACTGACTTAGAATTAACAACCCTTTGTTATGTAATGCAACATAATATTATACTTAACTATACTTATTGAAAACTCGCGATCGTTGACCTCTGACCTTAATAAGGAACCTGAGTGATAAATATTATGGCAAACATATATTCATATATATCAACAAACGCTGATTCTGAATATATTGGTTTTTTTAAATATTTATTGATATGTATTATACGCCCATTTGGGCTTTTATAAGAATGTACATACTAAGTCAGTGGAACAGTAATCAATAGTAAAATTTTCTTGTTACTATATTCCGTGCAGTTGAGCACATATTAAGTTTCTGCGAAAGTGTTGAAAACTGTATGCAATACAGATACAAGTGAGTATGTATTAGATTCACTATTGATAATATTGTTGCAATTAAAAATAATTTTCGAACGAGTAGTTCTAGTTGGCACGTCGAAGGTGATTAGACTCAATAAATCAGGGCTGTCTATGCATACATTAATAATTTTAAAAATAAAAGTCAAGTCCGAAACAAATCGTCTAACTGAGAGTTTTAATAATTAAATTTTTTAAAGTGCTTGTAATTTATAGTTTCTATTGGTAGACCGAGTTTATAGTTAGTATATCTTGGAAATATATGCTGGTTTTTTTCAGTGGAATTTGAGTGGATTTAAGTGAGGGGTGAGTTATAAGTCTAAGTGATAGAAATATATATAGTGTACATAAATTAAGTTGTTAAGCCCTCTTGAGGTGATTTTCTAACAAAAACGGCGCTATGCAAATAATCCAATCATTATTATTATTATCAGATAGAAGAATTATATTCAACTTGACTTCAAACTAAAGAAAAATACAAGTTCATTTTTCAAACGATTACATGTAATTGTTTTTTAAAGTCTTAGCCATTACGGAGAATGAAGCCAAGCATTTTTAATCCTTTGTTTGTTACTGTGTGAATCAAAAATAAATTTAAAATCGAAAATACGTACTTACACGTAGAATTGATAAATTGTCACTCAAAAACAATTATAACCGTGAGACTCTCAAACTTGGTCGGCGTGTTCTGACAGCACTTATACCGCTACCTCACGGGTTGCTCAAATTAAGAATGAGAAAAATTTTGTGCCAAGTTGCGCTGCGTACACTCGCACACGGGTCGCTACAGTAGTAGTTGATAAATTATTTCTAAAGAATTCATGTTTTTTGGAAATCATGGTAAATATTGAAATTGGTTTTTTTTTTGTTTTCATGCAGACCCGTGCGGGATCGACCTACTTTTAATCGACAAAACCGAGGGATTTATGACGTCACGCGTACCTCGTCAGATTTCGATCGTTTTGGCGGGCTTTGAAAAATCCACACTTTGAAAATTACTCCAACTATGAAGTTAAAAATAATGTTTTAAATTCACTGGAATTCCGTTTTGCTCAATTTAAAAAAGACTAAAAAAAGACGTTAAATATTGTGGAAAATTGGGAAAAAAAATTACCGAATACTACTAGTTGACAACACTATCTAAAGACTAACGGTTCATAAATAAAATAGACTTATATCAGAATATATTACGTTGATACATTAGTCACCAGCATCATTCAGATAATAATATTATTATATTATGGCAGTACCTACTTTAGTGAGATTTATCTCTAAAAAAATATGTAAATCACCGATTCTCAAAAGTGTTTGTAGGTCATCGGACCGTTATGTGTTGAATTCTAAGAAGTTATTTAACGTCTTTAGTAGATTTTTTTATCGTCATATTGAGGGCCGGCTCCTGTTCGACTGCATTCTTTAATCCATCTATAAACCTTCACAATTTAACTGTAAACCTACTTTAATATTGATGCATACTTGTTAATATTTCTATTTTTGATACTGACAACAATTTGTCAATTTTTGATGATCAGGAGACTGGGTTAGCAGTAGAATGGCACGAGTTCGTTTTTCTCACTGAGTATCAATCGCCTTATTCCGTGCATCAAGAAAACTGTGTTTTGGACTCAAACAAAGATACCACCATAACCAGACCAAGATTTGAATTAAAGTAAAAAATCTTTTTAATTTATCTGCCGACAAGCCTTAGAGACACTTAGCCTTTTCGCCACCTGCATCGCATAGAATCTCTACGTAGGTGCATTGATTATAATAATAGTCCGTTTGACCTAAATTCCAAACCAAGTTCAATTTCGGTTCGTGCCTTTTTCTATAAAATATTATTAATGTTAGTTCAGAGAACTAACCATTTCATTAGGCTTTACCTATCATACTTCGTGAGTCAATTCACGGCAGAATGACTAATGCCAGATATTAGGTATATACAACATATAATTTACTTAATAAAGACATTTCTAAGTACCTACTCGTACATTATAATGTACGTAGCCATTTATTTTATTTAACTCATATCTAAAAAATTTTCAAACAAAATGGTTAAATATGTCAATTTTCAACAGTTTTCGATGGCCTTCAATTAGCCACAAACTACTCAGTGGCATTGACTAGGTGCCTAAGTTTTTAACAATGGTAAATAAATAAGCATTTTTTAAGAATAGTATTATTCAATAAGAACTACCTCACAACGTAGACTAGCACCAAAGATAATAGAGATTATCACCTCCTGAACAACTTGCCCCGACAACGCTTCTTCCACAAAGATACTTGGGAATACTTCCGTTATCTAACCGATATCGAAGTTTTTTTCTACTTTATGCCATCTACGCAACATAAAAAAATATGTGACACCTCACAAGAGCATCCATGACTGTATAGTGTAAAGATAGGTGAACTTTATCACCACCCGATTGGGCAGCGTTGTCAAGCGGATTAACGTAGGCGCTATATAAAGGATGAAAAATAGATGCCGGTAATGAAAAAGTAATCTAATAATTTCGCAAATGATCAGCTCAGATACGATGCCAAAAATATTTGCCATTACATCTTTTTTTAGTCATGACACTGACTACATTACTGTAAAGGTGTACTACAGTGTACTTATAGTCTCATGTGATTCTTTCACTAGACAACACAATACTTTAAATTTAATTCTCCTTTACAGATTTATATAGACTTCTTTTTAACTAATTATAACGAATTAAATCAGGTTGGTATTGGTAACAAAAATGTGATTAGTGAGCTATTATTATATATAAATAGCAATGTAATAAGTAACGATAAAGAATTTATGAAATTTATTTAAAACGTGTAGGTACTGCGTAGAAGACGCGATATTAATGAAATCGGGAATAAAAATGATGCTAAATTTTTAAAGGATGTTTTTAGTCAATATTTGAATGCGTTTTAATTTTGAAGCTTCATATCTAAATATAAAAGAGAAGAAAAAAAATAGAAATAGGGTCCGTGGAATATATATTTTTTCTGAAAGAACCGTGGTAGAATACCCAGTCTCACAACTTAGGTAATATAATAATTGTATTTATGTTAAACTTTTCTATGTTCAATTAGTTGGAATGATTTTATTTTAGCAGTAAAGATAAGCGATCGTGAATCATTCGGCCTTCGTTTCTTTATAATGAGTTAATCCACGGACACCACTCGTTCACGATACTGCATACAAATTTGTGAAAAATTCTGGCAACTGTTCGTCTTTTGACTGGAAACCTACATTCATTATCTCGAAGGCCAGACCACTTCCTCCGGGCCGAGGAACCATGAGGAAGTCGCTTATTTATTATTCTTAGTAGCCAAAACTCTTCGGTGATCTTGGAAAAAAATAGTTGATTCAATAATAACGAAAATAAAACAAGTTTCTATTTAAAATTAGCTGTTGTGCTCTTTGAAAAAATTGCATAAGTCTAAAAATTTGTTCTTTTGGCAAGTATTTTTGTATGTACTGCTTGGAACTAATTTCAACAACAGGAAACTCGATGGACAAGAGCAGGACTCCCGTTCAATTCACACACTTTTTAACCCTTCAAGCCTTGGAAGGACATTAATAGCCACAAACATCGTATTCCGTTAGAATCTCTGAAGGACAGATCTGACCGGGATATTTTATAAAATATAATAGATTTGTTGGTCGTTAGAAAGATAAATAATTCATCATCATCATCATCACTTTTGGCTCTACAACCCCTGGTGGGTCTTGGCCTCCTCAAGAGTCTTCCTCCACTCATCTCGGTCCTGCGCCAGCTCTCTCCAGTTTCGAAGCTCCAAGGCAGACAAATCTTTGAGGACGTTGTCGCTCCATCTTAACCTTGGCCTTCCCAGGCTCCTTCTCCCTATCGGTCTTGAGCTCAGCAGGGACTTAGGTTCTTGATGCTCGGTCATTCTCTCCACATGACCTAGCCACCGAAGTCTTCCCAGTTTTATGAATTTTGTGACGTTTAGCTCCTTAAACAGAGTATAGAGCTCATTGTTATAACGTCTGCCCCAAAATCCATTTTCTAGAACCGGTCCGAAGATGCGCCTCAAAATTATTATAAATAATTATTAATAATAATAAATTAATAATAATAATAATAAATAATTATTCATACATAAATAAAAAATGTAAAAGTGTATGATTATAAAGTGACTGTATTCCTACTAATTCCTTACACAAAAAGAATGTTTGAATTCTTTCAAAATTATGGACGTTTAGAGTCAAAATGTCCCAGTTAGTTTTTTTGGTAACATTTTCAACTTTGTCATTAAAAATGTATTATTAAGAAATATCAGTGTTTATTTAAAATAGAAAAAATTCAAAGATAATTTTATCTAGTTTCTAAAATGGTATTTTTTTACGACAAATTTAAAAATAAGCAACATGTAGCATATTTTAGATACACCATGTCATTTGGACTTATAGCTAAAAAATATTTTAAAACCTGAAGTTAAAGTTAAAAGTAAAAAAGTCACCAATATTCGTCTTTCCTACCTCATCTCATCCGAACCTCATCAACACCCTCAATAAAAAATCTCTTCTTACAGTCCTTTTCTTAACTCGCTTTACCGGAAGGCAATATATCTATAGTCATCGTGGTTCTACACAGTACACGCAGGAGAGCTATTTTCTTGGCTTAGTACTAAAATAAATCAAATTTAATAAACCATGGCAGTATAGTATAGCGCTGCGATGGGCTTTGCTGTGGATCGCTGTGGAGCCTTAACATTATTACAGCATTTCTGACTTTAGTTTGACCTAAAAAATATACCAGGAACTCATAACGGTGTAAGGGTCAGAAACAGCTGCGCTTGCCCGCAATCTAATAACGATAATCCTTATTCGGCGTGATTGAAATAGATAATTCCATTTAAAACAGGAAGATAATAAGGAAGGGCAGAGATCACTTCAAGTCGACGAACGTAACTTATAACTGACAACTATTCTTGGAGAGGAGCATTAAAATAAACAAAGATTTATATCAAATAGGATTACTGCTCATAAAGATTGGTATTCATTTGATACCTGTACTTAATTTCCTTGTTAAGCTTTTCCTTTGCATGAGGATTCCATCTTTTACTACCCAGGTTAGGTATATTTAATAATGACTGCGTTTGAATTGTTATTCTAATTCGTCTAGTTGTTCGTTAAATTCTAGCACTATAAGTAAAACTATTTACTTTACCAGTTTTTGATTGTCCGTGTTTTCACATTTACAGTGAACAACCGATCTCGGAAAAGTCTGATCTTTGCAGAAACATGCAAATAAATACATCTCAGAACATATAAAGGAGCCCAATACAATATTTTTAAATATAATATGGAAAATCAAGTCAGCATCAACAAGACTTTCATTGAAATGCTTCCTCTGCCATATTCGGAAAACCGGCACATTTTGCAGTTAGTGGATGCTGAACACAACACAATTATGTATTGAATTTATAACATAAGACCGGGGCTGGGTCACCTCCTTCGCAGATCGCAGTGACCCGATATTCGCAGAAATTCCGTCTATTTGTTGAAACCACTTTCATGCTAACCCAGAACACCTACACTCACTGGATTGGGAACAAACCTACCTACTATTAAGTCTTTATTTATGTTTTTCCTCAAAGAGTAGTAATGAACCTAACAAAATGGATTTCATTATTTTGCTGAGCTATGAGAGATGTAGTGCTTTGTCCCAAATGAGAATGCTTTGATCAGGTGCTCAGGACACCATCTGAAAAATTGTAGGAAATTGAAGTTGGTCAAACCTGACTGACCTTTAGTAAACAAGTGTTGAGGCTGTGAAGGACTGGACAAGGAATTAATTGAAGTGCCTGAAAACTTCAAGCGCAGTCGTTGCCACGACTTGTTCAAGATACCACACAGCAAAAGAGATGTTCTAGCACAGCATAGTCTGACAAATTAATGGTACCGTTTACCATTGAATGAAATTTCTAAAACAGTGGATATATTTATTTATAATAATAAATAATAACTTTAAACTTGTTTGTATAACTATCTACACAAATATTAAGAATTTCAAAATAAGAAATCTTTTACTATGCCTAACTGGATAAATAATTTGCTGTAAAAAAAATATAAAAAAAGATTATCAAAGTTCCTAAAGTTAGGTTAGGTTAGATTCCCAGACATTTCCCTTGTAGAACCTACCCGACTAGAAAGAGGTGATGTTAGTCGTTCACAAAATTCATAGGCGTGACTGTTTCTGTAGATTACTTTTTATTCTGCGTAAGTGTGTTGTGTATATCTATAAAAAAGTGTTTGCACTCAAATGGTTTTGTTTTTATCGAATGCTTGTTTAGATTACTTGCGACACGATTTACATTTAAAGAAAAAAGTATGAATGGACCAACATTTATTTGCTTTGTCCTTTTTATATAAGTATTATTTGTAAATCGGTTGATCGAAAATTTGGTTGATGGTTCTAGTTGCAAAACAAGATCCACGATAAGAGACGTGTTCGTTTTCAAAATATTCACATCATATCGGTAAACTAACAAAGAATAAATGTAAACGTAATATTATCATCTACGAATATCCACAAATAGTAACCCCGCTATTAAAACCAGTATACCCACGCTTGAATTCAAATCGGAATTAAAAACGTATCGAATGTCCGAGCTTGAACTTGATGCTGGTTGTGTGTTGTGTCCATGACAATGACCCATTAATGGCAGGATTAGAGGAGGTGTCTGGGAGCAGCCCGTTGACCGGTGACTACTACTTATTCCTCATGACCCAGTCCGCCCACAGTCGACATTACTGAACAACTGAACAGCGAACAGACGTGTCCTGGTCCTGAGCGAACAGACTCGCCCCCGCCTCAGCCCACACTCGAATACCTGTTTAAATTAATATTAATGCAAATATTAACAAATTAATTGTAAAAGTCCGATTAATGATAAATCTTCGGGTTATCGATTAAAAGTCCGAAATGGAAGAGTTTACTTTACTTTTATCAGAATTGTATCACCTCGCCGAGGTAGCCTAACCTTACCTGCTGGTAAACCTTTTATATTTCAGAGAGCACCAGAATTTATCAGTAAAATCTTTGCCTTTATGTCACTCTGCCACAGAAGTCCTCAAAACCTACTAATAAAGTGAGTAATATTTATAATGTAATCTTTGAATATAATAATATGTGTATTTATTTATTGTAAATTATACCCTTATTAATTTTAACATACCTTTGAGAAGTACACCCTAACATTGACATTTTTTCGGATTCACTGCCCAAATTCAAACGCGGCATCATGTCAATAATTTAAACTGTTCAATGCGCTTACATACTGACACACACACACACACACACACGCACCCTCGCACACACACACCCTCACACACACACACACACACACACACAAACACTCACACATACATTACACACACACCTATATACTACACACGTCACCTGGTAATTAAGGAATAAACATACTACTTAACAGACATTAAAAGGAAACATATCATGGTACCCAACATGAAGTATCTTATTCCTGTATATTGTTTCATCTCTGTAAATCATGTACTGTTTGTTTCTATAGTATAAAATTATAAAAAAATAAACTGGGTTCACTGGGTTCTGGGTTCACTTTTATTATTTCTGCGTCCTGTCACGTAATTTTATTTGTAACCCTGTCAAAACTCTTTTATGATTGAATGCATTTCGAAAGCGGAATTTAAAATCTTGTTTGTTCATATTTTAAGATTATAAATTAAACATCATTCAAAGGGCGATTTGGCCAAAGAGACATTGCCTTAAGACATTGGACGAGGGTTCAGAACCCAACATATCAAAATAAACAAAGCGCGTATGTAATTTAAAGTCACTTAAAATGATTCCAATAATTTACATATATTTATGAACCCTTTAAAAGGGCAACCAATTTATTATTGATCGTTCCTGGGGCCCACATGTATTCAGAGGTTCGTTAGTTGCAAAAATGCCAAGATAAAGAATGCACGCTACCTAAATCTTCGTGATGAATCATAAATATGCAAATGCAGACCATTATTTGTATCTCGTTTATTTGACGGTGCTAACTTATTACTTATTATGAAGTTAACTCCTAAAGCCTCTAACATTTTGCAATTTACTTCTCATAGGCAAACTATCAGAAAGCAGATTACGCGAAAATTATTTTTGCATTAAATGGAATCGAAATTCCATACACAATCGCTCTATTTAAAGTGTTTTAAAATAAATAACTGATTTTGAAAGCAGGTGAAAGACTCCTTCAGATTTTAGTATTACGAAATATATTAGGTATTAAATTAAAAAATAATAACGTTTCCAACGCAACACACATAAAGTTTACTAGACGCTTACCGATGGCTTTCATTGTGTAAACTGTAATTACCACTTCCTACGACTCTAAAAACATATTTCATTAATAAAAGGTATTATAAAAATAATTACACTTCACATTTGTTTCATTACATACAAAAATATTTATTAAAAAGTTTTCAAACCTTGACAAATATTTTTCAAATGCTAAATGTTGTTTCATACAATTATTCCAAAATTTCCGGTATCGTCTGTGGTTGTGTGTAATCTGAAAGCGCAGTAATCTCTCTTTTTAATACTGTTTAAATTATATATCACACATTAATACAAATTGAGATATCATAACTTTTATGAGACCGTGTCGGGCTGGGAGAAGTACATCTCAAAAATACTCTATGGGTAATTGTTGTTTGTGAAGAACATCTCCCAAAATTGCTCAAGGAGTTAATATAGAAAGCACCGGGAGTCGAATCTTCTCTGGCTTGTTGTATTCTCCCAAAATGAAAGGTGATCTGTACTCGGATTAAACCGGTATATATGCGACAGACCCGGGATAAGAAGTAGAACGATGGCGGTCAAGGACACGTACAGTAACTGTACTTTCGAGAGACTACATTTTTGTATAATAAGAGGAGCTATCCGCTTACCGACTTGGCCCACGAGGGCAAATGGTAATGCTCACGGAATAATAATACCTTATTCTATAAAATATGTCTGGCGACCGAGCGAAGTGGGCTAAAACGAGAGATTTATTCTTCGATAGGCGCGGCTTTGAATCTGATTATGAGGCTAGTGACGCGGAGAATTAGTGCTCTTTCGACCGAATTACAATGATCATGCTGTATTTTATTCCCAGTTAAGTATGGAACTTGATACCCAACTGTACATTTTAATTTCAAACCATCAATCATTTTGTTTCTTCTAATCGATCATGGTTACTTTCGTATTAATATTTTGTTTTAAAAAAAATGCACATGAATGTTTGTCCATCACTCACATCTCAACCCCGAAACACATTGTAGATCCGTGAGTACAGCAAGTTAGTTTAGGTAATACTATATCATTGTGATATTAGTTTTTTTTTTATGAAATTACATGTCCATATTATGGGCACAGTTACTCTGACAAGAGCTTGTCTCAACAAACGTTGGACTGAGAAATTATTTACTCTGAGATCCGAGAGGACGATAATTTACAAAGCGAAGATAATCAAGCATGTAACGGTGCTGTCAAAGATGGCAGTCTGTGATAATCACATTCCCACTTTCCTGTGCTGTCACGTGAGGCACTCCTCGGATGCTCACCATTCATGGGCTTTTGTTTTAATAGTATATTGTTTGTTTATAGGCAGCCAGGGCCGGATTTACCGATAAGACTCGTGAAGCGTGCAGGAGTATGGCCCCACGCCGAGAAGGAACCCCTAAATTAGACATAAACAGCTTTTATAAAAACTTTAGCCTACACACCAATGTTTTTAATTTCGAGAAGTGTTTAGATTCTTACAAGCGACTCGAGTTTTGTGCGCGTTGCATACGCGCCGCTCGAGAGTATCCGCCATACTATTTTGCTAGTGTTCGTACACGACGCGGCGCGTCGGCTACGGGTTTGACGTCAGTTCCACGCTACTGACAGTGCTGGTAGCGCGCTTTGCGAGTTGCATTCTTATCTACTATTCGTTTGACAGAAATGATGTCCGAACAAAATTTAAAAGTTAAATTTGTTCTGGAGGTGGGAAAATATTCATGTTTATATAACTATAATCTACCGGAATACGTTAGAAAGGATTTAGCGGGGAAGGCTTGGATTGAGGTTGGAAAGAAAAGGCCATTTGACATCATTCTCATATAGTTCCTTGGCGGCGACAAATGCCCTATAATTAACATTTATTTTGTTGTATGGGTGAACCCTAAATGATTTTTTAGATCGTTTTAATATTATTTGCTTCGTCGCTAGTTACTTGATAACCTATTAATTCTACGGCAGCACTTGAAAAAAATATCTACTTCAGTATTATTCGGGTAGTGTCGTGTGAGGAAACCAGCTTTAAAGAATATCATATCTGTAGGCTACTTGTGGTTGCATCACAGTCACGTAGCTCTAAGCATCTCTGTGTACGAAGGGCCTCACAATTATCTTTTATTTGGTCATCATTTATTTGTCAAAATATCTGATGTTTTCGATTGTGCCACACGGAAACAGAGAGTTTTGCTGATTAATTAAAGTCCTGTTAAAAACGGGATAGCATGACGCTTTCTCATAAACTTCTAGTACATTCATAATATATCGGAACACGTGTTGATGCACCTGCGTTTGTCCTAATAGTAAACGATGACGAAATGCAAAAATATTAGAATTTTTCTGAACATGTGTTCCGACATCGCTATAACACATTCGTGTTTTACGGATAATTTATTAGAATACCTGTCATTAGTTAAAGGCATTCAGTCTCGTTTTAACCGGAAAAGAAATAATTTGAAGAGATTTTTAATAAATCAGCAATAATTTATTGTGTAGATGAAAGCAAAAAGTCATGTCTTTCGTGTCTTTCTGGGTATGAAATTGGATTTTAGTTGTCATTCGCTGTTTTAGGTAGCCATTTGTCCATTTTTGTAAGGGTCCGCACACGATGATGCTAGGGCCAGTGATTACAAAATACACCCCTGAACTTACAATTTTTCTGTTCTATAAATTCTGTTCTGCTTTGTAAATGTTATTTCTCCACTGACTTCAATAAGAACAAACTTCCTTGAATAAGAACACTTAAAAGTTTTTGGTACGTTTAAATGTATGTTGTACTACGCAGGGGACAGTCGGGGGCTTTTAGAATCGTTTAATAGTAGCTTCGATTTAAAGACTAAAGTAGAGTTTTCATGTGAGGACCGATAGAAGGACCCATATGATCCTTAAAACGGTTCGGGAAAGTGGTGGGTGCCCTCGACTGTACTAACAATATTTAATAATCCTCGTCACCAGCAAGATTTCGTCAGCCTCTAAGATTTATTGTAAACTGATATTTTCTACTCATCTGAAAACTTTGAAGAGTAAGGTCTTCTCGTTCACCCAGTAATTTAATATCGTTCCTCTCACAAATATAAGATAATACACGTTTACTGTAGTTAAAGAACCACGTATTGTTTGTTTATGTGAACGTATTTTTATACATGAATTAATTAATGTACTTGGATTTTAAACTTAATATAAAAATTTTAATTCGGTTTTCAGTTATTAAGAGTTTTTTTGCCTGTTCGTTTGTTTATAATCGGGGCTTTTATCATATCTTATTTAGTCCAAATTATGTCGAAACTATCCAAAAGAACTTTTGTACCTTTAGAATCTTCGAAAAGCTTTAACGTTTTCACACATTATAGTTTTTTTTATTACAACTTGAAATTTTTTTAATTAATTGACACACCTATTGGATTTGTTTATTTTGCATAACGAACGAAAATTTTCATAAAATTGTGTATATTGACAGGTTATCCGACATCTCAAAGTCCCCGCAAAAGCAGCGGCTTTTGTCTACTGACTGTCGGAATTATATTCTGATCGTGCTCGCAAATACCGCTAACTGACCATAGATGACGGATTACGTCAATATCGTATTGATATAGGCTTTTATCGATCTACCGTGCTAGATACTTACACGATACTGAAACCAACCCTATACTCACAAACTTCAAGTGTAACAAAGCAAGTACTTTGTCCAATTCGCAAATACCTGTGAAAATGAGTACTCTACAACATGCTAAAGTTTCACGGTTAAACCGTTAATGTTAACGTTAAACACGGTTAATTTTGCAGTGGCTGCTCAATGATACTCAAATACAATGTCTGCTCTTGTTTGCTCATGCATTCACCGTTTACTAAGTACAAACAGTATGTTGGTACTGGCTTCCACAAGATGAAGGCATTTGACACAGTTTCCGTAGCCTTTGCCGTAGCGGGGTCATCATTGTTGACTCTCCTCAATAAATAATCAATGGAGGATGAGCGGTTCATTGGATGAATGAGAAATGGGAACTGCTTTTGTGCTTTTGAAGTCCCCATTGCATGCCATGCAACAATCTAAGAATAAATTAACTCCGATCTAATCAAATTAAATTAGATTTCTTTCCAATATGAAAGAGAAATGAATTATTGCGCATTATGGTGTAGTACGTTAAAGAAAAGCGTAAGGAAATTAATCATTCGGAACCATTGTTATCTTCGTAAAGCGATAACTTGCGGTTTACAATCAGGCACGATTGATGACCTTGTGGCATCGAGCATAATTTTTGAATAATCGCTGACCAAGCTTTACGACTCAAAGTTATTGAAGATAGGCATTGTTAATGTTTTTCATATTTTGTTGTTCCTGCACGGAGAAAAATGAATATTGCTGATATTTTAAAATCCGTTTAAAAATGGTATTACAGGCCGTTTCCTAATAAACTTTTAATACTTTCCTAATATATCTGAACACGTTTTCACGCACCTGAGTTTGACTTAATTATATACAATGACGAAATTCGGAAATATTCGGAAATTTATAAACACGTGTTCCGACATCGTTCGTATCTTACTAAAAGTATAAAAGGAAACCTATCAATTCATTCGTTAAAGGCCTGCTATCCCATTCTTAACCGGATTACGATTAATTTGAAAAGTTTCTTAATAAATTAGCAATATTATATCAGTAAGTTTTCTTTGTGTGCCATTCCCGAATGATTCCTGTTCTGAATTATTTAAACTAATATTAATGACCAAATTTATTTTTCAATTAACCATCTTCTAAATTCACAATATTTTCGTTATTTAGGCTTCTTAGTTGCTCCTCGATGTTTGAATTTATAAAAGTTTTGGTTACACTAATAGGATAATTATTTTATATAATATTTTTTACAATAATTACTGATTAATAAATTACATTCTCCTACCGCTTACTGTTACATATATTGTCTATGCTTATTTGTCTATACTTGTTTGTGTATTCTTACTTGTCTATACTTGTATATGTGTGACCTGAGAACGTGGTGGACGAAGAAACCTTCGGTTCTGAAGAATGTAGATATATATTTTTTTAATTAAAATATTGATTTAAACAAAGATAAAAACTGATTTTTATTTAATCATATTAAAATTATTATCATTTGTATTGAAAATTAAAAAAAAAAAACTGTGAAAATGAACAAAAGATTTGGGCCTAGTGACTTATTTTATCTAAGTACGACAGCGAAAAGCTAACAGAAATTAATTATCTTTGTACAAAACTTTATCGAGGTAAACTCTAGCATCAGAAGCATAGACTAATACATCAATGATCAGAAGGAATAGTGTCATCGACGCGACAGTATACCTAACAACAAATTTAAAACAAACAAAAAAACAACAATTATATCTATACGTATAACATCTGCGTGTAAAAAACGTGGCAACTAATATTTTAACAAACTAACAAGCACGCTTTTTCCCGCAGGGGTAGTCAAAGAGCATGAAACGCCAACACACCTCTGCCCCGGCACACACCGAGTTAAACTTTGTGTACATTTTCTACCGTTTTAATGGAATGAATTCATATTCACGGCGCACATTCTCACGCGTTACTCGCTTATAATACGTAAAGAAACACCCTCAGTGTATCTCGATCATACATGTGCCATCGCAAGTGAACCTTCGCATTGAACCTGCATAATATGTCATTAACCTGTCGCTCGTACATGCATATGTATGTTTTCTCTCTTATCTGGACTCTGTTGCATTTAAATACCTTTTAAATGCAACATTCTCGTTTGCTTCGCACTGGTTAGGAGACCGTTTTCGTGCGAGTATTGTTATAAAAAGCTCTGTTGACGGAATGAATCTACGAAGCTTAGTAGGCGACATGCACATGCACACCTGTTAGCTCGTCAGTGTAGTGGTAAAAATAACGAGTATTTTGATGAAGTTTGCTATATACATTGACATGATGTTTCGGAACATCTTGGTACAGCATTAAACTCGTAAAAGCGTTGTGGCAAACAATATTATTTTAACAACCTATGTTATTCCTTTGTGATTTGTTTAATAATACAATATTGACAAATTTTGACCGATTATGTTGAATTATTGATAAAAAGCAATTGTTTTGTAACTTACCACCTTCCTCTTGCCCATATCCGTCCCCTCCCTAATACATTCAACCTCAAAACATAACCTTAAAATGAAACATCACCACCTTTATCGATGTTTTGTACGACGTTCACATTTTAATTAATTTTGATGAATTCATAACTATAATTTATTTTTTTCCGAGGCTTCACACGGGATCTAATTTATTTGTATTTTAGATTAGTGAAAAAAGTGCCTCACGATTTTTCCAACTCCGGTTAGCAAGGAACAGTACGAGGCTCTTGGGCGGTAATAACTAAAAAAAAAGCATGTCTTCTTTGAAAGAAGGCAGGAATGAATCCAAGATTAGTGGTATTCAATCTATAACAAAACAGTATTTCGATGGAATATTTAGGTTAGATTGTTAATTTTGTAATGAACATCTTACATAGTGTAGTAGGTACTTATTGTAAATTCATGAGTATTTTTGGAATATTAGTAGAGAAAGAGATATAAAATTTAAAATCAAGTCAAACTAAAAAAAAACTTGAAATGCTGCTAATAAGAGTTATCTAGGTATTTGTAAAAGCACGTAACTTCCATAATACCCAGCAACAGAAGGCAAAGGCCTTTCGCCAGCCACTCCGCGCCGGGAGTTGATGTACAAGATCTCGCATCTTGCCATCGATATATGGGAAACTTCCAAAGCAGGGAGATGGTAGCCTATTAAAGGCAACCGAACAGTCGGAACATGTCGTTCCTGCGATAGTCTAGCTTAGCCTTAGCTAGCTGCTAGGAGATGGAATGAAGACTATTGCAGTGGTGCAGAACCGACAATTCATCTCGATTTATTGGGGGGTTTTCGACTGCTTTTTTTTAATTTGTGGGTATTGAAAAAAAATAGTTACACACGTACAAATAATATAAATGTATAAATACATAAATGTACGTGTATGTATCAGAAAAAATGGATAAGGAATAAGGATTAGATTATTAAATTATAATTTAATCCTGATAAATGTCTATATCTATTTTCTATTTTTTTTTCTACACGGAGAAAAATTATCCTGTTTAAAAATGATACCATGCCAATTCATGTTAAAATATTAGTCATTCAGAATATATCCAGAAAACGTGTTGCGACGAAAAAATGCGACAATATCAATATCAGTATTTGTATGAACACGTGTTCCGCCGTCCTCAAAAAAACATTAGCTTTACACCTACAGTCCCGTTTTTAACAGGAAAACGATTAATTTGACCAGATTTTTAATAAATTAACAGTATTATATATCAGTAAGTTTTCTGCTTCTATTTTCAGCTAATTTATATATTTACACATCATACAAAATAACTATATGCCATTGGTCATCATGAGACAGGCAACCGCCTAGTTTAGTGATTTGGTGTGTATGTTCTCTGTAAATGTCTTAATTAAATACCAAGTATTTTATAAATAAATATATTTTTCCCCTTACAGTCTTTTGATTTAACAAAAGCTACATGTTATGCTGATTACAAGTTTCTCTACAAAGGGCGAATGACTTTAACACTATTTTTTTATAACATTGAAATTTTTCATTACAAAAATGTTGACAACAACTACTAACTGCAAGTAGTCATTCCACTTATAAAGCCTTGATCCTGCAAGTGGAGATGCGCTATGTACGTGTAGCTTCTCTACCAGTTCAGAATGACAGCCGCGCAGGTGGGAATATATGGAATGATAAGGCTTTACATTATTTGAAGGCACCAGTATTACCAAGCAATTCAACACAGCCTAATGAGCGGGATTATTGCTGTACAATGTCTCACAAATATTCGCGATGAAGTAAAATGTATTTTGAAGAACTAATTGGCAAATAAACAATAATCAGGGAGCTTAAAGTCATTCAAGATTAAGCTCGTTTAGTTTTAAAAGGGAAATATTATTATTTTCTGCATTTCTTATTATCTGTTTGGATCGGTGACACCATGGAATTATTCTTACTTCCTCTGAGAAAGGTTAATGTTCAAGGTACAAGGTTCAATCTCCGATCGAATACCACTTATTAAACTCTGTAGTGCATTTATTTTACTGCGAATATTAAGATACCTACCTAATATTTCATGTGTTTTAATGTAACGTAGTGGGCAATATAATATTATTTAGAAAATCACATTCGTTAAAAGGAACGGCTGCACGGACTTTTTCATATACAGATTTTCCAATAAGAGGTGTTATTTTGAACAGCCCGCTATTTCGGTAGATGTTACTTTTGAATCTGTCATTTTATGACATTTGACAAGTAGAAACTACACCATTGATAAAAATGGAACGATACACGCTTCAACAACGCATTGAAATGATTAAAATTCACTTGAGTGAATCAAAGGCAAATCATCTTAAGTGATGAGGCCCATTTTCACCTCGGTGGCTTCGTCAACAAGCAATATTGTCGCATCTGGGGCTCGGAAACCCAAGAGTTATTTTTGAAAAGCCTCTCTATCCTCAACGTGTGACTGTTTGGTGCGGTCTATGGTCCGGCGGAGTCATTGGACCTTACTTTTTCGAAAATGAGGCTGGAACAACAATTACGGTGAATGGATTGCGCTATCGAGAGATGATTAATGATTTTTTTATGACCGGAATTGGATGGTATTGATTTGGACAACGTTTAATTTCAACAAAATGGCGCTACGTGCCACACAAGCAACGAAACCATTGATCTTTTACCCTGTATATTTGAAATTTGTATTTGAGTCCAAAATACTTGACCAAACTGAATAATCAACAGGTTTAGTAAATATCTAGGTATGTGATTATTTTGTCCGTTTTAAAGTGTGATGTAGAGATTAAAGATTTTGGAGGCAAGTTTGGTATTGTTTTTTGAGAGAAAATTGTAATTATTATAAAAATAATATTGCTTTTACAGTTCTAATATAATGACTAATAAAACATCGTAAAGAAGGGGTTTTTTTAGGCAGAAATTTTATTATCTATTATTTATTTATTGTCGTTTGGAATTTAAATTTACACCAACCAAAATGCTATTTTTTGTTTGTTTTATATATCATCATATTTGTGCATTAAATAGATTAGTAAAATATTGTCAGAAAATAATTGTCATCAACTCACAAATAATAGCCAAATTTGCATTTAAATTTTTTTTTTTCTTAATGGCCTATATTTAAAACCCAAATAGATAAATCAAATGGGCGTTTTGTCTACGGCTACGGCGCAACGATGGCACAACGACGGCACAAAAAAATAATAGTGTGTACAAAAGAGAAAAAAAGAGAAATGCCAGCATTATCGTATATCTCCCTCAATTGTATTAAATAGATCAAACGCCACGTGCCGTTGCCGTCGACGTGACGTTCCCGTCGCCGTGCCATTGCCGTCGCCGTGCCGTTGCAGTTAAAAGCGTCCAATATATTCAATAACAACCGATTACTAAAGTTAATTTATGAACCATTAGTGATAATGATAGCTAAACGATTGATATGTGAATGGTACCTGATCATTAATTAGGCACTTGCTTTCATTAAATACTCACACTTCCCTTTGATTTTGAAGAGCCCATAACCAGTACCAACTTAATGATTATTTGGGAAGGTAGTTTGAAAGACGATTAGTTTGATGAATACTTATAGATTAGATACCTGAGTTCAACATTCAGAAACGAGTTCTGCCGGAGTTCACCGAAACTAATCTCCTATGATTGGTTTCTTCTATACCTAAGCGTGCGTGGTAAGGATCAGAGCTGGGACGCGGCATATTTGCGCCTTGTTTAGGCATTCATTTATGTATATGTATATATCATCTGGGGTATCAATTTTTCGCAACCAATAAAATTGTTGTCATATTTTCACCTTTTTTATCTGAGTAAAGCACAAGAGTAAGAACTGCTCCCAACCGTCAAGTAACGTTTCAATTCTGAATTGTGGTCAATGAGTGGTATAAGTATCTACCACTCTGGAATGTTCCGCAAATATACTACATATTAATTTTATTTAATAAAGGTAATTTAAAATAAAATAAACTCACCTACAATATTCAAACAAATCTTAGATGGCGTGTCCATCAATCCGAACAAAAATATGTAATTGTCGTTGA
Source organism: Hesperophylax magnus (assembly GCA_026573805.1). Lineage (NCBI taxonomy): Eukaryota > Metazoa > Arthropoda > Insecta > Trichoptera > Limnephilidae > Hesperophylax > Hesperophylax magnus. Next base: position 96,050 of record JAIUSX010000165.1, on the reverse strand, counting down.
ATTTGGAATTGTTGCTATTATTTGCCTTTTCTTCCATACTTTATTTATGTATTGCGTCCCAATATACATAAATCGCGTTTTTTCTCATAAAAATCAACCTCACTAGGACTGAGTCTATATCGAGGTTAACAATTTACATTTGAGTGAAGCGAAGATAGAGTAATCACAAACATAAAGTAATACTACATACAAACACGAAATATTTCAAAAAGAATGAAAAAAGATGTATTTGATGAGATTTTATGAAATTTGACAGTTTATTGTAACAATATTTGAACCATAACTACGTATTAATCATTAGTCCTAAGAAGATACAAGTAGCTATGACAGCTTGGGTGATATTCAGTTTTTAGCAAATACTTCATAGTGTAAAATTATAATCATTACTTCTTCAAATTTTTCAAATTCACTTTGTGGCACCATTTTATTAATAAAATAATTAAAACACTTTGTTTTGACCACGATAATCTTTATTTTTTATATAAAGTCAACATGTTTCGAGAACGATGTTCTCTTCATCAGGACAAGTAATGTACTAAAAACTAAATTGTCGAGTATATAGAGACAGGTGTGGGTAGAAAAGGAAATAGGGGGGGGGGGGGGGGTTTAGGGGAGGGAAGAGAGGTGGAAAGGGGAGGTGCTTAGAACATCAAAGACAAAAATTACAGTGGAAATATGTTTAAGACAGGGTTATTCAAAAAATTAGTTTGATTATTAATAATATTTAAATTTCTGTTGACATTTTTCCTAATTTCTAATATTTCTAAAAGGTCTAACTGAAAACCACTAACATTAGTGTGTAAAATTTTAAAACCAGTATTTATGTCAAATGAATGGTTGAATTCAATTAGATGGTTAGCAAATTCCGAATAATTATTGCTATTTAGACATCTCAAATGTTCCTTAATCCTTGTTTCAAAATTTCTGCAAGTTTTACCTATGTAAAAATGGTTACAATCGTTGCAATTCAATTGGTAAACTCCGGATTTTTTCATTTTTAAGTCTTTGTCCTTGTTATTTAGAATATAATTTTTCAATTTATTATTCGTATAAAAAGCTGGTTGTATTGTATTAGGAATTTTTTTCCCTATTAAATTAGAGGTTTGATGATTTACAAACAATATTTTTCTCCATTGCTTTTTAATATTATCCCTAAGCAATGGGTAAATGTAGGACAAATGAAATTTTTTCTTATATTTTTTGTTTAGTATGTCGTCTATTAATTTGGAGTTATAACCATTATTAGATGCTATTATTTTAATGGTGATAAGTTCAGCTTTGAAATTATTTGGGGATAACGGGATATTAATTAATCTATTGATCAAATGATGGAAAGCTAAGAGTTTTGTGAAAATGGATGGTTAGATGAGTTATGTATAATTATATCAGCATATGTTTCTTTTCGGAAAATATTAAATTCAATCTTGTTATTAACTATAGTTAGGTTTAAATCCAAGAAATTTATGCTACAATTAATTCCTATTTCTAAGGTAAATTTAATGTTTTTATGAAGTTTGTTCAAAAAATTAAGGAACATTTGAAGTTGTCTTTTGGTACCGGTCCATATACAAAAAATGTCATCTACGTATCGTTTCCAAAGGAACACATATTTTAGTAATAAGGCAGAGCTATTAAAGATTTTATATTCTACATGGTTTAAAAATATATCAGCTACTAAAGGACTGGTACTTGAACCATTGCCAAGCCGTCTTTTTGTTTGAAAATTTTGTTATCAAATTGAAAAAAGTTTTGGTTTAAGACTACATTAAGACATTTAAGTAAATCCTGGGTTAAGTCATTAGGCAATTTCGAGGAATTAAGTAAGTTATTTATAATTGTTTTGCTTTCTTCAACTGGGACACTTGGGAACAGGTTGACGACATCAAAGGATACTAATAATGCATTATCGGGGATTTCCAAACATTTTAAATGGTCTACTAATTGTAGGGAATTCTTAATTGTATACTTAGGTTGAAAAATATTTGATTCAATTATAATACTATTTAATGTTGACGCTAATTTATAGCTAGGAGCATTGCAATTGGAAACTACAGGTCTAATTGGTTGATTCTTCTTGTGAATCTTAAGTAAACTGTATAATTTGGGAACTTGAGGATTTTTTACAGTAATTCTTTTATTTCTAAATAAATTAACGATTTTATCACTTTTGCAAGTTTTTAAAGTGTCCATTATCAAATCCTGACATTTATTAATTGGGTTTGTTTTCACTATTTCAAAGTTATCACCTTGTAGAAAGTCCATAGTTTTATCAATGTAATCACTTTTGTTGATAATAATCACCGAGTTTCCTTTGTCCGCTTTTGTAATGATGAGGTTTTTTCCCTTGTAACTTTAGATATATATTAAATTGTAAATTGAATATGAATTGAACTTTAGATATATATTAAATTGTAATTAATATTAAATTATTAAAATTGTGTAATAATAATCGTGAAAAACGTAACTTCATTCTGATTCCTACTAATAATAATTTAATAATAAACTCATCTGCTAATATTGATCAAGACATTAATATAAGTGAACAAAATAAAAATAAATTCCATGACCGTGTCATCAACTTAACTCAACATCAGTTTAAAATAGAAGAACTAAATTTACTATCAAAAGGTTTAAACCATAATCTTCACATAAAAAATAATAGCAAACAACTAGAGTATTTGGCAGTAGACATTAACTGTGCATTATTTAACGAAGCAAAATCCTTTCAATACAAATGTGGTGAAGTGATAAAAAACATCGATCATAAATCTATCTGTAGAAAAATACAGTATACGTCAGAACAAATGCACGCAATAAATATATCTAAAGTTACAAGGGAAAAAAACCTCATCATTACAAAAGCGGACAAAGGAAACTCGGTGATTATTATCAACAAAAGTGATTACATTGATAAAACTATGGACTTTCTACAAGGTGATAACTTTGAAATAGTGAAAACAAACCCAATTAATAAATGTCAGGATTTGATAATGGACACTTTAAAAACTTGCAAAAGTGATAAAATCGTTAATTTATTTAGAAATAAAAGAATTACTGTAAAAAATCCTCAAGTTCCCAAATTATACAGTTTACTTAAGATTCACAAGAAGAATCAACCAATTAGACCTGTAGTTTCCAATTGCAATGCTCCTAGCTATAAATTAGCGTCAACATTAAATAGTATTATAATTGAATCAAATATTTTTCAACCTAAGTATACAATTAAGAATTCCCTACAATTAGTAGACCATTTAAAATGTTTGGAAATCCCCGATAATGCATTATTAGTATCCTTTGATGTCGTCAACCTGTTCCCAAGTGTCCCAGTTGAAGAAAGCAAAACAATTATAAATAACTTACTTAATTCCTCGAAATTGCCTAATGACTTAACCCAGGATTTACTTAAATGTCTTAATGTAGTCTTAAACCAAAACTTTTTTCAATTTGATAACAAAATTTTCAAACAAAAAGACGGCTTGGCAATGGGTTCAAGTACCAGTCCTTTAGTAGCTGATATATTTTTAAACCATGTAGAATATAAAATCTTTAATAGCTCTGCCTTATTACTAAAATATGTGTTCCTTTGGAAACGATACGTAGATGACATTTTTTGTATATGGACCGGTACCAAAAGACAACTTCAAATGTTCCTTAATTTTTTGAACAAACTTCATAAAAACATTAAATTTACCTTAGAAATAGGAATTAATTGTAGCATAAATTTCTTGGATTTAAACCTAACTATAGTTAATAACAAGATTGAATTTAATATTTTCCGAAAAGAAACATATGCTGATATAATTATACATAACTCATCTAACCATCCATTTTCACAAAACTCTTAGCTTTCCATCATTTGATCAATAGATTAATTAATATCCCGTTATCCCCAAATAATTTCAAAGCTGAACTTATCACCATTAAAATAATAGCATCTAATAATGGTTATAACTCCAAATTAATAGACGACATACTAAACAAAAAATATAAGAAAAAATTTCATTTGTCCTACATTTACCCATTGCTTAGGGATAATATTAAAAAGCAATGGAGAAAAATATTGTTTGTAAATCATCAAACCTCTAATTTAATAGGGAAAAAAATTCCTAATACAATACAATCAGCTTTTTATACGAATAATAAATTGAAAAATTATATTCTAAATAACAAGGACAAAGACTTAAAAATGAAAAAATCCGGAGTTTACCAATTGAATTGCAACGATTGTAACCATTTTTACATAGGTAAAACTTGCAGAAATTTTGAAACAAGGATTAAGGAACATTTGAGATGTCTAAATAGCAATAATTATTCGGAATTTGCTAACCATCTAATTGAATTCAACCATTCATTTGACATAAATACTGGTTTTAAAATTTTACACACTAATGTTAGTGGTTTTCAGTTAGACCTTTTAGAAATATTAGAAATTAGGAAAAATGTCAACAGAAATTTAAATATTATTAATAATCAAACTAATTTTTTGAATAACCCTGTCTTAAACATATTTCCACTGTAATTTTTGTCTTTGATGTTCTAAGCACCTCCCCTTTCCACCTCTCTTCCCTCCCCTAAACCCCCCCCCCCCCCCCCCTATTTCCTTTTCTACCCACACCTGTCTCTATATACTCGACAATTTAGTTTTTAGTACATTACTTGTCCTGATGAAGAGAACATCGTTCTCGAAACATGTTGACTTTATATAAAAAATAAAGATTATCGTGGTCAAAACAAAGTGTTTTAATTATTTTATTATAATCATTAATTTGTGTGTCCAATACTTACCCCCATGTTCAAGAAACATTGAACATTTTTGTAATATAATTATAACCTTACTTTTGTTTCGCTACGTCGTGTTATTGATAACCACTTTGTTAAATGTTCTTAATAATTTGATAGAGATTTAGTGAAAATACTCCATTGGCGCCCTTCAGAAAAGGCTCCTGGGTCTGTATTCTAGTTGCCCCACCTCTATTCCGGCACTGGTAAGGATATCAAAGTGGTTACTCCTTACTCCGTACCTACATAAACTACTCGGGTAAGTATTTTTATATTTATATTCTATCTACAGAATACATACATTCGACATACAGGTCAAGCGGGGCTATTGTAAACTGGCACATGCAATTGAGCGATATTCAACACGGGAGCTGCATTCTTCCGTAGTGAATACATTATACATACGTTCTATTGCTGCTTATTCTATGGACCAAAGCCTCTACTAAGACCATGCGCTCACGGGGCTACTGAAAAAAAACAGTTGGTAACTCAAGTTGCTATCCTTTGTATTTCAACGGCGGCGCAACCAGTCACTCGCAACTCCGCCTGCGCGTTTTCAGTTGCCAGTTGCTCATAGATATGTCAGTTGCAATAAATTTGCGATTTGTCCAAGATGACGATATGAGACAGTTTTTTAACGCAATATGACAGTGACAGATAACAGCTGAAGTTTTCTTCTTCATTCTATGATATAACAAACGTACATAATAAGTGAAATCGTAAACCTGAGTTGCGCCGTGAGAGAAGCTCGATTGCCAACCAGTTTGCAACCGGCAGTTGTCAACCAGTTTCAGTTGCCCAGTGAGCGGATGGTCTTAATGTAGGGTTTAAAAATATAATAGATACGAATCAAAGTACAAAATGTTCAATAAAATGACTATCCCCATTTAAATGAGACACGAACGGAAAAAAATGGTTACACACAGTTCAACCTCCAATTAGTCCAATTTGAACTTCAATTTTCCCAATGCTCTAACGCCAAACGACCGGACACTACCGAATGAGGTCCGCGTGACCACGAATTCACGTGATAATGAACAAGTTTCGACGGGATATTAGAACAATGCCCATATGGCTATCCCGTGATTTTTGATATCTATTAATAATAATTGGATAATTTGTATTAAATCAAGTAACTTCTGGACTCACCGTGAAGCATTCCTACTCATATTTAAATATTGGTTGATATATATATATATATATATATATATAATTTAGGAATATATTTTGATAACAGCGGCTTAATTTTATCTTTATTTATCGTAAGAACTAATTTATTAGTGCTTATATTATTATTATTGAGATAAAATAAACATCCAATTCGAACAGAAAGCAAAGAAAGCACCGAAAGCTCCACAAAAGCATGTTTCATTAATGAATGCGGATCTCAAATCGATTAATTATCGTTTATGGAATAGGTAGTAAAAATCAAATAAAACCACCCAAAAGCATTGATTTTTTAACAACACGGGGTTAATGACTTCATCCAAACTCATCGAAACTTTAATTTAAGATCCGTTAATAATTTATAATTGCCCTAACTTTATTTATTGAGGCATTTAAATCTATAAAAAAGTTTTTACTACTCTTTAATAACAGTAGTTTAATGAATGTCTGAACAACATAATTAAATGATTTTTCAAACATTTCGCCTTGTTGGATGCTTCTGTTATGTAAATTGTTAATTAAATTTTCGCATCGGAGTATTTTAAATCTGTATAATGGGTTTTTCAAAAAAAACTATAACACGAAATTATTTCGAAATTTTTCATTATTAATTTAATGATTTGCATTTTAGAGTGCCCTGTAAAATGTATTTTTTATATTAATTAGATTGAATCATTAGATTTGTCTACCAGTCCTACTCCTTCTCCTACTAGTCCTAATCCTTCTACTACTCCTTCTAGTAGTATTAGTTTAGTCTTTTAATTTAAGTACCTACTAATTTTCGAGTTTTTGAAAAAATAATTTATGGATGTTTTCAAGTCTAGTAGTGATGGAGATTTCCGGGCATTCAGTTTTGGATTCGCCCGCACTTATTTAATAAATCATACTTCCAAATATTAATACTGATACATATAAACAGCTTACTGCGGTTCAATGCCAATTAATTCACCTATATTTTATCGTTTATCCCACAATTGTAGGTATTACAAAAAACTTTTAAAAATTCTTAAAAAATAAATTGGCAAAAACCGTCTAACTAAATTTAGACAGCCATGGCTCAAGGTCTGGAGTGATGAGGCCTAAATATGGGTAGCCATCGTTCGACTGATTATAGAAATAATTTAATTAATACAAGTTATTATGATTTCAAATAAATTAATACCTACGAGATATCAGGAATAAAAATGAATGCTAATTTTACGCATTTGTAAGCAGAAGTTGTATAAGAAAAGCAAAAGAGAGCAAATATTTCAATACTGTTTGATGTATCACAAAATGTTACGTGTCGCAGACGATATTATCAACAACTGTGGTTTCTCATATTTTTTCGTTGTAATTCCTCTTCGTCCCGTCTCGGGAGGTATTTAACAAGGCAAGACTATGCGAACCTGGAAGCGGGGGTCATTCACCCCTGTATTCAATTAGTCGGTGGGGATTCAGTTAGGCGAAACCACGCGTCACTACTGGAGCGACCATCGCACCACCTGGAGAGAAGGCTGTATCGTATATCATACTGTCATGTACTAACATATATACCAACCTAACCCTTAACACAAAACCTTAGGATTAGATTACGTAAACGTAAAGGCTGCACGTGTACAACTACATACAATTGGAATAATTCAAAGATAACAATTGATTCATAGGAAATTACAGTAGGTAACCTAGTGAAATACTTAATTTTTTTTTCTCCGTGGTTGAGAGGATCTCAACTAGCTATCCGAAGGTCGTGGGTTCAAATCCCGGCGTGAGCAAGAAAAATTTATCTGATGAATTTGCGTTATATCACAATTCATTCACTTAAAATAATACATAGTAAGTATATATAGAATTGAAACTTTGCTTGGCATGGCTTTAGCCGTGTTTGGTGACCAGATATGAATGGCCAGGTACTCCCTTACCTTCTATTTCCCAACTCCTTTCCTCTCCACTATCTTCAGACCCCAACTAGGGATGCCATAGTCTCACTGTCTCCAGACGGTTGGAAGCGGTTGATTAGAAAATCGATAGCTAAATATATAGATAGCATGAAAATTTTATATCCAGTCTAGATTAAAAACGAGAATACGACAGAAATATATATATAATATTGTATTGGTGATACAATCCAACATGTTATTATATATAATGCAATATTGTATTGGTGATTCAATCCAACATGTAATTGTACATAATGCAATATTGTATTGGTGATTCAATCCAACATGTAATTGTACATAATGCAATATTGTATTGGTGATTCAATCCAACATGTTATTGTACATAATGCAATATTGTATTGGTGATTCAATCCAACATGTTATTGTACATAATGCAATATTGTATTGGTGATTCAATCCAACATGTTATTGTACATAATGCAATATTGTATTGGTGATTCAATCCAACATGTTATTGTACATAATGCAATATTGTATTGGTAATTCAATCCAACATGTAATTGTACATAATGCAATATTGTAGTGGTGATTCAATCCAACATGTAATTGTACATAATGCAATATTGTATTGGTGATTCAATCCAACATGTTATTGTACATAATGCAATATTGTATTGGTGATTCAATCCAACATGTTATTGTACATAATGCAATATTGTATTGGTGATTCAATCCAACATGTTATTGTACATAATGCAATATTGTATTGGTGATTCAATCCAACATGTTATTGTACATAATGCAATATTGTATTGGTGATTCAATCCAACATGTTATTGTACATAATGCAATATTGTATTGGTGATTCAATCCAACATGTTATTGTACATAATGCAATATTGTATTGGTGATTCAATCCAACATGTTATTGTACATAATGCAATATTGTATTGGTGATTCAATCCAACATGTTATTGTACATAATGCAATATTGTATTGGTAATTCAATCCAACATGTAATTGTACATAATGCAATATTGTAGTGGTGATTCAATCCAACATGTAATTGTACATAATGCAATATTGTATTGGTGATTCAATCCAACATGTTATTGTACATATTTTTATTCCTTTCATGAGAAAATTGAGTTTTTCTACGGAAAAAAACTATTTATTCATATTAAATATGTACATCCGCCAACAAACAAATTGGTCTTAATATTTTAAAGCGTAACATTTAAAAATTGTTTTTATAATATTTTAATTGGCGCAATCTATGAACGTGAAGATTTTTACTTGTGTTTTGTTTACCCTTAACCAGTAGTCCTAAAACTATCCATCGTTACATAATATTATTTATAGCAACCCTATAGTTTGTTCGTCGGTGCGCCAAACACGTGATATTCACATTGTGGTGGTTTAAATTAACATTTAGTGAGCTTAAAGATCAAAAGATCTTGCTTTCGTTTTTCGTTGCTTCCTTTTTAATCTTTCTTTGTGATGTGAATACTAAACTGGCAAGACTCTTTTTGTTTATTTTATACATCCTTTAAGTTTAAGTGGGCGGCATTGTTGAACATTTATTTTGTCCTTGTGTCGCATCTTCAACGTATTTTCGTTTCAATTGTGAAAAAGGGAGTAAATTTATTTAAATGTTTTAATCTTTATAAGTCTAAAAGCCTGTAGCGTTGCATTTTTTTAAATCAAAATACGTTATGTAATTAACTGTATATATTAATTGTTCTGTATCAAATAAATTAAAACAAAAAAGAAATGCATCAAGTCCATCAAATCTTGGCTTTGTATTATTTGAAAAAAAAAGTCCCAGGACACCACTAAGTCACCAAACGTAGCAAACTACTTGTGGTGACTTATGGCAGAGATGTCAGCCATCCAATAAATAGTCAAAATTATTATACAGTCATTAAATAAAAAAAAATTAAAAACAAAACTGTATGCCCAATCGAAAAACGTAGGTTTAGGACTTTGTCAAAACAATATTATACAGACCTATTATATTCTGTAAACCATACGACGAAGGCCTCCAAGGTAACTACAAAATTTATATTTTTTTGTTTTTATTATTTTTTTGTACAAAATTGTGGTGCACTTTGTGGTTTGACACATTAACGAAATAATAAAAAAGTTGGTGATATAATATTTTTTAATAATTTTTGCCGAGCAACACTCCATGATGAGCCTTGTACCGGCTAGCCTTAACTCATTGATTGTTGTTTAATCGGTTGATTGTTTTGGAATCAATCAACGCAAGTGAGTTCAAAACATATTTATTTCTAACGGAACCCTACATTTTCAGGCAAATTGAAGTTGTAGATTAAGGAAGTTGGAAATAACTCTCCATAATATACAATTTATTACGACTGACCGGTTTTGCTTAATGCTACGTATACATACGCGAGCTGAACTGCCGAACTGAACCTCAACTTATGGGAAAGGAACAAAGCAACCGGGAAGAGCGCGAAACGCCGCTTGCAGATGCTTTTCAGTTGCTTAGTCCCTTTCCCATAATTTGTGGCGCGGTTCGCGTTCAGGTTCGAAAATGTATACGTACCATTACAAAAGAATCATCAAGGTATAAATTGAACTAACAAAATTATGCATTACTTAGTGGTGCTTTGCTTTAAGCGGGAATTTAAACCTTATCGCCTATCTACATACGGAGTGTTATTGTTAGTGGCTCGATTCCAAATGTTTCACGACGTTCAGATTCATTTGTTTACAGGTCAAAATACATAAAACTCGTCTACTGGTCTACAACAATAACTTTAACCACCCGATGAAGACATGAAATTAATACATAAAGCTCATCTACTGGTCTACAACAACAACTTTAACCACCCGATGAAGACATGAAATTAATACATAAAGCTCGTCTACTGGTCTACAACAATAACTTTAACCACCCGATGAACACATGAAATTAATACATAAAGCTCGTCTACTGGTCTACAACAATAACTTTAACCACCCGATGAAGACATGAACTTAATTGTTTCTGTGTAGATTTTAGCACTGTAACAATTAGATTATATCTTCTTGTGTAACAGTGTGATGGGAGTTCTCACAAGATTATAGCGAACTTAACTGTTATCATTTCCTCTTCTTTATCGTTTTTTTTTTCATAATGCTCGGCTCTCCGGACTAAAACCGCATTTTTTCCACGCTCCGAAAATAACGGTAAAGAATGCGGCGCGTCATTGTATAGGAACATTGCGCAACTTATTAAATTGGTAACCCTCACGGTTAATTCACGACGGTTAATTCGTAAACACCGGTTACGTACGGTGACAATGAAAACTCTGCAGACAAAGAAGCACGTAATACGTAACGTTATTTCTAAGATGCAATAATACAAAGAAAATCTGACAGTGTTTCAGTGTCATAGATCAACCAATAAGCATCTCAGATCGACATGCGAAAAGTTAATACATCTTTTTTTCGCAGTAGTTTTTCATTAACGAGGTGTGTTATACTTGTTAGGGTCTCAAGAATCTAAAATTTTTTCTGTGTAATGGGTGATTTAAAAAAACAATTAGGAATTTTACAATCGGATAATATGAAATATACCTGTCTTTTTTCACAGGACGCCCATTGTTGGGAAGATCACTTATTTTTGCATTTGCTAGTTGGGAACGGCTCAACGTGTTGCGCGGGCTTCGTGTGGACGGAGCCAATAACCAATGCCATGCAAACATAATAATATATTAAAAAATGTCCAATAATTATATTACAGCTAGTAGATATAAACAAAGTAAACATATCTATATACAAAAACAGGTAATAATGATATGAATGAATGAATAATGGACCGGTCGGTGGCCGAGTTGACATCGCGTTTGGGTCCCACCCAGGCGTAGTGTGTTCAATTCCTCGGCTGGCTAAATCCTCCATCACAACACAAGCAACATTTTCAGCTTACTGTGGTGGTAGTAGGAGATTTTCAAATATTGTCAGGTTATTCGTAACCCAGGAATAATTGTCTATCTTTAAAAAAATATATATATATATGTATATATATGTATACAAAGTGACTAATTGAGTGTTAAAATTTTATGTGTATGTGAAAATTTGTCATTAGATGTAATTTGTTTTGTTTATTAGTTTATTATTCATAGATATAAAAAATGTTTTCCGAAATAAATAAATGGCTATGAGAAAAATATGAATAACACAAGCAATTTCGCGAAATCGTAAAAAAATCATCTATATAAAAGAAGAAGTATGTTATTGAAGTATAGACGAGAACATACAATTTGGGTTCTAAAAAATTCTAAATTTTAATTTGTTATTATTATTATTTTAATAACTATTGTTATTTTTGGTCTTGAGTATGTGACTTAAACACATTTTTGATACCCTCAGAAATGAAAATCTAGACTACCACCGGTATGAAGTCTCTGTCTCTGAAATGAGAAATATATTTGACAAAAAAAATTTGAAATATATTTGAGGCTGCCATTATTTAATTGTAGTTAACCTTCGTGCACGTGAGTAAATTAAAATCAGTAAAAAATAGTATTTGATGCATTTTTTGTAGATAATGATTGGCTGATTGGTTTGGAGTACATAACAACATAATGAATCATAGAATTACCTCTTTACTTGTATCACCGACCTCTGACTGTTGTGTTTGTTTTATACCTGTCTTCTTTCCTATGGGCAAGTGCCTAAAGAAATACAAAGGTAACTAATTACCTCATAATTGAGTAATTATTTGACCGTTCACAGAAATCTGACGATTAATCATAATAATTCGTAATATTAACCTGCCAGTGATGAACTCTAGCAATTCTGTAACGTCGTTTTTTAACATGTTTTTATAGTTGTTATTTATCGAGGTAAAGCTTAAAAATTATTTTATATTTGTAACCCTCTACTTCCGCATCTACCTGCCTACTCGTTATCAAATTATTTGATTACAATTAAAATACAGAAAATGTAATTAACACAATCCAATCCACCCGTCCGGTGTAATCATTACAGCGAAGCTTAACATAAATCACTATTTTAGATTAATCTTTAGTACGAATCGATTTACATTATGAATACCAAAAAATATGCTTTGAATCAATTGAAGCTTTTCTCATCGTTTTGCTCGAGTAGAATTAAATTTAAACCGTTAGTTACTTTATAAAATATATAAGCGTAAACTACTATAATGTTTTTTTTTTCATTAGAAATGTATGAACGCATATAAGAAATAATTTTAAACAAAAACAATATTATGGCTTAGATTATCTGCGAAAGTTTCCCTTGATTGACTTTTTTCTTGTAAAATTTTCACAAATAAATCAAAATCACTTTTTTCCTTGAAACCGAGCGTTTCTAGACATTGTTTGCTAGGCAATTTTATGCTTATTATCTATTTTAGTGGCGATATAAGGCACATTAAAAATATACCCATTTTTGGCGTATGGCTTCCTCTTAAATGCCACCATCTCAATAATTAAGTAATGTGTCGAAGGATTTCGCACCATTTTAAATATAAATCTGATTGTTGTATAATACCTATATTGGTCATGCTAATCGCCAGATCTGACTAATTAAAAAGTTCTCTTCTCAATAGGTGTATGAATCATTCATTCAATGTGCTACAATCTCAGAGGTTTCATTTCGTATTTATAGTTCTTATTGCATTTAGTGATGATGATACTTAACTATTTATCTGACTCTTGTAATACTGATAGATACCTAATAGTCAATTAATGAACAGAAAATATCTATTTGTTTGCTAGACGAGCAACGATAACTTGTTATTACTTAAATACATTCGATAAATCTGATATACTTATGTTTATAATATTGCAAAAACGAGAAGACACACAAAAGGATTCGACTTATAAATCAGACTGGCGGAGAAAAGAGTGTAGGGTGTAGGTTCAATATAATGTTATTATGCACTTACAAGTGATCGGAATAAGAAGATAGAGAAACAAATAGACAATGCCATGATTGCAATCAATCACTTTTTTTATCAAATTAGTTAAATCGGGTCATGTTAAGAGTCGGAAAAATCTTAGATAATGTAAGATGATTGCATGAATGTCGATATTACAAGGAGTGTAATTCAATATTCCAGCATCTCTGCCTAACCCTTCAGTGAATTGGCTTGATAGCCATGGACATCGTAAAGAAGCAGGTTTATACTTAGAACAGCTAAAAGGGTTAAATTTTATATGAGAAGCTTGGTAATGTAGTATAGGACATACCTGAGGCCTCAAGGTGCCAGACCTGGCGTGAGGGATGGAGGGCTGCTGGTAGTAGCTGTTGGAGGTGAGGGTGTGTCTGTACTTGCTGTGGCCGTATACGCTCTCCATAGTTTTCATATTATTGTCACTTTTCACTTAACACTTAACCCGAGTACATTACTGTCCAAACAAGTTCACACACTTTCAACAGGGTCCTATAACGAGTCCAAACGTGTAGGTACTAATTTTTGAAAAGTAAACTTTTGATTAGTAATAAAACTGCACTAAATTATCCATTATGCGTCACAAGCAACTTTCACAGTAGATTATTTTGAGGGTGGAAATTTTAATTGTTTCTCCGAAACCTTAACATTGTAAATAAGCCCTTTTCTAAAACAAAGTTATTTAAAGATTATGTTATTTATTTATAAATTATAAAATTAAATATTATTTTCAGAACACGTGCTCGTATAATATTTTTTTTACAAATGAAGATACCAAAATGAAGAGATAATTCGCATCGGGACGTAACGTCCGTACTTCCGATAGCCCGATTGTACTGAGAAAGACTTCAACGCAGTGGTAGACCAGCAACTCAGCTGCGATACGGAGCACTTCAAACCCGACAGTCACCCACCGTGGCACTTCACCGAAAAATCTTTAAAGCGAGCATTATTATAGAAGACTAAAACGTAAAGAGTTATATCTTTTGGTGAGGTGTGTTTATTTTACAAGGTAGCGTTAATTAACCGGTTCTTCGCGCGTCAAGTGTTTCATAACTTGGAATGCCAGTTACGCGTAACACCAATGTCAATGTCACCTTGTTCTAGTAACCGCCAATTCTTTTAGACCTCTCGAAGGATTCGAGGAACAGATAAGGATTTATATTAATTGGATTCATAATACAATTCTGATGGTCATTTTAAAAATCATAACTATTAAAATAACAGCGCGATCGGTGGTCTTAATCCATCTGTCGCGCCAACAATGGATTTTTTGTGATACTTTATTGCAGTCAAAGTCTTACTGAGTTGTGGTTCTCGTTTAATGGAACATTGAATAACAATAACAATAACAATCATCAATAATTTATCATATAAAAAATTAACAGAGTTTCCTGTTTTTTTATGATTGGACGCAATATTTGTACCTATCAAATTGAATTGGTGAATTATTTTTTTATATTGCCGATCATCCAAATAATGCCTTTGTATTAATAAAAGTTTAAATGATTGAATTGGATTCAATGCTTTGTATAACAAACATGATCCATTGTTTTTTAAAATGCAAAAATTATATAAAATATACATAAAATCGGTGCATTTTCTGATTAGCACCGTCAACGTATTGTTTTTCCTAGATATTTTCTCAAAGTCAATATTCTTAGGAGAATATTTATGTCAGCAATCGACCTATTATTCCAATCTCATAAAGGAAAATTTCTAAAGGAATTATTAACTATATGCGCTACTGAAAACACCTACTTGTAGCTTTTGATCGAGAGTCTGCGGATCACTGACCTACAAAACATAATATCGACGCTGGAAAAGTATAAGGGCGTAAGCGACACTTTTAAAAAAAAACAGTTGACCGTACAATTTTAATTAGATTTTTTGTCTGATCAAAATTGTATGTTTAACTCATTTTTGACTAAATTGTGGCTTACGCCATTTTGCCTTTCCGGCGTCGATATAATATGTATATTCTACCATAGTACCTACCAAAGTGGGGGGAAAAGTTAATCAGATGACAAGATCATATTACTACAGCCACTTCATGAAATCTACTCGGTAACCAATAACTTCCATTTATTATATCTTCGTAAAAAAAACGAAATAAAATTCTAACCACGAACCGTTTATTGCATAGTATATCCAAGCGTACTGCAGCGCGCGACCTCCGAGAGTTCAAACCGAGTCATTTTTGACAAATTAGGTACAAGAATTACTATGATTCTTTTGTCGAAAATACATCGCGGCGAGTTCCAATAAACGACGCGAAAAGTGTAGCGTCACAACACGTCCGCTACGCTCGGAGGCTCGAGCGCTATTGAGCGTGGAAGCTCCACTATAAGTCAGACAAGCAAGGGTTAGAACTACATTAGAACAAAATCAGCTAGCAAAATGAAATCCTTCACATAAAAGTGTCACAGTAGTGTTGTTAAAAATCTTGAGAGGCGTTCGTTGAAATGTACTTCTCATGAAGTTGTAAATAGTAAATTTAATGTAAAGATAAAAGTGTAGGGACTATAATTTTTTTCATTTATCAATAGCTTTAAATAACATTAAATGACAGATACATACCTAGGTAACTTAATATGTATGTATGTATATAAAAATAATATTTGGATGTACATAGATATCCATTTTATGGCGCGCAGGAAACAGCCGTATAAATATTTTTTTATCAATGATCTCAAATATTGTAATTTTACTGTCTTGAAAATCACTCAGTTTACGCGCCACTTAGTAAACAATGTTCACATACTCAATCCATAAGTCATTTGTATTATTTAAGACATATTTTCATTTTTGTTCAGGTCGACGGTTATACAGCATTCAATGGTGAGTTATTTCAAGATTAAATGAGACAATGGAAACGTAGTTAGAGCTGTTTATATTATTATTTGAACTTGGACTTGAGGCGATTAGCCAAGCAATGCTGAACAAATCAAGAAACAATGCTTTCGACTTTGAAATTTTGGTAAAAAGTAAAAAGACATTTTCTTAACACTACTACGTTTTCTCCTCAGAAAAATATTGCTAGACAACTTTTGAAACATGCATAGTAAAGCTGGTTAAGCAAGACCTAGAATTCCACAATAAAAACGTTAAAATCAACACATTAATAAAAAGGTTTCAATTTTCAAAAAGGCTATTCTCGATTTAATAGAAATAAAATACCCTTTTTGATGAATGGGTTGAAGATAAACGTGACAAACGCCAGTACAGACGATGCCCCTTTCTGATTATCGAATTACAGCCCGCAGCGGTGGTGTTTTAATGGTCGACCAGGTATGATTAAACGCCCCTAATTGGATTCCTTTCATCTTCTTCTGTTTCTTTTTCCCCTCCTTCTTCTTCTTTACAGGAACAGTTTTATTCTTTCATGGAACCCGTCGAGGATGTGTTGGATCTACAACATATAATATCACTAGAAGGCCAGTGATTGATTCGAATCGTGGAAGTCAATTGGATTCCACGAAGATTCTCAAGTTATGTAAACACGAATTTTTCGCGCCAACCTAAATCCCAATAGAGAAGGATAATAATAAGGAAGACACAAATATTAAGCAACAAGAATTTGGACTGACAAAATTACTGACCCTTGTCAGAGCTTCAAATCTTCAATATCTTATTCGTATTCATAACCAGTTAAATAATATATTTCAAGATTTTTGCAATCTTTGATGGCCTCTGTGGTCGAGGGGTAAGGCTCTCGACTAGTAATCCTAAGGTAACGTTTTTAAATCCCTGCGTGCGTAAGAAAAAAATATTTAATTAATTTGTTTTATTTCACAAGTCTTGCATTAATAATTTTTCCAAAAATGCCATATTTATCATTGATTACACTTTAAAACATTATTCTAAGTACGTGTCCAAAATTTCAGATCCTGAGAAAACGGCCTCAAAGTTCTAACCCAAGCCTTGCATTTATGCCCGTCAGAATGATGTTTTTTTCACAAATGCTACTTTATTAAGGTTTTGTAATTGATTCAACTTTAAACTCTAATTCTTAGGACGGATTGTTTCGGAGACTTCAAACAATTCATCAAATTTGTGTGAAAGTCCTACCGAAGTTCTGTTATTATATCATTATAGACTAAACAGAACTGAAATAACAAACAGAACTTGAAATTCTTTTCACAGAACTTGAAAATGAAAGTTGAAATTTGATGAATTGTTTAAATTCTCAGACACAACCCATCCTTAGTAAGATATCAATTTTTCAGTCTGTTCCGTGCCATATATCAAAGTTCTAAAATTAAAAACATTAAAAGCACCAATAATTTTTAATGAAAATATCGGTATAATATTAAATACTCTGAAATGATGAAAATATGTGGAAAAATTTAAAGATCACTTTAAGCACAATTCGAACTGCACTTATAATATTTTTCTTGAGACTGCTGGATAGTAGTTTACTTTAAAAAATATATATTTTGTTGCTAAATAGGGTAAATAGGTACTACTGGACGCTAGTCTTATTTAAAAAATATACTTTGTTGGTAACTAGGGTAAATAGATACCACTGGATTTTAGACTTATTTAAAATATATACTTTGTTGGTAAATAGGTACCTACAACTGGACGTTAGTCTAATTTGAAAAATATATATTTTGTTGGTAAATAGGTAGGTACTACTAGACTTTAGTCTAATTAAAAAATATACTTTGTTGGTAAATAGGGTAATTAGATACTACTGGAAATTATTCTATTTTAAAAAAATAAATTTTGTTTGTAAATATGGTGAATAGGTACTCCTGGATGTTAGTCTAACATTTGCTTTTTGATTGCTTTATATGTCAAATGGTCAAGGTTATATTATTGCTTTTTCTATTCTATACTTATAATCTTCACAATATTTTTTTATATAAACCATGTAAAATATGCATGTAAAATGGCAGACCGAACGCCCTCGATTTAACAGGCCATGATAACCAGTCAAACGCTCTATATTTTGTTAACAATATATATTCTTATTTTTGTATAAGAGGTTTATACCTACAAATAATTATTGTATGCATTTACTATTTACTTGCTGTTATAATATGTCAAATGGATATGGTTATATGTATTATTACTGTTACTATTGTGAACTTACAATCTTCAGAATATTTTTTTTTATCAACCATGTATGTAAAAGCCCAATGGGCGTATAAATAAATAATTTTCTCAAAGTTTGTAGTTAAATAGGTAGGTACAACCTTTTTAAATATATAAATACTTGAGTTAAATTTACAGATTGCAACAAAATAGATCACTCGATTAAGACTTATTAAAATTCAGGCGTTATACACTATAATTAGGTGGATACCTACACACTTGCTATTCTTCAAACGGGTTTGTATTTTTTTAAAGTACTTACAGTAATTCGTAGGGTCAATTTACCAATAAATCTAACCAATTAAGTCAAGGCTACAAAGGGGAGGCCACAGTCAGATGTCTATCGAGAATATATTATTGACTTGTGATTAGAACCTTCAGATTTACACCGACATGGTAGACAGTACAATACGTACTCATATTAATTAACAAATACATTAGATTTATTAACTAAAAACCGACTTGCTACAAGTGAATTCAATATTTGTATAATTTCGAAGAATGGACTAATCATTTTACAAGTTGATATTATTGAATAAGGACACATTATAGTTTCCTTCAATATAATACCTACCTTCGTGAGGTGATAAATAAGATGCACATATATTATTATGTATACAAAAGTTTCATGTTTGATGAGATTGTTGGGCCATCTAATTAGCGAGTTAGATACAATGTATTAATTTTTGGTACAATGTGACGACCTTCTCGCAATAGTTTAGTTATACACGGTGTCCGGAAACTCGTAGTACAAGCGGGATGGGTGAATCTACATCATCACATGCTAAAAAAACTTTCTTTTCGATATTTCCATTTTTTCAGCAACTAAAGGATTGTAAAACTTTACCACGCAAGATATTACCCCCCACTAGCGATCGATTTATTTAAAATTTTGCCAGAAAATGTATGTATTTTTTAGTTAATGGAAACAAGTATCTCTGAGTGTTGTGGTTATAATTGTCTCATAAACCTTAAGAAAATTTCAAAGTCAATTGTTTAGTAAAAAGCACTAGTAGTAAGTAATGGAACGAATGTTTTAAATACCCTCAGGGCGATATTTAATAAAGAAATTGCTATACAAATTAGGTTAAAGCACACAAGTTGATATTGTTTAATAATCTCATCTATTGTTCTTAAGTCATTTCCAAATTATAATAACAACATCTATGTATCTACCGGTCGGTGGCTGAGTTGACATCGCGTTTGGGTACCACCCAAGCGTAATGTGTTCAATTCCTCGACTGGTTAAGTCCTCCATCACAACACAAGCCACATTTTCCGCTTACTGTGGCTGTAGTTGCAGGTTTTCAAATATTGTCAGATTATTTGTAACCCGATAATGTTTGTCTTTCTTTTTAAATTAAAAAATATATATAACCCAACAAATCTCAGGCAAAAATACATGTCACCGATTACGATACATTAAAAAAAAACATTTTGGTTTACAGAACTAAAAATTAATATAAGATCCGCAGGTTATAATTTTAAAGAATTCAAAACACAACTAAAAAAACATATAAATGTAAAAATAATTTATTAAATTTCAAAATTAAAATTAGAAAAGAAGAGTAATGAAAAATATTTTTTAAAACTAAATTAATAAACCATAATACTTACAAATAGCTTTTTATGGGTGTGCATCTTTAAATATATAAACCTAATTATTTGAATGTATTATTATTATTATATTATATATTACATTATTCCTCTGTTATCTATAATGTTTATATTTTTCAATAAATAAATATCTTGTTAAATATTAATTCCAACCATTGTTACTAACACTTGTAAAAAAATTGAAACCCTTTAATGTAGACAATGTAATAAAGATGGCATATAAAAGAGTAAAATAAACGAACCTTTCTCTATTTGTCTACTTGCATCATTAATTGTATTTTCCCTCTAGTAGTAAATACGTCAATAACGAACTCCTTTGGTTTGTTCATTAAACTTTTATGAATTAGGAACATATTTCAAATTCAATTTAATTAGTTAATTTCTACCAAGTTAGGTAAATACCTCAGGAAGTGTAAAAGCTCCAAAGTAGGTGAACATCAAATTTTATTTATTTATTAAGTAGGTAGGTACCTATCTGGATAGTCTAACCCTTTTTGATTTTTATTTGTTCTTTCCTAGTCTTGGCGGGTGACTTTGATCACCTTACACGTGCTCTATGCTCCATGGATAGACTACTCCATTGTCTTTGAAAATGTTGTGTTTGCCGCTCTCTGGTTATCACCTACCAGAAATTATTTTTAAGAATGGTTGATGTAAATAGGTACCTACCTAGACCTATTATTTTTACCTGTTATGTATTAGATTTTTATGTTTTTTTTTGTGAGTAAAACGTATTTCAGAAACGTATCATCGCTCAATGACGGTACTTTACAAGAGCGATACACACCGAAATTATAACCCTCTTTTGCTATGATGGTTATTAAGAGTTTTTTTTAATACGTTTATTCAGAACAAATAATATTACATCATTTACAGAAATTATATTTCAATGCACATAGTAATCATTTCACATTTTGTTACATATATAAGATGTACAAACATAATAAAGAAAGGTTAATGTTTATAGGGGATGTGTTTTTATGTTCGTTATTTCGTTTTTGCATGTTTAAGTATTCAATTTATATATTTCAGTGTATATTTCTGATACTTTCTGGTAATGTATTTAAAAACTTTACTACAAGATATTTTTTTGCATTGCCCCCATTGTTTTTATATATAATTAGTTTGAACGGCTGAAAAAAAATAGTTAGTATTCTAGAACTAAATAATAAGCTCTAATTTGTTTCTTTTTCGGTAAACGTACAGTTAAATAATACCTACTTAAATAGGTATAAAAAATTAGTTTGTTAAATTTAGGTTGGTGTGGGTTAACTAGTGAAAGTTTCAATGAAAACAGGTATCTGTAAAGTTTGACTAAATCTAGAATGAATTTCAAGTCATAACAAAGTTATAAGTAATTAGTTTAATCACACTCTTTGAAATGCCACTAAAAATCTTACTTACATTTTATGATTTTGTTCACCTAGTTTCTAAAAGATAATTTAAAGTTAAACTTTAAATGGATTCTGACTGCTTGAATACACTTACTTTCTCTTAAATATGGAAATCCTATCGTAATGGAGTTCTGAATCATATCTTGACGTAGTATATAGGCCTTTCACAATTCACTTTTGTTTTTCATTATCGTAACACTACTTGGTTCCATCAAATTTATGGTTTTAAAGTGTCACACACGTTCTCCTGTGACACTATTATACTCTTTATTCAAAAATGGCTTCCATTGGAGGTCAATTCTATGTTCCCTTTGTCCTCAGATGTGTCACGTTTGAATCTGACGTGCATGTACCACGGTAGAATCATTACAATAGAATTCGACTTGATAAAAAAAACAAGGAACAATCAAGATTCACAAATAGTGCAGTCTATAGATTCTTGTACCTAATACAGATTATGAGTATAAAAAAACCTGTTAAGTTCAACGTAGGTATATACAATTCAATAATATGGCGATTCATTGAGGACAGTGCGAAGTACATATTATGAAGGTAATGTTGTTCACGGGATATGGGAAAAAGGAAACGATCGAAGAATTGAAACAATCTTTAAACAAAATACAATTACATCTGAAATTATTAGGTAACTTATGTAAATAAATAATAATAATACAACCTTAAAAAATCAATAGTTAACAATGTAAAATTTAAAAAAATGATTAAAACACGAAACATTATTAGTTAAATGTGTGTGTTTATCTCGTTTGGGAGATTGCGATGTTTAAAAAAGCTTTTCAACTTATTTAATCCAAAAAGGAAAAGCCTTTATAAACACCATTAATATTAAATACAATTAATTTAAAAAATAAACAAATAGCTAATACAACATTAAATTAAAATGAAATAAATAAAAATGATGAAATTAACAGTAAGTTTGTCTAAGTAACCTAAAATACTAATAAGGATTTCTAACTCTTGTATAATATTATAGTTAAATATATTTATATGACTAGCGCCCCTGAGGTGATAACTCACAAAAGCGGCGCTATAAAAATTGTCCAATATTATTATTATTATTATTAATGATAGTATCTGCTTTTACAGGCAAAAAACGGGCTGTCTATAAAGCACAAAAATTTTACAATGACTTAAAAAATATCTTGATTTAATTTAAAATTGTAAATACAAGTTTGCCATCTTATGTTTAGTAAAAATAACAATAAGATTAGGTTCATTGCGGAGTTTTTTTTTAATTCTATAAAATGAGGGAGAGATAAAAAGTAGAATTGATAAAGATTCTCGTAGAGCATGAACAGCGTCTATAATTTGAAAGTTATTATTTTAAGGTGACACACAGATGATATGGGCCAGTAGTATTGCTGTCTTAAAAACGGTATGACTAAATTATTAAAAATATGTATTTTTAGAACATTGATATTCTTAAGGCCTTCTAAAATAATCGCTACAACGCAATAATATAATCGCTAGGTATGGTCAATTAACAATGCTCTTAAATAATTATTAAGTAATTATTCTGGGCAAATTAGAGAAACTTTGAATTGGGGGCAGGGTTTAATAGTTCAATATTTTTTGCAATTAGATCGCTCGTCAAGCTTATGATCATACTTATTGATAAAATTATATTCACAGTTGTGATCAATTTTGTTTACATTGTCAAAAGACAAAGATTTGGCTAATTTTCTAGCATTATTTATAAAGTTGATTTAATTTGTTTTGCCCTTAGTTTGCTATCAAAGATAATCTAAAAGAACACAAATTACATTCGAAGTTCTACAAACTAACTAATCAAACTATAAAAAGTATTAATTAGCAAATGATGAAACCTATACAAGAAATATTCTTATAACTACTTGAGTGATTTTTGGCATATTACGCTAAATTTGCAAAAACGTTTTGAGTGATAGATTGCCATAATGTGCCAACTTTATAAAACCTAAAAATATTGGATAAACGGTTAAATCTAGGTAGATTTATTGGTTTTAAACCGCAGCAAGCAGTTTTTTTAAATTTCCATAATAATATTTTGAGGAATGGTATTATTTAAATACTATTATAAATATATTTAATTATATATTTATAACACCAATTGCTGGGGTGGTTTACGAAAATTTGATGACTGAATTGAAAACAATTTACCACGAAAGTTTAATGTGTCTAAAACCTGTGATTTATAAAACAATCGTAAATTTTGCCAAGGAAATATTGTTGTGTAATTTACTTTTTTATCGTATCGTTTACTATGTTTTCATTCGTGCTGTTTCGAATGAAACCACTCCAAAGTCATTAGTATCAATATTTTATGAGATAAGACAAGTTTTTAATAAAAACACATGAAAAACAAGGATTAATCTCATAGAGGGCTGTTCCATCAGTATTCATTTTGTGCGAACTCTGAAGCTTTTTAATTATTAATGCCAAGATTGTATAACCAGAGATTCATTGAATTTTGTCTTATCAAACCCTATTTAATCTCTGTTTCCACATATTATCTATGGATATGGGTTACTAGTTACTTTCTTAAGGGATTGGTACTAATTTATATAGTAGATCCTCTAATCCTCAGATCACCAGAATTGTTCCTCCCCCCTATGTATGGTATCCATGATCCTCTGATAGGCGGCGCTGCCCATGTCCTTGAGGCCGCTCAGCCAGCCAGGGGCGGGCCCAGCGCTGTCCCCATCTATGGCAGGGGCGGCTCCCTCGAGGGACCTCCCGAAGAAGTAATCGTCGTAGGTCGTGTCGTAGTCCGGCTGGATGGGGTTGAACTTGGCGTAGTAGATGGCAGCTAGGGCGGAGTAGAGAAGCAGGGCGGCTGTCGCGAGCTGGAAATGGTGATAAAGGATGAATATTATAATTTATGCCTGTCATTATTCCCTCCTATTAAAATAAATGTATAATATATTTTAAAATTAAATGTAAACACGAAAGAAATAACATTAATATTTTTTTTAAATTACCTAACAGTACTGATCCTCCGTTTTACGGAGGTTCATGAAATTCTTCTAGAGATGTTTTTAACATAAATATGAATTTTAAGGCCAAAATTGTGGTGAACATTATGATTCAACAGTTTAAATATTTCCTTCTTTATGTGTAAGTAAATTAGTGGTAGTTACTAGTTACTCCTAACGACCCGGCTCAGTAAATCGGACCTTCGTAGGGATCAGTAAGATCCGGTTCGCAAAGACCAATCTTCATTGTTCGCGTCTCTGCAAACGAGTGAACGAGTGAGCCGGTGATCTAGCGGGTGGTCCGATGAACGGAGATCCGTGTCGTTGTTCAAAAGTTCTCATGGCTCGCGGGTCACTACTGATCCGGGTTAATAATATATGGTTTCGTAGCATACGTGCACACTTCAGTCGCATGTGAACTATGGCGTATTTATGGTAATTAACTACCTTAACACAAATGTTAAGATTTCAGAGGAAATTTTTGGTATTTATTTAAAATAAGAAAAAATTTGAATTTTATGTTTTTGGACACGAGGTTAGTGATATGATGTCTAGAGAATTTTTCCTAGATCTAGGGGAGAAAAATATTTTGTACTAAAAATGCAAAAGCACAAAAACGTGGAGAATTATGAAATGTTTTCAAAATTAACTTTTGGGGGAAGTTCAAATTTTTCTAATTCTTCTCGAAACTCTCTTGAAACCCTCCCCTCCCCTCCTCCCGAAAATATTTCAGGGAATTATTCTTCTACAAAATTCCCTAGCCACCCTGGGGGAGGTGGTCCATGAAAGGATTTGAAAGAACCGTCATTCAATCGAGCCGGTTCACCGAACCGGATCTTTACGAAAAGCTGGAACTGGTGATCCGGCTCCCTAAACTGAGCAGCTTCACCCACTGCTAAGTCCTTAAAGATATTAATTTAAAGTTCCTTTATTGTTCATTAACATGTTGAAAAATAAACAAATATTCGTATTTGAAAACCAATAAGCATTTCCGACCGTTTATAATATTTTATTTCCCATGAAAATAATTTTATGAATGGTATTAAAGACTGTCTGTCCGTGGTTAATTAATATTATATCGACAAAATTTTATTTTTATTTTCCATTTGTTCGGTAACCTAAAACTTGCCAGCTAATGGTGAAAATGATTTTTTTCGTAGTTTTACTGCCCAGCGTTGAATTCAGCTTAGTTAAAACATTTCAAATAAATGTTCACTACTTCATGGTTAATATTATTAAATTGAAAAGATAATATTTTATACTTCCATCAAACAAAAGCTAAATTAAGCAGCTTTATTAACCAATGACACAATCTTTCCATGGAACTCTCTAATTTCTTAGTGTGTTTATGAAATATTTGTGTTAAGTTCGTCTAATTTTAAAATCTATATACGCTCTTCGTTGAACTCTCCTTTAAATTCTAGAAATAATAATTTCTTTTTTATTGTATGACGCTGTCATTCCCGAAATGATTAAACTCTTTGGGAATAGTTTATAGTAAATATCATTACTATTATTTTGTAACATAGTATTACTTAAATAAATAAATTTAAAAAACTTGCTCACCTATGAATCGTAAAAATATTGTTTTCATGGTATTAAAAATGTGATTTCAGTGTTGAACGAACCTTTTAAAATCGTTGTAAGTTTTATTAATGCTCGATTAATTGCACGTTCAAAACGGGCATTTTCGTAATAAATAATATTAATAGCTATTGCGCTGAGTGTATGCCATAAACATTTGCGCGCATCTCAGGCCCTAGAGCAAGTGCGCAGTGAAAATTCACGTAACGTAATAAAAATTAGCTCGCTGCCAGTGTACTGGAGGAAAATCATAACATTTAACGATTATCGCCATTCTCCACGAATCTACTACCGACATCTGTTAGATGCATCGAACATTAAATTGCTCCTAAGATACAAAATGAAAAGGCTGATTTTAAAATGTACGCAAGAAAAAACTAATATATTTTAAAGTTAAACTAAATTGCACAAAGGCATGTAAACATTGTTTTAGATAGTATATTGATCGTTTTCAGTGATTTAAAATACGGTTTGTTCTATCTAAAAAAGCCGTTAGTGACACATCGTGATATATCATATAGGAAAGGGATAGGTATCTAAAACTGTTTATTATTATGCCGGTGGTATCCAAACAAATTTATCAAAAGATTCACGATAAAACCCTTTATAAAAGGATAAAAGTTAAACTAAAGGACATTAAGGCATGTAAAAATGGTTTTAGATAATATATTGATCGTTTTCAGTGTTTTAAAATACGTTTTTCTCTGAATAAGCCGTTAGTGACACATTGTGATAGATCATATAGGAAAGGGATAGGTATCTAAAACTGTTTATTATTATGTCGGTGGTATCCAAACAAATTTATCAAAAGATTCACGATAAAAATCCTTTATAAAAGGATAAAAGTTAAACTAAAGGACATTAAGGCATGTAAACATTGTTTTAGATAATATATTGATCGTTTTCAGTGATTTAAAATACGGTTTGTTCTATCTAAAAAAGCCGTTAGTGACACATCGTGATATATCATATAGGAAAGGGATAGGTATCTAAAACTGTTTATTATTATGTCGGTGGTATCCAAACAAATTTATCAAAAGATTTACGATAAAAATCCTTTATAAAAGGATAAAAGTTAAACTAAAGGACATTAAGGCATGTAAACATTGTTTTAGATAATATATTGATCGTTTTCAGTGTTTTAAAATACGTTTTTCTCTAAATAAGCCGTTAGTGACACATTGTGATAGATCATATAGGAAAGGGATAGGTATCTAAAACTGTTTATTATTGGGTCAGTGGTATCCAAACAAATTTATAAAAAAGATTCACGATAAAAATCCTTTATAAATGGGAAATTTACAGAAAATATTGACATAAAAAAACACTTTAGTAGTACTTATAATGAGAAGTAGATTTTTCTGTTTTCCGAAATGGAAAATAAAGCATTTTGATACTTGTTTCGTTAAAATTAAAATCGATTGTTCACTTGGCTGCCATTGATATTGATGTGAATGTTTTAAGTTTAGTTTTTTTTTTCTTCTTTTATTAAACCCAAATTTTGAACCCATGATCCTAAAATAGGTTCTTAGTTTAAGTTGAATTAAAAAATAAAATAAAATAATGTATTTTAATATTATTTTGCCAAAGATATTTATTATTTCTCCCTAGTAGACACACTACTTATAAGGACCTATTTCAATGTCACAATGCACAAACAAATAATGTAAGATTTGGAACATCGCGCATTTACTTTTTTGATGTGAATACCGCACAAGAGTCGCAACTGCTCCTAACCGCCTGGAGCCTCTAATACTACGGAATCCCCAATTGGGGTATGTTGTAAAGCTAAATGTAGTGTGGAATGGATGTAGGTGGTGGGGGAAGAAAGTGGAAAAATACCTGGTCATTCGGATTTAGACATCAAACACGACTAAATTCATTTCAAGCACGATTCAATTTTGAATGTTGGTCCTATTCCAGGGCGATACTGAGAGTGTCCTCCACTCTGTAACTTGTCGCAAATGTACCCTATAGTATTTTAAATACATAAATTAACCAAATGAAAAATTATTTGCGCACGCCTTGATTAGAAGATCCTTACCCATCGACCACGGTGGCCGTCAAGCCCTTTGTTACCGAGACTTTATTGTTTTTCTTATGTTTTGTATAAGTTTACGTGCAAAGTGTTATTTATTCATTTTTGAATCTGATTAAGCACCTCGCGTTGATAATTTTATAGGATACTTTAACTGCTCTTTACGGACAAAATATTCATGATTTGATATTTTATGGATAAAGGAAAAT
The DNA here is from genome assembly GCA_026573805.1 of Hesperophylax magnus. Lineage (NCBI taxonomy): Eukaryota > Metazoa > Arthropoda > Insecta > Trichoptera > Limnephilidae > Hesperophylax > Hesperophylax magnus. Next base: position 67,375 of record JAIUSX010000165.1, on the reverse strand, counting down.
GTTTTTACGTAATGAATTTTTATAGCCCATTTCTTTATCTTTTCGGATGATGTTCGGGGATAGGATGTTAAGCTTGAAGCCAGTCAAAAGGGGGACCTTTTTATTTTTCTTAAAGGAAAGTACTTATCATAGAAATGATTACTTCGTTCTTAATTAAATTTTAAGTGCCCGAAGTTCCAAAATATCTTTAATTTTTTTTGGGAATATCCTAAAATTATTATTTTTTTCCATTCAATGTATTTTCACTAGAATCTTAAGTAGGTTTCATCTATTTGAAATGTAAAAAAATAGGTACCTGCAGGAATCAATGAGCGCAAATTTCGGAAGCGAAAATTATGCCACTTCCCGACACTATCCGATCGTTGTCGATGACAATGAATTATATCAACCTTTGATGGCAAACACAAACGTATTTTTCTGAATTTCGATGACATTACAGCGGTTAACACACGAAATAAATATCGATCCTAGCCGATCGGAATTCGATGAGGTTATTAGCACGGTTGAATCCAGTCCTTGGGAAGTAAAGTACAATTCTCAGATAAACCATTTTTTTTTTAAACTTTAAGTTTAAAAAATATTTTAAATGTTCAATCATCAGTCAAACTAAAACAAAAAATTTTTTTTTTTAAATACAATATCTATTAATTAAAATAGTTGTATTGTGAGTAGTAATTTTAACTGTTTTTGACGTGTTGATTTTTTTAACTTTAATAATTTGATCCATTCCGGATATAAAGAGATTCCCGATTTTTTGCTGGTTACATAAAACAACAACAATGAAGCATTACAATAATGACGCATTACAATAATGACGCATTCCAATAATGAATCATTACAATAATGAAGCATTACAATAATGAAGCATTACAATAATGAAGCATTACAATAATGAAGCATTATAATAATAAAGCATTACAATAATGAAGCATTACAATAATTAAGCATTACAATAATGGAGCATTACAATAATGAAGCATTACAATAATGAAGCATTACAATAATGAAGCATTACAATAATGAAGCATTACGATTGCATTACAATGAATGTACGTATTTAATAATCATCTGTCGTCAGTAATTATAATCATAATGATTAAACGTTAGGATTATGTTTTTAGTAATATTTTTAACAAAAGAATCTTACGTAAGACGACGCGTTGATATAAAATGCGTGAAATATTTTTTTCAGATTTTAGCCGCACACGAAAAAATAAATTGGGATCGTTGACTTTTGAACCGCGGACAGGTGTACCAATAAGTACCAATATATAAGAATTTCATATCCTTTAAGTCGAGAAGATACGAGAAAATAACCAGTAATGAAATTAATCTCTTCGTTTTGTACAAAATAAACTACGTTTTCTTATTTTTATTAGTAACGGCTTATCTTTGTTAAATCTGATCTTCAATTATTCCTTAGTTGTATCGATAAAAAGCATCGAAAATGATGAAGTTATATTAATTTAGCATTTTTTGTTGAGTCAATGACCGTAACTGATTTATTTTTATAATTAATGAAATCATTCACAGTTCAATAATGTTCCGATTGCAAGGTGATATATTGATGAGTGCGTGCATTTTTTGAGGTTGAGACGGTAAATAAAAAAATCAATTTTCAAATCATCTTCATTAAAAGAGACCTTCGCCGTAGAAAAATACACAAACCTTCTTAATGAGTATTTTTAATTTGGCCTCCGGTTTTCGATAATTTAATAAATCACATTCATTTTCTACACTATACGGCATCGTCCGATTTAAATATATTTATTTTTTAATTTTATTGATCGAAAATCTAAAAAAATGATTATAACAAAATAGTTTTGTATTATTTATAGATGGGTAATTCAGAGCTCTACAGCTCGTGATGTACCATCCTAAATGTTACGACATAAATAGTTATAATCTTTACACAGTAAAAAACAAAAATTTCGAAACACCAGAGGTCAATGTTTAAGAGCTTGTATCTGCGTATACTGTGTCTTGTGTATAAAACATAAGATACCTAAATCCAACACTAAGTTGTTATGGTGACAGCTTTTTGTAAACACTGAAATACCAGATCGGTTCCTAATGGAATCCAACAACACGAAATTTTATTTAGTCGTTCGTGAGATTTACGAGGGTCAAAAGTCTGAAGAAATCATTGTTTTTTTTGTTTGCTAATCGAGTCTTGAAGGCGACCAGTAAGCGTGAAATATGCCACTGTTGTCTGGTATTGCCATTACCGACAGAACACCACGTTTTCTACATTAATGATACATTTTCTTGCCATTTGACAAAAAAAAAACAAAAAATTGGGTCTTTGTAACCTTGAACCCATTATGATGGCTTGCACGAAATATTATGTATTAAATCATAAAATGGAGCATAAAAACTTTGTTGACATTTTGAATAACATTTTTTTCAGATTTATTAAATCCTGAAGTATATTTTACAATTTTATTCAATACCACCCACGTAATATTTTTTTATTCTGCTAGATTCCGCGCACGCTTGCTTGTCAAATTGGAACAAAATCAATTGTTTTCGCCTGAATCCACACACGAATGGTTCTGACTTTAAAAAAAAACAATCAGGCCAAAGTCAGCACCAAATCATAACTCTTTCTTATTCGTGTCATCCTAGTGGAATGAATGCCGTTAAAAGAAAGGATATCTTTGTAACGTATCTAAAGATCTGTATAAAAGTTCAAACTTATGTAATTACTATAAACTTAGTTGTGTGAGGATTTAATGATAATAATTAGAAATGAAACTTAATAATAATTATTATAAATTACAATTTGAATAAAAAATTTGATGCAAGATATACAAAGGTACGATATTTTTTTATTATTTGAATCGTGATCATTGTTAAGATGGTAAAATTCAGCCAGAAGTGTGAACACGTGTTTTTTTATGTTTCTTTATACATAATTATGATAAATTTGCGCCATGTAGGTGATTATGTATTGACAATTACACTATAAAAAATATTAATTTATTATCATTGGTTCTGTCCACACCAAGCCAGCACAACTTGCAAATGAATCATTAAATTAAACGGTCAAAAGGGGAAAATGTATGAAATCAATTGTAACTATTGAAGTGCATTCGATACTTCCCATCAAAGGAATAGCTTATGTTAATTATTATTATTATTATTTGCGTTTGGAAACTCGAGCTACATTATTGGTAAAAATTATTCCCCGCACCAAGTAATTTTTTGGGCATTTATAAAAAAAGCAAAACGAATATACAATAGTTCACAAATCACCGCATACATTCCTTTGACTCTTTGCTGCAAACATATGCAGCTACTTACTAAAAAAACAAAATTTCGTCCCTTCTCGTGGATCACCCGGACCGTGAAGGAAGCTACAGACTTTTATGAATAATAACAAAATATTATCACCAATTATTAATTGGAGATCTAATAGCATCGTAGTAATTAGTGTACTGAATAATGTAAATAAAAAGAAACATAGAAAATGAAAGACCAAACATAAACTTTTTGAATTGATGAATGCAGAATATTATTGCTTGAATTTAATAAACCGTTAAATTCTAAATCACTGTCTAGTAATTTTATCTGTAACAACTAGGTCAGTGAGTAGTGTTTAGAGCTACTTCCCGTCACACTCCTTTTGGAAAAATACTTAGCACCTTAGCTTAGTGTTTAACTAAATAAATAATATAGGTGACGATTGAAAAATCACGATTTGCCAACAATGGTAACTCATCAGCCAGTTTACGAAATACGAGTATGTATTATTTCTTTCTACTCGGAATCAATGCCCCCAAACCGTTATAAATAAACCTTTTACTTACGGTAAAAGGTGTGATAATTTATGATCGATTTATAAGTAGATACATATAAAACAATCACCCGAGAAAAAAGATAATTGGCGCGACCAGGATTTGAACTACGAGACCTTTCGCTAAACGGTTCACTGCTCAAATCTATCTATCGAGACAACCTTTATTGACACGTGGATTGCAAATGACGTTTTTATTTTGTGTGATAGTTAATATTATTTTAACAAATTATTATAAGCAATAATTATTAGCCTGAAACACATACATAAATTAAAAAAATCTTTCGAGACAAAATAAAAGCCGCCGACGAAAATCTTTAAAATGCTAGTATTTATTAAATTATTTTGCGGTTTAAAAATAAACCAACTTAGCAGCATAGCTCCAGAGCACCTGTCAGGTGAACTAAACTTATGTCTTGTAAACATAAGTTTTCTATAAAAATATTTTCTTCAAGTTTTTTCTTCATTTAATAACGGAATCCGTTGTAATTGAAATGAGAAAATGTTTAAATACATTTTTGAAATCACCAAACTAAGGGTCTGAATTTTGGGTTTCCCTCGAATAGATAAACATTTGGATGGGGCAGAAGGAAAATACTTCGACGAATGTTGAAAAGGACCAGGATATCAGGTTTAGATCATTGTTGATTGTCTACAACTAAATTTGTAAAATTACTGCAGATTATTTAATTGGAGAATGAAGTAATTGCTAATAATAAATTTCATTTATGTTACCTGAAAAGCACTCCAAAATTTGAAGGATCCTTCTGTGATGATGAATTCATAGTATCCGTCCCAAGGGTCAGAGTACCTGGACTGTTTGATGACTTCCGTTGATCCTTCAGTCACTGCGACTGGAGCGGGGGTCGGGGGTGGCGGTGGTTCATAGTGGTCATGATTGTAATCGGGGACATCTTCATACACAACCCCTGGATCCAGCCCTCGACCTGAATATTGACTGCTTTCATTGGAGGACTGTCGAATAACCGTTTGATTGGGACTGATCTTTTGACCGATTCTGCTTCCTGCGATCCTGGTATTGTTTCGCATAATCCTCCTATTTAGTTTCGTTGAGTTTCTCGCTAAGAATTCTGACTTTTTTTGGTTGACTATCTTGAGAACGTCTGTTAAGGTCCTCATCAGGGTTAGCAGCAGCTGAGGGGGGGAAAAATACGGTTCCTTCAATGTGGGGAATGATGCAGTTGGTGGATGAGAATCTTCTTCGTCGTCATAATAGTCTTTAGCGCTGTATCTGTAAATTACAAATTATAATTTATAATATTTGATTTTCTGGGTTTCGGGTTTCTTAATCAAATCAAATGATGAAAAATTAATAATTAAGAATGTAAAGATTCCTACCCAACCCTCATATCTTTTACCTTCCCAGAACTTCCTCTTCTTCAAAAGATGACATAGACTCCAAATAAAATTATTTTCTTCAGGACCTCCTGTGTGGGGTTAATATAAAAAGGAAAAAGAGGTAATTTGATTGATATTCGGCCAGTTCCTGGATTTTATGATTAGATTATTTAAGCAACTTCAAGCATAGTTTCTGTTCTGCTATTACATGGTATCTTACCAGGGCGATACTTAATACGGATGGTATATTCGGCCCATATACTCATATACGATGGAGTACCCAAAATAAACCGAATTGGTATTGCGGGGAGCTTAGTTTATTCAGTACCGGGTTATGCCGGTGAGTCCGTGACACTGCGTACCTACCATTCCTTAGTCAGTATGCTGGGCACTGCGCTGGAGAAGTTGTCCTTTGGCTGGTGTTATTTGGTGATGGTTGTTATGTGTGATCGTCGTTTTTGCGATGGCTGATTTTCGTGAAACTGTTGAAATGTTAAAAACGGCCTACAAGGATGATGTTACGGGGAAAACTCAAATTTGAGAACCACAAACGAAGAACAAACGCTGAATGGATGATTTCTCTCACATGAAAAAACAAATCAGCATTGTCTCGATCTCACTCGACGAGAGTTTTGGGGTAAGGCGAATTTGGAGCCTTCATTGGATTGTTTGTCGATTTGTTTTAGGGTCTTATACATAGTACTATGATTGATCACCTGTTACGACCTTGGATATAAAGTTTGGAACATTTGGAACTCAAAATCAGTCACATCAAAAACGACCAGCACACAACACAACAATCACAAAAAATTCATACCAGCCGAGAGGACAACTTTTCCAGAGCAGTGCTGGGCATACTGACAGGGAAAAGGTAGCTGTACATGGTTCTATTGGCAGAACCCGATACTACAAAACTAAGCCACTCGTAACATCAGTTCGGTGTCTTTTGGGTACCGCCTCGTATGTGTAAAAGCACATGTATGGATGGTAACGATTTCCTCGAGTTTGGCCCATTGGCGTCTCCCGACTGTGCATTTGTAAAGAAATAAATGGCGCTAGATGAAGTATTTCAAAATGAAATACACACCTGTAGAAAAAAAACCGATATTCTCACTTATTATAACATATTTAATTTGAATTTTCTGTGTGTTTCAAATCCAAAGCTTGTGGCATCTCATCTATAGATTTATCATGTTCATTACAGGAGCTACATTTATGTTATGAAGATTCTATATAAGCATAGCGAAAATAATGAATAATTTACCTTGTCATTGGTGGCCTACGAGGAACTGGATTAGCAGTGGCAATAGGATAAGGAGACATGGTGATAGACTGTTCTGAAGGTGCACTCCGCGCTGATACCGGTGACTGAAGAAGCAATACAAAGCTCAGTGTAATTAAAATGCTGCGTTTCGAAAGCATGGTTTCCTTGAATTCATCCATGTTCATGTTTATCTAAAACAAAGTGGTGAAAATTAATGACTCTGAAACCAAAGATAATCTTATCATAATTTAAAAAAAAAAATCAATTCACAGCATACCTTTATATATCCTTCTCACTGAACAAACAAATGCCTCAATATCATAGATTAGTAGTCAATTTAAACAAATTGAGAATCAACATTGTAGAAAACACTGGCATAAATAATAATTGTCACCTTGTTTACAAACTTAAAATGTTAACTGTGGTAGTAAAATTACACTTTCTTAACTTCACATTTACAAGCTAATGTGTCATTTAAATCACACGCTGATTTCATATCGAGAAAAACCTAACGTTTTGTAAGTAATTTCGTTTCAAAGCGAGTTCAAATTACTGTCCATTTAACAGGAATGTATTGTTTTACGCAGGTTGTTGTTTTCATTCACCGGGTTCTGAAATACGACTGTCATTCAAGCAAAGCGTCTCGCTAAAGATTGTAAGGAAACTGCCCCGATCTGGAGGTGTCAGATGAGTCGTGAGGATGGAATGGACGTCCCATGTGACTTAAGGCACCTAATGAACAAAGTCCACATCTCAAGAAGCGCTAACTAATCACAATTGACCGGGAGAATTCTACTTCTGGCGAGTACAGATGACGTTTCTGCGTCGTGAAGCGTCCTAGTTTCACGATCGTATTAAACTCATATATTATAATTATAATCTAAGCATGGCAGGGTTGTCAAAATATGCAAAAAATAGAAGAAAAAAATGTTACTTGCACGCCACTTAAAATATATACAAGAAGATACTTGCGTCTGTAGTTTTATTTGTTTGTTCCTCTATAGTAAGTAAGTAAGTAAGTATCTAAGTCGATTCCATGAAAAAACAACACAGTAAAGAAAAGAATTTATCTAACCTAACATAAGCTACCTTAACCATAACCTTAACATAAGCTAACCCAACCTTTTATTTTACCACGTTCTGTTTTTTCCGGTAACCAGAAATGTCAATAGGTACTCTTTCAATGACAATGATATACTTATAGACGTAAGGCTAATACTGACTAAAGATTTTCTAAAGTTGAAACTAAATCCCAAAGCTTTTCTTAAATAATGCAGAACACTTCTTGAACATATTCGATTCCTCAGAAAATGTTTGGTCCCTCGTCAATGCATCCCTGAATATCTTTTACTATAAAAAAATAGCTCGCTTATTTGCGATTTGAGTAAAAATTAGTCCAAATTTATATTTGTCGAGTTAGCTGGGATGAAATGAGATACTTTGTGTGTTAATGTGTTAAAGTAGTTCGGAACTATTGCATTAGGAATTAAGAAATGTGTGTGGGTCTAAATTAAGTCATCTGTCTCTTAGAATGCTTTGCCTCGGCTGTCTAATTAAGTCGTATGTCTGTTAGACTGCATTGCCTCGGCTGTCTACTTAAGTCATCTGTCTCTTAGAATGCATTGTCTCGGCTGTCTAATTAAGTCATCTGTTTCTTAGAATGCATTGCCTCGGCTGTCTAATTAAGTCATCTGTCTCTTAGAATGCATTGCCTTGGCTGTCTAATTAAGTCCCCTGTCTCTTAGAATGCATTGCCTTGGCTGTCTAATTAAGTCCCCTGTCTCTTAGAATGCATTGCCTTGGCTGTCTAATTAAGTCCCCTGTCTCTTAGAATGCATTGCCTCGGCTGTCTAATTAAGTCATCTGTTTCTTAGAATGCATTGCCTTGGCTGTCTAATTAAGTCCCCTGTCTCTTAGAATGCATTGCCTTGGCTGTCTAATTCAGTCCCTTGTCTCTTAGAATGCATTGCCTTGGCTGTCTAATTAAGTCCCCTGTCTCTTAGAATGCATTGCCTTGGCTGTCTAATTAAGTCTACTGTCTCTTAGAATGCATTGCCTTGGCTGTCTAATTAAGTCCCCTGTCTCTTAGAATGCATTGCCTTGGCTGTCTAATTAAGTCCCCTGTCTCTTAGAATGCATTGCCTTGGCTGTCTAATTAAGTCCCCTGTCTCTTAGAATGCATTGCCTTGGCTGTCTAATTAAGTCCCCTGTCTCTTAGAATGCATTGCCTTGGCTGTCTAATTAAGCCCCCTGTCTCTCAGAATGCATTGCCTCGGCTGTCCAATTAAGTAATCTGTCTCTTAGAATGCATTGCCTTGGCTGTCTAATTAAGTCCCCTGTCTCTTAGAATGCATTGCCTCTGCAGTCTAATTGGTGATATTTATTATTTTTTCGCAGAGATTCCGTGCTGATCGGTTTTCCATATAACATCGGCATGAAAAAATAGCCTTCAAGGGAAGTCTGGCAGATGTGAAACCCCAAAATTGATTTATATTAAAGGATGTGAATATTTTAATTGAATCAACCTTTTTTTACTTTTTAAGGTTATACATTGATAACGGTCAGTAAAATATATTTGCTATTTCCTCATTCTTTCATGTTTCATTTAGAGATGTTAGAATTATCTTCTTCTTCAATAATTATTTTATAAATATTAAAATATATTACAAACTTAAAATTCATCATCATTTGGAACAAATTCATTGCCATTTTTAGTAAAAATAGAAGCAAACGTACCGCACAGAGTATGGTGGCAGGATGGAATCGTAGTATGAAAATAATGATAAGCTGCCGATAAGTGTTGTGTAAAGCTAGTAAAGTTTGTTTGTAACGTGTTTGTTGATGCCATAAATTTTCACATGGTTTGTTCTGAGTTTATACCAATTGCAACAACTAAGCTTGAAGAAACTGACCTTAATCCATGATTCCAAATTCTTAAGACGTGAAATACATTACATAATAAAAAAAAACGTAATCTGACTCATCTGGAAGGTGTGCTGAAAGGTTTACACAAATATTCGTTGGCGATAAAATATCTCAGAATTAAAAAAAACATCAATTTTTAACAATGTTTGATTTACTTATTAACAATTTGTACATATATAATATAAATATTGGCTTAGTGTTAATTTATAACCTGGTGGCCATTTGACAGAGAAGTGTTGAGAATCAGAACACCTAACCTGAATCACACAAAAGATTACATTTGAGAAAATATCATTTTTAAATATAAAAATACGTTTTCTCAAATTGTAAAAGTGACATCCTTTAATAAATAGTTCGCAAACTTTAGAAAGAACCGTAATTCTGTCTGAAGGAAGTGCCCCATATAGCGTCGCATTCGGATAACGGGCGCTCACTGGTGAGCGTCGTGACGCCTCACTTAGCCGCGCTGCCTTGTTTATACAGCCTAGTTACGTTGCCATTGGAGTCTTAATTATTTGATTTTTTTAAATATTGATCACGAATGCATTCTGCTTTAGCAAAAAGTACGTTTTTCATTTGTTTCAGAAGTTAATTCAATTTAAGTTGGTACATATGTGTTATCCCATCGACAGCAAATTAAATAAAAAAATATATGTACTATTAATCAATTCCGATTTTTGCTGTACAGGTCATCAATTAATTAACAAAAACTAATTTCCTGACGTGTTAATACGTGAATTTTTGAGGGCTTAATCATTGCAAACTTTGGTTTTCATTGTGGCAACAAAGGTCTCCAAATGTCACATTAGCTCAAAGCAATAATATGCGTTTGATTATCACGTTTTACGGCTGTTGTAAAATGTCAATTGTTACGTTTTCGTAAACATTTAAAGTCTACACTAGTAATAATAATTATTCGTCTAGGTCCCTAAAACATTCATAACGGGTTACATACTAAATTAGACCGTGAATTGAAAAAGTACTCTTCACCTTTATTTTTTCATTACAGTTGACCGCATTCAAAATCAATTGGATGTGTACACAATAAAAAAGGTCTAACATGAAATGTAACAAATCGTAATGTGAGTCCTATTCCACAAATATGTAACGCCATTAAACTAGGTCTAACGAGTCGTGGTCAAACAGACACCGAGTCGAGAGTCCGATACTGTCGGTAGCTGGGAGTACCGCTATTTGTTATTAGGGTAAGTTGACTCGACGTGTGAATGAAGCCTGTCACAGAAGGCTTCTCATTGCGACATTACATCGGAAGCTTTTCCAGCGAACACTTCGAGAGTGTGTGATTTTTTTCAATCCCCAAAAATCAACAAAATTGATTTAAAAATTTACAAAAATGTATTTATCCTTTCGCAACCCTAAAGTGAAAGTTTACACGGCCGAATTAATTGTTTTGGTTTTGTTTTTGGGGGTTATTCAATATGGCGCAGCAGCCTCTGTGAAAGCCTTTAAGCCCGATGTATATATTGTGACTCCTGAGCCTGCCTCTGAATACGAGGGAAGAAATTTCCAACCATTTTTACCAACTCCTCTACCTGATGAAGGATCACAAAAACCGGCGAGATATGATGAAACCCCCGCTGTTAATTACGGCAGAAGAAGAACAACGACAACAGGATCTCCAGACATAATAATAGCGGAATTCAGAGAAGGGAAGAACGAAACTGGAAGCGAGAAAATGCTATCTGTTAAAGAAATGCTAACTAGAGAAATGATACCTCATCGTTTTTATGTAACTCCCGTTGAATACAGAACTTCTACAAACGCACCCTCTACTACTAGTACTACCAAAAAAACCGTCATGGATGTTAAAGATGTTTGGGATATTATAAAGCACAATCAGGATTTGGAAACTACTCCTAAACCAAGAACAACCGCGGAAGCCGGGAGTAATCCAGCGAAGGAAAGGAAACCAATTCTGCCATACCGCCCAGCAGACAGTAAGGAATACACGGTGGTGGAAAGTGTCAAATCGGTTTCCGCTGACAGCGACGCATGGATGGACGCCGAACCTGAACCTCAAAAATTGACAAAGTTAGTAACATCTAATTCCTAATTTATTTATTAGTTAACACTTTTTATCATCCCACAATTAAAAATCATAGATAAAAATATGTTATATCTTATTTTTGGACAGTTATATTAAAACGTACAAGCTATGTATATAACTAAAAGACGCTGCAAGTGGAACGAATTCGTTAACTTAGAAATTGAATTGGTCCTCCCCGAAAGAATGATCATACATAGAACTTTAAGTCAAATATTTATTTATTTATTTTGAATTTCTCGCTTGCTGGCCCAACGTGTAAAGGACAACTTGAAAACTAAGGATATTTGTGAGATTAATTAAGTGACGGTAGTTTTTTTTCCGAATATTTTTAAAGTGTCTCTTGACAGAGAGCAGTATTCGGGTTTTATCATTAATGCTTCTGATTTCTTCTGGTAGACGATTGAAAAAAGTTCTTCCCTGGTAAGTATAATGATGTTGTGCAAAAGACGTATTTAGTTTTGGGCATAGAAAAACATGTCTAAGTCACGTTCTGTTTTCATTTAAAAATTGATATTTATCTTTTTCTTTTATAATTTGGATTAATGAGTTTTTAATATATAGGTCTTTAAATGTAGGTACTTGAAATTCTTCAAACAGGCGTTCTGTTGGGTAGTCAAAGGATTTTTTTAATATAATTTTAATAATTGTTCTTTGTATAATTTCAATTGGAAGAAGGTTACATTTATACGCGGATCCCCAACTAATAATAGCTAGTAGGTATAGGAGCCCTTAAAGAACGACCGTCACCGAGATGTTTATTTGATGAAACGTATTTTATATTTAATTTAATATGTCAATTATCATATTGCATATCGGTTGCCTAGCAAATTTTAGTCCAGAGTATGATTAATTAATAATTAAAAAAAAAAAAATTAAACATTGCACCGGTTTGATTATTATAAAAATTCTATACCAATCGAAAGTATGAAACCCATAGAATATGCAAACGTTAGGTTGCCTACTCTTTTCCGGTCACAACTCTCAGGTTGCCATGTATAAACAGGTAAATCGAAAAAGCATTTTGCACCGGTCTGATTAATGAATAAAAATTATATGAAATTAAAGATTATTTCATTATGAACACGATGGTATAAGGTTGCCTGCTAAAAATTAGTACCGAATTCCGGTTGTCGAATTTTGAAAACTAAAACTTTTTGAAAACTAGCCGGGAATTCTCGTGTGCGACTGAGAGGTCCAAACCAACTATCCCATGCGATAGAAGAGGACAAAGCATAGCAGCTGTCCGTCCATTAAAACAAAGAGAGTGCGCATGCTATTTGTTCTTGAAAATGAAAAGGATAGCGATAGACTCGTGCAAGGTACCATCTAGTCTAGAGTGCACAGAGTAAATTAACTGAACTAAGGCATAGGAAGTTAAATATAGATTTTTTACCGACAGAAAGTTTCTAATTCTTAAAAATATATATATTAATTTTCTAATTTTGTTTACTACTTGACATATTTGTTCCTTCCATTTCAGATTTTTATCAATAATTACTCCTAGATATTTAATTTTATTTTTAAAATAGAAAATAAAACATTTTTTAACTTATTTCCACTTGTTTATTTTACCAGTTACCGGTTTCGTCCTATTATGGACATCTTCAGGCTGGCAATTGAAATTCGAGAGGTAAAAATAATTAATAATTTCAATTGCCAGCCTGAAGATGTCCATAATAGGACGAAACCGGTAACTGGTAAAATAAACAAGTGGAAATAAGTTAAAAAATGTTTTATTTTCTATTTTAATAATATATAATTCCACCAAGTATAAAAGTGTAATAAATAAACTCATAATTTTATTTGTTGTTTTTAGTACTGTACAGTTTGATTTGCAATAGTTTTGGCTGTGAATTTTAGTATTATTATGTATGACAATGTTAAAATTTTTAGGAGTATCATTTGTATGGATTGCAAATGGAATTACAAATGTCTTTTCATTATTAAGTGACAGTAAATTAGTGTCGAAAAAATTCCTGAGCGTGTTGATGTCTTCTGTGACCTTTAATTCTACTTTTTCCCAAGTCTTATCACTTATTATACAATTAATGGTTGAAATAATTGAATGATTATACAATTAATGGTTTTCCAATAAGAGGTGTTATTTTGATATTCAATCGTAAAAGATCAATGGTTTCGTTGCTTGTGTGGCACGTAGCGCCGTCTTGTTGAAAGTAAACGTTGTCCAGATCAATACCATCCAATTCTGGCCATAAAAAATATGTAATCATCTCTCGATAGCGAAAAAGTAAGGTCCAATGACTCCGTCGGACCATAAACCGCACCAAAAAGTCACACGTTGTGGATAGAGAGGCTTTTCAACAATAACTCTTGGGTTTTCCGAGCCCCAGATGCGACAATTTTGCTGGTTGACGAAGCCACCGAGGTGAAAATGGGCCTCATCACTCAAGATGATTTGCATTTGATTCACTCAAGTTAATTTTAATAATTTCATTGCGTTGTTGAAGCGTGTATCGTTCCATTTTAATTGATGGCATAGTTTTTACTTGTCAAATTTCAAAAAATGACAGCTTCAAAAGTAACATCTACCGAAATAGCGGGCTATTCAAAATAACACCTCTTATTGGAAAACACTGTAGATCATTATACCATTTTTTGAAGATATTGTAGACTTCAGACGTTCAATTGTAGAATGTAGTGGAAACTTTGAAAGATACCGAAGTACACCATTGGAGGATTTTCCACTTCAAAATACATAAAAACATGTAATAAGTATTATTAAGAAGATAATTCTAATAAAACTAAACGAAACATCAAACAGAACAATACACAGAAAAATAAGGTAACGGTCTCAACTGGGAATCGAACCCAGGATCTCTTACCGGGAAAACGCCTCTAACCACTCTGCCATTGATCTGGCCATTGATCCGCCTGTCGATCTCACATTGTAAGTAAATTTAATGTAAAAATGTTAAACGAGATTTCATATATTTATTTATTTTTTCCTCCGCTGCTCATCTCACTAGGGAATTCCTGTGTCGAGATGAGCAGCCTTACATTTATATTCAATCAAACAAGTAAATCACATAACACATACACAGATGGATGACATCGAATATGGGGCTTCTAAGGTGATTCATGACAGAATCCACGACATGGGCAATCTAACAAACATCACCACTCTCAGCCGTATGGAATTGTTTACCATTTTCTTGAATACGTTTAACGAACCTGTAGTTTTTTATATTTTCACCAAGCATGTTATAAAGCAACGTAGCTTAATAAGAAAAACTCCTTTGTCCAAAGGATGTTCTGGTATTCACCGGGTGATACATGAAGAACCCAATCTAGTGTTGCGCACTTGTTATATTTTGGCAGTATAAATGTTGTTGAAAAAATTATAGAGAGCCCGTATTATGTACAACCGCCTTTTTAACATAATATTACTTTCACTAACTGTGATGAATACAAAAAACTTTTCTTATAAATTAATTTTGTGCAACATTTAAAGGCTCTAGGGTAGTCTTGTGGCAAGAACCCAACATACTACAGTATATGAATGCATTGAATGAACAAGCGCATTAAGCGCATTTTTAATGTAACTATGTCCAATATATTTCTTAGAGTCTTGAAGATGTAGAGTCTTGTAGTTTTTGGGGTTCCTCAAATATTTCTGAGAGTAAAATATCTATCTCACGTTGTCGTAGTAATTCGCTTAAAACATTTTGCTGTTTGTATTTTATTAGTAACAACTTCTTTACGAAGCTGTAAAAACAATGAAGTTGTAGATTTTTCTACTTTCGATAATAATTTGCAACAGTAAATGTTTGAGTAATCAAATCTACTTGTCTGGCACGCATTTATGAAAAACAGTTGTATGATAATACATAATAATTTACCGTACAGTTTGAGTAATGTGTTTCAATATCGTACAGATAACTAGGTACTAATCAGTTTTCAAACAAATGTTTAGTTGATGTTCTGATAATTTCAGAAAACCATCGCAACCTGCTGAGGTGACAATAGACGAACCACGCACTATCAGAGGAGGGTCTAACTACGCTGACTCCAGTCTCCCCGCGAGGGTTAGCTACTACCCTGCCTACCGCAGACCAGACACCGGATTTTCCAACGTCGATAACTCTGGTAGCAACTATCGCTTGGCCACAGGAGAAGCTGAAGACAGATACAACCCAGCGCAACCTTACCTCCCCCCGCACAAACCGGATGATGCTAAAAAGCCTTCAATGTCTCCTCCACCCGTGCCAATGCCACCCCCTCCGCCACCACCCCAACCGCAACCTTATATGAATGCTCCTTCTATAAGTTACGATTCAATCCCTTCATATTCGCCTCCTGACAGTAAACCTCCGCCGTCTGGTCCGCCGAGTGATAGTTCGTATTCGTATCCATCACCCGATGACAGTGGACCACCGCCGTCATTCGATTCGTCTGACGATCATCATCACGATGACTTTAAATTTGAATCTCCACCAGACACTCATGAGTCGGACAACTATCCACAACTGATTTACGAGGATCACCACCCACACCACGATGATCATGATCATGACCATATAGTTTACCATCATCATCATCACACAACTACTCCTCCACCTCCACCGCCGACTACCGCAGCTCCAGAAGTAGAAGACACTCGTGTCACCAATCGTTTTAGTTACTATTACTTGGGAAAAAAGCTTTGGTATCTTCCTTTGTATTTCAGCGTGTACTTTATAGTTTATGTCGGGGCTTTGATCATAAAATCGATAGCTAGGCACAAGATTACGTATCCACAGCACTTCAAAACGAAGAGATCGCTGGGATTCAATATTTCAGAGGAAGATTTACACAATTTGACAAGATTAACATGTAACGCGTTATTCAATGCAGCTGAAAAATATTTGGCGAAATCGTGACGTTAAAACAGAAGAATTAAATTTTAATCCTTCAAAATATGTTATCATCCAGGCATTTTCTAAGAATCGGATTATAATATTTTGGCAATGTTGTAATTCCATATTTAGAAGATTGCTTACTTAGATAACATTTATGTATTAATTAATCTTTTTATAATGCAAACTATCTCCTCATAAATAGGAAATATTTTTGGTTTGATATCTTTTTTTTAAAGTTTACGAAATATTTTATTCAGATTTTCTTGAACAAAACGCATTCCAACAATTTTGAATGAAAATTTATTTTATATTTATATAATGCATTAATTGCGAGAAATACACTAATTATGAATAAGAAAAATGAATTATTATTTTCACGTTTTTATGAAATCAATCCTTTATGCCTGTGACAAACCACGCTATATTCTCATGGCTTTGTCTATTTCAGCACATTGCTCGCTATAAATTTCCATTGTGATGATATATGGCGAGCGATATGCTGAATAGCGTAATCTGTCAGCCTCGTTACGTAAATTTGACAATTCGCTTAATTGAATGGTGCCTAAAAGTTAAAACACGCTTTGGTATACTGCTTCATCTGTGATTTTTTTTGGGTACTGTCCAATCCTTCCTAACATTTTTCCGCAGAAGATGTTTTCGATGAAATATTCTCATCTGCCAGTACAAGTAAAAATCCCTTTTCATGGCCCTGCATCATATTTATGATATTACCACTTACTTTGTGTGGTAACATCATAAATACATTTGCTATTATAATATATATATTTGCTATTGCTGTGGACACAATACCCAGCAGCGCAATGGGACAAGCTGAGGGTGTGCTACAATAATGCATACAGGCAGCTCATGCAACTACCGAGGTTCTGCAGTGCCTCCACAATGTTTACTGAAGGGAGGGTGCATTCATTCCCCGCCTTACTAGTAGGACTCGGAAGTCAACCAACATCATCGTTGTGGCTGCATCCGAGTGGCTCAGTTCCCCACTCAATGAGCGATGGATGCAGATGATGCAGCGACCTCCCTGATGGACGGTTTAATTTAATTTAATCTAATTGTTTTTATTGTATTACCTATTTATATGACTATTTTATTTTTGATTTATATTTTAATTTTATGTTTAGGTACCTGCCTAATATTTTTTCATCTTTGTTTTATCTTATTTCCATTTTTAAATTTTTAAATTTATTTTATTGTTTCCCTGTTTTACTGCATTGCATGCAATATGGCAGACTGGGATTGCACTATCCTCCCAGTCCTGCTGGATTAAAACTTAAATAAAAAAATAAAATAAAACAACTCTTGATCTTCAATGAGAATCTTCAAATGAAAGTTTTACTAATAAAACACTGTTAATCAACCGTTACATTAGTTTATTAGTGAAATTTTAAACTCCTTTTACATGTCGTCAAATATTTAACAACACATAATATATATTATTCTATTTTCTTAATTTTTAATAAATAGGGGATATTATGAATTATAATACAATATGACTATAGCCCAATTCAGAAACACTAGTCAATTTGGATGATATCTTATTTGTTAGTTGGATATCGCCTTATTTCATATATTTACAAGAAATAACTGAATAATATATTTTCTAAAACATTACATATAAAAACATGTGATGAGTCTTTATAATTTCTCAAATAATTTATTTGAATTACTTATTAAGTAATAAGACAATAGTAAAAAGTGTAAAATTAAGAAACTGGTGTTTTTTATTGACAAATCTATCCCTCAAACACTTTACAGGTGGGTTGCAGATCACAAAAATTTAAAAAGATTAATCAAAGGCCCATCAAATATTATTACCTTTAAAAAAATACAAAATGCTTACACATATCTTCGACACTTTTATAAGCTACCTAATTTTTTGTTACACTAATCTTGAATAATATTTTTTTTTTAACTTTTGACGTACATAAAATAAACTGAATATATGCAAACTCTGTATTCTTACGGTTATAACAAACCCGTTGGTAAAAAAATCTCTCACACATAGAAAAATTATTACTGCTAATTTATTAAGAATCTCTTAAAATTATTTGTGGTCCGGTTAAAAACGGGATTTTAACCTTCCTGATAAACTATTAATAAATTCGTAAAATATCGAAACACGTGTTCATGCACCTGCATTATATATAATTGGAACATTGGAACCTATCAATTCATTCGTGAAGGGCCTACAATCCCATTTTTAACCGGATTTGAATAATTTTAAGAGATTTTTAATAAATAAGTAATGGTCATTTGTTTCCTTTCCGAATTACTGTCATTTAGTACAGGGCTGGTTCTGTGCAGACGCAATTGGAGCAGACCGCTCGGGGTGCCGACTTGCCAAAATACCAAGGAGAAAGGAGCTCATAAAACTTAATGTTGCTTCTTTCCTTTCCCATAATTTGTGGCTTGGCTCGCATTTCTGCTCGAAAATGTATTCGCACCATTGCACGTAACACAGCGCCCTTCAGGACTGTACTAGCGCCAGGCGCCACTTGGCTCTGATTTAGAAGACAGTGAAGTAGTGTTTACAAAATTACTACTATTTAAATGTGTTCCATCACAAAGTTTGTCATTCACACCTTTTGTCAAATCAACCAATGAATAAGTTTGAAAGTGTTTTAGCAAAACAGCAAATGACCATCAATCTCGGTAAGCAAAATATATATTTACGTGGTTGTAATCAAAAATTAGATTCAACGTAAAAATAAAGATACAAGTAATGGTTTAACCTTCATGTATTATTTATATTTAATAATAACAACATATCACTGGTAATAATTACATTAATAGACATTAATTCACAAATATTAGTACTTAAATTTCGGATTTTTTTGTAAGGTAATGGCACTGCGTTTAGAGAAAGATCAAATCAATTTCGTGAATGTGAATGGCAGAAAACGGGGACCCCCGAAAATGGCATGGTACAATCAAGTGAACCATTTATACTTGAGTCGGGCTATGTCAAGAGTCAGAATAACTTAAGGGTAAGTATGGGACTCTATGCATGTATATGAATCAAGCAAGGAGTGTGTGCCAAGACCGGGATATTTGTCAGTCCAACCACTTTGCCTACCCCTGGAGTAAACAAAACCTCCTAGATCACAAGGCCGGGACACTCAATCAAATCAGCCTCCTAACTTTTAAGTAATGGAAGACTTTGTCATAAGTGTAGGAACTTAAGTAGTGATAAAATCAGGAATGTTATACATATAAAAAATAGTGTTTTAAGTGAAAGTATATATATATATATATATATATATATATATATATATATTAAAGCTTAATTTACTCAAATTAACAAACACATAAATTATACCTTAAACTTTTGCTCAAACCATTGACTACAACAAACTGTCATTGTCATTACAAAATCTATAATATCAATAAGTATTTTTTTATATTCCTATATTCTGCAAATAGTTTTACAGCCTTTTAGTAAAACAACGATCACAATTAGCTTTTAAGCTATAATACTTTAATATGCAACTAATTATTACTGAATTTTTTGTAAATACACATCAAAAATATGTTTCCTTTTACCTCTTTCAATTCGTGCTTATTCGTCAATTTATTACAACCAAAACAGCAGATTAACAACTCTACTAACAAATACCCTAAACAGACGTTTAGCAACCTTTAGTAGTAATAATAAATTTGTATACGTAACTAAAATCAATTAAGATATCATTTTTTAATACTGTGTACATTTTTTTTCTAAAAATTTCACTTTACTGTAATGATTTCATTTTTCACTATTTTTCATGTTTTTCTCTTGTACTGTATCGCCATCTACCCTTTCCGTTTCAAAGCTAGCGCCATTAACTACTCGTTTCACGATGTTGGAACTAGGTGGCGCCTCTGTGTCCTGATATGTCGGATTGTCCAAACCGTAGCCGTTACTGCCATCTTGCGTCAGTTGTGTACGGCTTGACTCTCTTGCATATACAGTTTTATCATCTTGCTCGTCCCCAATTTGATAAATATTGCTACTAATCTTGGAAGGAGCGTTTGCGGAGTATAGATTTGTCTTCTTATCTTTCAACCGCAGTTTTTCGTTGCCGTTAATCATGGTCACGTCTGGGATGTCAGTTTTCTTTGGTTTGTAGGATTTTTTGCAGATGTCGTTGGCTTCTCTTCTCGGTCGTTTCATGAGGTACAGTTTGTTGAATAGGAAGTAGGCGCAGCCCGTTATAACAGCTGCGCAGGCGAATATTTGATAAGTAGGTCTTGTGCCAAACGCCTTCATGAGGTAGCCACCCACGAGACTTCCTGCGCCTTTTCCTGGAATATTTAAAATGGGAGAAACATAAGAATAAGTTGAATAAACATTTGTGAGAGATATTTGAACAGAAATAATAGATAGTCATAGAGAACAATTGCCGTAAAGTAGTCAGAACATTGGGATATCCTCGAACGAATAATAAAGATAAAGAAGAATATTGGAAACGAAGAAGTGATCATATAGATTGATTGATTGAACGAATGAAAGCACAAACAAAAGTTTACCTAAAATAAGAGAATGTCAATGTTACAAGGAGAAGTCCAACTGAAACCTGGAATGTCTGGATATCATTACAAAACTACTATCAACTCTGTGTCTGGAGATGTGTACTTTCCTATAATTAGCTTGAAGTGAAAGTCAATGTGAAAATATGTTAATGTCTTGCGTATTGCTGCAAGGTAAGTTATAAGTGGTATGTTTGAGATGCCTGTAGTGTGTGTGTATGCTATGGTTGTAAGTGGTGTGTGTAAGATGGTTGCATGTGGTATGTATTAGATGGCTGAATGTGTTCTATGTTATATGATTGTTGGTGAAATAAGCCATAGTTAAATACGGTGTTTGTACTATGGTTGAATTTACTATGATCGTGGGTGGGATGTAACATTTGAATTTGATGTGTGTATATATTATCGATATAAGTGGCATATATTTCTGAGATGATGTGTATACTGTGGTGGAAAGTGGTATGTGTAAGATGGTTGTGGTTTATGTACTAAAGTTGAAAGCGATGTGTGTATTATGATTGCAAGTGATGTTTGTAGGTACATATTTTGGTTTTAAGTGGTATATACTGTGGTTGAATGTTTTGTCTGATTGTAGGTGGGATGCGCTAGAGTTGCATATGGTATGAGCAATACTATTGCATTTGGTGTGTGTACTATGGTTGCAAGTGGTACGCGTAAGATGGTTGCAAGTGGTGTGTAGGTACTATAGTTATAGGTGGGATATACTGTGGTTGAATATGGTGTGTACTATGATTGCATGTGGTTTTTGCAATATAGTTGCACATGGTGTGTGTACTAGGTTTGCATTTGGTGTGTGTATTATAGGTTGAATGCGTCAGAGTTGTAAGTGGTATGTGCAATACGGTTGGTAAAATGTGCAATACAGTTTCATGTGATAGGTGCAATATGGTTGCACATGACGTGTGTACTATGGTTGGATTTGGGTGTGTACTAACCCACTCCGTAGTAGATGCCGCCTAGCAGGCCTTGGATGCTGGTGTCGGTGGTGGTGGTGGAGAGGCGCGCCGCGTAGGTCACGGCGGCCGTGAAGGCCAGCGAAGAGGTCACGCCCTCCAGCGCCTCGAAGATCAGGCACATCCACGGGTTATAGATCAGCGAATAACCTGCAAACAATAACAAAACAAACTTAATAAAACAAACCAAGAGTACCTCTACCGTTAAAATGTGTAGAAGATTTAACGTTTATTTTTCTGATTCTGATACTTTAACTCGACTCCGAATCTCAATATGGTGCAGAGATATTGCCTTAAGTATTCCTCGGGCATCCTAGACTTCTTCTACCATCACAATACACTCTTGGCACTAATAACAACACACTTTGAAATTTTCAGCAATATCGGTGGACTACACGCATACAAACATATGCTGGCTGTATTTAAAAAAATATATTTCTTGGGCATTAACTATGTAACAATACCTTTTTTTTTGCTACCGTTTTCGACACAACCATGTCATTCATTAACTAGAAATCTTAAAACTAACTGATTTTTTATATATTAAGATTAGAAACCAGTTAGAATTTAACTCAATCATTTGGAATGCATTTTATTGTAAAAGACGTTGTTCTGCCGCAGACCGCCTTCTATGTAGGGAATGTTGAAATGTGTGTATATTTGGACGAGAAATCATAAAAAAACTTAGATCTAGTTAATTATTATTTTTTGGCAAACTAATGTTTTTAAGACAAGATTTTTTATGCATAGCACAAAGGGTAACAATTATTTTACAAGCAATAATTAGATCTAGTTAATAGCGCCACCTATCAGGTCCAAAACTGTCCTATATTTAAGGCTGGAACCAAACATAAACCTTCACCAAATTTCATTGAAATTGGTTGGGTGGTTTTTGAGATTAACGTGTACAAACACAGTGACGCGTGATTTTTATATATTAAGATATGTTAGATTTTAATACATTTTCAGCGCCATTGAGGTGATTTTCCAAAAAAATGGCGCTTACTAATACACATTCAACAGAGTTGATGAGTTTTGGGAATACTTTTTGTTGAAGTTTTAAGCGGTTTTTTCTAGCTATCGGGCGTTTTATGATAATGAGGCTACCATCAAAATTCTTTTTCTGATTCATATTAGAAAAAGGGAAAATATTCGTGCATTTTTTTTATTTGAAGTCTCACAGCAAATTCCCATCAGTGTAGTATGTTATTTTTTAAATTTATTTATTAAAAGACCAACACAGTGTGGTCTAGTATAAACTTAGGTAAAATTTAATTTTTTATTTAAAAAAATTACTTGAATTTTTTTTATTTAACTCATTTTTTTGATTTAATCAACATAATTGTTTGTTAAAATTTTGTAATGTATGCCAATTGTAGCTGGTGCCAATGTGGTATAGAGGCTGGAGTATTATTGTAGCAGGTGAAGGTCGTACATAATAATGATACTTGATCTTGTACTGATATTTATTGGGGAGCTGCTTGTAACAAAAGAGGCACACAATTAACGTGCATCGCCTTTTATAAGATCTTGCAAGCATTCCATCTCGCTTGCACTCGTATTGTGTCAGGAGAAGTAAATCGCCACCTAGTTAGGCGACCTTGTGAGTTGTGAGATAGCAACATACCTTCACAGTTTATAGTCACAGATATAAATTTATCAATTTTCACCTATTTAACTTTATGGCGTTATTAACGCGGTGCCCGGTACCAAGAACTAGAATAATAACGCTGTTACCTTAGTAATTTTCATAGCTTTAATCAATTTTCCTAACAACTTCCTGTTGGAGTAGGCCTGAGTTCAGCCGCAGGCTATGTTTGAATTATAACACATTCTAAAATGAACTAATTAAGTCCCTTACAGCCTGTTTACACGAGGCTAGTGTTCATTTGAAGATACTTCCCGCGCATAAACAGTGCGTTTTAGTGATAAGTAATAATTTACCGTTTTAGTAAGTTAAAACTCTAAATCACATTAAACCACGTAACTACTAAATCACTTTACTAAAAACACTTACTTCGTGTAAACAGGCCTTTAGGCTAAGAATAAAAAATTACTGTAATTATTAAATGGCAATAATAATGCATCTCGCGGTTTTTCATTGTCAGAAAAAACATTTTCTGCATCGATTTAAAATTTGCCGTTTTAGAAATGTATTTGTAGGTGGCGTTAGTATAGTCACCACGGAGGAAAGTATATTAACCTTCATGGTAGTCTGTGTCATGATGACGTCGCAGCCAGTTGGAGCCGTTTGTGAATGTGCGGTTTTATTTCGATTTTTAAATCAATAAATTCTAAATTTACACGTGTATGAATTAATTTTTTTTAATACAGTGTGTCAGAATAATGTCAAATATACATCCAACCTTTATTTTAACTACCCTACATAGAAGGCGGTCTGTGGCAGGACAACATCTAATATTATAAAATTCATTCCAAATGGTTGAGTTAAATTCAAACTGGTTTATTCAATCTGCATATGTTTGTATGTGTAAGTAGTCTACCGACATCTCTGAAAATTTTAAATTTTTTTGTTATTAGTTCCAGGATGTATAGAGGTAGAGAAATATATGGTAGAGAAAGTCGGGGACGGCCGATATATACTTAACGCAATATCTCTGCACCATGATGAGATATGGACTGGAATTAAGGCGATGCCATACGTAGTAATGCAAAATTATGTGTTTTTGGTTTGAAAATTTGGTCGCCTAGAAATGTTTCAGATGTTTTAATTAAATACTGCGAGTAGAATATATCTTGGCCTTTGAAATAACCGAGTATTTTTTAGATAAGTCTTTTTATAAGCCCAGAAAAAAATAATGTATAAGGCCTATGAATACTGCTTTAAAGTTCAAAATCTCCTACTTACGAACCCATTTTCTGTTATGATTTTATTGTATAATGTGGCAAATTAGGTTATTTATAAAATGATCGAAAAAAAAAAATTTTATGCCTGAAAATCCACAAAATAAAATAAAAGGCACTTTTTGGCCATGTTTTTTTCTTGCATAAATCAAAACAGGCGGATGGTGTTAAGCGGGAATTTAAACCTTATCGCCATATACGTAAGGTTTGTTATTGATAGCGGCTAAATTTAAAATATTACTCGACGTAGTGCATCGCCTTAAGGTCGATGTAATGTAATTTTTTAACGGCAACATTATGTTATACAGTAGTGTATGGTGGAAAAAGTCGGAGGCGCCTGAGAAAGACATTAGCAATCACGAAGCATTGCGGGGGATCCACTAGTATATATATATACTAGTACAGTATTTGCTTCCCGTGAGTTTTTATTTACTTTTATATAGATTTAAACTCTTACCCAGCAATCTAACGGCGTAAAATATAAAGCCAATAAACAGCACATTGGCGTGTCCTATTTTATGTATGATGGGGCCGGACATGACCAGCAGGGGGATGCCTGCGATGCCGCCCACCGTGATGGTCACACCCATGAGACTCCTGGACCCACCCAAGTCCTGCAGCAGCCAGAACAAGAAGCTCTCGATGTAGCCCCAAATTGACCCTGGAAAACAACACATATGAATCAATAATTTGGTTATTCATCGATTAATTATCACATAACCTCCAAAAAATAATATCCAATCCAGATAATACAGACAGTGGTTATATACAAAATAGATTATTGAAAAAAAATTAAGAAAAATAACAAAAAAAAATTAATGTGAATAATGGTAATGAGAGTTTCTCAAACATTGTCACGATATTTGTAGCGGGAATGTTCGTCATTCTTTCTGCTTTTGAAAAAAATGGGCATCGTATAACTTGAAAAAAAATAATCCGAAATACAAAATTCAATTGTGTGTGATTGAAACCCTGGTCAATGAACTCGATTTTGCTTTGAATTTTAGGGTCATTTTCAAAATGCTTTTATGATTTGTTTTTATATGAATGACGTACAAGTGTCCTAATTGCTCCCAACCGTCTGGAGCCAGTGAGACTATGGCATCCCCAATTGGGG
Source organism: Hesperophylax magnus (assembly GCA_026573805.1). Classification (NCBI taxonomy): domain Eukaryota; kingdom Metazoa; phylum Arthropoda; class Insecta; order Trichoptera; family Limnephilidae; genus Hesperophylax; species Hesperophylax magnus. The sequence goes on along the minus strand of JAIUSX010000165.1, from coordinate 41,615 downwards.
TATGATATATTGGCAGTTCGTGACTTTTCAGTGAACTAGATAGAGTAGGTAAATTGAAAAATACGACATTATTGATGTTGTAGCAGAATTTTTCTTTTTAATTTTTTACTAAGAAAAAATAGCTTCCCACTGAAAATCTTCTTAACTACAAGAATATCGGCAACCTCATATTTTACAATCTTACCGCTGCAGCTCTCTGAAAAATCACGGACTGTCATTGGTATGTTCGTATGTTGCGAGGCTTAAGCTATTAGGAAAGGGAAGGAAATGGGTAAGAGTAAGGTGGAAGTACCTAGCTGTTCCTATCTGGTCACTAAACTTGGCTAATGCCATTTTAAGCTATTATATTTTTTATTAAAAAGGAACACAAACATTCCTGGGTTAAGAATAACCTGACAATATTTGAAAATCTTCTACTACCAGCACACTAAGTGCAAGATATTGCTTGTGTCGTGATGGAGGACTTAGCTAGCCGAGGAATTGGCACTGACCGGCAATGTTTTTCACTAGGACGATACTGAGAGCATCTATTAATCGAATAACCTTTAAACAGGCACGCCAGGGTTCGAACCACGTAGGCATAGAGTTTGTTCCACCATAGGCATGCCAGGGCTTAAATCACGGAAGCACGAAGTTTGTGCCACATTAGGCACGCCAGGGTTCGAACCACGTAGGCATAGAGTTTGTGCCACCATAGGCATGTCAGGGTTTAAATCACGGAAGCACGAAGTTTGTGCCACATTAGGCACGCCAGGGTTCGAACCACGTAGGCATAGAGTTTGTGCCACCATAGGCATGCCAGGGTTTAAATCACGGAAGCACGAAGTTTGTGCCACATTAGGCACGCCAGGGTTCGAACCACGTAGGCATAGAGTTTGTGTCACTATAGGCATGCCAGGGTTTGAACCACGGAGGCACGGAGTTTGTGCCGCATTAGGCACGCCAGGATTTAAACCACGGAGCACGATATTTATGCCACTTTATTGTTTGAATTGGATGAATATGGCGTGTCTTTAGATACATAGATATCGTAAAATTTCAATTTTCGAAGGGTAAATTTCTTGTTTTGAAATCCTGATGCAAACATTTTTTATGAATCATTTCAGCTTCAGAAAACCTTCCAATATAATAACCTCGTGATTTATCACCGACTGCGCTAGAACATAATAAGTTTAAAACCTTCATGTAAGTTTATTTTTGCGCTGTGATGGGAATCGAACCCGACTCAATGTCAAATGCGAGTACCTTACCGCCACAAGATACCTGCATCCAACGTTAGTCGATTTTAAACTCCATCTTACAAAGACTACCTTACCACGAAACAGTTCATTACCCTTTGATGCAAATTATTCGCGTAGGCATAAACCCTTGTTCTGTGGGAGTGCATCGGTGCTTTATAATCTTTGGAAGACAAAGAAACCACCGTATTTAAATGTAAATGCAGCGAATCAAAACAAACCATTTAAAGTCATTTTTTATTTTTTTGGAATAACTTAATGAGTATAACCTCAAATTGTAATATTTCATTAATGAAGAAAATGTTAGCGATTTTTTGAAAAGAAAAATTAGAAAAGATATTGACGCTTGTAAAAAAAGTCAATAGATGTCGCACATTACAAATAAAAATAGGAGCTATTTATCTCCTGAAATACTACCTAGATTGCATTTAGTTGAATCTTGCGATCATACAGGATGGGGCAGAAGTAATGACGCGGTTTTGAGGTGGTATAAAAAACTAATAAAATTAGAAATTTTTTTTTTAACACATTTAAAAAAATTACATCCTAACAAAAAAGTTTTTTTTTGTATCCACCTGTACACTACTACAAAAGCAAGGGTATGTACGTGTAGATCTCCAGTTATATATATTTTTAATGTATTATAATGATTTGTTTATGGGGTATTATGCCGCACCTCTTGCCTCTCTTTCTTTAGCCAACGTTTCGGACAGCATTGAAGTGTCCATCATCAGGGCAGATGTGTAATTTAAGGTTGTGGTGAAATGTGTGCTTATGTATGAAGTTGTGATACCGTGTTGCCAGCTCCAACCTTCTAGAGCTGACAGTAACGTATAATTTTAAAGTGGTTTTCTGCGTTTCTACTTTTCTTTAGTTCTGGTGTAGCCGTCAATTACCGGATACCAAGAACTACTGAGCTTGAAACGTTGGCTAAAGAAGGAGGTGGCGCAACGCGGCATAATACCCCAAAAACACACCACTATAATACTTTTGGCCGTGAAAATCTTAAATCATACCATTTTTAATGTATCTCAATAATTTTAAGTTTTTTTATACATATATTTAGTGATGTTCTTATTCAATTAATAAAATTATTATATATAAACTCAATTTTTTAATTATTATTGTTACTACGCGTGACAGCTGTTTCGCCTTCTGAATGCATTAATTATCAAACTGTGGTTAGGCCATTTACATACGATATATTTATATTATTTCAATGTAGATACTTATGAATAAATGATAAAAAAGATTTGACTATATATTTATTACCCTATTGATTTTCGAGTAAAATGTTGGAAATTATTAATGGTTATTGATTACCCTTTAAAGTTTCCCCACTATAGTGTTGTTTAAATTTGACTAAAGGTCGTTAAAGTAAGAAGTGTTTCCAAGTAAATAATTTGGATTGTCAGACATCTTTTCCCTGCATAATTAGTATGCCAACTTGTATTTCTGTTTTCTCTAATAATTGAACTCGTCTTAATCATATCTAGGAGTGGTGAGCGATTATATTCTTTTGTAATTTATCAAACTAGCTTTGAGGTTATTAGAATTATTATTCATTTCCAACTGCTCTTAAAGATTTAAGTTTACAGCCTTTATGTTGTGCATGTAACGGAGTTGTCAATTTATATAATTTTTTAAATCATTTAATAGTAATATTATTGAATACATAAAAAAAATGTTGTTCTACAAATAAATCTTGATAACTATAAATAATTTTAAAAAATTTCACTATTCTAGTACCAACTCTATTAGCTAAATAAAATAATTAAAAAAAAAACGTTAAACGTTGTGCTTGATGATCTTCGAATTGCACTGTTCCATTTTAATTTTGTTTTATAGGAGTCTTTTATATGTCTTTACTCGATTTTTACTCTTCTTGGATCGGTCCAGGGGGGTATAACTCCGATCGAAAATTGGAGCCGAAATACTGAGACGTCATATGTTTGCCTAACTATATCCACCAATGAAAAACTCTGAAAATTTATGGAATAAACATTCAAAGTTTTTCATTGGTGTCTAGTATAATACGTAGGCTCCGAATGAAAAATTTTACTGTCTATATATTGGCATATCTATGGTTTTTTAGGTCCAATTTGTTTCATACAAAAAGCTCGAAGTTATCAATCCATAGAAGTTGATATATGGATCAATCTAGATTCTAGATTGTACCACCCTCCCAGTCTTATAGTTTGATATTCATTGATTTATGTAAGTGTACTGATGATTTTTTTCAATATCATGTAATGTAATTGCTCTATTGACTATTAATAATTAATATTTGAATTGTTTAATTGTAAATTAAAATACTCGGGTACATATTATTATGTGTACAAATTTTTGCAGCGGCAATAAATACAGGTTTCAATTTCGCGACCCAACTAAATTTACCGTACTGCTTTACTGCAAGAAAACAGTATCCAATTTCGTCGTAAAAAATGCAGTGTCCGATTTCGCGTGTACAAGTCAGGTCGCAAGGTGGACCGATATATTTTTCGCTGACTCCAATTACACAAACTGTGTAAGTACCTTGAAATATATGAAAAGGTATGTATGTTTAAAATAAATTAATGAGTAAAACCTCAAATTGTAATGTTTAATTATTGAAGATAATATTAGCGATTCTTAAGGCCCCGTATTAAGCGTTGAAAGATGGTTTGAAAGGGAGATATGTAAATACGAATGTTAGAGGAAGCGCGTTAATATTTAAAAAAAAACGATAATAATTAAGCAAAAATGATAAAAATATTTAATAAAACACGACTCGTTTGAAATATAGCAAAAACCACTGGACAAATGCTTGTATTTAAAGATACACTGTGAATTTTTTCGTACCTGTAACATATTAAATAATAGAACAAAACGTGTTTTTAATAATTTTCGGAACTTCCTTTGCTTTTTTTTTCTATTGAGGGAATTTCACATAATTAACGTTTCGGCATAACGAATGTATAGATATTATCTTTCAAAAATAACGTGTTTTTTAAACTTAAAATCTGAAAGAGTTGATGGGAAACTTGTCGGTAGAAATAGGGTTTGATTTTGAAACAGAAAGAAAGCGGCGGCGCCCTGGCAAGGAGAGGCTCATAGGTTCAAGTCCTAGATGCAAAATTTTCGTTAACTTCTTCTTGAAGGCAATCTTTATACAGAAGTATTTCAGAAATACAGGTAGGTACGTTATTATGCAACATTCATTATATAAGGCCATTTGATTAGAGTTTTAATGTAATTTATGGGATATATTACATTATTTATAACATGAATCTAAAATTTTGCTGAAAGAACTACAGTCGATTTTCGATTTCAAATCACTGTGTCTATGCATAGGCAAAGAGTTGACTCAAACAACACAAACCTAGTAATTAATGTACTGGTACAAATGAAAAAAAATTCTGAATATGCAGGGTGTATCAGCACGTATCCGAAATATTTTAACCGGCTATATTTTTTCCTGAGCATATTTGAAGTAAAAAATGGTTATGATATTTTGCTGACCGATGATTTTGTCCTCAATAAAAAATAAATATATTCTTCCAACACACGTCGCCACTGGTAGTAGCCTAGCGGGTCACGTGATACGCATTGTGATCAGTGGCGTCGTGTGATAGATATTATATCTAGATAAAATAAATAATTTAAATGTCGGAAAGTAGAATGACATCTACATTTTTTACTTCCTAGCCTGTTCCCGAATCCTTCGGGTATGTGTTGATAAGCCTGTATATAAAATAAAATAAAATAACAACATACCAAGTACAAAGCAAGCGACGAACAGGGCGACAATCTCGGCATTTTTAAGCACCGATACCACGTCTTTGATGAGGTTCGTTGCCGGAGACTTGAACTCCAGGTTAATGGTCATCATCAGTATTCCGCTCACCACCTTCAACACTGCATACAGGTAAAATGCCGGCCTGTAAAATATAACGACAGGATATTTTTATTGTATTACGAAATAAAAACAAAGTGTAATTTAATACATTAAAGGTAACTGTATCGCACTACATATGACCTTCGTTTGACTTACAATAAGCTGGGTATTTTCACAAACATATAGAGTTATAACTATAAAGAAAGCGTACCGTTAAAATTAAAGTTTATTTTTCTGATTCTGATAATAGTATTCTGTAATAAAATCAGTAAAAAGAAAGACCACTTTTCAGAAATGAAACGTTGCTTAACATAGCTTTAGCCATGTTTTGTGACCACATCTGAATAGCCTGGTACTCCCCAAACTTCATCTTCCCATCTCCATCCCTTATGGTTCCAGAATGGAAGATACTTTCAGTATCGCCCTAGTGAAAGTCCACCATTCAGAATTTAAACGTACTTAAAATGGCTTTAACCGTGTATGGTGTCGAGATTTGAATAGCCAGGTACGCCAAGCATCTCAAATGCTCTCATCTGGAACCAGTGAGACTATGGCATCTCCGATTGGGGTATGTTGTGAGGTTGCAGGTAGTGGCGAAGGTAATACGATGGGTAACAGGGAAAGGTGGGCACTACCTAACTATTCAGATCGGATCACCAAAACACGGTTAAAGCAATTTCAATCAACGTATCAATTCTGAATGGTGATTTACACCAGGGCGATACTGGAAATATCTTCCACTCTGGCTATATAATCAAAAATATTATTGTGAAGGGCTGAATATAGTATAGTTAACAGTTTGATATTTTCACTTTGATTTGTTGTTAGTGTTCCGAAAATTCATTAATATTTTACCTGAAATCCGTGTATCCTTTATCCCTACTGGCGTAGTCGATCAGCAACCCTGAGAGAGGAGATGAAATCATTCCTCCAATACTTCCGTAGATTCTCTGCAGTCCATAGTCCGCCTCGTGCTCTCTTAGGATGGCTATCACGGCACCCTCAAACATGGCGAAGGCTGTTCCTCCGATTATTCCAATGAAAACACGAACCTGTTGAAATAATACTACTTATATATACGTGTTATTAAGAGGGGTTGGTTGTAGGCCTCTCCCCTTTATACAAAAACAAGTGATGAACAAAATCGACAAAAAGAAACAAAATTTCTACGCTTCATAAGTTTTCAACTTAACATCTATTTGGAGCACATAAATTACTTGTCAATAATGAATGTTTTAAACATTGCAACATAAACGACCCAACCTTTTATGTTACAATTGTTAAACTCTAAATTCAATTGTTCTGAACTCCTGCATTTAATTAATCTACATGTACCTAAGCGAATAACTAGACAAACATTAACCTTTCATATATTATGTATAATATCTCGTTACAACTATAGTTTGCATCCCCCAATATTACTTTTACACTGTCTTATTAATAAATATTTAAACAATATCAATATACAATAAAAACACATAAATTTGTTTTTGACCACTATAGTTTTATTTTCACTCTACCGGTTTCGGAAGAACCCTTCCTTCGTCAGGAGAATATTTAAAACTGATCTACTACACAAAATATTGACATAAATATACAAAAATGTTAAGTGCCCCTTCCACTTTGTCCACCCCTCCCTCAAACACTTAACATTTTTGTATATTTATGTCAATATTTTGTGAAGTAGATCAGTTTTAAATATTCTCCTGACGAAGGAAGGGTTCTTCCGAAACCGGTAGAGTCAAAATAAAACTATAGTGGCCAAAAACAAATTTATGTGTTTTTATTGTAAATTATGATGAGCCACAAAGTGAATGCTTTTTACAATTATGTAATATCAATATATTTGATATAATTTGAACTTGGCAAACTTCAAACGACGTACCTACGTACGAACTATTTCTTCCTAGTTTATGAATGATTGATAACAACAATTTTATTCATCTTTATCTTTATTAATATTATTATCATTGATTTGGAGGAAATTGGCAAATTATCTATTTTTAGGTATACGTGTATATTTCGATTTTCTGTTTTATGTATTTGGTTGATTCTTGTGTATTTTTATTATTATTTTCATAGAGATTTGTATTTTTATTGTTTCGATAATTAATTAATTAATTTATGTGGTATTTGTTTCAAAATACTAATGGAAGAGAGCATATCACACAGACCATGTATATTATATTTGTTAGGATGTAAATCGTGTGGTTTATATCGACATCGCAGGAAAACGTTAGATAATATTATGATCTACGCAAAATAAATAAACCTCATTACTCATTATAAAAAGGAAAAGACCAAAATCTTTTTTTTGTGTTGTTATGTACGGTACCCATTTGTCATTTTTCTTCAAATCAATGATCGGTAAATTATTTCTGAATTTGGAAAATATCTTTTGAATGTGCACCTTCACTTATTTCAAATTAGAAGAAATACGACATTATTTAACTTAGGTGATAGTTTGTATTCTTGCGTACACGGGAGATAAACATCGCAAAACAAAGCATAGAGTAACTGTATGAATATTATGTAAAATAGGTAACTACAATCCTGCTTCCGGGAATACAAAACAGGAATAAGCACTTACTCGTAACGTAACTAACAACGGCTAACATTTCCGCTTAAGGCTCTGAAGTTCCAATTATAGGTCGTTATCTTGTCTTATTGTCGCGAACTTGATATTAGAAATAATTGGTAATTGAATAAGTGATGTTACCGGCGGCGAAGAAAATTTAGTAGTAAAGTGGAATCAAGCTGCGGCAAAATAATTATATTACAACTGCATATAATGAGTTATATAAATTAATCGTTTTCTTCTTCGTAATTTTTTCTAGGTCTTTTAAGGGATTTTACATAGGAATAATACAAATTATACAGTTTTTTCTATCTTTTTTTTTACATATCTGAACTGCCCCAGTAATAATCTTTTGTATTTATTAGGTAATAAATTTAAGATGTCCACTGACTCGATATAATTATTTCACTCGATTAGTAATCTGGACAATGGGGAGGACATAATATACAGGGTTTTCTAATAAGAGGTGTTATTTTGATATTCAATCGTAAAAGATCAATGGTTTCGTTGCTTGTGTGGTATACGTAGCACCGTCTTGTTGAAAGTAAACGTTGTCCAGATCAATACCATCCAATTCCGGCCATAAAAAATCATGAATCATCTCTCAATAGCGCAATCCATTTACCGTAACTGTTGCTCCAGCCTCATTTTCGAAAAAGTAAGGTCCAATGACTCCGCCGGACCATAAACCGCAACAAACAGTCACACGTTGGGAATAGAGAGGCTTTTCAACAATAACTCTTGGGTTTTCCGAGCCCCAGATGCGACAATTTTGCTTTTTGACGAAGTCACCGAGGTGGAAATGGGCCTCATCACTCAAGATGATTTGCATTTGATTCACTCAAGTGAATTTTAATAATTTTAATGCATTGTTGAAGCGTGTATCGTTCCATTCTTATTGATGGCGTATTTTCTACTTGTCAAATATCAAAAAATGACAGCTTCAAAAGTAACATCTACTGAAATAGCGGACTATTCAAAATAACACCTCTTATTGGAAAACTCTGTATTATAGTAGTTACTCCCAGTTCTACTTCAACTCTGAAATAAATCCTGACTTCTAGTAGTACGTATGTAAAAAAAACCTCTGAGTACGTAATGAAATCCGAAAGCTTATCAATCCAAGTAATTTTGGGCTCATTCAAATGCATCATGTATTTTAAATAGAAATTCAAATCTGTGTAAATCCTTCTGTCTGACAATTTAAGATTATTCCGGTTATTTAAAAGGGTGTTGTAGTTCTCTCAAAAATGCTGTAATGTCCATTTTAAAATTTAGAAAGCATAAGAATTTATTTTGTATAATTTTAATAGCTTATAATGTGCATATTGTAATGTGGGTTCTAGGCGGGAGAATTGTAATCAAGTCGACTTCTAACAAAGGCTAAAATGTAACAGTGCAGTGCAATTAATATTGTTGAAATTTTGAAAGTAATATCAATGAGCTGGTTAGTACATTTTTTGTTTTTTTGTAAGCCAGAGACAAGTTCCTATCGTAGATAACTTATATGATAATATTCCGTTTTTCATCACCACAAATTCATCAGTTTTGTGTACTTATTTCGTTAGAGCTTATTTTCACCGATCACTTTCTTCTATTAGTCATATTGATGAAAAAATGTGTCCCTTTTTATATTCGGGCTTCCCTCTTTCACGGTCCATTCTCTGCTCGTATGTAATCTTTTTTATCGTCTTAACCCTTGGAATGACATCCTTCCGCGACCAATAGGTCTTAACAATTAGGTTCTTAGTAATAACTTCTTATGCTGCGTATAAATAAGAGAAAAAATGCCCGAGCTTCTAATATCGAACTTCTTTCTTGAACAGAATACCTTGAATTAATTTGTCAATGAAGTAGCCAAAAGAGAGAGCATGAATAGCTATGGGTCATGACTCATTTTATTATAACCACGGTATATTTTCTCAATATTTTCGAAAGGCTCAAAGAGTCGACTCAATTCAATGACAGCTCAATTCAATGACGGCTCAATTGAATAACTGCTCAATTAAACTCAGAGGTTTTTTTTACATTATCTCTACACAGGAGGCCTTGAGGAAGAAAAATTCTCCTCAGGGCCTATGTCATCTTTGGGGATGCTGTGTAGGAGGTATTCTTCTTCCAGGAAAGGAAGAAGAGGAAGTTCTCGGAAGGAAAAAGCAATGAGGGGCTGGGTTGGAATCTGGGGGGTCAGAGTGTCTAGGAGTAACAGACGTATGAATTCATCACTCAAACTTCCTGAAAGAGTGTTGGAGAGGTCAAAAGATCTCTATCAACTAGTCTCTATACTCTCGCTACGCAGTTGGTAAGCAGACGCATCCGCCGCCAAAACCCAGACAAACCTCACATCATAAAGTCGGTCACTCCTGTTAAGTCACCAAACGTAGCGAACCACATGAAGTGACCTATGGCAGAGGTGTTGGTTATCCAATAAATGGTTCCTGGGGCGGCGGTACAGATACCTGCATCCCAAATTGAGAATGAGTATGAGAATACTGTGCTCGCCCGATACTACTCGCTTGATACAGCTCCTTCAGTACCGCTCCCCGGGGAACGGCTCCCCCGCTACGGCTCCCAGCTCACAGCAGTTTGCAGGTGTAGGTACATGTGTCCAAGTCCACATGTCAGACTATCAGACACTGTTCACGTCTCTGAGTATGTAATAACAATTAAGACTTAGAATTGCACTATTTTTCAAAAATATCTCCTGACAAAAAAGAGTAGCTAGTAGATTTGAGCTACCTTAATTGTACGGCTTGCTATGAAAGACTCATTGCCACGCAATAGCCGTTTTCTTTCAAATCGTTTCACCTAGATCAATTTCGAGAGATTATCGCATCAGTGTTATTAACATATTAAATTTAGATACATTTTATTAGTAGAAGCAATAATTGTTGTCAAGTACGTAAGTACTTGATAGTAATTTAATTCCTGCAGATAATGATTGCGATGCATGGAATCTGATGTCTTATCTTTTTAATTGTTCAGAGATCACAAACAGCGCACGCAATGATATTTTACTATTTCAGAAAAGTATTTTTCACATAACCTTCAACGAAATTTCAATGGAAAACTATTTTAGCATTACCGGTACCAACATAAAAATATATCATCAATTATTATTTACAGTATTTAAATATTGTCAAAAATGTTTTATTCCGTCAGTATGACTGCATAAAGATTTACAGCCTTACTAATAAACGTGTTTTAATTTTTACGCAACTAATATACCACCATTTACGTATCTTAAACGGTTGTTTATCAGTTGCGTAAAATTTAAAACGCGTTATTTGGTAAGGCTGCATGTATAGCAAAGTATCAATATAAATTATTAAGTTTTACAATATATCGGCAAAAAATATAAAAGTATAACAACAAATTTAAAGTCATCTAAAAACGTAGACGTAAAATTGATATGAGATTTACTTATTGTCACAGAAAATATAACAATTTATACCATTAAATACGTCATACGCACACTATCACAGCTACATATAGGTACATACACGTAGGAACACAAACTACTAACTCTTTTTTTCTTCTTTTAATAAGGTTGTCGCCCATTTTAGTAGATGAAAATGTATTATATTTAAGGGGTTGATTGTGAGAGCAAAATAAGTTTTTAGATATCTCCAAAAATGACGAAGTTCAGAGCTTTCAAAGGAAACTTGGGTGAAACGTAAGCCATGTTGTCTCGTGACGTGACGAGCCACGATCATAGGCATACAAACAGGATAGACTTGCCCTAACATAAAATGTGGGTATCATTTCGACGAGCTGTAGGCAAACCACGTGACAACATTTTTGGAGCCAGGAGGGTTCGAGAATGCTTTGAATAAACTACGACATCAGTCATACGTTGACCGCTGAAGAGCAGTGAAGCCACCCCGTTAGGCGAAACATGGTTTGTTCCCCTTTCCGTTGATGTGCTATCAATTGATGTCCGTTGATGGACGTCTATGAGTACAATTCGTAATGCTGCGCGTGTAATTCTGTTGAGTACGTGCTGATACACAATGTATTTAGTACTTACCGCCATATAAGACCAAAAGGTGAGCGCTGGATCCAGCTCCACTTCCTCCTTGAGGTTTGAGCACAGTCCCTGACGAGGGGTGGAGGCCAGACATTGAGGGGTGCAGGACGAAACGGAGAGCTTCCTTACTTCTGGAGAAGGGGTAGTAACTACCCCTTCAACGTGTTGTTTTCCAAATATTAGTTCCACGGATATCTCACGTTCTTGCTAGAAATATAAAATAAAATAACACTGATTAAACGGAATATTGACAAAAAGTTAAGTTAACTAACCTAAGCTATTATTATACTAACCTAACTATCATGAAACTATTTATTCAATTTTACGTTCTACGACCCAACGTATGAGAATTTTCATTAACATATTCTAGAATTCCAGTAATTAATTTTGTACGTAAATAGCCATTATAATAACACTAACAGACCAGTTACACAAGCGTACAAAGAAAACATAAAAACTCCGACAGTAAATTCATGCTTTGGACAAAGACACTACCAATACCATGCTATAAAAGTTTTCAACAGTGTAAAACTTGAAATTAAAATTGAGGAAAATAAAAATAAATTCACACACAAAATTACAAAATGGATTAAAGAACAAAAAAGACAATATTACCAAAATGTCTTAGCATAAATTAAAAATAAAACCTACACGTAACACACAAAACCAATATAACACATCACTCACAAACACACAGGATTATATTTTAAATGTATTATTTTCTCTTTAAATGTATCATGTAGATTATATTTTCATATTATAAAATTAAGGCTTCATTATCATAAATTTTCATATTATAAATTGAGGCCAACATTACTGGAAAACTTTGAAATGTGAAAAATATTGTACCAAATAAAAAAAAGCTAAATAATCACTTAATAAAGTGAAAAGCGAATGGAAGGAGTTGCGATATATCAAATAAAATTAAAGTTGAACGACAAATAATATTTAAAATAAACAATACACGCTTTAAAAATTAAATAAAGAAGGTCTGTGTAATAGTTTATATATTCCGTTCAATAAAACACAATTGCCTAATTTCCTGTTTTCAAGATTAATTTTTGAACACAACTTTCATTTTTTTAAATTATATTTTTTAAAGGGTTTATTTATAAAATGGTTTTGGAAGGAGAAACAGATAATAATTATCAGTGTATTTTAGGATGCAATGGATGTTTTTATTGTCAATTGCTATTGTAGTATATTTTACAATAAACCTAATAGTTACGTCGTGGATTCTGACCGCAAAAAACGCATATGGAAATAATTAAAAAAAAAAAACACTTTTAATTTACGGAAAAAAGTACATCGTGAATAGTTGTTTTCTTTTCCTAAAACGAATTCCGTGTAATGAACAGTAGCTTGAAGTGGATTGAGCTATGATTAGTAACAATATCGGAATTGGCAGGTAGGTACTTCATAAACGTCATCTTCGTTTTCCAAATTCCTTCCACACGGAGATAAACGAGTATTTCTAATTTATTAAGAATCTCTTAAAAAATTTGGTAATACGGTTAAAAACTTTTAATAAATTCTTAATAAATCGAAACGCGTGTTTTTGCACCTGAATTTATATATTTATATATTCGTATTTTACAAAAATTTTATCAGGAAACTTATAAATTCATTCGTCACAGGGCTGAAATCCCGTTTTTAATCGGATTACGAATAATATTACATTCGTTCTTCAAATACAAAAAAGAACCTTATAACCTATAGGGACTTACTCTTTAGGTGCAATTCAATTTGGCGCTGTCATGTACGTGAAAATCTAAATCTTCAGAACAAAATATGCTTGTAAATATCTTTATGTAAGCAAATTATTACTAATGCGAATCTCGTATGCAGAAAACACATTTAATTAGACCGAGGATCAGAGTACAATTTCTTATTTGAGGTGATCGTAAACCCGGTGATGTAAATTGAATTTAAGAAGATATTGTGGGATTTTTTTGTAAGAAGTTTTCAAAACACCTACCTCTGCATAAAAGTCTGAGCAAGTGGCCTTAGACAGCTTTATCTCAAGTTGCTCCTTTTTTGTCATACTCGACAATCTCTTTTTGGCTTCATCTTCAGATAGTCTCTCAATTCCAAACGTTTTCAGGTGTCGATCTTCATTCTTCAACGAAAGGGGGATTATTTTATCCATCGACACTTTCGACAATGGAATCACTTTGGCCATGAAATTAAACTCTTTCTCTGTATCTGAAAGTTTATCTGTTTCATTGGAAAGTTCAGTGTTTCCGAAAGCGCACATGATTTCGGTAGAATTCTCGTCTGTGGGTTCACAGTTCAATCCGTACATCCCATAAGTTGGGAAGAACAATGCCGTGTGAGATATTCTGCGAACTGAGGTTGTGTATCGTTGACTATCCTGGATTATCCTTTGGCTGTTTTGGTCCAGAAGAGACGAGTCTCCTGGGAGATCTTCAGAAGTTAGGGTGTACCTGAAAACTTCGGTGGACTCTTCCTTTGGACTCCGGACTTGGACGAAATAGCTCTCGGCGTTGGTCAAGTTCATGGAGCTATTTCCTGATGGCCATTCGCAGACCACTCCGCAAATCTCTAACCTGTAAACAAAACACGTTTTATTATGGTATGTTAATAATCGTACGATCCAGGAACTGTAAAAAAATCTGTGGTAGAAGTAAGTACTCTTATTGGTTTATATTTTATAATCTGATAAACTGGTTCTTTAAAAAAGATAATCGACTTATTTCCAGAAAAACATTGGAACTATTGAAATCTATAAGTTAGAAGTCAGGGTGATGTCCTTTTAGTTTGTCCTACTTATATTGCAAAACTCTTTAAAATAGTTTTAACTTCACACAAACTTTGCCCTACACATTTTACTTTAAACATACCTTCACATATTGACGGAAAAAAACTCAAGAAAAAGGCCTCAGCACGGGTAAGACCCAGTGAGGCCAACATTATTGGAATGTTCTATGAAATGTAAAATATTGTACCAAAATAAAAAAAAAAATAAAAACTTGAAAACATATTATAGCGGTGTTTTTCATTACTATTATATGTAGATATCATCAATAATACTAATACTAAGTCTGTGCGTCCAGCGTAACTCTGGTTCAATGATCCCAAATTTAATTGATGTGTGTAGAATTCAATTCAATCACTTTGTGGTTTGACATATTTAAAATGAAATGAAATAATTTTTGTTTTAAAACCACGAGTTTTTAATAATTTTTTGAACCGACCGGTTTCGCTTTACTCAAGCATCTTCAGGGTACAGTAATAATTTGTACCCTGAAGATGCTTGAGTAAAGCGAAACCGGTCGGTTCAAAAAATTATTAAAAACTCGTGGTTTTAAAACAAAAATTATTTTATTTCATTTTGAAACTGATTTGTTAAGAATTCAGATTATCTCTTGTTTTTACCAGCTGCTTTTTGCGCAATAATGCGTCATAATGTTTATAAGACAATAGGACACATGAAGAACTCTGACAGCCTAGATGGCCAGTCACCATCATTAGTCAGATGCAGTCACGGTTCAATCAACCGTTGCTGCAGAGTTAACCAAAAGACGAGACTAAAATAAAGCCAGTAATTAGCGACGTAAGTGAAGCAGCCGTGCACAAAATATGCGACGCGCTGCCCTGGGGTATTGGACACACTTGCGGTTAAATTTGCTCTAGCAAATCTCTAAAATAAAGTGTGAATCTCGATGATAAGTGATGAAGTCGTGTATAAACAATATTCGACTTTGCACTAGCTGGTTTATTTTTATTATTTCTGATTAACGTATAACTAAAAACCCAAATGTTTCCAGAGGGATCGCTCGGGAAGTTACTAATTCATCGTCTAGGAAAATAAAATCTGCTGCCTACTGCTAATTTTATAGTTGAAAAACGTTTTATAAAATTTTAAAACCGTTTAACCGTTTTAGTAATCAAATCACCTCAATGTCGTTTTTCATTGCATTAAAAATATATCAGTCAATTTTATGAATGGTGATTTTATAATTCGGAATGAAAATGGTTTTCTGGGTATTTTTAAAGACTGCAATACCAGTGACACTCCTTAAATTTTATTTCAGTTCATTCCAAGAATGCGGACTGAAGACGTAAAATGGACTGCCTTTAAAATTTACAACAAGAGTGGGAGATTTATTTGTAAGAAACAAACGGATTTTATAATTACATATGAATAAGGTTAAGCCAAAAAGAGATGTTTTATTATGCCTAAAAACTAATATAGTAAAAGGGAGAGGAAGAGGAATATAGGATAAGGATAGGAAATGATCCCGATACAATTTGTACTCGTGCATTAATTTATGATCGCTTTACTTCTGAAGGTTATTGATAATATTGTCTACATTATGAAATTTTGTGTTGTAATGCGCACAAATGTATTCTAGTGCCTTCGTTGGATACATCAGTCATGTATGTAGCGATCATATTGGTAAAATGTTTATGTTTATTGTTATGCCAGACCGTTCAATGCCTTGTACAACCAAAGGGCTATTTTAATGCGCTGTTGTTGCGACTCCGATGGTATTTAAGAATACGTGTATATCTCATATTAATTGAGCTGCTGTGTTGAAGATCCCTAGAACCTCTCAATGCGATGTTTATTGGGCAGATCTGCATAATACAGGGTTTTCCAATAAGAGGTGTTATTTTGAATAGCCCGCTATTTCAGTAGATGTTACTTTTGAAGCGGTCATTTTTTAACATTTGACAAGTAGAAACTACGCCATTAATAAAAATGGAACAATACATGCTTCAACAACGTATTGAAATTATTAAAATTCACTTGAGTGAATCAAATGCAAATCATCTTGAGTGATGAGGCCCATTTCCACCTCGGTGGCTTCGTCAACAAGCAAAATTGTCGCATCTGGGGCTCGGAAAACCCAAGAGTTATTGTTGAAAAGCCTCTCTATTCTCAACGTGTGACTGTTTGGTGTGGTTTATAGTCCGGCGGAGTCATTGGATTTTACTTTTTCGAAAATGAGGCTGGAGCAACAGTTACGGTGAATGGATTGCGCTATCGAGAGATGATAATGATTTTTATGGCCGGAATTGGATGGTATTAATTTGGACAACGTTTACTTTCAACGAGACGGCGCTACGTGCCACACAAGCAACGAAACCATTGATATTTTCGATTGAATATCAAAATAACACCTCTTATTGGAAAACTCTGTATAACATAACGAAAAATAGTAAAAAAAATTTAAATTAAAAGTCGTTTTTTATAGTTCATGTGTATACCAATATTAAAGTATAAAACCAATCGCATGTATATTAATTTAATTTCTACGATTATCCAGAAAGGATTGGTATTGTTGAAACCGAAAATTAATATGCTTGATTCTAAAATTGTTGAGGCTTATTTTTTTCGTGCCCCGGGGTATTTAATTCCGGGTTTGCCATATAAAGGGTTAGAATTTGACAAATAAAACAGATGTGTCATTAGCAATTATTAGGCCAAAGTACATATTTTTACGGAAAATCGGACAAATATTGTCCTTACACGCTACTACGCAAATGTACGTACACTGCGCATATTGGGATTCCCCATTAAAAATTCTATCTATCTTTTTTATATATGAAATCGCACAAAAGTCCCTTCTGCTCCCAACCGTCTGGAGCCAGTGAGACTATGGTATCCCCAATTGGGATATGTTATGAGAATTAAGGTAATAGGGAGGGGAAGGAGATATGAAATAGTAATAAGGAAGTATTTGGCTATTCAGATCTGGTCACCAAACACGGCCAAAGCCATTTTAAGCAACGTTTCAATTCTGAATGGTGTTCTTAAACCAGGGCGATACTGAGAGTATCTTCCGCTCTGGAATGTGCCGTAAATATACTAGTAACATTATTCACCAACATCGTTTCATAAATATAATTACTGTTCTTAATAACAACCAATACTTTATGGCTTATTGTTTAATCAGATGTTCTTGTGTTTAACTTTCGAGGTTAAACATTATTGGGAATGCGATTTTATAGTAGATTTCATTAGTCATTGCCTATGTTTACTTAATTTTATATTCGAATTCAGTAGTTATTGCCTATGTGTACTTGATTTTATACTCGATTTCATTAGTTATTGCCTATATTTACTTAATTTTATATTCGAATACAGTAGTTATTGCCTATGTGTACTTGATTTTATACTCGATTTCATTAGTCATTGCCTATATTTACTTAATTTTATATTCGAATTCAGTAGTTATTGCCTATGTGTACTTGATTTTATACTCGATTTCATTAGTTATTGCCTATGTGTACTTGATTTTATACTCGATTTCATTAGTTATTGCCTATATGTACTTGAAATTGATTACTTTTGCTTTTAATTGATGCCTTTCTTAGTAAGATGGAAATTGTACTATGTACTCTAGCAACATTATAAAAACTGTGTTATTTTTATTAGGTGATTTCCATAATTCGTTTTATTTTACTATATAATACTTATGTACAAACTGATTAAATGTAAACTGTCGATTTCCCGAAAATTAATAAATAAAATCAGATTATTTTAATTAACCGGCGTTTTGTACCAACTTACTCTAATTTATAAATTTTACTAATTAAACAACAGGAGATGAGAAAAATTGAATTTTAAGTAAATTAAGATGCTTAAAAGTAATAATTAAATTAGCATTTCTAATTCTGTAGCTTTGCGGAAAAAATTCTGCTGAAACGGCCAATGTCAGTTTTTCAAATTTCACATGAACTTTGAAGAATTTGCTTTTTTAAAATAGATCTATTTGAATTCCGATTTTGTTTGGGAATGAATGAATGCAATTGTCGGATGTGGAAATTAAACCACTTCGTCAATGACAGTGCATTCTATCACCCTTTGATGGCAATTTCTTATACACACACGGATATGTACGTATATCTCTAAAAATGGATAACATTACAGCAGATAATACACAAAATAACTCGTAAATGTCGATCCTACCCAATCGGGATTTGGCTCAGTTTTTACCGCGTATATATATAGGGTGTCCGGGGGTAAAGTGCGCTAACTTCGTGAGGGTGATTCTACATGATTTTAGAAGTAAAAAACATTTTTTTAAATTTCGAAATTCCAATATTCAAAGGTAGTTTCTAAGTAAAAAAAAAGCTTAATTATTTGTATGGGAAAATAAATATTCTTGTATGGAAAAATGTTGTTGCATAGGAAAATAAACATTAGAATTTCGAATAAAGTTATTTATCTTTTTTACTTCTACAATCATGTAGAATCATCTCTCGAAGTTAGCGCACTTTACCCACGGACACTGTATATATTCTTATTTTGTTTTTATTTTAAAGACATTTTTCTAAAACCTCAGTCAAACAAAACAAATAAAAGAAACAATAAAAATGTATTTTTAAATATATCCATTGATAAAAGCAGTGTTAATTATGGTAAAAAATCTTTTAAAACTGTTAAAATGGTAAGAAAGGCGATTTTCTAGTGTAACCTTGACCCTGAAAGTCAAAATATCCTTTTTCTAAATCGAAAGCTTCGTTTAAAATTCGAATGCCAATTATGTTGCGAAATCGCAAAAAATATAATATATTTTGTATAATTTAATATACTACACCGAGTTTTCACATTATATGTTTTATCGAACAACTGATTTTTGGCCCTTTTAGAAGCAAATCACAGAATTATAAGAACAAAAATCCATATTTTTTTGCGATTTTTTGCGAATGGCTTTTTGCGCTAATGAAATTTTTAAGATATTAATAAATTGGTTGACAAGCACAAAATTTCTGCAAAGTAAAATTCAAGGTCATTCTATAACTATGTATTATACACAGAAGATAAACCTGTTTTCTTCATATTATTAGTCATTTGGTGCACGTATAAATAAATTATCACCATAATTATATCGATAAATTTTTTCAGGAACAGATAAATATATCATTGACAATTTTAAAAAGATGAGTGTTTTTAGCACCAATTAATTTGAAAACCAATCAGCTGTGTTGAATGGCACTAATTAAAGATGCGGAAATGCAGAAAACATTTTGTAGGAAGCGATTTAGAAGATGATTGAAGTAAATTGAAATCCCATTCAAACCTTGATAAATGCAGTTTCGTGGTATTTAAGACAAACTCCCTGGCATAATGGAAACTAGCTTTGGACTGAGGGGACGCTGTTTCTAAACCCGTCGACGGAGAAAACAGCAACTATCCTATGGTACGGATGTTTACGTAATAATCAAGTGCAGGGTACTTCAAGTATTGCCCTGGTGCAAAACAATGCTTCAAATAGGTAGGTTTAGTGATCACATCAAAATAGCCAGAAAGGTAGATACTTCCTAATCTTCGTATTCTTTGATTCCTTCCCCATCCCAATTTTCTTCTCACAACATTTCCTTTGCAATTAGACTTGGTCAGTTTTTAAATTGAGTAGAAAATAATTTTAAAAAACTCCACCAAAATTTTGTATTAAACACGGCCCTAAGGATAATAATTTCCCTCGGGGCCTATTTCATCTTTTGGGATGCTGTGGGTCTTTTTTAAGAAAAGGAAGGAGAGTAAGTTCTGGAAAAGTAAAAAGTATGAGGGTTGGACTTGGGTATGCATATATCCCTCCCACCAGTTGGAGCGATCAAAGAGTCACCAAACCACCCTCTCTGTCTTAAATGTAGTATTCTAAATAAACCTCCAACTCAATTAACCAAAGATAATAGATTTTTTTTAACATTATCTTGGCAATTGACACTCGTTTTTTGCATAGCTTCTTACTCCTCAATCCAATCCAGTAGGTGCCCACCTTCTGCTAGCTTTGTAAATAGATAAGTACTATATCCATGTTTTCTTATATCAATCACTTTTATCCAAATGGTCCAATCTTAATTCAACAAAATGCTACCAATTCTTAGTTAGGGCTACAAAAACAATTCTTGCTAAATCAAATATTATTGCGATTTGTAAGAACAGTTGGTTCAACACACAGTTTTAAGAAATTAAATGAATCACGTACATTCTGTGTATCCAGCACATCACTTAAATTTTTGTTTATTTAGAAACTATATTGGAATTTATGATAAGAATGATGCAAACAATTATACTTATATTGTTTGCGACAGAAGAAAAATTATTGTGACAGCTCTTAAATTGTTGATAATAAATATTTCGCACACTACGAACAAATGTGTCCTAACTGTGCAATTACGATTAGAGTAAGTTCATATTATTTTTTCTGAATGGTGGTTTATATATCGATGGCTAAAATTTAAGATTAACACAGTTGAAATTTTGAATTTAAAAGGATGGAAACTTTAAGGCATTAAATTTGTTTATTTTAATATTTGTAGCAAGAAAAACTCTTGAACCGTAGTATGCTTTAGAGTCATTAAATTTGCAGACCTCTGTGTGAATTTCTTGCAATAACTTAATTGTTTATTAAAAAAACAAATACTGACTGTCAGGCGAAGCCAAGTGGTAACTACTAGTAAATGAACATTCTAAGACATTATTTTATTACTTTCCCGTGAACAATATATTTTTTTATTTTGCGACTTATCCATTCTTTGACAGAAGAATTAATAAATCTCATATAGGTTAGGGTAAAGAGTATTATTAAAATTTTTATTATTTAGTACGATTAATTTGAGACTTTGAATTATCCCAACTAAGGCAATATAAGTTTTCTTACCTCATATCTACATCAAAAGCGTACGGATGTATAGGGTCACAGGAGAACTGGGCGGCTGACACGTTGAGCGAGTGGGCGGGACAGCCCAGCACCAGGTCAGCCCTGGCCGGGAAGGTCACGGTCACCCGCCCCACGGGTACCAACAGCAGCAGCAGGGCGGCCGCACCGCCCATCGCCGAAAACATTGACAGGAGGAGCTGCAGGAGAAAGTGAAGAATGATTAAAAAAAAAAAAAAAAATGGAATTTTTTTACCGTTTTGTCACATTGGAGGTGTGCGTATACGCAATATCAGGTATATCACGTCGAGCGGATCTAAAATTACAATCTCTCAACAGTCGGTCACTCCTCCATCTGTTTGCTCCTCGTTTAAATATAAAACTACTTGATAAAGAACACTGTATGGCTGTCTAAAACGTTTGATAAAGAAGGAGGAAGCTCAACACGGGATAATATTAAAAAAATCAATCACCCAACTCCTTTTTAAATACATCTACAGGGTTTTCCAATAAGAGGTTTTATTTTGAATAGCCCGCTATTTCGGTAGATGTTACTTTTAAAGCTATCATTTTTTGACATTTGACAAGTAGAAACTACGCCATTAATAAAAATGGAACGATACACGCTTCAACAACGCATTGAAATTATTAAAATTCACTTGAGTGAATCAAATGCAAATCATCTTGAGTGATGAGGCCCTTTTCCACCTCGGTGGCTTCGTCAACAAGCGAAATTGTCGCATCTGGGGCTCGGAAAACCCAAGAGTTATTGTTGAAAAGCCTCTTTATCTTCAACGTGTGACTGTTTGTTGCGGCTTATGGTCCGGCGGAGTCATTGGACCTTACTTTTTCGAAAATGAGGCTGGAGCAACAGTTACGGAGAATGGTTTGCGCTATCGAGAGATGATTAATATTTTTTTATGGCCAAAATTGGATGGTATTGATCTGGACAACGTTTACTTTCAACAAGACGGTGCCACGTGCCACACAAGTAACGAAACCATTGATCTTTTACGATTGAATATCAAAATAACACCTCTTATTGGAAAACCCTGTAGTATACATTATTTTTAATTAGTAGGCATTTTTTGAAATAACACAAAATATTTTTTTTTTTTTTTTTTTGTTATTTATTAAGTTAAAAGAAATACATATTTCGCTTTGTTAACTTAAGTGTACATTGATTAAAAACAAAAATAATATTTATATAAATAATTATGGTTTACTACCTAAGTAACATATTTTTCTTAAGTAAGAGCATTTTGGTTTTGCTCATTGATCTTGAGGGCAAACAATTTTTTCTTAAATATATTTATTCTATTTACGGTTGTCAGGCTATCAGGAAGGAGATTATATATGTGTACACCCTCATGGCCTATGTTTTATTCAAATAATATTTACTTGCGTACGCCGGGATTTGAAACCGCGAACTCCGGTTTGCTAGTTGAGAGCCTTACACCTCGGCCACAGATTAAATCAGCAATAAAATTGTGAATTGAATTTGATGCGTTTCAACACCGCGATGTGTTGATCAAATCTCATATAAAATGCAGTTATTAAAACGACCCAACAAAAGTATTACGTCAGCATGGCATCCTGTCCTTTATCCAACTGGGTACAATAATGTTCGTGATTTCTGTGAATTCCGAATGCGCAAATAATCTAAATTATTTAAATAATCCGGATAATCAGGCCGACCTGTGAGACTCATCGGATTAGTAAATGGATTGGACCATTGACGGACATACCTACATCATTTCCGGACTCCGGCCGCGCCGATTGGACAAGGCAAATTACGAAAAAAACTCATATAAACCATTCATAATCATTCCCCATAGAATTAACTTGGCCAATTAAGTAATGACGGTGAATGACGGTCTCCGTGGTTGAGGGTTAGTGACGTCCTTCGTGATCGAGGGTTAAGGCTCTCGACTAGCAAGCAAGAGGTTGCGAGTTCAAATCCCGACGTGCCACACAGAGAAAAATTACTGACAAATTTCATAATAAACCATCATAAAACTTTCGCATTTCGTCAATTATTTTTATTCAGACATATTCTGAATGTCTAATATTTTATTATGAAATGGTCACGCAATCACATTTTTAACATCTTGATTAAAAAAAGCCGTTTTTCTACGTGCAAGTAAATTTTATTTGATTAATTTGTGGTATTTCATAATTTACTCATTTAAAATAATATAAAGTATATTTGTGGCAGGTCCCAAAGTCTAAAATACTGTCAGTATCGCCCCGGTGTAAAACCACCATTCAGAATTGAAACGACGCTTGAAATGGCTTTAGCCGTGTTTATTGACCATATCTGAATAGCCAGGTACTTCCCCATCTCATCCCCCTCCAATACATTCAGCCTCACAACATACCCAATTGAGATACCCCATAGTCTCACTGGCACCAGCAGGTCAAGAGCAGTTGGAACTTTTATTCGGTTTCACATTTAAAAACGATCAACAGAGATCTTAATTCGACGAAACGGCTAACTTACTCAAAGTCATTTAAATTTGTGATTTCAAGGTACCAACTTATAACTTTGAATATACTAATAAATTATGACCTAGATCTTTCTTCAATTTCACATTTCTCCTAGGTGTTGTAAATACTCTAGCCGTTTGTTGGGCGAGGGGTTTCTTACAAACTCTCTTGTTAAATAAAACTTCGGCTTGAACAAAACAGAAAACTTACTTATAAAAAACATTGCTAATTTATTAAGAATCTCTTCGAATTAAACGTGATTGCAGGCCATTAACGAATGAATTGATAGGTATACCGATTCACTTTTAGTAAAATACCAATGTTTTGTATTCCGAATCCCTTCGGTCTCTACAATACTCGACAGCTAACGCCATATTTGGGTAACCTAATAGACTAATCAAAGATATCACACTATTTTATTTGTAATTCTTCACCCTACAATAGTATGAAACCGCTATTGCCAAAGAGTTATAAATTATTGATTATTTACGAAAATGTCACCATGGAATTCGATCAAAAGTATTTTTAAATGTAAAAGAAAATATTATGAAGTCAATAGTAACATTATGGACTCGTCAACGTAGTTTTTTAACAAATCATTTTAAAGGCATAAAATAAACAATATAGTTATTACACAGATAAGATCATTTTGTGTTATTTTATAATCGCTGTAATGACGATAAAAAAAATACAGCTTCCTCTGTGATTCAAGCGTAATGCTTTAATTGGTTACAAAGTCTTGTTATTTGCTTATCTCAAACTAAATAGGGTTTTTTCAGTTGCACCTAAGGTAACATTAAGTGTGTTTTATCATTTTATGTCAACTATTTGTCATTTTTATGTAAAACCACACTTCTCCCAACCTTCTTAAGCCAGTGAGACTGTGGCGTACCCAATTGGAGTAAGTTGTGAGACTGAGCGTATCGAGGAAGGGAAAGAGATGGGAAAGAGAAAAGTATGAAAGTACTCGATTATCAAGATCTGGTCACCAAGCATGGCCAAAGCCATTTCAAGCAACGTTTCAATTCTGAATGGCGGTCTTACACCAGGACGATAGTGAGAGTAGCTTCCATTCTGCAACGTGCCGCAAATATATTATGCATTATGTTAAATGAATAATTTGTGAAATAACACAAATTAATCGATTTGAATTTATTTTCGCACGCCAGAGTTTGAACCCGTGACCTATCGCTTGCTATTCGAGAACCTTACCCCACGACCACGGAGGCCGTCAAATGGAAGCTTAATATTGGAAAGGAATTAAAAATACTCATAAGACTAAATTAAATACTGTATGTAATAAAACATTTATGTATTTATTACAAAATAATAAGTTATAATGTATTATTCCCAGTGAGTTTACAAAACTCATTCCGGGAAAGACAACATTATATTAAAGACAAGACAAAATAGATACATTAAAATAAATAAACGCAGAAGTTATTTTGGAGTTCCAAAGAAAGAATGTGTCAGTCATTAATAAAACTGCTGAGGAAATAGGTTTTAATAGCTTTTGCCAATGTTTTTTTGTTCGTAGCCGGAAGTTTTAGATTACTAGGTAATGCGTTATATTGGTTATGTGCAATGTATGGTAAGGAATTAATTCCAAATTTGATCGTGTACGTAGATGACGATAAGTGTATTTGATTTTATGATCGTGTTTTGTGCATTAGATCTAACATCCTTTTAAATGTAGATATTTGTTAGTTTTTTGCGCTTGTGTTCGGAATTTGTTGTCTCCTACCTATCAATTTGATGCTGTTTCGGGAATATATGAATGATATTTATTAAACTCTAATAAGAGTAACTATTTACCAGACTATGCTAATAAAAAATTGCTGTAGCATAGTGACTCTTGCTAATCAGTGTGAATTACTTGTGTTCAATGCTACCTGCATGAAAAACAAGATCAGAAGGCTGCCCACATCAACGTGTAACATTCGAATGCAGATAGCGATAAGGTTTAAATTAGCTCTCGACACCTGCTGCCTGTTTTGATTATGCTAAAGAAAAACATCGCCAAAATAAAAAGTCACCAACGGTTTATTTTGTTTTGAGACGTTGAGTCACCAATATTAAAATGTTTATCTATCAATAATCTGAAGAACTTATTTTTAATATTACACAATTAAATCCCCGAAAATAAGTTCTTAATTAGAAGACTTTGGGCTTCAAAACATTTTTTAAAACTTATACCATACATATATTTATATATATTTTTTTAAAAAGACTTTAAGAAAATCGCTGGATTGTAGCAAATATCACTAAGTACATGTTGTTTCACAGAATTTGATCAATTCATATAATTTCCTATTTGATTTTCACGATCTGTGACCGTTCTATTCAAGTTCTGTTCTTATATTGGCCAGTTTTTCACAGAACTGACATTTTAAAAGAACTTGAATAGAACCTTCACAGAACTTCAACTTCAAGTGATCAACTTTTCAAAACAACAACACGTGATGTTGCATTACTTCTTTCATTACGTTATTAAGTAGAGTGATCGCTTGCATAAGCCCTAAGTTATGCGTTTGGTGTGTAGGTAGAAACAAAGGAGGGGTTGATTTGCAATAGTTTGGGTAACCGAATAACTTAGCTTTTTTCTCTTTACATTTACAAGCCATCCATGACCAACATAGACCAGTTGGAGCCGGGTGAACTATGTTGGCGACATATCTTAATAGTGAGCGCGGTTTCATACTAATAACTGTTCATATCCTTTATTTCTATAATCTAAGGTAGGCCTTAATAGGGCTGAAAGAGGAAGACTTACTTTGAAGTTGCCGATCTTGTCAGCCACCATGCCGGCCAGCGGGGGCATCACGATGGCCACGACAGGGGTCACGGCGGACATGATGGCAGTCTCCTCCACGTTGATGCCTAACTCCCGCATGTGGATTGTCAGGTACGGATACAGAACGAACAGAGCTGCCAAAGAGAAAATCATTTATAACATCTTAGATTCTGATCGTAAGATTAAGATATAAAATACAAATCAAATAAAGACATATTTAAAATTAAGATTAAACGAAGTCAAGTCAATAACTATGACATATGGTCAAGTAGGAATTCAGAACGAAAAGAGTTGAACATCATTTGTGACATCTTTAAACCAGTCAGCTTAGATTCTGATCTAAATATTAAGACACTACAAAACAAATTAAGAAATATTTAATATTGGGATTAGACGAAGTCACGTGGGACTATAAAGGATAGTAAATCACTTAAGAGGAAACTACAAGCCAAAAATGTGTATATTCTTGGTATACCTTATATTGTAGGTAATAGGCATTAAAATCGCTTGACAAACGGAGTCTAGAAACGTTCAATTTCAAGCACAAGACTAGTTTTTATATATTTTTCAAATAATTTTATAAGAAAGCGAAAAAGTTAATCAAGTGAAACTGTCACAGATAATCTTAGCTATAATACTGTATTTTTTAAATGTTGTTTTCTTTACGCGTTCATAAATTTCTCATCAAAAAAAAAAAGTGGGTGTGTCAAGCCTACGCAAGACAGAAGTGAAACTTCTAGTTTCAGCTGATGCTTGGCGTGGCGCAGTTCGCTGGTGTCTGAGAGAGAGGAAAGAAGAGAAGAGAGAGAACGTTCGTGAGCGGCTCCCCCACCTCAACAAGGTTTCACTTCAAAAATGCCACAGCCGAGAATCGAACCTCGCTTAACTGATTGAAAGCCAACCACGCTGAGCACCAACTGTAAGCAAAGCCGCATAAATTGATTATATTATGTAGGTTCTGAAAATATGAGAGCTTGTTATGTTTTATAATGTTACCTACATCACACCCAAAATATAATATATTTTTAAAAATAATGTACAATGTACAGAAATAGAATCCCACACAAGATCGCGTAGTGCGCTCTAGCGAACGGATATTTTATCAGAGGGAGATAGTTTTAATTTTTTTTTCTGTAAATTATTACATATTATCAAAATAAATAAATTAATTAAATAAATGTAATACAATTATCATAATATACGGATTAGATAATAATTTTAATCCAACACAATAACGCAAAGCGCGCTCTAGCGGAGTAATGTTTTATCACAGTGAGATAAGTGTTTTTATTATTTTGCAATATTATTTTCTTTTAAAAAATGTTCTGACCTACTAAAAAATAAGATATTGAATGAAAAAGGCGTTAAAAACAAAAAAATAATGTGCGATGGCCGAGAATCGAACTCGGATCAACTGCTTGGAAGGCAACTATGCTGACCATTACACCACCAACGCCAGTTGTCGGGATGAGCTAAGAAGCATTTATATGTTACTTCAAAACTTTGACTAGATCAAATGAACTTTAATCGGTGGTCCCGCATTTTCGTTTCGGTCATGAGTCGGTTTTACTCCGGTCCTCGAAATTGCATGACGCGCGTAAAGAAGTTTCACTTCAAAAATTGTAGTTAACATTTATATTTTTTATTGAGAAATTTATTTTTTTTATTTGTATTTTACTCAAGCGAAACGATTTACTCGATGAAAACCTTCAATTTGTCTAAAGCATATTTTTTGTATTCATAATGTACACCAATTCGTTATAAAGATTAATCAAAATAGTGATTTAGCACTAAGCTTCGCCTTAAGACGGTCAGTTTAGATTCTGATGGTAAAATCAATATATAACAAGTAAAATAAAGAAATTTTTAATATTGGGATTAAACAGAGTCACGTGAGTAACTGACCGATGCATGGTTAGACATGGATATAGAACGGGGCTGCAAAATCGGAAATCATTTATGACATCTAACCAGTCAGTTGAGATTCTGATCATAGGAATTACGAATTCCAGTTAAATAATAATTATAGATTCAGGTTTGGGATAAATCGGATTCATGTGGGGTAACTATACAGGGTGTCAGGGGGTAAAGTGTGCTAACTTCGGGAGGTGATTCTACATGATGGTGGGTGTAAATAAGACTATAAACTTTTTTCAAAATTTCAAATTTTTTTCCCATGCTAACAATTTTAACCTTAAAACGTTGAAAAAAGTTATCCATCTTTTTTACTTCTAAAATCGTGTAGAATCACTACACGAAGTTAGTGCACTTTACCCCCAGACACCATGTACGCAGAGTGTACGAATCCAAGTTTATCTGACTCCGGGCATGATATACAGGTTGTCCTGTGTGTCCCGTGTGTAGAGTGAACGAATCCAAGTTTACCTGAATCCGTGCATGCTATTTAGGGTGTCCTGTATGTCCTGTATGCAGAGTGTACGAATCCAAGCTTACCTGAATCCGTGCATGTTATACAGAGTGTCCGGAGATAAAGTGCACAAGCTTTGATTGTGGAGGTGATTCTACGTGATGGTAAAAGTATAAAAGAAAAACAACTTTTTTCGAAATTCCAACGTTTTATGTTTTTAGGTAATTAAGTTGAATTGTTTGTGTGGAAAAAAAAATCTTAGAATAAACATTTTTGTATGGGCAAAATATACAGTCGAATTTCGAAAAAAGTTATTTTTATTTTGTACTCCTAACATCATCCAAAATCAACTCCCGAAGTTTGTGAACTTTACCCCCGGACACCCTATATAAATGATTTTTCTATTCAGTTGAATATTGGATTGCCATGAAATAAATACTGTAAGCAGTATGGACTATTGAAAACAAAAATAGCTTCCTACTTTTGGTTTTACTGTTCGTTTTGCAGCTTGCAACAGCTTGGTTATAACTAATCTGTGGTAGTGACGAATCAATTATCTCAGATCGGTGTATTTTATGACATTTTTCTCAGAAAAACGAATTTGGTTAACTATTTAATCTAATATAGTGCAGCAGTACCTAGCTTTTATTTTGATATCTGGCGGTAAGTGTGCGCAGGGTTCCTTGCATGTGATTAGATAAAGAAGATCGCAAAAACCTCTTCTTTCTTCACTGTTTTTAAAATATTTATTAGAGCTTATACGTAAAAGGTTGCTAAAGAATTCTTTCAAGCACAACATAGAATTTAGGATATTATAACGTTTCGTCGGTAAGTTCTGTAAAAATGAGAACTAACTATGTGCAATATTTGCAATGGAAGCTTCACCTCATAAGGGCCAAGGTTACCATTTCTACAAGTACGAACATTATTAAAAATATCGTTTTTTTAATGCGTCATTTTAAGTAATTTTTTTAATGTTGATCAATGTTTTTTATTTATGTTTGCAATATTTTCGAATAAACAATAACAAAGACTAAAAAAAATCATTTTTTAACATCTCTCTGCAGCTACAGTTACTCCACACCACTCTGATATGAATAGGCACCTAAAAAAAATTGCCGACTGTCATAAAATAATTACTCCGGCTAAAAACTTTTATTTTCATGCATGAAAAAATGTATTTTTTTACATTTGATAATCTTTGGACTAGTTCTTTTTTAAGGTTTTTTATTCTAGATAAAAGAAAAATACATTTTCACTTATTTAACTAGAAATAACTAATACATTACACATAAATACAGTACATAACGATATTATTCAATTGGAGGCAATTATAAATGTTGCCCCCCTCGTAACCTATGAATTGCTTGCCATAATGAGTATGTATGGTGTTTTTATTTTATCGTGTTGCCGTGTAAAGTGTGTGTGTACTTGGCACGTTTTAATGAGTTCTGTATTTATATGTATGAGTTTATTATTTATTTTGTATATAAGAAGACTTGTATTATGTTCATATAATTTGCCTAATGTTAATAGTTTTGTTTCCATATGTAATTTTTTTGTGGATTTTCTAGGTTTGAATTGAAATAGCTTTTATTTTTTTGTTTTATTTTGTTTTTTGAAGTGAAACTTCTTTACGCGCGTCATGCAATTTCGAGGACCGGAGTAAAACCGACTCATGACCGAAACGAAAATGCGGGACCACCGATTAAAGTTCATTTGATCTAGTCAAAGTTTTGAAGTAACATATAAATGCTTCTTAGCTCATCCCGACAACTGGCGTTGGTGGTGTAATGGTCAGCATAGTTGCCTTCCAAGCAGTTGATCCGAGTTCGATTCTCGGCCATCGCACATTATTTTTTTGTTTTTAACGCCTTTTTCATTCAATATCTTATTTTTTAGTAGGTCAGAACATTTTTTAAAAGAAAATAATATTGCAAAATAATAAAAACACTTATCTCACTGTGATAAAACATTACTCCGCTAGAGCGCGCTTTGCGTTATTGTGTTGGATTAAAATTATTATCTAATCCGTATATTATGATAATTGTATTACATTTATTTAATTAATTTATTTATTTTGATAATATGTAATAATTTACAGAAAAAAAAATTAAAACTATCTCCCTCTGATAAAATATCCGTTCGCTAGAGCGCACTACGCGATCTTGTGTGGGATTCTATTTCTGTACATTGTACATTATTTTTAAAAATATATTATATTTTGGGTGTGATGTAGGTAACATTATAAAACATAACAAGCTCTCATATTTTCAGAACCTACATAATATAATCAATTTATGCGGCTTTGCTTACAGTTGGTGCTCAGCGTGGTTGGCTTTCAATCAGTTAAGCGAGGTTCGATTCTCGGCTGTGGCATTTTTGAAGTGAAACCTTGTTGAGGTGGGGGAGCCGCTCACGAACGTTCTCTCTCTTCTCTTCTTTCCTCTCTCTCAGACACCAGCGAACTGCGCCACGCCAAGCATCAGCTGAAACTAGAAGTTTCACTTCTGTCTTGCGTAGGCTTGACACACCCACTTTTTTTTTTTATGCACAGCCCAAGATATTACTCCTGTATCAGGATTTGCAGGTTGTCATATACAATTTTTAATGTTACATGAGGAGGGATGATTTTACGGGTTGAGCTAAAAATCATGTATCCTTTTTTTAACATTAATAGTTATGATATTTGATTGGAGCCAACTGTTAATTTTTTTCTAAGTCTCTTTGTGCATTTTCTAGTGAAATGTTTAAATCTTCTACCTAGTAGAAAATTGCAGTATCATCTGCATATAAAAAAATCACCGTTTAAATCTAATTGGGAGATATCATTTATATAAATTTGGAACAGTAGTGGTCCTAGTATAGATCCCTGCGGAACTCCGTAGTTTAATGACCGAATATACCAATCATCCGCTTTGCTTAAGTACTACGAAAAATGTGAACTTGCATAGTGTAGATTTGGATTAAAGCAAACAGAATCAGAATTACTGGAAAATAATCAATAATTGAATTATAACTTACTTGATGCATGTACGAAGAATAATATCTTCAAAGGGAGGAGCTCCTTCTGCTTAAAATCTTTCGTGATCCTCCCAAAAAAGGCCTTAATGAACCACATTTTGAAAGCTTGTTTTTCTATTTATATCCCTTATTAGTTATAAACAGTATATTTTGTTTGGCGTTTCTAATCTGACTTGTCAGATGAGTGATCGGTCTTTTCTTTATCCTGGCTTCATCGTCATATAGGGGTCCGTTTCTGGTCTCACCAAACTGAAATAAAGAAATATAATATGTCAATAAATCTTTCAATAGTTACTAAAAGATATTTAATATTCATTTTTCGTATGAAACGTCTTCTGGAAACCGACTCTTGCGTAGCAAGACGATCTTGTACGGCCGGCCTCGTGACTCGTCGGCTCTTTCGGCTCGGCCGCCAAAAGTCTGTGCGGGAAAAACTCATCGAAGAGTTTACTTTGTGGGATGTTTTGTTGTCCTAGATCTAATCTCAATTATTTTTCTTTATTCCAAAGTAATGTTTGTTGTTGTGCAGTAAGGCTTTCTTCAATAGCAATGTTTTCACTAATCTGTATTAATTATTAATTTTAAAAAAAATGTTCGTTTACAATACAATTTTACCGCTTTTTATAAATGTATATATTTTAATACATTACTTTTAAAGAATTGTTTAATTTTTTTAAATAGTTTACTAGTTTACTTGTATTTTCACTTCCTTCAATGAAAATCGATTTTGATTTTTCACATCTACAAGCATTCCGTGACAGATATATTTCAAAATTATTTTTTCCTTCAAAGTCTATAAATATCAAAATATAATTTTGATGAATTTTCAAAAATTAATTATTACATAAACGGTTTTGTTTTTTTTTATTAGCGTCGTAAATATTTAATCGAACTAAAATTATTATTCGTTGTAATATTTTTCACATAAATACACGTCATGCTTAGTATTTTTAGTTAATAGCTGCGAGTGAAAAAAAACAGGTTTTTGTAACTGCAAATATGTTGAAAAATGTTCCGGAAATTGGATGACACTACTAGGTAATATTTTCTCTGTAAAGAATGACAATCAACAATTTATTGCATAATTTGAAAACCGATTCTATTGTTTCAAATGCTCAATCTGTTTTTTATTAAAATAATTGTTACAATTGTTTATCGTAAGTTGGTCGTATTGAAAATCTAACAATTTTGTTGATAATTCAAGTTGTTTTTGATAGTGACAAGTTCCAAATCTGTGCTGGCAAGTTTTCGTGTCCTCTTTTGATTTAAAATATAAAGAAAAGGTACAAAATAATAATAATATTTTATATACATTAGTTTTTTTTAAATTCGCATAACTTTCATTACTTTTTATTGCATCCGGTAAAGAGTTAAATAGATTAGGGTCTAGATATTCGTAGTGGTGTTGTGCAGCTGTCTTGTTATATCTAAGTACATATTATATTCAAAAGAAAAAAAAATAAAAAAAAAAATAAAAAAAAGCGATAATTGTTGAGTGAAATACTAGTATATAGTGAATTATTTGGCGGTTACGAATAAGCCGATGTAGCACAGCGGTTCAGTGTACCTGACCGGTAATCAGAAGGTGCGAGTTCAATTCGTGTCGGCGGCATTTATTTTTACTCGGAAGATTTTTTCAATTTATATTTTCGTTTCACGCTAATAATTATTTCTTTTAATAATTTGATATATCGTCTGTGCTTTGCATAAAAAATCTGGTCTTGTAAACACAAGTTTACCTTTAATAACATATATATTCCCTGGTTTCTAGTTCTTACATAGCGAGATAAAAGTAATTGCATTGATCTAGAGATTCCAGGTGAAAAATCTGTTTCATTTTCATGACCCCAGTGGCAACTGTTCGAAAGTATTTGCTATTTGCTTTGATTTCAGCTTTACAGTTAAATTTTCCTGCGTCACGAATCATATATAGAGACCTTTTCAGTCAAGACTTACATAAAACTCTATTATATAATATGTAAAATTACTGTGTTCCGCTACTTTACGTGCATCCTAAGTCATAATCAACAACATGAAAAAATAACTTATAAAAACGATATACCTACAACTACAAATATGCGTTTTACAACAAAAAAAAAACATGTTTTCATGATTAAATTATTTTTAAGGAATACACGTTTGTTTATTGTTATTAAGTTTAATTTGTAGAACTCCATTTTATTTTTATTTTTTTATATATTGTCATATAACAGATTTTAGCCGCAAAAGATCCTACAGTTGCCAGCCTGAGAGCGGGAATTATTCAAATTAGTTGCTAGACCAAACGTAGTGAAGAACGCGCAATACATCCGCTACAGTTCCCCCACCCCCGGCGACCCTACGCCCCGTTCCCCCCGCTCGCGCGCCGACCTCTGACCAGGCTGGACGTGTGTTCGTTTCGGCTCCCGCGTTCCCAATTTGCACCGCTCCGTCGAAAGCAATAACGTACGGAAATGGCGCTTTGAACATCGACAGGCTGGCACCGTTTGTTTGAGACACGGCGCTCAGTCCTGCAAATCAACAGGATACCCGACAACACCATGCTGTGAGTCTCTTACATTTCCTATTACCCTTGAATGTGTCCGCTAATAACCTAAATTCATCCACGCTGCCTGCCGATCTAGAGAGAGTGAGCTGTTAATTATTTCCCAGAGAGAGATTAGGGAACCCTTGTTGATAATTCCAGTTTAGGATGTAATAACCTGTGTACTGTTGTTATTCACCCATGTAATGTCCTTTAGCCGCTCAAATACAATGCTAATTCATAAAAACCTAACCTCTTTCATTTGGGCATAACAATCGTATGGGAGTGTTTTGTATAGACGGTGGGATATGGATTCTCGAGCCACGCGCTGACCCCGAACCCTGACTATGAGAGAGACGTCTCA
This sequence comes from Hesperophylax magnus, assembly GCA_026573805.1. Classification (NCBI taxonomy): domain Eukaryota; kingdom Metazoa; phylum Arthropoda; class Insecta; order Trichoptera; family Limnephilidae; genus Hesperophylax; species Hesperophylax magnus. The sequence continues at coordinate 6,690 of JAIUSX010000165.1, read as the reverse complement.
TGCCCCGCTTCTGAGCTGGCCGAGGGTAAGTCAGGACCCCCCCAGGTCCGACGCGCGACACTGGCGACCAACTTAGGGGCAGAATTTTTTTTTAAACATATCCTTCCCGACTGCACAGAATTGCCTTTACGATTGTCCCCAATTTGAAAACATGTACTATGCAATTTTGTGCCAAGAGCATTTTTGCCGCAAAAACTACGGTGGAAGTTTCTCGAATAAATAAGAAATGCACGCAATCCTGTCGTGACTTTGTTTGTTGCTAAGCGCATTTTGCCGCGAAAAATAACGGTAAGAATCTTCTCGAACGAATAAAAGAGACGCGCGAAATTCCCGCCAAATGCTGTGATAACGAAAGTTCGAACATAATGTTTTTGTTTTTTTTCAATAACATAGATTCTGTATTCTTTGTTTAACAAAACAAACCCACTGTTTTAATTTCGGCATAAATTGCACCGTAATAATAACAGTCAGGATTTAGAACTGTGAAGCCAATTTTTACACCGGAAGTGATTTTTTTTAAAAAAAAGCACAATACACCCAACGGCCCATCGAAGCTGATTTCTAAAAAGTATATCAGCTACAACCTGTAAAACACAAGTAATTCTTTATCCCGATTAATTATATAGGTACGGTGTTTGTCCATATTCTTTTTTCAGCATTGACTGTTATAAAAGTGATTTTAAGTGAATTGTTTGAAATTAACTTCAGAAGTGCAGTGTTTTTTTGCAAAGAAGTGCTTTCTCGACGCAATAATAAGAACGTGTGTTCAATCTCACGATTCAGTGCCAGTAAATGAAGCAAATATAAAATCTTTCCATCAAAAGTGTTTTTTCGCTTCTAAAGTGCTGTTTTTTGTGCCTTTTTCGTGCCTTTCCTCGAGTGCAGTGAATATAAGTGCGAATAGTGCCCACAAAAATTAAATAATGCAAATCCTAAAGTGTCCCCCTGGCCAAATTTTCTTCAAAAAGACTTAGAAGAATTTCGGAGTTTTTTTTCCTTTTTTTTAAACCATTTTTAACAATGAATTCCAATCAAATGGCTACATCTTCGGACATGGGTGTCATTCCCAATGTACACAACTTATCCAAAGTGCACCTACAAGCCGTCCTAAAAGACAGAGGAATATCACCACTAAACAAATCAAAGTCAGCATTGAAAGCATACGCTTTGTTATTTAACAAAAAGTTCATCAGGAAAATAAACCTATCCGTTGCAAATGAAGTCAAGGCACCCAATACCCCAGCTTTGGAAATCCCCGTTTCTAACAAAGAAACCAGGACACATGTTACAGTAAAACAAGACAATGCACCCATCACGGCACAAGAAAAAACATACGATCTCACTCCTTGGAAGATCAAATATAACGGTGTTTCTGATGTACTGGATTTCATTGACCGAATCGAAGAAACGGCCTCAATTAAAAATGTTCCATTTGACGTGCTGCAGAAAAACTTTATAGAACTAATATCTCCAGAATTAATCCCGTGGCACCGAATACAAAAATCAAAATGCAAGGACTGGAATAAACTCAGATCAGCCCTGATCACTAGCTTCGGCAAATCAGAGGCCCAACACAGAATTAAATTATCGTTACTATCCATTAAACAAGTAGTAAACGAAACTGTGGCAACATTCATAGAGAGGGCCGAATCCATCAACATCAAACTTTCCCACCCTGTCTCGGAAGCCGAATTATTACCAGTTATAACTGATGGCCTCCTACAAAGATATGAAAACATTATCACCTCACAGAAAATTGTGTCGTTGGCCCATTTAAACGAAGTTTGCCTCATTTTGGAATCCCACCAAGACAGGAAAAACAACAAAACCACCACGGACAATATCACTGTACCAAGCCGTCCTTCTGGATTAAAACCAGAATTTGACAACAAAAAAGTTTGCTCCTTTTGCAAAAAAGTAGGTCACCTAGCTACCACTTGTTTCAAGCAGGCCAAATTTCTGGAAGCTAAAGAACCCAGAACCTTAAAGAGACATCGCTCCAGGGATCGTTCTCCTCCACGCGACGAACTGCGTGAAATTTTCAAAAAAACAAGAAATAACATGGAAAGGTTGCAAGACCCTCACTTTGTTAAACCTCAAGTGGATTTCTCTAAACCCCCACCGAATTTTCATGCGAGAAAACCAAAAAACTAAATAATAACCTCTCAGGTATTCATTCTGTACCAAGGTCTAAGGAATGGACTGATTGGTTATCACACATTAAATATTTTAACCAGACCTTAAATGTTTCTTCGGTTTGTTGCAAACAAGCTAAAGATGGAAGACCTTATGCCCTTTTCTCCGTTAACAATGTCCCCTTCTCTGGACTACTAGATAGTGGTGCATCTGTTAGTTGCCTTGGCAACAATGCCCACCTGCCTTTTGTTAACAACGGTTTTAAAGTTTTTTCCAAACCTACACTCGTGACAACTGCGGACAATGCTCCCCAGACAGTCATCGGTACTCTGTCATTACCAATTAAATGTAACAATAACACAGTTACAATTAACTTTCTAATAGTACCCTCTATATCCCAGAATTTCATCCTTGGCGTTGACTTCTGGAAGGCTTTTAACGTTGCTCCACAAGTATTTAATACTCTTGGCCAAAAACCTCCGGTCGCTCAAGTTGGTGAGATTCGAACAATAATACCTCACGAAAACCTAAGCACTGACCAGGCTCTCCAATTAAAGGAAATGATCAACAAATTTGAATCAATATCTTTCGAAAAATGCGGACTGGGTTTAACTAATTTGGTAAAACACCACATTAAAACCAACGGCCCACCAATCAAGCAACGCTACTACAATTTAGCCCCCCAAAAATTGAAACTTTTAGAAAATGAACTTGATGAAATGTTAAAAATGGGAGTGGTAGTTCCCAGCAGAAGTGCTTGGACCAACCCAACCCTTTTGGTTTCAAAAAAAGACGGCTCTGCACGCTTTTGCCTCGACAGTAGACGATTGAACTCTTGCACTGAAGCCGACGCGTACCCACTGCCTTTCGTTCACGCAACTTTAGACAAATTACGCAACGCCAAATTCATTTCTTCCATTGATCTAAGCAAAGCTTTCTGGCAAATACCTTTAGATGCGGAATCCTGCGAAAAAACTGCTTTTGTTGTACCTGGTAGGGGAATGTTCCACTTTAAAAGGCTACCTTTTGGTCTAAAAAATAGCCCCGCCGAACTACAGAGGCTGATGGACAAACTATTCGGCCCTGAAGTTGACAACAACCTATTCTGCTACCTTGATGATCTCATCATCGTTAGTGACACCTTCGAAAAACACCTGTTAATGCTGGAAAAAGTTTTTCAACAACTTAAATTTGCTGGTTTAACCATCAATTTAAAGAAGTCTGAATTTTGTAAGTCTCGCCTGCGTTATTTGGGATTCATTGTCGACGAAAAAGGTCTGAGAACAGATCCTACTAAGGTGGAAGCAATGGCAAATTTCCCCCGACCCAAAAACGCGAAAGAAGTCAAAGGTTTCCTTGGACTTACAGGTTACTATAGGAGATTCATTAAAGACTTTTCCACTATTTCGGCCCCATTAAACAAAATTACTGGTATCCGTAAAGGTATCAGCAACTTTCGTTGGTCTACTGAAGCCGAAGAAGCTTTTACGACTTTAAAAAATGCTCTTCAAACAGCCCCTGTCCTGAATTGTCCTAATTTTGAACTACCTTTTACCCTCCACACGGATGCTTCTAACGTAGGGATCGGTGGAGTCCTAACTCAGGAATTCCCCGATGGCGAACACCCTGTAGCCTATTTTTCCCGCACCTTGAATAAACACGAGAAAAATTACGGAATCACCGAAAAAGAGTTACTGGCAGTATTGGATTCTGTTCACCATTTCCGCGGTTACATAGACGGTAGCAAATTTACTGTAGTCACAGACCATAGTAGTTTGAAATGGTTGATCTCTCTAAGTAATCCCTCCGGCAGACTCGCTCGCTGGGCTTCTCGTTTGTCCCAATACACTTTCGATGTCATCCACCGTAAAGGTGCGGACAATATTGTCCCAGATGCCCTGTCAAGAATTGAACTTGCCGCATTAAACATCGATACAATTGCCTCTACCCCATCCACAAAAGATGAATGGTATCTCAAAATCTATGAAGGGTGCAAAAAACAATCAACAAAAGTTTCCCAATTTTATTATAAAAGAAGGACAACTATATCGCAATTGTAAGGCCCCACTGTCCATCCTCGAAGATTACTCTTGGAAACTCGTTGTGCCCCTCGAAAAGAGAAAACAAGTAATCATCAACAATCATAGTGCCCCCGACTCTATACACCCAGGAACCTTCAAGACGTATAAAAAGATTTCCTTGAAGTATTACTGGCCTGGTCTTTTCAAGCAAGTTCGCAACTACATCTCCAAATGTGAAACATGTAAAGCTTACAAACATAGTACGGCACCCCCTGCCGGCCTAATGGGAAAACCCAAACGTGCTGATAGACCCCTCCAATCGTTATCTATGGACCTCGTCGGACCTTTTCCCAGAAGTTATTCTGGACACATGCATATACTCAGCATTGTGGATATCTTTACCAAATTTTGTTGGATCTTCCCCTTAAAAAGAGCCAACGCTGCCGCCATTGTCAAACTTGTGGAAAAACACATTTTCATACCCTACGGAACACCCAAAACCGTAATAGTTGACAACGGAAAACAGTTTATAGCACAGGAATTTAAAGATTTCCTTGCTAAATACGGGATTAAAGATATTTATTATAATACCTTGTACACTCCCCAAAATAACACTGTCGAAAGGTATAACCAGACTATTAACACAGCTCTGGCCATTTTGGTTGACAAAGACCAACGTAATTGGTGTAAGAATTTAGATAAAATTCAAGCTGCCATGAATAACACTGTTAACCTAACCACTGGTTACACCCCCTTCTTTTTAAAACACGGTATGGAACAGGTGGTACACGGTTCATTGCACTGGAACACGAATTTCCCCACGTCAACCACCTCCACAAGCAATCCTGCCGTTGATTACGCCCATCGTTTGGAAGAACTTACTGCCATTTATAGTGAAGTTACTGATGCCCTATTGCTGGCCCACCAAAAAAGTGCGGACAGATATAACCTACGTAGGAAACACATCACTTTTAATGTAGGCGATGTTGTCTGGAGAAGGAATAACACCCTCTCTCAAGGAGCCCTGTACTTCTCTGCCAAGCTGGCACCCCGTTTTGTCAAGGCCAAGGTTGTAAGAAAAATATCGGACTTAGTTTACTACCTGTCCGACTCCTCTGGCAAACATACTGGTAATTACCATATTAAGGACATTGTAAAGTCTGGAAGTGAGGAGACAGTTGAAACTGCCCCACCACCCCAGCAACTTTAAACTAACCCACTGTGTATTATCACAAACTATTGTAAGCTATGAAGTCTTACCATAATTAGGCGTGTAAAGTGTCAACTACATGTCAACCTATTCGTCAAAAACGAGTTTAACCCACCTTTGTAAATGAATGTATATTAACATATTATGACCATGAAATATTATTCCTGTAATAACGTTCTTTCCCTCACGACAATCGTTTTCTCCCTTTTTACGTTTTATTTTCTCACCTGTTCTGAAACTGATCATTTTAGAATAGAGACACGTCTTCGAGTTACAACCGCCGGGAAGTCGCGAACCCGCTTTTGCTCCTCAACTTCTACACTATGCAATGTTTATGTCATGTCACCCCATTTTCGTTTCATTTTTGTTCCCTTCGTCGTGTTAGAAAGAAACCACCCCACTTTTGTTTTTGTTCCTTGTAAAATAACGATTGGTAATCACTCATAAGAGTGCCATCCAAAAGAGTTCGGATTTTGTAAATTCCAAAGTGTTAAATACCGACCCCTTTTTTTAAAAAAAAAAAAGAAAACCTGTCAAGTACAGCCATTAATTCTTTCTTGTCCAATTCAACGTTACCTTGAGTATGTAAAACCCTATAGTGGTCTCAAAGGCAAGAACCAAGTAGCAATTAATCACATAATTGTCTTCTTTGTATGTATATAATTTTTTTTTTTTCATTTTTTTTCAATTTTTTCCTTTCAAAAATTGATGGCGTCCTACCCAAGCTCACATTTACCAAAAATAGGATTTTGACACATCCATTTTGGGAAATTGTATTTATAAAAGAAAACCAAATGTCGGTCCTATAAAACCACATACAAATAACTGGACTCGCTTCAACTAAAAGTATGTAAAACCCATTAAGGTCTTTTATTGTATGACGAGATCTCGATTTTCTTTTCTCTACTGTTACGTCACGTATGTCTCGTACCTCACGTTTCAACCCTACGGGACAGGTTAGTAAAACCTTACGGTTACCCTGATCTTCAAACGCAAATAATTATATCACAACGTAAATCAACAGGACTTTGTTCGATCATCGTTGCATAATATAAACACCCAACCTTTGTCTCACCATTTAACCAAGTGTTTGCAACCCAATTGCACGCTACAACGAACAGTATGTAAAGCCATTATGGGCCTGTTCCCACCCATCGCTCGATGTAAGTAGAAATACCTTCTACCATCATCCTGCACCTTGTAACACAATGAAGTAACATTAAAATTGTTTATCTTCTCTATTGTTCCATCGTACGCCCCTCCAGGCTACGGAGTTAGTCAATCTAACAAATCTTTGCAAACAGTATCAAATGATACTGCTAG